>CM062809.1:1154466602-1155205782 GCA_031772625.1 Pinus tabuliformis | reverse complement strand
AAAATAAAAGAAATAATTAGGAAAAATAAACTTGTGGCCTTCTAGAAAAAGCATCCAGCAGAAATGGTAGCAAAAAATTTGTTGCTGCTGGCAAGCAAATCAGACATACTATTCATTATCCCCATATAAATGCTTCTAGCTGAAAATTTTGACAGTGAAACATAAAGGCAAAATAACAGAAGTTCACATTTCTTCTCAAAATGACTACAGCAAAAATAACTGCGATTATGTTGCCCCTTGACTAACCTCACTTAGGATAAGATGGATTAGAAAAATTACCGCTATGTGTGATGGACACAATTCCAACATATCAAGCATCTGTCGAAGATAATCAAGTTAAGACGAACCATTAGAACATCCAATCAACATGCAAGCTATAGACAAATTTAATATTTTTTTCACATACAATGTAATTAAACTCTCCAAAATAAATGCACACATGGAAGCAACATTACTGTCAAATAGTTAAGAATCCAGCTACTGCTTGTTTCAACAAACTACAACAGAGTTTTGCTCTGTATCAATCCAGCAAACATTTTAAATCATTTTATCAAGTAAAAAGCTTTAAGGTAGCCCACAGGGCTTTAGATTGACAGTGAATGGGTGAATTGTTAAGGAACTCCTTGCTATAGGTCACCAGTTCAAATCCCCCCATGGGTGTTAGCCAACCAAAAAAAAACTTTTAGGTAAATTTCTTGATTGTTATTCTGTAAACAAAAACTGAAAATACATTATATTAAATATAACATGAGATGACATGCTTCTTCCTCTGGAGTCTGTTATTAAATAATCTTCTCTCATATGTATGCTAGCACTAACCTGATAACACTTAGTTAATCCAAGACCATGCATTCAATTATAAGGAAATGTTGGCATTGACCAGTTTAAAATGTTGATCAATGTTAAAGCATAACAAAAGCAGTTACTTAAACAATATGCTCAACAACCCTCGGGCCTCTATTTCCTTATCTTAGATAAGAAATTATTCTAGATGGATCCCTCTCCCTAAAACAGATCTAAAATTTTGTATCCCTGCACCTAGCAGCTTAGTTATGGAAGAACATTCAGATTGCTTCTTAATAGGCGTGACAATGTGTTTCCAACCTAAGTTCCTATTACCACAAGATCTAGCACCCTAGTGCTAGGCTGCACTAGATCCCTGGCAACAATGGGATCCACCACCACTGTCACCCCAGTAGCGAATCCCCTGCTGTTTAGTGGACAGGATGTTATCCCCACAAGGGAGGCTTCCCCGGCAGGTTTCTGGAGATTTAAGTAACCTTAGGATTCTCGGGCTAAATACCCTCCAAGGACCCTGCTATATAGACAACCCAGAATAATCTTCAATAATGTATGGCTCTGGGTGAAATGAAGCAGGGGGGAGGGGGGATCAAAGAAACGGTAGCTCAAGATAGGCCTTGGAGATGCTCAAACAGATTCCTAAAAACATGCTACTTTGAATTTAATGATTTACAAAAAAGTATAAAGTGATGGAAAATGAAGGATCAATGCCTTGGCTTATCAATGAATTTTTGGGCATATGGAGTCAAACAAGGAATGAGTCAATGGCTGAAGACCTTGGATGGAGAGGGAAAGAGGGAAGGACTTCTCAATCTAACCCTAGTGACTTTCCAAAGTAGGAGACTTAAGGTCAAGGAATGCAATCTAGTTTCCTTGATGGATACTTGATGACAAATTTTGCATATGAAGGAATCATAGTTCATAAAAAGATATAGCATTTATTAAGAAGGCTAAATAAAACCCCAATCCAACAATTATAGCAAAATGGAAGATAATACTCACAATAAATAACACTATTCATCCAAACATCACTTCACCAATCCAAAGAAAGTTCATCCATCCAAAACATATCTTCCCCGACATAATTCACTTCACTTGAAATATTGAAAGTTAAAATTTACAAGGATATCCCCAGTTATATACATGTCAATGAGGCTATTCCATTATTGTATCCTTCTTTACTTAATTTTATCCTAGATTTAGCTTTGGCATTTTCTAGGAGTTGTGTTTGCAACTTTGCACTCCCACATTATACTCATACTAGTTGTATCCTTTTGTCCTGATATCTGCTAGGTTGTGTTAGAAAATCAGAAAGGCAGAAAGATTTCTTTTAACTTGATAATTACTTGTGATTACTTAGTGATCTTTATTAGTTTCTTCTTTTATCTTCTTGTCATCAAGCAACTATCAAAAAAAATATGAATATCAACACAACAGGGACACAAGATATAGGCTCTCAGTCAGAGCTAAAAACCCTCTTCTAGGGAAAACCAAAAATTCTCCTCTTCGTTAGAACCAAATCAAATGAGATAACCAAGACCTTTGACCAGACCAAAAGACCTTCCTCACTCCACCAAGTCAGCCTCCCAAGATGAATAGACAAACTTCAATAGTCAACCTTAGTCAAACTGCTTCAATCCTGCAACAACTTAGATTTTCGGTCCTCCAGCTTCAGAATTTCAGCCCTACTGCAAACCTGCAACTTCGGCCCTCCTACAACAGTCCAAAAACTCACACGTGTGGCAAAAAAGAGAGAATTTTGGCTTCCTTTTGCTTGACAAATGTCTCCTTCTTCTTCGCTAGGGTTTTCTCCTTCTTTAGGTATTTTGCTCTTCTTTCTTCCTCCTGCAACTGCAGATCGAACTTGCTTGATTGGATGTCCAAATGAGGTCGAGTAGCTGCTTATTTCCAAATTACAAGAACTAAGATTCATGACATAAACCCTAGAAGCCTTCAATGGAAGCTTTTGACCTAGAAACAAAATAAACAAAGCAAGAAAACCATGCTTATAAATAATTTTCTCTTTATAATAAACTTTCATTTTCTTTTGACAAATATATATTACATCATGACTTAAATACAATTATGAAGATACTAGTTACATTTCTCAATAGGTTGTACCAAGCAGAATCTAAAGACCCCATGGCTCGATGTACAAGGCACTAATCAAAATTTTCAGAAATCCAAAAGTGAACAGGACATTTGTTGACCCCTTCTCTCTCCTCCATTGTAGCACGACCCTTATAAGACCTACGGGTCTTGATAGGTCTTATAGTGAGACGGGCCACTCGCATAGAACCTGCAGTTCTTACCCATACTCATGAATACTCGCATTAAACCCGTCTACCCACATTGAACCTGCATTTAACCCTCATAAGAGTCGCATAAGACCGGTGAAGACCCTCAAAATTCATTTTTTCTTTTCTTTTTTTTTATTTTTTTTCTGTATTTTGCCGAGTCTTACACGAATCTTATAGAGGTCGCCGAGTCAATAGCTATGTGAGTCATATATGGGTCCATCCTAATGCCTAGAGTGGATGTATATTACCATACTAGGAAATATATAAAGTGTTGCGGTATTTGATTAGGATTTTTTTAATTATTATAAATTCTTGCAAGACGGGATTTTTAATTATTTTCTATATAAAATTGTAAATAAGTGAGCCTAGAAGATTTTGGGGGAGTATAAGTACTTGAAAATCATGCTCTCCATCCCATAATTCTCCTAAGATACACTTTGGGTGTCAAAAAATCAATAAAACCCCCTCAAAATCCACATCTCCTAAGTTAGTAGCATTAAGTGGTAAGGAAATTAAAAATTCAATAAATGTTGGACACATTTATTATTTTTCCCAAGTCAAAAGGATAGGGAAAAATATGTGGCCTTTAAACTCAAGTTAAAGTCAAGTTGGAAGGCTGATTAGGCAGCCAAATCATCACATTGAAGTGGGGCCTCAAGAGGGTCGTGTTCGCAGCCAGTTAAGAGGTCAAATCAGCTGATTTGGCAGGCCGAAATCCTCTTGATCCTCACAAATTTGATTGGCAGTTTAAAGATCAGTTAACTCAGCTTTTGTTGGAGCTTGTCTCCACTTGAGAACTCCACTTGCTTCACTTCAGTTGACAGGCAGATAAGACAAGTTACATATGCTATGCTGGCAGCTTCCTTGGTTAATACGCAGACCCAGTTTAAGCATCAGTTGGAGGGCAGATTGGTTGACATATCAGCCCAGATTTCATTGAGTTGTGATCCCCCTCTACTCCAGTGTTTTCACATGTGGAAGCTCTCAAACTCACTCAGCCAACAGGATAATCTACGCTGCCAGCCACTAAATCAGTCTACTCCTATGCCATTCTTCTTAGGTGCCACCTACAGCACTCCAACAATAGTTATGTTGCCACTTGGAGAGGTCGATGCATTGGTATTCTCACCTCTTTGCATTAGGATTCACACTACTGTTACCACTTGTTATATTGGATCTTCATTGTGATTTGCTCCCAAATTTGTATAAAGAGACCCATTGGGCTCTCTCATTCTCATGGTTTGAAGCATAGTGCTGGGAAAATGTTGCTCATTTGTACTCTAATATTTTGATCAATAATATAAAGGCTTTGGAGGTCTATTCTCTTGGGTTGTGGATTCATGCTTAGCTTTGGCAGGTAACCTTGTATTGTTTCCAATGGTTCATATGTCTTTGTGTTCATGATTTATTCGTTTGCTTGCAAGTTATTTGTTTTGGTAGCCTAGCCCACAAGGGCACTGTTGCCTAGGGGAGAGGAATCCAATTATTTGGATATCCTCTTTGACATTTGCTCATATCCTAGGCTTGGCTTAGGCTTATGTGTTCTTGGTTGAACAATAAGCCAATCCTTGCCATCATATGAGCAAAGTCTCAAGGGCTCATTAATCATTTGTTTTGCATGTGTTGAGGTTTAAGCGTTACAGGTTGCCTTGCATACTTGAAGAAGGAAAAGTTTTCGGCTAAACCATCCATCTCCAAGAAGGCTAAGAAGCCTCAATCCAAAGTGGACAAAGGCCATCCAAGTTTTCCAAAAGGATCAACCAAAAGAGGGCTTCGAGCCCCTCGAGATTTGTTTCTCTCAATCCTATAAATCTCAAATCATTTCTTGGTTACTTTTTTGGGTTTATCATTGAATATCAAAGCATTAGGCTTAACATTGGACCCCTGTCCTAACAGTGGTCAGCCTTGCTCTAAGAGGAACAAGCTTGCTTGTTCCCTTTAAGCAATAATTTGAAATAGCTTTTAATCTACCTACGTTTGTTGGCTAATTTTTGGGTTTTGTGCAGTGTTGCAAAAATCACAATATTATCGCGATAACAATAAAAAATCCTGATTTTTTGAAAATGCCGACATTATCGCCCGATTACTACGAAAAAAAATTCTCAAAAAATCGCGAAATTATCGCACTAACTTCAAATTATCGCGATTAATTCATAATAATTGCGATTTGATCTGATATTATCGTGGGGGTGGCGGACAGCGGATTTCATAAGGCAAAAAATGATTTTTTTTTCATTTTGAACAGACAGCGACAGCGGCGTGGATTAGGAACTGAGGAGGAGAAAAACCATGGTGGATTGGGAGCTGAGGAGGAGAAAAACCCTGGTGGATTGAGAGCTGAGGAGGAGAAAAACCTTGGAATGCGTCTACTAGAGGAGAGGAGGAGGGAGCTTGGAGATTTTAGCATCCCAAGCAAGAGAACTTCGTCTTTGGATCAAATTTCTTCGGCAAACCGTGGTTTCCAGGTATGGGCACCAAATTTGGCCATTTTGTTTTGGTTTTTTTCTTGTTTTTGGTTTGGTTTCTATAACCCATTGTTTATCAAAGATTTTTGAGTGGATTTGATGGTGTTTTTTTTCATTTTTGTTGCATAGAGTAGAGAGAGTTCATTTTCGATTGCGTTGAGGTTTTTTTGTTTGTTAAATTGTCAAAAATTCAATGTATTGTGTCATGTATGTAATTTTTTTTAATTTTTGTAGCTTGCAATTCTTATTATGCCATAGGTTCAACTTCAAAGTTCAAACTTCATCTTACATTAAAATTCAAGAGTTCAACCAAGTTATAAACATGCCAAGGAATTTGGACCATCTGTGGGAATTTGGTGAACCTAATGGAGGGTTTGATAGAATGAACTTGACTTGCAAGTTGTGTGGGCATCATATGTCAGAGGGGGGTTTATAGATTGAAGTATCACCTTGCACAAATTCCTGGATTTGATGTAGGGCCTTGCACAAATACAAATGCGGAAATCATCCAAAGAGCCATGAGATCATTGGAAGAATTAGAGCACGAGAGAGTGGCCAAAGCAGAAATGAAGAAGCAACTAGCAAGGAGGGTGTTAGGCTCAGGTGAACATGGAAGTGGCACTGGTTCTACTTCAGCATCAATATCTACAACCAACCCGGTAGCTGCCTCATCATTTTTTGTTCCTAGAACCACGTCTGGTTCACAACCATCTATCACTTCAATGCTTAAAAAAATTGAGAAAGAACAAGTTGACAAGTTGTTGGGCAAATTTCTCCTTTGGAGTGATATTCCTTTCAGCGTTGCAAGGAATAATCCATTTTTCCAGCTTGCTGTTGATGCTATTGCAACTGTTGGCCCAGGGTACAAAATCCCTTCTTATGATGACTTTAGAGGTCGGATTCTTCAAGATGAAAAGGTTGACTGCACCAAAAGATTGGAGGAGTTTAGGGCATCATGGGCACAAACAGGATGCACTGTGATGTCAGATGGTTGGACCGACCAAAAGGGGAGAACCCTTATAAACTTCTTGGTTAGTTGTCCCAAGGGGACAATGTTTATGAAATCTGTTGATGCATCTTCACATATCAAAGATGCAAAAACTTTATGTGATTTGGTGTTTATTTTGGAGGTGGGTGCAGAACATGTTGTCCAAGTCATAACGGACAATGCTGCAAATTATGTTGCTACTGGCAGGATGCTTATGGAGAGGCATCCTACTTTATTTTGGACACCTTGTGCTGCACATTGTATTGATTTGATGTTGGAGGACATAGGAAAAATTTCCTTTGTCAAAGATATTGTTGACTCATCAAAAAGCATTACAAAATTTATATATAATCATACATCTGTGCTTAACTTGATGAGAAAATTCACCAACAACAAGGAGTTGGTGCGCCCCGCCATTACACGGTTTGCCACCAGTTTCATATCTCTTCAATCCCTCTTGAATTCTATGTGGGATGTGAAGAGAATGTTTCTTTCAGAGGAGTGGCGTGCTTTGACAATGAGCCGCAAACCAGAGGGAGAGGCCATATGCAGATTAGTTTCATACCAAGAAGACTTCTGAGCGACAGTGCAGGAGGTGTGCACCATTACTGAACCTTTCGTAAAAGTTCTTCAATTAGTTGATGGTGAGAAGCTCGCAATGGGCTATTTGTATGAGGCCATGGACAAGGCCAAAGAATCCATTCAGACCTACTATGATGATAAGGGAGATGAAGGGTTTCAAAAACAACTCCTCCTATGGGAAGTGATTGATGAACGATGGAACAACACACTCCATCGTCCCATTCATGCTGCAGGGATCTACCTGGACCCCGCATTTTCTTACCCATGTGGATTCGTATTTGATGCTAAGATCATGGATGAATTCTTAACCTGTGTTCAGAGGATGGTGCGATCTCCAGCAGAACATGCAGAAATCTACAAAGAAATGGAGATATACAGATGGCAGGTGGCACATTTGGCTTTGAGATGGCTATGACTGATAGGACGACTAAAATGCGAGGTATTTTTTAGTTTGCTTCAAATTTCATTGTCTCTTCAAGTTCATAACTTCATACTTTGCTTCAACTTTCAAGTTTCATTTTTTTCTTATGTTTATTTAAAACTTTATTTGTAATTTTGTTGTAGATGCATGGTGGAGAATCTATGGTGCTAGGGTACCCCATTTGCAAAAGTTTTTCATTCGAATCCTCAGCCAAACATGTAGCTCCTCATGATGCGAGCGCAACTGGAGTGTATTTGAAAAAATACACAACAAGAAGCGCAACAAATTAAACTTAAAACTTAAAATATTGCAAATTTCCAAAAATTTTTTGAATTCATTAAACAATATTTTTTTATAATTATTATTTTATGATCTTTGTACAGGTTGGAGTCCCAGTGACTTAATGACATGGTCTACGTCTACTACAATATTCGATTGTGGGTGAGGCAACTTGATCCCTGATATGGAGGCCATCTCATTGGATGGGATTGACACCACTGTTGCATGGAGGGTTGAGGCTGAGAGGCCTCTCATAGTCTGCCAATAATTGGTTAGAGCAAGAGATAGTGGAAGGCATAAGGGGGAGGAGGAGGAGGAGCAACAAGAGAGGAGGTGACACCACCTACCCGAGCTACCCCTGCCACCAGTGGAGGACGTGGTCTACCTCCTCTAGCTCATACTTCTTTAGGTTCTAGAGCACAGCAAAGTCCACTACCAACTCCACCGGCATCTACATCTAGAGGGAAAGGGAAAGCTATTGCATTTTCTCGCAAGAGGGACAGAGGAAATCAATAGTATTAAACTTTAGTTATTTGGTTCATTTCATTGTATATGACATTATGACTCATGATATGAGATACATTATTATAATTTTTGTTGATATTTTGAGGCTGATTGGGACTCAGGAGTAAGGACTTACTATTCAGGGCATGATTCACTGTTATGTGTGATGTAGAACTAGAAATGATATTACACATCTTATATATTAGTTCTTTTATCATATTTATGTGTCAATGTATTTATTTTATGTTGTAGATGCTTTAAATATTGAAAAAAAATGAATATTTTTGTATTTTACGATTTTTTCCCAATTTTTACGATTTTTCCCGATTTTTTCCCCTCGCCGATTTAATCTCGATAACGATTTTCACAACATTGGGCAAAGTAAAAGGCTGCCCACTGATTTTTTTAGGGCTGATATTTTCAGAATGGTGGGCAGACTTTAAACCCCTCCAAAGGCAGACCTCAAAGTCCCTAGAACCAAATTTTCAGCCATCCTTTGGGGCAGCAACTAACAGACCTCGGGACTGTCTTCTAGGCAGAGATTCACGGTCTCAAAAGCAGAATTTTGGGTCACTGCTTGGGCAGATCAACACTGCCTTTTGAGCTGAAATTTGCAGACCATCTTTTGGACAAACTTCGGTGTATCATAAGGCAGAATTTCATCGGTGCATTTACCAAGAAAGGACAGCATTTGTCATGTCCCCATTTTTATTTTCCTCTATAGTACAGCCAGGGTGGATTTCTAGGGTGCGGGATGGCCAGGTCATGGGAGCATGATTATGTCATTAGTGTCCCGGGGGAGATTTGAGGAGTTTTACATGGTTCGACAATGTTCGCTTGGCATTTTCCACCATCAAGGAGCAATTCAGTACATTTGCTTTTGGTTCCATTGCATTATGGTGATTCTTGTTATTATCAAGCATAACTTAATTAGGTGGCATTCCAGAAGGAATATCTGATGGAACCCCTTGGTGTAATAGCTCGTTGGAACCGGAGCGAGGAGATCTACAGGATGGGATGCTAAGGAGTCGCTTTCAGTGGCCAGAGAGAGTATGGTGGGTGATTTACCATTTTCCCGAATTAAAAGTGACTTTAATTAGTCACTTAATTAATTAAAATTAAAAAAGAAAATGCTTAATTAAAGAAAAGGCCAAAAAGGGAAAAGGAATAAAAATAATAAAATAAGATGTTTCTAGAAGGTCAGAGAGAGTTCCATCCAATCTTTAAAAGGAGGAGGAGAAGACCATTTGGGAAATCTTGGATTTGTGCATGTTGTCTTCATGAAAGTTGGGGAACCTAGTTTCCAGCTACTATAGCCCAGGACAAAAAACCCTCGGGTATGCTATTGAGTGTCGAACAAAACCCAACACTCCTTGAGGAGACTTCATCTAGGAGTTTCATAGAGCTTCGGTGATATTGGAGTGAGGACCACTCAGATCCTTAGCTTGGGCATCATCTTCAGTTATTTTTGTGGAGGCCAAGTTCAGCGTGCAGAAAACTATTTTGTGGCCATCTTATCTCAGCTAACTCTAGCTATTGTACTGGCATATTATATCTTTATTAATAAAGTTGAGTTTGCAGTATTTCTTATGAGTTTGCAGCATTTTTGGGTTCCATAATGTAAATCTGTTTTTGTTGCCGTAATCTCATGGTGCATGTTCTACTACTGTTTGGAGAAATTTAGGGTTAAATCTTGGTTAAGCAATTTTCTGGCAAATTTTTTATTTTGGAACATTATAGTGGTAACAAAGCTAGTTTTCCTGCCAGCATGAGGGCTTGTTGCAGATCAACTTTGGAGAAGTTCAAGGGGTTCAGGATTATTTGCAGAAATTCTTCTATTTGTCGGAGCCGTAATTTCATTGCAGAAAATTTTGCCAGAGAAATTTGTCTTGGGTGTTAACTATTCTACAAAATCCTTGTTGCAAAGTGCTAGCCAAATTTTCTTTGGTTTTGTTGTCACTTAATAATCATTCGACAACCTGTTATAATGGTCAAATATTATTTGGAACCATATGTTTTTTAAGGACGCTAAGAGGCCAAATTTCTTTCATTTATTGTTTGGCCAAATTATAAAGGGCCATGAGCAAATTATAGAAGGGGCCGATTCATTTTTCAATGTCTAGCCCAACCAAACTGTTGCAGTCAAAAAGCTAAATTTAATAAATAAATTGAATGATAATTAACTTGGTTGATTCACTGAATGTCGCTAAAGGTGTGAGCAAACTTCCTGCCTGGGACAAGTTTTTGGGTAGCATGCATTCATTTGCAAAAGGAACCAAATTCTTGTTGGTTTCAATTAAAATTATTTGTTAAGGAATCAGTATTACACTTGCAGATTCGAAGAAGAAATTCTAGTGCACTTGGGCGTACTCATCAGTGTTGGTACAGGCCGAGAGCAAAATTTGATAATGAAGCGGCCCGACATTAATAAATCCATACATTCATAGAAGCTGAATTTTAACTCCAGCACTGTAAAATTGCAGGGACTGAATATCATCAATTTTCTTTTTGAAGGGAAGAGTTTATTGTGTGGATAGAGCCAAGACTCCTCTTTCTATTGTTGGACAGAGACTCTACTACCAGGACAGATTTCTTAATGAGAAGAGAGAGGGAGCTTCCTTAAATTTATGGCTGGTTGAACCAGAGATTTCTGGGTCGATTTCTGCATAACAAGGATCAGATTCGTTGCTGCATGGAGACCAAACATAGCACCTGAGCATGTATATCGTATTCTCTGAATCATGTGCTCGCTAAAGGTCGTAGTCTTCTTGCTACAAGAAACTGGGTTATTGCCATCTGCATTGAGGAGGTATTGGGGCCATGCGTCAAAGAGAGCTCACTCAGAAAAGCACCATTCTTCCACTAGATTTTATGGGTCGAAGTGATTTCAGATGGAGGGTCGAGTTTCTTTGTACCAGTGACCGAGTTCCACTGTAGGGGAAGAGGATGCAGTCACTACGTTTTCTATGGGTCGATTTTCAGTAAAGAAAGTGGTTGTGTTCCCTGCTTATAGTGGTCAATTTAGTTCTCATTACTAGTCAAACCAACAACCTCTCAGTCATGTGCAAGGAAATGTGATGACAGTGCAGCTTGTGGTGAGGTCCTGTAGCTACTCGAAGGGAGGTCATATTGCTAGTTAGCAGGCCGTATGGACGGATAGGTATAGCGAAATTAATGTCTAAAGATGTATTCTTTGTTGTGGAGCTGAAATCCTTCATCAACCCAACCAATACATGCAAACTTGTGACTGGAATAATTACCAAATTCATCCATTTCAATTATTTCCTATGTAATTGCATAATGAATTAATTTTCCAGAATGCTATAAGTGAACTGTTATCTGTGGTTGCACCATGTTTTGAATGAGATATGTCATTTCGTCATGCACTGGAATTCTGTGTTATTTTCTATGTACATGCTCATTTCAACCAAAAGGAACTAAACCTACATCTACACTGTACAGCAGTCTGCAAATCATCCTCAAGAGTAAATTAGTCAGTGGATAGCCCCCTAAAGTTTAAACTAAGAAAACCTCAGTGAAATTCGAGAAAATCCTAGAAGGAAATTTTCCAGACCCCAGTAAGCTTAGTGTAGTGTTTTGTTGAGTCAAAGTACTTTTGTATACTTCTGGAGAAGTTGACAGTCAGAATAAGTGTGTGGCTGAGTTGGGTCAAGTTTGTTTGGTGTCAAAAATGATAGTCGTCAGTATTGGATGGAGCCCATATGATAAGATAATTTTATTAATGTCCAACAAATGACCATAAGAGGTCAACGGGACTGTCGGTTACAATGATTACATCATGCCAAGCCGGTGGACCAAACGGTCCCCTTTAACATTTCTTTTAAAAAGCAGAATATACATCTATAATCTAAGTAAATGTAAATGTAGAAGCTAGAAGCTCTTGGCCTCGAAACAAAGCACTGCGATGAAGCAGAGAAGGAGAAGAAGAAGAAGGAGAAGAAAAGGCAGGGGTCTCCTGTCCAGATCCTACTAACATCCGAGGTCGAGAGAAGAAAACTGAGAGAAGCATGTCAAAGTCTGCTGTCCTATGGGCATATTGGGTTGTCGCCTGGAGGTTCTAGGGCGCCTCCTAGTGGTGGATCCAATCCTGAAGCGTTAGTGCAGTCTGGTGGGTCGGCCCCCCTGGGACCGCACTGATCTGGTCTCAATGTCTGTGGGCCGGTCAATGGTTCTTTTGGTGCCCCGCGCTGATGGTAGCACCCTAAAGAAGTCCGTGATCTTCTGCGTGGTGTCTGATCTGGTGGGGGGCTGAAGAAAACGGGCCCGAAATCTGAAGGCCTCCTGGAGATAAAGTGCAAGGCATCTCAGATCAACATATCTGAGGACGCTAGTCAAAATCTGAGAAGACCTGAAGAGACAATGGAAACGACCTCGAATCTCGTAGTAAGCAGGGCATCCAAAGATGAAGTGTGTCTCTGTCTCTATCTCCTATAAGTGACAAAGCTGGCAAATCCTATCTGCCCTATCGATGTGGTGATCTGTGTCCACCCGGACTCTGTGAGATCCAACTCTGAACTGCCCGAGGGGGATTCTAAGGGCATGCATCCAATGCTGGAACGTGTACTAGGGTCTGATGATGAGCCCATCCCTGATTTCCAGGCAATGCTCCGCGTAGAAGGCCATTTTTGGACGCAACCCATTGGGAGGATTGGTCCATGTAATCTGAATGTATCGTCTGTAAATATCCTCCTTAATGATTTTATTTAGCTCTTGTTGATTGGGGAGGAGGTGGCCTGGAGCATTCAGAGAGTACTGAAAAGGAGGGAGATGGTCAATCTGGATTCCTGAAGCCTCCAGAAGCTTTGTCACACTGGTGTACCAACATTTGGATTGGCCTGTCTGCATACGGGCGATGTTCTCCGAGGAGCAATATGCTAAATATGGGTATCTGTCACTACCCTTACTTGTGTTTGCCAGGCCTCAGAGCCTGTGCAAGAGCGACACTAACATGAATATCACCTCTAGGCGGAAAGGTTGAGCCCGAACTCTGCTAGAATGATGTGCTGAGGAACTGTCTGCTTACACCTAATGAAATGGCGCAAAAGGAGGGTCTGGACCCGCTCCGCTGAGGCCCAATCTGACTCTAGGAGAGAGGGACCCCAAATCTCTGAGCCGTAAAGCACTGTGGGGCGAATCAAAGTGCCCATGATGCTCATTTTGGACGAGATGTCCTGGAAATGGTGCCGGAAACACTGCCTCTCCAGAAGGGCTAGGGAGCCATACCCTTTATTGATCTGAGGCTGAAGGGTTGGCCGCAGGCTGAAGCGAGGCCCTGAAACTGAACTCCCAAATATGTATAGGTGCTGATAATCTCGATCTCTTCTCCTTTAAATAGGAAGTGGAAGTCCGAGGTTTTCTTGACTCCATTGAAGACAATCACTTTGGTTTTACCCAAGTTCACAGTTAGATGCCTCTGGTCACAAAAAGCTGCGAGAGCATCCAGCTGTCTTTGAAGGCCTTCTTGGGAGGAGGCAATAAGGGCAATATCGTCTGCAAAGAGGAGGATGGAAATCAGGACCTGGTGAAGAAGACACCCATCTGTATCCTGGATATGTTCCCGGAGGAAGGACTCAAGCTCATCGATATAGATCCCGAATAAAGTAGGAGAAAGGGGGCATCCTTGCTTGACTCCAATGGTGCTTCGGATGCAATCCGACATTCCTCCAGCTGTGTGGAGACGGCCAAGGACGGCCTCATAGAGGCGCATGATAGCTGTCAGGAGAGTCGAGGAAATGCCAATCTCTCTTAGCCTCTGGAAAAGATCTTCCCTCGGGACTGAGTCAAAGGCCTTCCGGAAGTCTACAAAGCAGCAGTACACTTTAGAGGATCGATGCCTAGCCTCCTCGATCACCACACGAAGAGTAAGGATGTGGTCGATCGTCTGGTGGTCTGGGCAGAATCCTGCTTGGCCCTTGGCCCTGAGTTGTCTCTGCTCAAGGAAATGGGAGAGTGTCCTGTGGAGTGTTGTAGCATATAGCTTGGAGAATGTGTGCCCAACCATGATTGTCCTGTAGTTGTTGGGGTCGGCAGTAGGCCCTGAGTTGCAGAACGGGTAGATAATGTGGTGTGACCAACCATCCAGAAATCTATTCCGAACCACCTGGTTGAAAAGGTCCACCAGATATCCTACTAGGGGAAGAAGTCCATGCTTGAAGAATTCTGCCTGGAAGACTTCTTCGTCTGCTGCCCTGCTGTTATTCATAGAATGTTGTATATATTGTCATAAGAGATTTACAGGAAGAATGGGTATTGAAAAGACCCTAGAAAACCTCAAAAATTCCCTTAATGACTTGGAGAGAAGATGGGAGCAACAACAGTTTAAGACATTACTTGGTTCTTCTTTGGACCAAGAAATAAAGCAAAACAGCAGACCTTTTTCCAGAAAGGTCCATAATATGCTAATGCAAAAGCAGCAGAGGGACTTACAGAAGGAAAAAGAAGTGGGAAATTGGCTTTATGCACTTGGGTTGGACTTAAAGACTGGAAGATCAGAAGATGACCTTCTCACATTAGAAAAGCTGGAATCCTATCTTTCCAAGGTGGATCAATCTGATTGGAATTTAAATTGGGCTCTGGAGCCAACTATGCTTGCATTGGTACAAGCCAGATTCTTGGAGCATCTAGGTGAAAGAGTCAAGCTTATAATCACCTATTGTTTCAGCGATATTCTGAGGATAGTAGCACCCTTTCCTCCCTATAATGATGACATCATGAAGAGGGTCTTTCAATTGATTGTAGAATGTTATTCAGGACTGCATGACACCCAGAGCTCAAACTTTGATAGAAGGCTCATGATCCTAGACACCATGGCCAAAATCAAATTCTACGTAGTCATTCTTGATCTAGAGCAGGATGATCTGATCCTTAAAATGTGATTCTTCTTCACCAACATCTGAGAGAATCACTTTGAGGAGGTAAAAACCAACATGCAAGATATCTTATCTTCATTACTAGTTGAAGGTGATGCCATTTGTAAGCAGTTGTGAACAAAATTGTTAGCCATTTGGAGGAAGACACGAGTTGTCTCACTAGTTGCCTATGAGCTAAGGGGTGGTTGAGCAAAACATGAGATTCTTCAAAAAGCAACTAACCTAGGAGGAGTTGACGACGATGCAGGATACAATTATCCAAACATGTAGCAAGAATGAGAGGAAACTTGGGGGCCTAACCACTCATGCTTAAGTAACACAAACGAGATGACAGAGGTAGATCAAGAAGAGATTCCTTCTGACTTTCCAGATGAGGATTCTCCATCTATAGTTGAGTCCATGGGTTTTTACGAGGATACCTATGAGGAGTTTGAGCAGATAGGTGATGGTGTTGACAGCAACCCAGATGTGCAACCACGTTTGACAGAGGTGTATGATGAGCAGTCGATAGACCCCATGGGAGACATTCAAGGAGATGAGTCACTCGTGATGATTCAACATGAGCAGTATATGGTGGGGCATGAGTCAGATGAGGAGGATGATATGCACAGTGTGTGTGATGGGCCATTTTTGGAGAGTCAGCTAGTGGCTCATGTTGAGCCCATGATGGAGGAGGATGAGCAGCTGTCCTTTGGGCCAGCCATTGGCAAGGAATAGACAAATGCACAGACAACCAGCAAGGTTGTAGTACTTGCAGACACTTATTGTCAGGAGCTGTTGGAGCTTGACAGGATAGTTTTGCAGGAGTTTGGTAGACTAGAGGACAATGGAGTTTCCGGTCAGATAACAGAGGATCTTTTGGAGATGATGGTGCATTCATCTTTTGGCCTACCCATTGATGAGGTGCAATTAGATGCAGTGGCAGCTAGTAGAGTTGTAGCATTTCCAGGCAGCAGCCCTCTCTAGGAGTACATAGACAAGGCTTGCAACACAGGTTATCCACTTTGGTCTATTATAGAGAGAGAGGCAGGGTTTCTTGGACAAATCTTGTTGATTGACCAGACAGAGCAGCATGAGTTGAGCATAGACCAGCACAATGTTTTAAAACTCCAACTCCGACACCGACTCGGCCGAGGATCGGCTCTGACTCCGACTCCGACTCGATATCGACTCGGCCGGCTCGATTTCAATGACTCGATCGTTGTAAAAAATACATTAAATATTTTCTTTTTATAAAAAACATAATTTTAAATATTTTCATTCATGTTTCCAAACACACAGCATTAGAATATAGATAGAAGACAACATATGATCAAAGCAGGCTCATGTATATATCCATTATATCAAAATGGCACCCAGTGCACTGTCCAATACATACATGATGATGATATAGAGATCAAAACAAAAACACATAACCAAGGAGGCTAGAAATGGCCTCTACAACAAAAGTAAATTGTGACCAGTACTATTGGCTAATGGCGTCACTAGCTACTGCTAGAGGAGCCAAGATCATCTGGATCAGAGTCAAACAGGGGGCCCCATGGCTCCTCCTCATCATCATCTCCAACTGCAACTGTAGAAGTGGTAGCACTAGCAGGTTGTGCAGCAGCTACAAGCTGAGATAGACGAGATATGCGCTTTTGTCGTGGCTCCACAGAAGAAGTGCTGCAACTAGAGGACTTGGGGCTAGCCCTGAGGCTGGTACAAATGGATCAGGATCTGCATTCAACTGAACATTATGTTCGAGTGTTGCCTCCACCTGTAAATCCAAATCAAGATCCTCATCAAAATCAAACTCTGTTGGATGACTCTCCACTACCCAATCTGATGTTGGATCAATGTCTTCCAACACAATGGGATCTGAATCAGGTCTTTTGTTCAACAATTGGTTGCGTCTGAGCCAGAGGTTGTATTGGACATAGACTAGATCATTTAACCGTTTTTGATCCAAACAGTTTCTCTTCTTTGTGTGAATCCTCTCAAAGACAGACCAATTGCACTCACACCCAGTAGCACTGCAAGTTTGACTCAAAATACGAATTGCAAACCTCTGCAATTTAGGACAATGGCTACCAAAAGCCTCCCACCATTGTGCTGCAAAAAACATAGGAGTGTAATGAGTTAGCTCAACAAAATTACAAATTATATCCAACTTTCAAATTATAAACGATTTAACGAAATAAGTATTAAGAATTTGAAAATTGAAATCTTTGTTTACCTGGCTCATCTACTTCCCTTGCAATCTTTGCTAGGTTCTTCCCAAAGGTACCTGAGGCACTGCTGAAGGTTGTGTCATGTTGGTGTATCTCCAGCTGATCACGCTCCAGTGGGATCATGCGATCAATGCAGTCAATCAATCCATCTCTAACCTCCCCCTTCAAAGCTCCTGTCGCCTTAGCTTTATAATGATACCGTGGGTTCAAAAAATACCCAGCTGCATGTATAGGGCGATGGAGTTGATTGTTCCATCTTTCATCAATGATTGCCCAAATGGGCCCATACTTAGCCACTTTATCCTTGTATGCCCTCTTTATTTGCTCCTTTGCTTGATCCATAGCCTCATAAATGAAGCCCATAGCCAATCTTTCCCCATCCACCAACCGCAACACCTTAACCAGTGGCTCAACAAGCTTCACAATCTCTGCTGCCTTTCTCCAAAATATTTCTTCATTAACTTTCTTTTTCAATTCTTTGCCTTCCAGTTTGTGAGACCACTGGCTTTGATTCCATTCTTCACTGGAAAAAATCTTTTGCAAGTTTCTATGTTGTGAAAGCATAGATTGCAATGTCAAAAAATGAGTAGCAAATCTAGTGATGGCAGGCCTAATAATATCCTTGCCCCTTGTGTGTTTCCTCATCAGGGTCAAAATCCATGAATGATTGTAGATAAATTTTGTTATGCTTTTGGCATGATCTACAGTGTTTTTGACCCAATCTAATTTGCCAATATCCTCAAGCATGAGGTCTATGCAATGTGCAGCACATGGGGTCCAAAAGATGGTTCTATGCTTTTCCTCTAACAGTTTACCAGCAAGAACATAGTTAGAGGCATTATCTGTGATGACTTGAACAACATTAGCCACCCCCACCTCCTCAACAACCTCATCCAATAGCTGAAACAACAATTGTCCATCTTTTACCTTATCAGATGCATCAACTGATTTTAGAAACATGGTTCCCTGTGGGCAGAAGATAAGAAAGTTTATGATGGTACGGTTTCTTTGATCAGTCCATCCATCTGACATGATGGTACATCCTGTTCTTGCCCATGAGTCCTTGAAATCTTTCAAATACTCATTAATGGAGGCAATTTCTTTCTGCAAACAATACCCCCTTAGCTCATGCATAGTAGGGCCTTTGAAGCCTTGTCCAACAGCATGTATGCCATCAAACATAGGCTCATAATATGGTGAACAGATTGAAGGGGATATCAGCATCATACCACCATCTAGCTATGTAGTCACAAGCAGTCTCCCTCAATTCTTTCTTCCAATGATCATCTAAAGTGGGTTGCAAATGACTTCTACTAGGTTGAGGACCATGTGCATCTAATGGAGAGGAGGGAGTGAAATAACTTTTGATATTCATATCACCCTTTTTCATTTACCCTTTCCCTTTTCTTGAATAGACTCAAAAGAGGGAGGAACATATCAGAAGAGATTGGAAGCATCAGTACAAGGAATAGAGGAAGAACCCGCAAAATCAAAATGGGGGTTGGTAGCCAGCATTTTTTGTATATTCCTCTTCTTCCCAATTTCAGCGTCTAACTCTTTTTGCTTAGCCTTATCTTCTTTAAACTTCTCAAAGCTGGCTAACAAATCCTTCCTAATCTCCCCAATTTTTGGTGAGGTACATGGAGTAATTTGGCCTCTAATCCCTGCCAAGTGTTGTTTCAGCTTATTAATGCCCCCAGGACCTTCCTTAATTTTCCTATAGCAAAATTTGCAATGCATTTGACTATCAACCATTTCAACCTATGCCCAAGCAACATCTTTCACTCTAGATGCCATTTTCTGAATTGGAAATGAAAGCAAACAATCTGAAAATGAAAACAAAAAAAAACATTGATTCAATGTTCATTTCTTTCACAAAAAACACTCTTTAGGATTTCTAGATTTGCACATAAAATTTAATAAACAAAAACAGATTAATACCTCCAAGCACAAACTGCCTCCTCAAGCTTGCTCCAAGAAACCAACTCCTCAATGCTGCTCCAAATGGCTGCTCAAGAAGCTCCTCACTCCAGCTACAATGCTTGCCCAAGACTCATCATTGTTGCTCCAAAAACAAACTCAACAACTCCTCACAAACTCTCACTAAAATTCTCACTCAAATGCATGAGATGGTTGTGAGAGAATGAGAGGGGTTGAGTGGGTTAAATAGGGTTTAGGAGAGGGGAATGGACCCCAAAGACCAAATAGGCAAACTATAAACCGGTTTGGAGTCCCCAAAAAAACCTTTTTTTTTAAATCGCAGTTTTCCGATTTCTGTGGACCGCTGTCACTAACTCGGCCGAGTTATAGCAGGCTCGGCCGAGCTGGCCGGGTTAATACCGAGCTGGCTGGGTTAATACCGAGTCGGCCAAGTTGTTAGACAACTCGGCCGGCTCGGTATTAACCCGGCCGGCTGAACCGAATCCAGGGCCGAGTCACAAATTTAAGGCCTGGCTTGGACCAATTCAGCCGAGTAGGTTCCGAGCCGACCGATTTTTAAAACAGAGGACCAACATCACCATAGTAGACTTGTTCCACAAGCAAAAGTCTATGCATTCAATCCTTCCCACACGTTGGATTGGCGGGAGATCATGAATTGGTATCCTATTGATAGGGGATCATTCCTAGTCAAGGGAAAAGTATAACTGGTGCCCTTAGATATAAGGGACATTGCATGCTCCAGTCAGCAGTGGGGGGTAGGCCGACAGTTTATCAGCATACTAGTCGCACTAGGCCTACATCAGCATAGTGGGGTTGACCTTGGTCTATGCCAAGGGTTGGACTGGAGATAGGTGATGAGTTGGTATTCTAGTGGCGCAGCAGCATCTATGGTTAGAGACAAAGCAAAGTCAAAGCCATGGGACATTGAAGATGATTAGCCATGGTGGCATTAGTATCCAGGTGGATCTATTGATAGCAAGGTGAGTCAGAGATGGACTTGGGATCCAAGTATTGGGGGATCCATTCATGTTTGGATTGCATGGAAGCATGATGTCGTCCAGTGATTCATATGGGATCATGGTAACAGTTTGCAGATGCCTCTATAGTGGACAGGTGTGGATTGCTTGAGGGCAAGCAATCTTGGGGTAGGGGGATTTGTCATGTCCCCATTTTTATTTTCCGCTATAGTACAGCCAGGGTGGATTCTAAGGTGCAGGGTGGCCAAGTCACGGGAGCATAATTATGTCATCAAGGATCCCGGGGGAGTTTTGAGGAGTTTTACGCAGTCCAGCAGTGTTCGCTTGGCATTTTCTACCATCAGGAGCAGTTCAATACATTTGCTTTTAGTTCCATTGCATTATGTTGATTCTCATTTTTAACGAGCATAACTTAATTAATTGCGCTTAAGGTGGCATTCCGGAAGGAATATTGAATGGAACTCCTTGGTATAATAGCTCGTTTGAGTCGCGTTACTGCTCAAACTAGCAGGGGACTCCTAAAGGGCAACAAATGGAGACTCGGCCCACTATCACCTCAGCTAAGGCTTCCTTCTATTTACGGACTTTCACCGATGGGAGGAGACCTGGTATATTATGGAGTCACCAATGAAAGATTAAACAATGAATGGATATGAGTGACCCAAATAATCACTTTCCCCGAAGGGCTTGAAGGAAGGAACTTGCTTGCTTTCTAAGCAAGGTACAATGTCTTCTAGGGAAAGGAAGGGAGGATTTGAGGGTTAGGTTTATGGAATACGACTTGTGAATGAGTTTCCCAATCCCTAAAATCCTTATTGAAATTGGTATCCCGGATGGTTCTTGAAGAATTGTCTTTTCAAAGGAATGGGACCACATGGGACCAAGTGGACCCGGTCTAGGATAGGGGAATAAGTATAGCAACCAATGATGTTCTTACCCTAGACAAGGTGGGGAAAGAATCAAAGAAGAATTCTCACTTGAAGGTGTTGATTTGACCCTTTGAGGTACTAGCCTTGGGGATGCTAAGGCAAGTTTTGATCCTAAAGCTAGGGCTTGGATATTCTCACAACTCCACCGTCGGAATGGCTTCAAAATTGGAGGAGAGCTTGAAGAAAGGCCAACGCAAGACACCCTAGGAGATCGAACTTTTCGTTGGGCTAGATTGTCGGGAAATTGATGCCCTAGGTACCCCAACTTGGCTAGACCTGGAAGGAGGTGAAAGAATGTGGTTTTTGGTGACCACCTTTTGGTAGATCAGTGCCTTAATCTTTGGGAGAATGGAGTCTATGATGAATATGAGTAGGGTTTCTTGGTTCCCAGTCAAGGAGACCTCAAGCCCACTTCGTTAGCCTTCTAGGTCAACGAGAAGTAGTCTTGTAGCTTTTATACTTCGATGCACAAAGGGAATGGCTTATCAAGGTCAAATTCTTTGATAAAATTACTACTAGGATATTTCGTTCATATTACACGGCCCATACATTGATAGATGCTATAATCGAGACAAAATTCCACAATTTTAAGCAGTAAATGCATGCAGCAATTAGCCCTAGAACAGCGAAGATCCCAATCCAATGTATATGACAAAGTAAAACAAAAATAACATTAAAAGCATGTACTTACATGTAATAGAATATATCCAACCATTCACAATTGACAAAAGAGAAGCTCCAAGAGAAAATAGACCAATATCCAAACATCTAAATTCATCCATAAAACTCCAATTCATCCTCTAGAAAAAGTGTGAAAATCTCAAGAGAGAGAAAAGATCTAATCCAAAGTGATGATGAGAAATGAACTCATCTCACTTGTATCTATACACGACTTAGGAATTTGAATTAGCCTTGGCCTACATAAGCCCCAAAAATAAAATAATGTTCTAATAATTCAACTTTTGGTGACAAGTCCACCAAACTAACTCATAAATGACAAAGTCTCTCAAGAGGTCAAATAATAATCTATGCATGTTGTAGGGCCCTCTACGAGCCTAATGAGGTCCATGGTTGCCATAATGAAAAGTAGGACCCTTAAAAGCAGTGGACAAAGGGTTGGCTCCTTGTAATAACCTGTGGTGTGTTGATTTGGGGTAGCATCGGATGTGCTCTAGCCATGAAAATTGGTGGAGAGGCTAAAGCACATGAGATCTCCAAGACCCAAAAATCGTTTTGGAAAATTCCATTCGGATGAGGAATTATTAAAATAATTAATATTTTTAATGAGTTCCTAAGTCTAAACTTAGGAAAATAAAAATATTAATGGGTATTAATAAAGATAAGGATGAGAAGCTTCTAAAAGATAAGGATCAAGTCTATTTTAATCTTAGTCGTTGATTAGAAACTTAATCGCGGTCGTTGATTCATCAATAGGAAAAATATAAGAGGGGGCTTGAGGGTCAATTGGAGACACACCAAAGAGAGACCAATCAGTTCAATTTCTGGAGCGGGGTTTGCTGAGAAATCGAACTAGAGGTCTAGATTGCAGTGAGAGGCAGCGAGTACATAATAGAGAGGCAGGGATAGTACTGGAGGACCAGCGCAGAGATCAAAGAGGCAGACGCAGAGGCAGTTGTATTGTGTAGTTACTGGAGGGCCTGTGTGGGTGACCCAGAGAGGCATAAAGCTGATGCAGAGGGTCTGAGAGTTGCACAGAGGCCCGCTGGATTGACGCTGAGCATTGGGGAAGCGTCGGAGGATTTTTGGTATTACTGCCGTGCGGTTATCTTTGTTGGGTGATCTAGTTTGGCACCCTAGTTGTACTCAAGAAAAGTTTAATAATAAAATCCTCCTCTGCTACACCGATTTTCCCGCTTTGGGTTTTTCCGGGGACAATTGTCCAAAAATAACGGAGTTGATGTGTTTGATTCTTGTGCATGTATTTGTTTCTGTATAATAGTGTGATGTTTGCAGTAGAATTTATTTTAATATTTACTGAAAGGATTTCGTAAATAACTTATTGGAAAATAAGTAGGTAAATAAATCAATCGTTGCAGTAACAGAATTTTCACATGGTATCAGAGCAAAAAATCAAAGAAAGGAAGGGAAAATCAATTATGGGTCGAGATCATGATGCAGAGGCATCAACATCAAGAGACTCGTGCAGATTTTCAAAAAAATGCACAAAAGATAGAAATTTCGATTTCTCTATGTTGGCTTCCAGATTGGAAGAAGAAGTTGCTTGTGTAACAAGCTCGGCGTCCGAGAATCCGAGCTTGATAGTATATAGACAGTGGAGCCTCCTGGCATATGAAGGAATCCGAGAATGTTTCTCAGATTATCAGGAGGAAAGGATGAATTTTCAGATCACCATGGGGAATAAGGCAAAGTGTACTCCAGTAGGGAAGGGTACCATAGTTTTTCAAACAGAAACGAGAGAGCGGTTCCGAGCTACCAATGTGTTGCATGTGCCAGGACTGGGGATGAACTTACTTTTCGTATCACAACTTCAAAGCAAGGGATATGATGTTTTCTTCATTAAGGAGAAAGTATACATCAAACACCCAAGCTGGAAAAATAAAGTGCAGATCGGAATCAGGAGTAACAGGTTGTACAGGTTACAGCTAGAATCACCAATGGCACTGATAGGCAGTCATGGAGACAAGGATCTGAATGAACTATGGCACAGAAGAATGGGACATTTGCACCATGGGGCTCTGAGAATTCTTAGGAAAACTGTAACAGGAGTTCCAGATCTTAGTACAGAAAGAGATGATGTATGCAGAGGATGTGCTCTGGGCAAGTATGCCAAAGCAGCATTTCCTAGAAGTAAAAACAGGGCCAAAAGTGTGCTAGAATTGATACACTCAGATATCTGCGGACCGCTGTCCACTAAAGCTCTTAGTGGTACCGAATACTTCGTCACCTTCATCGATGACCACTCCAGGAAAACTTGGATTTATTTTATGAAAACCAAGGAAAAGGTTTTTTGTCGATTCAAAGAGTTCAAGGCTCTGGTGGAGAATCTGACTAGAAAGAAAATAAAAGTTTTGCACTCAGACAATGGTGAAGAATATGTCGACAATCTGGAGCAGAATGGAGTAGTAGAAAGGAAGAACAAGACTATCATGGAAGCGACCAGGGCCATGATGTATGATCAGAATATGCCAAAATTCTTGTCGGCGGAAGCATGCAACACAACAGCCTATGTCCAAAATAGAACTCATCACCGGGCATTGGGCAAGATTACTCTAGAGAAAGTCTTCACTAGGAAGACACCTGAATTCAGTCATTTCAAGATATTTGCGAGCTTAGCATATTGTCGCAAACCCGAGGAGAAGAGGAAGAAGTTGGATCAAACTGCAGGGAAAGGATATCTAGTGGGATATAGCGAGAATGCTAAAGCATATAGAATCTATCTTCCAGGGAGCAGGAAGGTAGTAGTTCGACGAGATGTGAAGTTCATGGAAGATAGGGCCTTTAGAAAACCTCGAGAAATGCCTTCGAAGAGCAGTCAAAGGATGAGCCACTGGTCAAACCACTTCAACCAGCGGAAGCCAAGAATTCTCCTTCAGAACAAGAAGAATCACAGGAAGAGGAGGAGCTGACAGATGCACCTACTACCAGAGGAAGAACGAGCCAGGAACTCTGACAGATTTTGCGGGATGCAGAAGATTTCATTGGAGCACCGAGAAACAATAAAAGGGAGCGAAGACAGCCAGATAGATATCAGGCCTTAGTAGCTCAGGATGGGGAGCCTTCCAGTTTTCAGGAAGCCGCTCAACATCAAGTTTGGATGGATGCGATGGTGGAGGAGTACAGCTCTATAATGGTGAACGATGTTTGGGAAGTAGTGCCTAGGCCTCAGGACAGATCAGTGGTAGGTTCGAGATGGATCTACAAGATTAAATACGCTGCAGACGGCAGTGTGGAAAAGTACAAAGCCAGGTTTGTGGCTAAGGGGTATGCTTAGAAGGAAGGAATAGACTATGAAGAGACCTTCGCCCCAGTAGCCAGGTATACATCTATTAGAACCGTGATATCTCTTGCAGCACAAATGGGATGGGAGATTCATCAGATGGATGTCAAAACAGCATTCTTGAATGGGGTGATAGAAGAAGAAGTATACATCGAACAGCAAGAAGGCTTTGAGACACACGAGAAGAAGTCTCATGTATGTAGATTGAGAGGGTTTACTAATGCAGATTGTGCTGGAAGTTCAGTGGATCGGAAAAGTACCTTTGGGTACTGTTTCAACATTGGATCAGGGATTACCTCCTGGTGCAGTAGGAAACAGAAATTCGTAGCTTTGAGCTCAGCGGAAGCAGAATATATGGCCGCTAGCACAGCTTCGTGCGAAGCCATATGGCTTAGAAAATTGCTTGTGAACCTATTCAGAAGAAGGATGGAAGAAACCATGATCATGTGTGATAATCAAAGTTGCATCAAGCTCTCTAAGAATCCAGTATTTCATGATCGGTCAAAGCACATTGATATTCGGTGTCACTTTGTCAGAGACTATGTCCAACGAGGCGTTGTATAGTTGAGCTACACTCTTACAGGAGAACAGGTGGTAGATATCCTTACCAAAGCCCTTGGAAGAACAAAGTTTGCGTATTTCAGGAAGAAGATGGGGATGATAAAGAATCCATTTCACCAGCAAAAATGGGTATGTGTCAAATGTTGCAGTGCAAATGCAGTGTTGGGAGGAAGGACCAGCAGTAGCACAGATGCAGAGGGAGTTGCAGTGCAGATGCAATGTTGGGAGGAAGGACCAGCAGCATCACGGATGCAGAGGGAGCTGCAATACAGATGTAGCAGTCGCAGTGGTAGAGCCATGGGCAGCAGTACAAGATGCAGCAATCCACAGGATGTTGGGCAGCAGGCCAAGCATCAGCACAAGTACTGGTGTCAGATGATCAGAGTAATGCTCAGTTGTGGAGCTTTACTAGAGCACATTCCTCACTAAGAGGGAGTGTTGATTTGGGGTAGCATCAGATGTGCTCTAGCCATGAAAATTGGTGGAGAGGCTAAAGCACATGAGATCTCCAAGACCCAAAAATCGTTTTGGAAAATTCCATCCGAATGAGGAGTTATTAAAATAATTAATTTTTTTAATGAGTTCCTAAGTCTAAACTTAAGAAAATAAAAATATTAATGGGTATTAATAAGGATAAGGATGAGAAGCTTCTAAAAGATAAGGATCAAGTCTATTTTAATCTTAGTCGTTGATTAGGGACTTAATCTCAGTCGTTGATTCATCAACAGGAAAAGTATAAGAGGGGGCTTGAGGATCAGTTGGAGACACACCAGAGGGAGACCAGTCAGTTCGATTTTCTGGAGCGGGGTCTTCTGAGAAATTGAACTAGAGGTCTAGATTGTAGTGAGAGGCAACGAGTACATAACAGAGAGGCAAGGATAGTACTGGAAGACCAGCAGAGAAATCAGAGAGGTAGACACAAAGCACATCAAGAAGACGCTGAGGGTACTGGATTGCGCAGTGACTGGAGGGCCTGCGTGGGTGACGCAGAGAGGCCAAGTGCTGATGCAGAGAGGCAGAAAGCTAACGCAGAGGGTCTAGGAGCTACGCAAAGGACTGTTGGATTGACGTTGAGCTTTGGGGAAGCGTCGGAGGATTTATGGTATTACTGTCGTGTGGTTATCTTTGTTGGGTGAGTCAGTTTGGCACCCTAGTTGTACTCGAGAAAAGCTCAATAATAAAATCCTCCTCTGCTGCACTGGTTTTCCCGCATTGGGTTTTTTCGGGGACAATTGTCCAAAAATAACTGAGTTGATGTGTTTCATTCTTGTGCATGTATTTGTTTCTGTATAATGGTGAGATGTATGCAGTAGAATTTATTTTAATATTTACTAAAGGGATTTCGTAAATAACTTATTGGAAAATAAGTAGGTAAAATAAATCAGTTGCTGCAGTAACAGAATTTTCACATGGTGCTTCAAATGACATGTGGGGGCACACAAGTGTCCTCATGGGTCTCCAAACAAATCGAAGATGCTTGTAGATCGCTTGCAAGGGCTAGGATGATGGTGTAGGTGATGCCACATCATCATGCAAGTCCTGGATCATCTGCCAAGTGTATGGTGCAAATCTAGGGCCAGCTGGGCATGATGGATCAGGTGCATCTTCTTTGTCCAATAAGTGAACCACGAGCAATCTCTGAATGGTTGTGGGGATCCATGGAGTGTTGTCTGCTGCTATGGAGGCCCATGGCTCTCAACGCACACCCTACATGTGCCAATGTAGCCCTCTAGAGGGTTAGGACCCCGTATAGGGAGACCAAACCCAAGATGGAGACCATTTGCAATCTTCCATAAGATCCAATGCATCCCCTAGCCTTCCAGTACAACAAATCATTAGTGAAATCAAATAAATGAGCTTATCAATCATGGACCACAAGTGGGGACTCCATAATGGCTTGCCCTTCCATAATGGGCTTCGGGATGTGCCAATGTCTCCTAAACTCCAAATGGGATTAACCAATAATCCTATTAGGTGGTTTCTACTTCTAAAGGGGATAATATAGTCAAGGTACATCCTTCAAAAGGTGATGGCATGTGACAAATAAGTGAATGAAATAGGAGATGAGAAGGGGCAGCCCTGGGTCACATGCTGGGGTACAAGGATAGCTAATAAGAGGGAAGCCCTCACTTGGGTTTATTATGTGTAGAAGGAAGCAATCGTGGTATATGAGGTGCCCCGGCCTTGATTTTTCCACCCTTCTTTACATGCCTTTTTATGGTTTTCTTTGATTAACTGTTCGGGGCTCAAAGGGGTAAGAGCATGATGTAAAAGGTATAGCAGTGAATATCCCCCTTTTAAGGTGGAGCGGTTCATTGCCCACTAGGGGTTGGGACAATTATGGGTTCCTATATGATGAAGGGGACTCATAGAACCTGTAGGAAACCAGGGTGATAGCCATTATGATGGGGTAGAGCTCATGTATTGGCTTTTTCCCACGTGCTAAATGTGTGTGTCTCGGCCATCTTTTACATTTCGTGGTACATTTTCCTGTTGAATGTGGTCATATATGCTTTTATCTTTTTTTTAGCTGCATCAACCTCTAGGCTTCATTCCAAGCCATGACCCGAGGTGTGGGCAAGGGGAAGGGGAATGTTGACCCTATGTGGACCTAGTGGAGGAATGTGGACCTAGGTGGGAGAAATGATGAATGGGGTAATAATGAATTGAAAGAGGGTAATATAAGCGGATAAGGGAGCAGGACCACGCAACCAAAATCAGAGTTTCCCATGAAATACCATCCCTAGAGCCAAATGGTCAGTAAAAGAGATCCCATGGGATTAGAATCCAAGGTTAATACGTAAGAGGGTTCTAGGGGACAAGAGCACAGACCTAGTCCATTCATTCCGTCGAATCCCCCCATTAATCCATGCCCAGAAGTGTCTATGATAAGCAAACTACACTACTCAATTTCCAAATGACAAGACATACCTTTAGGTTCGAGAGGCCCACCTTCAAACATACAATCATGGCAGATGGGCGTGGGACCACATAGCTGGCTCAGGTGGCGGAGAAATGGCACAATGAGCTAACCGGTGGCAGCAAGGGGCTATTCGTTGTCGGCTGAGGACCATCTTGGAGAAAAAAATTCTCCTAGGGATATTATGCACAAAATGGTGGGTAACAAGCCGACGCTAGGAGATCTACAGGATGGGATGCTAAGGAGTCGCTTTCAGTGGCCAGTGAGAGTCTGGTGGGAGATTAAGTGACTTTAATTAGTCACTTAATTAATTAAAATGAAAGAAGGGAAAAAGCATGATTAAAGAAAAGGCCAAAAAGGAAAAAAATCACTAGAGATAAAAATAATAAAATAAGATGTTTCTAGGTCAGAGAAAGTTCCATCCCATCTTTAAAAGGAGCAAAAGAAGACCATCTGGGACATCTTGGATTTGTGCATGTTGTCTTGATGAAAGTTGGAGAACCTAGTTCCCATCTACTATAGCCCCAAGAAGGAAACCCTTGGGTATGTTGTAGAGTGTTGGATGAAAACCCAACACTCCTTGAGGAGACTTAATCCAGAAGTTTCATAGATCTTCAATGATATTTGGAGTGAGGACCACTCAGATCCTCGGCTTGGGTATCGTCTTCAGTTATTTTTACGGAGGCCAGGTTCAGCTTGCAAAAAACTATTTTGTGGCCATCTTATCTCAGCTAACTCTAGCTATTGTACTAGCAAATTATATCTTTATTAATAAAGCTAAGTTTGAAGTATTTCTTATGAGTTTGTGACATTTTTGGGTTCCATAATGTAAATCTACTTCTATTGTCGTAATCTCGGGGTGCATGTTCTGCCACTGTTTGGACAAATTTAGGGTTAAATCTTGGTTAAGCAATTTTCTGGCAAATTTTTAATTTTGGAACATTACAACATTTGAAATTTAATTCGAGTCTCCAAACCAACAACCCAAAGGGCCATTGAAATTGCTTCGTTGTAACATCAAATCTCTTTATATTTTGTTCACCCATTAGGGATTTTTTCAAGGAAGTTTCTTCTTTTGAAATAATGTTGTAATAGGCTCTTATTGGTTATAAAAGAGCCTTGACTTTCTTCTAAGCAACTACTTAAACTCGTTGTAACTTTTTTTTGGATTGAGTGTTCATTTTCTTGTAACTTGATTATTAATGGTATTTCTCCCCTTTGAGGAAAGGTCTTGTAAACCCTTTTCCAAAGAATCCTTGCTATCCCTCATTCAACAAGAGGGATCTAACTTTAATAAAAGATTATTTTTTCTTTTGGGAGCTTGGGGATTTTCCCCTTACATTCCTTTTCCCGAATTGCGGAAGGTATCCTTTGTATGGTTGCTTGAGTGGTTATTTGTTTCTTTGACTTCCAAGGATTCTTTAAAACAAGTTGGGTAGTCTACAATCATTGCTTCTCGATTGCAAATTTAGTGAGAGCACAAGCAAAGTACAATCTAATATATTTGTTAATGTCAAGTTAAATAACTTTGATTAGTAGAAGTATTTATGCAGCACTACCATTGTTTTCTCCATGCAAAAGTGCCATGCCACACAACTCTAATGAGCCTCCCAAATCATCTTCTAATGCTCATCAAAAGGAACACGGAGATGGCACAAAAGTCCAACCTAGAGGTAAAATTCTAAAACTTGTTTAGTTGCAACAAGTATTTGATATGTAGAAAGGAATTCAAGATCATTGTCATGTAGTTTGCAACCACTCTTATGTCGATTTGCAACACAATTGGTGTTTCCCTTCTTGTCCTTGATGTTTATGTGGGATTGTTAACAATATGTAGACCACTTCTAATGGCAATCATTCTCCAACTTGCCCTATGTCTACTCAAAAGTCTGTGGTAAGTGAAGATGGTTGTTTCCTTTCCCGAAACATAATGCTTACATTGTCAACAAGGCTTGACTACAAAGTAATATTCCTTGTCATCATAGGGATGTCGATGAACCAAGGATGCTTATAATTACAATTAAAGATGACCAAGGATAATATTAATTTTGTCTTTCAACTCTTGCAATTAATTGATCCCTTCTACAACTTTAAATTAACTTTTTAGGGGTTCAACAATTTCAATTCATATAAGATCCTCACCTAAATAAATTTTCTAAGAAAGCATGAATAGTATATTTTTAGCCCTCAATGGCCACATCCATTCCACAACAGCATGAAACCAATAATAAGAATCTTGTTTGGGGTTGTCTAACCATTTCAAGACTCGAGAGATATCGTTCAAATCAATAGTCTCATGTGAGAAGGCATGACCATCCTGCAAAGGCTCAGTGATCCTGGGAAGGGCAAGGACTCAAAGGTTAAGTTCATTGGCTTGGCACATTCTTTCTTCTTTGAATTGTACTCAAACAATGATTTCAAGCACAAGACGGGTCGTTTCCCTTTGAATACTTGCATCCATGCGCTATGAGCTATGTTCTTTCAATGGTTTTTGAGGGCATTGTTAACAGTGTTTTAAAAATCGGCCAGTCTGAACCGGTCAAACCAACCGGTTAGCTAGCCCACCAGGTCAAACCGGCAGAAAAACATGGTTTGACCCTTCATTTTGCCCAAAAGGGGAAAAATCGGTCCTAGCCGGCCGGTTTAGGACGGAACTGGCCGGTTTGTGGTCAAACTGGCCGGTTTTGTCCTAAACCGGTCGGTTAGCTGCCAAGGCCACAGAGGACCCACACAGCACGGTTTTCCAAGTTTTTAGGGTGTTTTGGAGGGAAAATAAGGGTTCTTTCCCTCCAAAAACACCCTCTCCAAGCCTTTAAAAGGAGCTCAACCCCCTCATTTTCCTCACATCTCATTTGGAGTTTTTGTGAGTTGATTGCGAGCTTGGAGAGTGTTGAGTTTTTGTTGTAGTGGAATAGCAGAGAGTTTGAGCTAAGTAGTAGGCATCATGCCTCCAAAAGCCAAGGATACTACATGGGCTCATTGTGATATGATTGATGGAAAAATGATCTGCAAATTTTCCCATAAACCTATTGGAGGAGGTATTAACAGGTTTAATCAACACTTCGTCGGGATAGGAGGACATGTAAAGCCATGTGAAGCACCAAATGACTCAATAGGGCATATTAGGGCAGAATACCTTCAGATGTTTGAGACTCAAGTCACTGAACCAATAGAGAAGTTTGTGACTCAAGCAGTTGCAAAGTTTGGGAGTCGAGACTCAACCAACTGAGTTTGATCATGATGACTCATGAGAAGTTTCAAGTGATAATGTTGATCATTATTATCATATATGTAGACTTGTTGTAGGCCAGTGGTCCCATAGTTTGTAGGCTTTATTTTTTCACTCTAGAGGCCATTTAGAGCCTCATTGCTTATGTATTTTGTCGATAATATGTATTGCACTTGGTGCCATTTTGATATATTCACCTTTACATGGTATATAGATGAGCAATATTTGCATATTTTGTCTCTATTGGCTTGGAATCATGGTTTTAAATCTTAAAAATAGTTTTTTTCATTAAAAATTAATTATTTAATGTATTTTTTTAAAACCAGTTCATTTAGACCTAACCAGTCCCGGTTCGACCGATTCCGGTTCATTAGATGGACTGGTCCGGTCACCGATTCCAGTTTTTAAAACATTGATTGTTAGTAAGTAATGGTTTCATGTTTCAAGTTCTCATGGTGGGTAAGAATCTTTATCTGTTTGATTTTAATGTCAAACACCACTTTCTATAGATGTTTAATGTGACGAACCCTGTTCGTTGAAGGGGCTTGGGGATGCTGAAGATTAGTAACCTTTTCCATCAAGTCTACGAGGATGGTGTCTTACTACTAAAACTATTGTTGTAACAGTAGCAAGAGTTCATTAAAATATATCATTGACAACAAATCCTATTGCATTGAATTCTAGGTGCTTTCATAAGTCCTCAATGTTTTAGGAGTTTAGGGGTACCCTAAAGGCGAAAGCTCCATGATGATGATGATGATTGCCCTCAGCCATTTTCAAGTTTCAACAACATAAGCCACATGTCTAAAATTGTTTGCACATTGGAAGGGCAAGTCGTGGAGGATATGTATAGGGCACAACATAGATCAATCCGTAAGGTGACCAACCTATGTAGAACATCAAGAGGCTAGGTTGACCTAAGTTAGCGCCTATTCTATGCAATATCAATCCATAAGGTGAGATTATGTAGAACATCAAGAGGCTAGGTTGACCTAAGTTAGCACCTATTTTATGCAATATCAATCCGTAAGATCACCAACCTATGTAGAACATCAAGAGGCTAGGTTGACCTAAGTTAGCGCCTATTCTATGCAATATCAACCCATATAAATTAAGCTAAAATCCCCTAAACACTGAACAACTTAGGACGTTGAACAACTTTGGGATAACTGTAGGAATTTACAGGGTAAGTTCCTCAGACAGAACACCAAAGGACACCGCTCACAACCAGATCGCAGATCAATACACCAGTATTTTTGACGTGGTTAAAACCCTCAAAGCCTGAGCCAGCGCGGCCACTTCAGGCAATTTATTAATAAAAGAATGAAAATTTACATAAGCTTCTCTCATAGACGGATTACCCTACAAATGACCCTCCATGTGCTTTAAATAGAAATCATGGACCAATTGGGTGTCAAGCCACGGATCAAGTGTCGGTAATACCGAGGAGAGAATGAACCGTCGGATCACTACATATCGTGACCGTCGGATTGTAAGTTACAAAATGTACAAGGTAAAGAAACACACTTTACCTAACTCTATACTAGACCAATTTGTACTTAACTATTTCCTATGTGTCGGAATATCCTAACATTCCCCCTTAAGAACAACTTGGGATAGGATTGAAGGATTTACAAATATGACACAATAGGAGAAGGAAGGAGGCACTAGAGCCTATCCCCCCTTAGTGACAACTTCCTGAACTCCAACCATAAATCGAAGTTTAGTGAACTTCGCCTCTGTGAGAGCCTTTGTGAAGATGTCTGCAACTTGATCATTTGTTGAACAATATTGCACTTCAAGAACATGGTCGTGAATGAGCTTTCTGATGAAGTGCATGTGCAGTTCAATGTGTTTGTTGCCCTGATGTTGGACTGGATCTTTGCATAGTTGAATGGCACTTTGATTATCACACACAAGTGTAGTCGGATGCTGCTGCTGAAAGCCAAACTCTGACAGGATCTGACGAAGCCATAAGGCTTCCTTACTAGCTTCTACGGCACCACGATACTCTGCTTCTGCTGATGAAAGAGAAATGGCACCTTGTTTCTTGCAAGCCCATGTAATAGGTCCTGAACCAAGAGTGAACACATAACCGGCAGTAGACTTCTGATCATCAGGGTCACCAGCCCAATCGGAATTAGTGAAACCAACCAATAGAGGAGATGATTCGGCACTGTAATGAATCCCAAACTGAACTGTACCTCAAACATAACGAAGTATTATTTTAGCTGCTTTCCAATGACTTTCACGTGGGTTTTGCATAAACCGAGCAACAAGGCCAACGGCAAAGGAAAGGTCAGGTCGAGTATGGGTTAGATACAGAAGTTTTCCTACAAGTTGACGGTATAAGGTAGCATCAACTTCAGGAGAAGTACAAGTGACTGAAAGTTTGACTCCAGACTGGAAGGGAAAAGGGGCTGGCTTACAGTCTTCCATGTGAAAATGGCGTAGAATATCACAGGCATACTTGGACTGGGAGGGGGAAATACCCTCCTTGGATTGCAAGACCTGAAGACCGAGAAAATAATGTAAGTTTCCTAAGTCTGTCATTTCAAATTTCTTTTTAAGGCTGGACTTCACATGGTTTATAAGGTTGGGATCACTACCGGTAAGGATAAGATCATCAACATAAAGAACAAGAATGATAAGAGACTTGCCCACTTTCTTGGTGTAGACAGTATTGTCAGAATGACACCTAGAAAAGCCAGATTCTAAAAGAAAGTTATCCATTTTGGCATACCAAGCTCGAGGAGCTTGCTTGAGACCATAAAGGGATTTCTTAAGCCGACATACAAGGCTGGAGTCTGTTTTTATGAAGCCAATGGGTTGTTCCATGTAGATTTCTTCATGCAAGTCCCCATGCAAGAAGGCAGATTTAACATCCATCTGATGGACTTCCCATTTGAACGAGGCAGCAAAGGAAAGAACAAGGCGGATAGAGTTCATCTTGGCAACAGGGGAGAAGGTTTCAGTGTAGTCAATGCCTTCAACCTGTGAAAAACCTTTAGCAACAAGACGAGCTTTATGTTTATCAACTTTCCCATCTGGTCCATACTTGGTTCTGTAAACCCATTTGCATCTAACAAGTTTTCGTCCCTTTGGTAGAGGAACAAGATCCCATGTATCATTTGCCAATAATGAATAATATTCTTCATTCATAGTTGCTTCCCAATCTGGATGGCCTGAAGCTTTTGCAAAGGTGTCAGGATCATAATTTACTGGAGGTTGAGCCAGTAAAGAAGAGGCTCTGTCAAACTGAGAACGTGTGCGTCGCTGATCTGTAGGATCACCGGCAAGATCACCTGCTGCATCTCGAGTAGCACGAACCCATTTTGGAAGCTGAGGAGCTGAAGGAGGATCCTGAGATGGTGGGGGAGGATTGTCATCCTCACTTTCATCATCTGAAGAAGAAATGTTTTCAAAAGTAGAAGAGATAGGGAGAGGTGGCACATCCGCCGGACTAGGCTCGCAGGTCGATATATTTTCATCAAATTTTACATCTCTTCTAATGATAACATTTTTGGACTTAAATGGAATAAGTCTATAGCCTTTGACATCTTCAGAATATCCAACAAAAGTACATTTTTCACTCTTAGGTTCTAAAGCTTTATGCTTTTCATCTGGAATATGGGCCCACGCTTCACTTCCAAAAACACGAAAGTGACTTACATCTGGTTTGATTGAGCTCCATGCTTCTTCTAGAGTGATATTCTTTAAAGCCTTGGTAGGAGTGCGATTTATTATGTAATTTGCACAGTTAATTGCTTCTGCCCAAAAACTAAGACCAAGTCCTTTAGGTTGTAGCATACAATTAGCCATTTCCTTTAAGGTGCGATTCTTCCTTTCAACTACACCATTTTGTTGTGGAGTATATGGAACAGTATGTTGCATTTTAATTCCATTCTCAGTGCAAAAGTTGATGAATGTGTTTTTAACATATTCTTCGCCATTATCAGATCTTAGCTTAAGAATTTGATGTCCAGATTGTTTTTCAACAAAGGCCTTGAAGGCCAAAAATGTGTTAAATACTTCACTCTTGAGTTTTAAGAAGTATACCCAAGTGCGTCTGGAGAAATCATCAATGAAAGTTAAGAAATACTTGCAACCAGAGAATGAAACAACTGGAAGTGGACCACATAAATCACTATGCACAAGCTGTAAAGGGGCTGAGGCGTGCCAAGAGGCACGTTTTTCAAAACTGTCTCGATGATGTTTTCCGAGTACAGTCCGGAACAAACACCATCTCTGCAAGATACCATAGGAAGACCTGTCACCATATTTTCTTTACATAGATGCTGAAGGGAGCGATAGTTTAAGTGACCAAATCGCTCATGCCAAAGTTTGCTCACTTCATCGTTATGAGCAACAAATACTGAGGGAAGATTTGATGCCCAAAGTTGTGAAACTTATACAACCTTGTAGAATCATCAGCAATGCCAGTAGCTAAAATCTGTTTAGGATCTCTTAGGTCCTTGATTACAACATCATGAGGTGAAAATTCAACGATTTTCCCTTCACCTGAATGGGCTGTGTTGCATGGGTACCCGCACCCGGGGGTGGGGTTCTCGAACCCGTCCCGGGTTCCCGCACCCAAGTACCGGATTCGGGTACGGGTTCTTCCTAGACGAACCCAGAAGAACCGGGTTCTTCAAAAAAAAAAATTGGGTTCTTTTCCTTTAATGGATTCTTGGGTTCTTGGGTTCTTTGGGTGCTTGGGTTCTTGGGTTCTTCGGGTTCTTCGGGTTGGGTTCTTCATAAGAAAACTACATTAAAAATTTAATTTTCAAATAATTTTTTTTTATTGAAATTTAAAAAATAACTTATAACAAAGGTAAAACTTATAACAAAACCTAAAAAACCCTAAATCAATTCTTGTCAATCAATTTGGAATGAAACATTCTTCCACAGTCCTTACCATCAAAACCTGTGTTGCACGGGTACCCGCACCCGGTTTTTTAAGTTTTTTACAAGTCTTGTTTTTTAAGAATTCTTGTAAATCAATTTGGAATGAAACATTCATTCCCGAGCCAAATAACCATCAAATTATAAACTGTAAATGCACACATACAAGTTCAGACATTTTCGGTCAAATAGAAAGTAGGATTGAGACCAGCGATAAGCTGTAATCAGCTGATGCTGTTAAATGGCGAAGGGCTATTTTGGACAATGGCTAAATTAAGTATCAAAATCTGCCAATTTTTCACAGCATTCTGATAACATCATGTTAAGATTAAAACTAGGAAAATATGTCTAAATCATATATGGTCTCTACAAACTTGTACACCAAGTAATCTCTAAAAACTGCGAAGATGTTTTATGTTTAGATAATTAATATTCAGGCAGAGCTTCGCACTCAAAGACAAACTATCCCTCAAGCCATCAGATGGTTGTTGTGCATTTTATTGGGAAACAAAGACTGATAAGCGTGTTTTGTGGAAGGGTAAGGCTGCCACTGTTTTTGGGATTGCTTTACCACAGAGCACACCATGCATGGGGCAGGTGGATGATTAGACATCAAGAAAATTCTAGACCACTATCAGGTTGAGAAGAATCTCCTATGAAAAAATTGTGTTTTTATATGGGAGAGACTAAACATTCAAAGCAAAGTTACAAGCTCAAGCTCCAGCCAGAATGAGCAATTTCAATAAGGAGAGAAGTTGTCTTGAAATTAGAGCAGGAGGCAAAAATGCTAACACTCCTTGGCTGTGTAGGAGGAAGGGTCTGTACGACCACAGCCTGATTCATTGATAGGTATCCTTGCAAATGAACCTAAGTTGCATAGTTATTTTAAAGCCTGTGTGTGACAAAATCTGTCCCAAGTTTCACCAAAATAGCTGAGTCTAGCATTTATCCTAGTATGTATTTTGAATTTTCAGTTTTAGTAGTAGCCTTGAGCTCTCTCACATAGCTGTCACAGTGTCATGGTTACACGGAAAAGATTCAAAAGAACAGTTTTTTGGGGATAAATTTTGAAATTTCAATGTCAATATTGAATGTTCAATGATGTGCATGTTTAAATGATTATCATTAAAGTTTTCTTGTTTAAAGTTGAAAAAATATACAAATTCAAATTTCATATATATTATTAATTATAAATTTATAATTTATAAAATATAATTATTAAAATTTAATATTATTATATTACCCGACGAACCCACGCACCCTGTTTCCAAAAATGCCGTCCCCGTCCCCGTCCCCGTCCCCACACCCACGTTTCCTGGCAACATAGTGAATGGGTTATCTGATATACAGATAGAAGGTTGCAGAATAAGGTTGGAACACATAATACATCATTAAACTGACCATTGTCTAGATGAACAGTTCCAGTCCCTACAACACTAAGAGATCTATCATCACCAGCATATATATTTTTGGTGTTACAATCATTTAAAGAAGAAAACATGGCTTTGTTTTTGGCCATGTGATAAGAAGCTCCAGAATCAATGAGCCACTCATGAGAATGAGAAGAAGAAGATACATTTAGTGCATAGCCAGACCGAGGTGCTTGACAACCACATGTAGAAAGTGCCATTCCTGAAGATGAAGTTGAAGTTGAAGATTGCTCCAAATGGATGTTATGTTTCTTCATCGCTGCTTCCAAGGCTTCCATCTTCTTAAAGCATTTGGATTCTAAGTGGCCATCTCGATTACAAAAGTTGCAATGTCTATCAGTCTTCTTCCATTTGTTTTTATTTGTCTTATCATTTTGTTGAAACGATTTTTCATTTTGAGGCTGAGATTGCTTAGGACCCTTGTTTGGTTTAGGACTATTCTTTTTAGGATATGACTTCTTAGGATTCTTTGAATTTGGTTGCTGTTGGGCGGCTAACGCTTTCTTGGAAGAGTTTCCAAGATTAAGAAGACCAAGGTGTAAGAGTTTTTCTTGTTCTCTTATTAAAGAATCACAAAAAGAGTCAAAGGAAGGGGACTTGTAGTCTGTTCCTTGAGAAATGAAGGCTTCTCTTGTAGAATGGAAGGTGGAAACAAACACAGAGTAGGCTGGTCCCAACTTAGTAAGAATGGAATAGATAAGGTTACTATCTTCTTTCTTAACTTTAACACCTTCCAAGAGATATCTAAGGGTCTTGAACTTGGACAAGAAATCTTCAATGCAAGAAAAATTATTAGGGTCCAATGTAAGCAACTCATTTTCAAGTTGATGGGCTCTAAGTTCATTTTTAATCCCAAAAACTTTATTGATTTTTTTCATTGCTTCATCATGAGTATCAAGTTCTGCAATATGGAATCTAAGATTTGGAGAAATAGACATCCCTATCAATCCACGTGCTTGATCTTGCCTATTTTCCCATTTAGCAGCCTTATCTTCATCCTTTGGTTTCTTTTCTTGGCCTAAGGATATTCTGTAGAGACCTTTACTTCTAAGTAAATCCTCAATGTAGGACAACCATTGGAAGTAGTTGGTGCTGTCAAGGGTAACTTGGTATTGACTCTCCATTTCAACGGAAACTGAAGCTAAAGATGTTGAAACTAAGTGTTCCAATGGATAGATCTCGAAAAATTAGGCTGGTTTAAAAAAAACTGCTCCGAAAACGGCTTCCAAATGAAGAAGTTATGGCTTTTTGAAAAAAAGTTGTTGAAGATGCCGACGAAGTGCGGGAATGTGCGGAAATGAAAAATCCGCCCTCACAAAAAGGAGATTTGAACCCAAGACCTCTACTCTCTTAAAATAGCTTTGAACCAATTGAGCTATACAAAAAATTTGAGAGAGAGGGGGGGGGTTGATGCTTTGGGTTGCGTGCTTGCTTTGAGAAAGCTCTTTTTCCCTACAAAACAAAAAACACAAAACCCAACACGAACATGCAAAGAAAACGAACCTTACGGCTCGAAGTTAGCTTTAGCCGAAAAACTAAATATTTTCAAAAATGAACCTTGCGGCTCAAAGTTAGCTTTAGCCGGAAACTAAATATTTTTTCAATGTTTTTGATTTTCCGAGATCACACTAAGGCGCAGGGAAAAGAGCATACGCATGAGAGAAATCCTTCCTTTCTGTTTCTGATTTGCCCAGATCGCACAGAGTCGCAGGGTAAAGAGCATACGCAGAAATGAAAGGTATAGATCCGGTAATAAAAAAGGCTAAATAAACAGAAACCGAAATAAACAGAGAGAAAATAACTGTAAACTACAAATAAACCATAGTTTTAAAAACCGTTCCGGTCTAACCGGTTACCGGTCTAACCGGTTACCGGTCTAACCGGCCGGTTGGAGGCCTGGCCGGTCCGAACCGGCCCTTCTAACCCGGTTTGTAGCCTTATGTGCCCAAAAACAGGCCCTAACCGGTCAAAACCGGCCGGTTTAGGGCGAAACCGGCCGGTTTGTAGCAAACCGGCCGGTTCCGTCCTAAACCGGCCGGTTTATGGACAGCCCGCCAATTAACACAAAAAGTGCAGCGGTTTTTGGTTTTAGGGGTCGTTTAGGGGTTTTGGGGGGCAGGGAAAGGTATTTTCCCTCCAAAAACACCCTCACACTTGCTATAAGTGACCCCTCTCACTCTCATTTGTCTCACACAACTGATTTGGAGTGTTTGTGAGTGTTTGTGAGTTTGTTTGTGAGCTTGGAGAGTGTGGAGTTTTTGCTGAAGTAGTCATCTTGTAGTTGGAGTTGGAGCTATTTTGGAGATAGTGTGTAGCTGTCAGTGGAGTTGCCATCTTCAAGAGGAGGCTAAGGGAGCTAGTTTGCATTTCCAGGTAAGGATTTGCACTTGATAATTCCTCATTTGAGTCTGCTGTCCATGAATTTTTTTTTTGTGTTATAAACTTCTCACTTCTATGATCTACCATCCAGGTAGTCATCATGCCTCCAAAAGCCGAAGATACTGCATGGGCTCATTGTGATATGATTGATGGCAAAATGATCTGCAAATATTGCCAAAAATCCATTCAAGGAGGGGGTATTAACAGGTTCAAGCAACACTTGGCTGGGATAGGAGGCCATGTAAAGCCATGTGGAGCACCAAATGAAATAATAGGGCATATTAGGGCAGAATACCTTCAGAAGTTTCAGACTCAAGTCACTGAACCAATAGAGAAGTTTGTGGCTACACAGTTTGGGAGTCGAGACTCAACCAACTGAGTTTGATCATGATGACTGAGACTCATGAGAAGTTTCAACTTCAAGTGATAATGTTGATCACTATTATAGTATTACTATTATCATATATGTAGAGTCTAGATTGAAGTCTTGTAGTAGGCCACTGGCCCCATAGTTTGTAGGCTTTATTTTTGCACTCTAGTGGCCATTTAGAGCCTCATTGCTTATGTATTTTGTCGATGATATGTATTGCACTCGGTGCCATTTTGATATATTCACCTTTAAGGCTTTACATGGTATATCAATGAGCAATCTTTGCATATTTTGTCTCTATTGGCTTGGAATCATGGTTTTAAATCTTAAAAATAGTTTTTTTCATTAAAAAATAATTATTTAATGTATTTTTCTAAAACCGGTTCGTTTAGACCAAACCAGTCCCGGTTAGACCGGTTCCGGTCGGTAAACCGGTTCATTAGGTGGATCGGTCCGGTCACCGGTTCCGGTTTTAAAAACACTGAAATAAACACTGTACACCTCCAGATCTTAAAAATGACGCAGTTAGGGCTATCGGAAACCTTTTCGCGTGAAACGAAAGGGGTTCCTCACTGGAACAGATGCTCCCAACACAACAAAGCAGTCCTCTCGGCCCGAAAGCAGTCAGAAACAGTAGATCTAGGAAACGGCAGTCGGATGCAATTCTGCCGGCTTCAGATTTGGATCACCAACGGATGCAGCCCTCAAATAGCTCTGATACCATGTAGGAATTTACAGGGTAAGTTCCTCAGACAGAACACCAAAGGACACCGCTCACAACCAGATCGCAGATCAATACACCAGTATTTTTGACGTGGTTAAAACCCTCAAAGAGGGAAACAGTCCACGGCCTGAGCCAACGCGGCCACTTCAGGCAATTTATTAATAAAAGAATGAAAATTTACATAAGCTTCTCTCATAGACGGATTACCCTACAAATGACCCTCCATGCGCTTTAAATAGAAATCATGGACCAATCGGGTGTCAAGCCACGGATCAAGTGTCGGTAATACCGAGGAGAGAATGAACTGTCGGATCACTACATATCGTGACCGTCGGATTGTAAGTTACAAAATGTACAAGGTAAAGAAACACACTTTACCTAACTCTATACTAGACCAAGTTGTACTTAACTATTTCCTATGTGTCGGAATATCCTAACAATAACTAGGTGCTAAGCTATAGCTAGACAGCTTGTTGCAGGTGCATTCAGACAAGGTGTTAGGACGAAAAATGTTTCAATTGAACTACAAGGTGGGTCCAAGGACATACATAATAGTATAGGACATCCACATGAGCTAATGCTAGGGCCAACAAGCACAAATCAAGCTAGAGCATTTCAACGCAAGCTAGAACCTCAATCCACATCAACAACTAAAATTCGTTTGCAAGTGAACTAGGAGTAAAAGAAGATGAAGGTCAAGATAGGGGAAAATAGACTATGGAAACTAACCCTAGATGGCATACTACTGCGCTAGCTCCCATAGTCACAAATTTACATAGCTCTTAGCAATGAGTAACGAGTTGACTCAACCCAATTGAAGGTGTTGGCTCACTCGACCATAGTCCAACTCCCAATCGCAAAGGGTTAACATAGCTCTCATATTGAGAAAACATAGTGGAGCAGTCAAAAGATCCACTCCTCTTACTATTTTCGATTTTGATGTTGTGTATTCATTACCATGCCCATGGAACATCCAAGGTAATGTAAACTTTAAAGGGAGAGTGAAATTTGAAGGATAGAAAAAAATGTTACCTTATTGAATGTGCAATAAGAACAGTACTAGAATGCATGACCATCCATGAATTTCCAGTGTTGCACCCTCTTTTGATGCATATTTATGTAAGCAGCAAAGGGCAATCCAGGTATAACCAAGGTAGAGGGTTTCACTACCAACCTATAGGGAAAAGTTAGATTAATAAAGAAAAAAGGAGGTAGAAGAAAATGCCCTTTATAATAAACGGAGTAAAGCTAAGAAAGATAATAAATATAGAAGCAATGGCACCAAAGGAAAAAGGCATTACTACTATGGGGAAACATGACATAATGCCTAGGATGACAAAACCCAATGTGCTAATATACTCAAGGATAAAGTAAAATTGAATTAGAATTGCATTATAGTACAAAATTTAGACAATGACGATGATTGTCTTTTTTGATAAATATGCAGCAACTCAACTTCCAAACAAGGGGCACTCAGGGAGCATGCCTAGTTAATTGATTAGCTAGGGGAGTCTTATTAGAGTCTACTTTCAAAGAAAAGGTTTATGTCAATGTGCATGTAATAATTTTTCAAGGGGAATTCGATGAAAGTCCAACTTCAAAGGGAGAATTATGCTAGTTAGATGGAGTGCTGACAAAAGTCCCAAACACTAGAGTTACATTTCATTGCATTAGTTAGCTAGCGGAGTCATATCATAGTCTAACTTCAAAGAAAGTGGTTTATGTCAATCTGCATGTAATAAATTTTCAAGGGGAATTAGATGGACCTCCACCTCCAAAGGGAGGATTATGCTAGTTAGACGGAGCAACAAGAAAAGTCCCAAATGTTGGAGTTACATTGCATTGTTGAAGAAAAGAAAAAAAATGTGTAATACAAATTTTGTAATGATACTTTAGGTGTTGAATCAAATTCTTATCAAAAGTATTGGTTTGTAAAATGCAGTGTCCTCTATCAAGGGGGTATGTTGGGATAAGTAACACTCAATAATATATATTAATAAGTGGCTAGTGATAAATGTCATATTTGTTAAGAGACCAATTATGTTTATATAGATATATATATATATTACCATGGTGAATCCATAAGTCATTGGAGTAATTTGGGCGAGGCCCAAGATCAAACCTAGTGGCTAACACTATAACCAAGAGTATATCCAACAACCCGTAAGCCAGATATGCCAAGAATTTATGACTTACCAAGAGCTGAGACTCCACAAAGCTGGGGGAGCCTACTCTTTGAGTCTTATCACAATGGTCCAAAGATGTCCCCCATTGGTATTTGAAACTAGGTGGAGGGGATAACATCCCATTGTGCAAACCACTCGATTATCCCACGCGGAGACCAATTAGGTTAATATATATAATTTTAGGTCGTAACCTAGCTGAACACCAAATTGATGTATGGGACCCCCTTGCTTGTGGGACAAAGGATCCCCTCTGTGCATCAATTTGACTGGTTAGTCTACATTGTTGTACATACCCTACCCGCATTGAATCTGAATCTATGACCACCAAGGAGGAAATACATGTTCTTAACTATCAAGCCCACTCAGGAAATAGGGATTACAAATTATTAGGTAGAGCAACGACCCAAATTACAAATAAAAGGATGTACTCATGCTATATGTGTGCCTCCAACATTAATGAATAACATAATTCTTCTTAATATCTCTCTAATGTAGGGGAAGCAAGAGCAGGGGGGTGATATTTCATCCCATGAATCAATTGGAATATAAATATGCATGGGGATTAGAACAAGAAACCAATAATGTCACCAAAGCCTACCCTATTTTTCAAGGGATTAATAGTGTTGTGAAAATGAATACTCAAGAAATCATTGTGATATGATATTCCCTCCTTATCATATCAAGGATACTAAAAAAAACTCTACCCCAGGATGTAAGATTCGCTCAGACAATTACAAGAATTCTCAAGATTTTGATCCATATTCCAAGATCTCACTTGTATCATGTGTTGAGAGTAAATAAGTCCAAAGCTAGTGAAAAAGCTAATCGTGGGGCTTTTCTACCTAAGGGAAACCTTGAGTGGGATGGTCAGCTCATATGCAATCCCCCCCTCTAAATTTATTTCATGGCATTTTTAAAAAGGTGGCATTGAGATCCTCTCTATGCGTGTATCATGGATATAGAACGCACACACAAGTGCCCTTCCCTGGAGTCTACACCTGGAAGTTTCGTTGTAATTAACAAAAGGCAATTTACAATCATATTCAGGCAAGGTATGTATCTTACCATCCCCCATCCTTTAGGAAGGATAAGCCAACACATTGAATCAATGTTGATCGTGGAGAATCTGACCTATTGGTTTCTCAAGGAGAGAGAGTTTGCGTATTATGCGACGAGCAGTCTCAATTACATAACTATGTAGAAGGACGATAGTGCAGAGGGGCATGATATGGTAAAGTGGTGGTGCCTAATGAAGAGTTATAGTTGGCCAAGTGGAGTCTGCTTATCATGCGATGAGCAGTCTCAATTACATAACTATGCAAAAGGAAGATAGTACAAAGGGGCATGATATGGTAAAGTGGTGGTGCCTAATGAAGAGTTATAGTTGGCCAAGTGGAGTCTGCTTATTATGCGATGAGCAGTCTCAATTACATAACTATGCAGAAGGAAGATAGTACAAAGGGGCATGATATGGTAAAGTGGTGGTGCCTAATGAAGAGTTACAACCATAGTTTTGAAAATCAAAACCGATGACCAGACCAGTCCACCTAATAAATCAGGTTTCAAACCGGAATAGGTCAAATCGAGACTCGTCAGATCTCAATAAACCGGTTTTTAAAAAAAAATATTAAATAATTAATTTTTAATGAAAAAATTTATTTTTAAGATTTAAAACCATGATTCCAAGCCAATAGAGACAAAATATGCAAATTTTACTCATCTATATACCAAGTTAAGGTGAATATATCAAAATGGCACCGAGTACAATTCATATCATCGACAAAATACATAAGCAATGAGGCTTTAAATGGCCTATAAAGTCCAAAAACAATGCTACAAGCTAAGAGGCCATTGGCCTACTACAAGACTACAAGTATACACATGATCAATCATCAAATTCATCACCACTACTAGACACAAGATTGTTAGAAAATCAAAAAGGCAGTAAAGATTTTCTTGTTCTTGATAATTACTTGTGATATTTCTTATTATTACGATTCTTTATATCTTCTTTCTTTAGTTCATCAAGCAATTACCAAAAGCAGCCGCACATAAAATAATAGACACCAGATGTAGGCACATGCAGGGCAAAACCCCCGCGAGGGGAAAACCCAGTCAAGATAATTCTTCCTTTCAATAGCATTCTTTGAGACTCTTCACCCTAGACCAAGACTAGACCATTCCTCCACAGCATCCCAGAATTTCAACCTCTTCCTAGCAACTTTGACTATGCAGCAACTTACAGCAACTAGCATCTTTCGGCAACACTGAAACTTTGAAGATGTCGATCTCCCAATCTAGGACACGAAACAGAGAGAGAGAGAGACACACACACACACACACACCAAAATTTTGATTTTCCTTGTCTCCTTAGACTTCCCCAAACTTGCATTCACTTCGGCTTCCCAGCAATAGACTTCGCACCTTTTCCCAACTACAAGAGAACTTCGCACTTCTACCCAGCAACAAGAGATTTCCGCACTTCTTCCCAGCTACAAGAGAATTTGAACTTGATGATAGAATGATGCTCCAAATGAATTTGATGACCTTCCTTTTATAGGCTTCTTGTGGGGTCGTATAGGGTCCTTAGGCCGAGTTGATCTTCCCTTAGGCCGACATGGTGTGGAGGTTACATAATTCATAACTGACTCAATACTTAACCTTTTTACATGATTCAAAAGCCCGAGAAGAGTCTCTTTAAATGTACAATAACTTTATAGACTCAAAATAAATCCTAGAAGTCCTCAATGGGGACTTTGACCTAAAACATGGTGACCCAAGCATGAAACCCATGCTTTAATAAATCACAATAATAATAATTATTATTATTTTCTTTATTCCAAGTACATTATTGAAGACCGAACATAGTTACATTCTCCAACAAGAATCATCATCAGGAGCTACATAGAAATCATCTGGTTCAGAGTCTGAGGATGCCTCAGCCTCGTCTGCAACCTCAGTAGTAACACTGCCACCAATAACAATAGAAGTGGACCTAATGGAAGCACGAGTTGGTCGGGTTGCACGACTAGTGCCTTCCATTAGTTGTTTGCTAGATAACCCAATTCGCCCTAGAGGCCCCTCGAATCCCGAATCCAGTGAATCCGACACGATTCGGTCCGGATTCGTGTCCAAATCATATGACACGTCGTGTCCTTTTCTGACTTGTCGAATCCCAGGTCGTGTCACAATTTTCAAAAGCGAGTCCTGATTTTGGGAATCGTGTCATGTTTCCAGGACTCGCTAAGCTCAGCGCGGGTATGAAAAGGGCGTGTTTGCTCATTAATATTTTCATTTGGCAAGTGATTTGTGCTGTTGCAGCAGGGAGTATAGCATTCAGCAAGGAGAATCGACCACCGGTCCACCAGGTAAGTGCATTTGCAGCATTTCTGATCTCACTGTTCAGTGTTTGTAGAATGCAATTTCTTCCATAAACTAATGAATGGGGTGGTGAACCATTAAAATTTAACGGTTTACATTATGGCCCCTCGTGCTGTCCATCAGTTCACCAACTCAAAATGAATTCCAAACTCAATCTTTAAATTGTATCTCGTCATCAGTATATCCCAGAACAGTGGACTGTATAGCAAAATGGTCTCCATGCCTCGCTATGCCTTGTAACATTTCCTTAAATAAATCAAGACAGGCCTTCGATGCCATCATTGACCGCTCAATGCTAATTAAATGCACTTGCCTGTATCAATGACTGAACAATGACTTGACTTGGTAAAAGTTTAAAACCCGGTGTTCATATCCATTCAAACTACACATTGCCAAGAAGTGCGCTCATTATGTTTGATACCAGACTTCAGATAACTAACCTATGCGGCTATGCCTGAATTTTGAAAGTGAAAGGTTAATCCGGTGCCATGCTTTTGAAAGTTAACCTGCATGAAACATGCCAGACTGTTCTGAACCTGAATAGCTACCAATTTATAATAGTATGGACCCTGCGGTTGTTATGAATGGGGTCGATTTGTAATGAAATTCAAATAACTTTATATCTGGACAGTGGAATCTATTTAATTATGTGTATTGTAACCTTGAATTTCTCATAATACTCTGGCAACCTTGAATTTCCAAAAGACATGCTAAAACTGTCTCTATTCTAAGACTGGCATTTCACCTCCATTTTTTTGCATTTTTTACAGCAGTTTGTATATGATTTTTTATTTACAAATTTGTGCATGCTTTGTTCATTTTTTTTACAGGTAACAGTGTTCATGGCTCAATCAAAGGCAGCAGTTAGGGGGCAAAGGAAGGGCAAGAATGTCATGGGTAGAGATGCCCCTCCTCCCCCAATATCATCAGAGTCTGCTGCAAGTAATGTTGAGGGAAGAGGACTTAAAGACAATGATAAATATCCATTGTGGAAATATGTCACAAGAGAGGATGGGCCGGACAATAAGGGAAAGGGAGGAGGCAATGTGCAATGGAAATGCAACTTTTGTTTACCGTGTGAAATCACATTTGTTGGCTTTACCTGGTTGTGGGATTGGATCTTGTAGAGCTATTACTTCACAAAAGAGAAAAGAATTGGAAAAGGAGGCCAATGTTGGTATGGAACATGTGGCACTGGCTTCAAAATCAAAAAAATCCAAGAATGAAGACCCCCTTACATTTGTGAGGAAAGCCACCACCAAATTTCCATTTGAGAGTTCTACTTCTACTGGGGGACAAGCATCAAAAAGAAGAGCGCTTGGTCCAATGGACAAGATTTTCCAAAAAGAGAGACGAGAAGAGCTTGATCTCACCATTGCCTTCTTCTTCTATCAAAACTTCATATCATTTAATGTTGCAGGTTCACCTTTATTTGTTGAAATGTGCCGAGATCTAACTCAAGGGCCTCCAGCAGGGTATGTGCCTCTGGGTCAGAGAAGCTGAGAACCACATTGTTGACGAAGGCAAAAAAAGAGGTGCAAAAAATGCTTGAGCCTATTGTAGCATCATGGCCAACATCTAGGGTTAGCATTTTTTCTGATGGATGGACAGATCCAGCACGACACCCAATCATCAACTTCATGGTGTCTTCCTTGAATGATCCAGTTTTCATGAAAGCAGTGGATACACTTGGCGAATATAAGGATGCACAATTTATGGGTGAGTTATTTATTAAAGTTGTTGAAGATTTAGGTGTTGATTCTTGTGTGCAAATCATTACAGATAATGCACCTGTTTGCAAGGCTGCTGGCATGATTGTGGAAGCTAAATATCCACAAGTGTTTTGGACACCTTGCATTGTCCATTCATTGAACTTAGCACTGAAATCCATTGCTTCTGATGTGCTTTGGATTGGAAGCATTATTGAGGATTCAAGACATATCCGTAACTTTGTGCAAAATCATACAAATGCCCTCACTATCTACAAGGAGTACAGCAATCTATCATTGTTGAAGATTGTTGATACACGGTTTGCATCTTCATTCATGATGTTGAAGAGGTTGAGGGAGGTCAAGACCGCTCTTGGGTCCATGGTTATTTCTGAGTTTTGGTCTTTTTGGAGAAAGACAGATTAGGCAGCCTCTAAAAGAGTGAAGGACACAGTGCTAGATGATGCTTGGTGGGAGAGGGTAGATCTAATTATTCGGATCATGGACCCTATCATTTCTTTGCTTCGAGTTGTAGATACAGACAAACCCATCCTAGGAGAGGTTTATGAGGGATGGGATTCCATGATTGAGTCTGTGAGGAGCATTATTCTACAGAGTGAGTGCCCTGAGTATGAGACATCACCAGAGGCCTTCTGCGATACCATACATGATATTCTTGTCAGCAGATGGGACAAGAATTGTACACCTTTACATTGTTTGGCTCACTCATTGAACCCCAAATACTACAGCCATGAGTGGTTGAATGGTGGACCTTCCCGCAGATTCCCTCCTCACATGGATGGTGAAATCTCACAGGGGAGGAAAGAGGCATTCAGGCGGATTTATCAGGATAGTGCATTGCTTGCTGAGGTGGAGGATGCCTTTGCAGAGTTTTCCACTGGCAGTGGTCGATTTGGAGGTTATGATGTGATTAGAGACAGGGGGGCTAAGAAGCCCTATTCTTGGTGGGCAAATCATGGGGCAACAAGCCCTCCTCTTCAGCAGTTAGCCATAAGCTCCTCTCTCAGGTGACTTCATCCTCTTGTTGCGAGAGGAATTGGAGCACATATGGGAATTTGCATAATGTCAAGAAGAGCAGGCTTGAGCAGTCCAGGGCGGAGACAATGGTGTATGTGCACACCAACCTTCATCTTATTTACAGGCAGAGGGAAGAGTGGTTGAGGGGAAAGACAAAGATGTGGGATGTCTTTCCTGATGATATGGGTCTGGACACCACTGTTGAGTTGGCATTGGCCAACATGGATCTCAATGATCCAGTGCTAGAGCCTGTTAGATTTGATGACTTAGAGGGGTCAACCTCCACACCCGCAGATGCAGAGGCAACTACGGATACAGGGGAGGAGGAGGATGCAGAGGAGAGCAGTCGGGACCATGATGATGAGGACAGTGATGCTGATTCTGATGTTGATTGATGCCTTGAGGCTTGTATACCTGTAGTTGTTTTATATTTTCTATTTCTATTTTCCATTGGCATTACACCAACACTACCTATGTAACACATTTTGATTTGATGACTTAATGAGAAAACTACAGTTGTCAATGTGTTTATCTTACTATCTTGTAGTTGTAAGTTGTCTTTCAATTATGATTCTATGAATTATGAATCATGATTTAAATTTTTAATAGATTTATCATTATGTGACCAGTACCACTGACATTTATTTGAATTTTGTATGTACTATGCATGCTAATAGCTATAGATGAAGATCTATGTTTGAAATCAATAAATTTGTATCATTAATTAAAATTTGTGTAAGAAATATCTAATTTTTAAATTTTAATATATATATATATATATATATATTAATAAAATAATATATAACGAATCCTAACGTGTCCTGTTCCGGGGGGTCAGCGTGTCTGAATCCGACACCACGAATCTCGAATCCTACGTGTCCTGAATCCCCGTGTCAAGTGACTTAGGTTGTTTGTCTTTTCTTGATGCAGTTATTAATCCTAGTTCTGATGGCACTACCAAATCTGCTTCATCCCCCCTAATGCCATGTCAATATCAAAATCAGCGTCAAACACAAGATCTTTAGTCTCCTCCACCCATTCTGATGTTGGATCAATATCGTCCAACACAATAGGATCTAGATCAGGTATTTTCATCATTTGGTTCTGACTTAGTCGAAGGTTGTATTGCACGAAGACGAGATCATTTAACCGTTTTTGTTCCAAACGATTTCTCTTCTTCGTGTGTATGCGCTCAAAAATAGACCAATTGCGCTCACAACCTGAAGCATAGCAAGTTTGGCTGAGGACCCTAATTGTAAACTTTTGCAATTGAGGACATTGGCCACCAAATGACTCCCACCAATGTGCTGCAAAGAAAAAGACATTAATTAGTAACATAGTTCATTTCATTACTTATTTACAAATTACAAGTATTTATAGATAATTTGAATTGTAAATTTGTAAACAATTTAACTTGAAAAGAAAAACAAATTGGAATTGCTTACCTGGTTGATCCACATCTCTTGCCATCTTTGCCAAGTTTTTGCCAAAGGTACCAGCTGCCATACTGAAAAGAGTAAGTTGTTTATGTATTTCCAATTGGTCTGCATGGATAGGGACCATTCACTCCAAACAATCAATCAATCCATCTCTGACCTACCCAACCTGCAGATCTCCTAGTCGAGCTTTATAATGATACTTTGAGTTCAAAAAATGCCCAATTGCATGTATAAAACGATGGAGTTGATTGTTCCATCTGTTATCAATGATCTACCATAAACAGCCATATTTAGCTAACCTATCCTTGTAAGTTGCCCGTATCTGCTCCTTTGTCTAATCCATAGCCTCATAAATGTATCCCATGGCCAAGTTTTCCCCATCCACCATCCTTAGCACCTTAACAATGGGCTCGCTAATTTTCACAAGCTTTGTAGAACTTTTCCAAAAATAATTGTCAAAAACTTTCTTTTTGGTGTCTTTGCCATCTTGTCTACGAGCCCACCGAGATTTAATCCAATCATCAGAAGAAACATTTTCTACAAGTTTTTTTGTTGAGAATTGAGACATTGCAACGTGAGGAAGTGAGTTGCAAATCTCGTAATTGCAGGCCTAACAAGCTCTTTTCTCCCAGTGTTTTTGCTCATTAGGCTCAATACCCATGAGTGGTTGTAGATGTATTTTGTAATGTACTTGGCATACTCTACAGTGTGTTTTACCCACTCCACTTTGCCTATGTCCTCAAGCATGAGGTCTATGCAATGTGCAGCACATGGAGTCCAAAATATGGTCTTATATTTGGACTCAAGCATCTTTCCAGCAAGAACATAGTTTGAGGCATTATCTGTGATGACCTGCACAACATTCTGCTCCCCCACTTCCTGAATAATCTCATCCAAAAGCTCAAATAGAAGGGTTGCATCCTTCACCTTATTAGATGCATCAACTGATCTCAAAAACATAGTTCCTTAAGGGCAAGAAACAAGGAAATTAATGATAGTGCGGTTCTTTCTATCAATCCATCCATCTAACATGATAGAACAACCTATTTTGAGCCATGACTATCTATACTCAGCCAAATACTCATCAATGTAAGAAATCTCTTTTTGCAAAAGAGCTCCCATCAAGTTATGCATAGTAGGGCCTTTGAAGCCCTTTCCTGCAGCTATAACAGAGTCCCACATAGCTTAGTAAGAAGGTGAGCGAGCAGCATTAAATGGGATATCTACATCATATCACCATCTAGCAATGTATTGATAAGAGTTTTATTTGCATTTTTTTTGCAATGTTCATCCAAAGTGGGTTGACGACTTGGCTAGGAGGAAGTGGGATAAGCAGAGGCAGTGGTGGCAAAGGATGAGAAATGTAGGAATTTACAGGGTAAGTTCCTCAGAAAGAATACCAAAAGGACACCGCTCACAACCAGATCACAGATCAATACACCAGTATTTTTGACGTGGTTAAAACCCTCAAAGAGGGAAACAGTCCACGGCCTGTCCCAACGTGGGTACTACAGGCAATTTATTAATCAAAGAATGAAAATTTACATAAGCTTCTCTCATGCACGGATTGCACGAACAATGACCCTCCATGCGCTTTAAATAGAACTCATGGACCAATCGGGTGTCAAGCCACGGATCAAGTGTCGGTAATACCGAGGAGAGAATGAACCGTCGGATCACTACATATCGTGACCGTCGGATTGTAAGTTACAAAATGTACAACGGTAAAGAAACACACTTTACCTAACTCTATACTAGACCAAGTTGAACTTAACTATTTCCTATGTGTCGGAATATCCTAACATCCCCCCTTAAGAACAACTTGGGATAAGATTGAAGGATTTACAAATATGACACAATAGGAGAAGGAAGGAGGCACTAGAGCCTATCCCCCCTTAGTGACAACTTCCTGAACTCCAAGCATATATCGAAGTTTAGTGAACTTCGCCTCTGTGAGAGCCTTTGTGAAGATGTCTGCAACCTGATCATCTGTTGAACAATATTGCACTTCAAGAACGTGGTCATGAATGAGCTTTCTGATGAAGTGCATGTGTAGTTCAGTGTGTTTGTTGCGCTGATGCTGGACTGGATCTTTGCATAGCTGAATGGCACTTTGATTATCACACCAAAGTGTGGTTGGATGTTGCTGCTCAAAGCCAAACTCTGACAGGATCTGACGAAGCCACAAGGCTTCCTTACTAGCTTCCACGGCACCACGATACTCTGCTTCTGCTGACGAAAGAGAAATGGCAGCCTGTTTCTTACAAGCCCATGTAATAGGTCCTGAACCAAGAGTGAAGACATAACCGGCAGTAGACTTCCGATCATCAGGGTCACCAACCCAATCAGAATCAGTGAAACCAACTAACAGAGGAGCTGCTTTGGCACTGTAATGAATCCCAAACTGTACTGTACCTCGAACATAACGAAGTATTCTTTTAGCTGCTTTCCAATGACTTTCACGGGGGTTTTGCATAAAACGAGCAACAAGGCCAACAGCAAAGGAAAGATCAGGACGAGTATGGGTTAAATACAAGACTTCTCCTGAAGTTGATGATACCATGTAGGAATTTACAAGGTAAGTTCCTCAGAAAGAATACCAAAAGGACACCGCTCACAACCAGATCACAGATCAATACACCAGTATTTTTGACGTGGTTAAAACCCTCAAAGAGGGAAACAGTCCACGGCCTGTCCCAACGTGGGTACTACAGGCAATTTATTAATCAAAGAATGAAAATTTACATAAGCTTCTCTCATGCACGGATTACCCGAACAATGACCCTCCATGCGCTTTAAATAGAACTCATGGACCAATCGAGTGTCAAGCCACGGATCAAGTGTCGGTAATACCGAGGAGAGAATGAACCGTCGGATCACTACATATCGTGACCGTCGGATTGTAAGTTACAAAATGTACAACGGTAAAGAAACACACTTTACCTAACTCTATACCTAACTCTATACTAGACCAAGTTGAACTTAACTATTTCCTATGTGTCGGAATATCCTAACAAGAAATAACTTTGGATGTTTGTTCTCTTTGTTCCTTTAGATTGTTGGCCAAGAGCAGGAGGAACATAGTGAAAGGGGTCATTGGTGGAAGGGATAGAAGAGGAGTCTTGAATCTCATAATCATCATACCCACTCTCTTTCATGGCTTGTAATAATTCCCTCTTCCTTGAAATTTCTTCTTGGATGGCCTTCTCCCTAGCCTTATTCTCCTCAAACTTTTCAAACTTGGCAAGGTATTCTGCCCTAACAGGACCTAACACTTCATTTGGTGCTTCACATGGCTTTACTTGGCCTCTTATCCCAGCCAAGTGTTGTTTCAATCTGAGAATACCCCCACCTCTAATAGATTTATCGCAAAATCTACATAGCATTTTTCCATAATCACATCACAATGAGCCCATGCAGTGTCCTTGGATTTTGGAGCCATGTTGGCTTGAAATAATTAAAATTTGCAAAGAAATCTGCCATTTAAAAAAAAATTGCAGCTAAGAAAAATGGAAAACCTAAGATAAATTTAGGAAAAAAAATGCATATGTAGCCTACAAAATTTGATAGCATAGAACTAGAGATTTGATAGCATAGAACACATAAAGAAAAATTAATACATGGACAACAATGAAATGAGGAATTTTTCAAGTAAAAATCTTTATCTGGAAATGCAAACTAGCTTCCTTAGCCTCCTCTTGAAGATGCCAACTGTTTAATGAGCAGTTAGTAGGAAATTCATGTGTTACTTCTCCCTATCAGTATTTCTCTGTTATATAATTGTCTTCTTCAATGTCTGAGAATGTTAGTTTATGAGATTGGATTTCTTTGATGCTCCTTTCTTAAAATTATCAGTCATTAATATGTGTTATTCTAGCCATTTATAAACTTTGTTTTCCTTCAGTCATCTTTCTTCTAAATCTCCCAAACAGTCAAAGGACTTGTGACTTTTAATGCTTTGTACAACCTGCTCATTGGAGTTGTGATCTCATTTGTTTAATCGCTGGACTCCATGGCCAATGGCTTTGAAGATCACCCAACCAATTTATCCCTAGACCTGAATCTGGCCACCTGAACTCAATTGCACAAAACCTTCTACTACAGTGATCATAGGGTAGTTGAGTTTTCACGGAGAGATCCCTCTCTGGGTTGAAGGGCCAGCTTAAACCTAAAAGAGGTTCTGAGGTTACCTTAGGGTCTTTCCCTGCAGCTGGGATTTTCCCTAAGTGATAACACCAACTCTACTAACAGCTCCAAACTATCTCCAAAATAGCTTCAACTCCAACTCCAAACCTCCAAGATGACTACTCCAGCAAAAACTCAACACTCTCCAAACTCCCAATCAAACTCACAAAATTCCAAATGAGATGTATGAGGCAAATGAGGGGGGTGAGCTCCTTTTAAAGGCTTGGAGAGGGTGTTTTTGGAGAGAAAAACCCCTTACTTTCCCTCCAAAACACCCAGAAAGCTTCCTAAATGACGCCATGTGGGTCCACTGCGACCTTAGCAATGAACCGGCTGGTTTGATCATAAACCGGCCAGTTCCGTCCTAAACTGGCCGGTTTGGACCGGTTTTGTGGTTTTTTGGCGAAATAGGCCCATAATCCGGATATTTTGTCCAGTTTGACTTGGTCACCCAATGAACTGACCGGTTTGCCTGGTTCAAGCCAGCCAGTTTTAAAACTATGGTTACAGTTGGCCGAATGAAGCAGATATTAAAGGACTGGACCTTGTCTCTGTGAGTGTAATTGTTTCTGCCTCTTGGCTATGGCATCTGCCTTGCAAAGGTAAACATTGTCTTCTCTGTTACGTATTCTACTGTGTCTGTGCATCACAATTTATTGCCAGCTGCCCTGAGGCGAACTGTTGTTATTTGCGTTGTTGGTTTTGCTGCTTTTGTTGGCCTGAGTTACTCCTGGGTTGCTGGTGGGTGTGGCGCACACATGGCCTTTTTGAATCATTTGGTTTGGCTCCTCTGTTTTATTATGAATAGAAATGAGCCCCTGATGGAACTCACAATGAGTTCCAAGCTCACATCAAGACATGAAATCTCTAGTCTGGAAAACTCAGTGGAATTCAAATTTAGGGTGCCTTACATGTGTAGTTTTCAGGGTTCTATCACCCTACTGTTACACATGCCGTATAAGCAATTATCTGTTGAAGCGAATATCTGTTCTGATAAACAATATCAGAAGCTCACATTCTACTCAAAACTTCAGTTCAACCATAACCAGGCAGATAGGAAAGAGGTCAAAATCGTGTAAGTCCCTCTGGTAAATGGCACAAACAGGCTCTCGAATCAGCAGTTGCAGGACACTACTGAAGAAGACAGCATATGATATGGTTTTGAATTTGTCTCTACCTTTCAATATATTGCTCTTTTTGTTTTCTAATAGACAGTTTTTGGAGATGCTACAGAATTTGTTGTGGCTTAATTAGAAACGAAAATGTAAAAAGGAAACTTTGGCTGACAGGAATGGTAGACTTTTTGAACCAGGAATCATGGAGAGTGTCTCTCCTGATATCAATGAAATGTAACTTCTGAGTTTAATACTCAGCCTTTTAATATAAAATCCTCGGCTATATATATATCTATATATATATATATATATATCTTTGCTTGTCTAGCACACTGAAGTGGTCTATATTTATTGTTGTCTGAGTACTATAAACTTGTTTATTTAGAAATATTTATTGTTTTAAACATTTTGGAATAAGTTGTTTATGGTATGAGAAACAACTCTATACATTTCCCACAGCCAACACACAACCTTTCCAACCTTATTTTCAACTTTTCGTATAAACTCAATTGCTGATGTGAAATGCATGCTATATCAAATAATAAAGAGTGGTTGCACAAGGAATCTAAAGAAATACAACAAATAAAAGGCATTTATCATATGAATAAGAAAAAAATACCATGTAATGCGAACCTTTCTATTTTTGGCACAAAACATCAATAATTGAAAATTAGTCAGCACAAGGACCAACATCAATAGCAATTCATGCAATTCAAACCAATGATATGATAATCAATTTTTAGGAAGAAAAGTTATATTCCCTATTGAAAGAAAAATAATTCTTTTCAACCATCTTTCAATAGCTTCAGAATAGAATCAGACAATGAACTCTTCCACCTTTTTCCTTGTTCCGACGGTATCTATTTTATTAGAATTTCAAATTTTTATAGATGATCACAATTAATGAACTTACAGTTGAGAGGGCTTTGAAGATGGAGAGCACCCAATCTCCATTACCATCAGCATGCTCCAAATTGCCATAATGTAAACTTGCTTTTTTGAAGGCACATAAGACAATGTTAGTACTATGGTGAGACATGGGAAAATAATTTATATTGAAATAACACAAAGCAATATATAAGTAGTGCCAACGTAGTAAACAACTTAATCACAAAATATTCAGAAAAACATTGTATAGAATACATTATTAACAACAAAAAATGAAAGGTGGTGTCATTTACTAATTTTATCGTCAAAGCCACCAATACATTTGTTGTGATAACATCTCAATGAACCAAACCCCAACAGAAGTCAAGAAAGCATCGGTACATATGGTTTTATGTGGTTTGTCCATACACAGAAACTCTGTTTAATAACAAACACAATTTACAAAGTAAAAAGTCTCACTGAAAGACTGGTGAAGAGGCATAAAAATACATGTATAGATAAATTCAAGGTTGCATGGAGACCTATCCCCTCCACTGAGGGACGTGACCTGTATTTCCCTATTCCTGGGGGGCTGAGGATTGTAGGGGAGAGTCACCATTTAGAAGTAGGTGACACCCACATCCATAGGTATTTTCCACCAAAAACCAGGAGGTTTGGGAGACATCCCTTGATGGTTTCAGGGACATTCAAATACTCCCAATCCAAATCAGTGCCAATTTGGCATGGAGTTCTCAAAAACGAATTCACTCGGTGGTTCAATATTCAAGCCATGACATATTATTTATTTCGTATGTGCCAAAATGCCATATAATATGGTTTTGTGTGGGGGATAATTGCAAGAACAATTTTTACTCCCATGTTTAATAAGTTGTACTCTATATAAACTCATTTTTTCAAGGTTCTAACATAATAGTCCTATTTTATCATAAGAGGCAAGGTGCTAATCATGCAAAGTAAGAAGTGAGTGAGATGGTATTTGTTATTCACAGGGATATGCATGTTCGAGGCAATTTCATGTCTGAGAAGATAACGGAATGAGCACCAGTAAGACATGCAAGGATTTGACAAAGACGTTATAGGTATATGGAAGGATGAGATCACACGTAGGAGTTTCACAATTTGGTTTTCAAAGATTAATTGTTTTTGGGTTCTAAAGGCCCAATTTCAAGCATAAGAGGAATAATACGTGAAAGGGCAAGGCGTAAAGCATTCTAATTACAAATATAGAGGTACTAACTCAATCTTTCGTCAATGATTATTAGTATCATTTCTTATCACCAATGACTAGCACACCGATTTTTGGGGCATGACTGATAACCTTAGCAGTGTTCTCTTCTAGCCTCAATCCCTGTCAAAGACAAACTTTGACGTAATATAATTGACTCCTATCCAATGAATGGCAATGCACCAAGAAGGAAGATCAAAGAATAGGTTATTGCAAACAAAATTGTTAAATTGACCAATGCAACACTCCATACAAACACTGGACTTAATCCTCGAAGGTCTGATTGCAAATATTTTTGTGATCCAAACAAATTTAGTGTGGGGATACCTAAGGGGCTAGAGTGATGTATTTAGGTCCACAATCACAGTGGAACCAATGGAATCAATTCAAAGCCCCTAAATTATAGACACACAATTTTTAAAATTTCCCCATCAACAAGTTGTTTTCTGCTGCATGTTTCATGAAAAGTACCAAGTGACATGTGAAATATGACCAAGCATTGGAAAGCTTATTGTATCTTCTACGCTCCACTTTTATGGGTTGACATTGCAAGAACAAGTGGGGAAGTTATGCATTTATGAAGCAGAAAAACTAAGGCAGTCCGCATGGGTTTAAATTAATTAGTTTTGAACTTCATCAGGTGACCTCTATCTATTTTTCGGCATCATGAACAAATCTAGGTGTTTCTTGTTATTTAATGACTTTACTCAACATAATTGCATCTTCTAAACTTAGCACAAGTGGTTATGAAGCTATGCGGAGGAGGTCACTCAAGTTGGAAACCAGCAATCCAGGGGAAGCATGTGAACCCAACAGCAGTCCAACCTTAGAGATATGCCTGAAGAAGCTTCAATGAACAGTTTTTGAGCATTGAACAAAAGTTGCTTGAGTTTCTAATCACTCTTTTCAACATGCAAAGTTGAATTATCCACCTCAAAGGCAAGCAAGCTGTCTAAGCCAGCAATTTGCCTCACGAAAATAAATCAGCCACCACAAAAGCCATCAAGCTCCCCAATGCAATGATTTGTCTAAACAAAGTAAATCAACCACCTCAGTGATCAGCCAACATTTCCAAACCAGTGATTTGCCTCAACAAACATAGGGACCAGTGGTTTACTATTCTGGGCCAAAATAATAGCTAAATTACTGTTTTTGATAAACGTTGTCTCAAGAAGCCACATCTGCAACCTTTAAGTGTTTGGTGACCTCCATCCCCAACCAATTGCTCCTTGACCCGTCAAGTCAACAATTGGCCGTGCTTGGACAAATCAATCACCTTGGGGTGCAGTGTGATTAATTTGTTGTTGTCATAGCAATAAACTGCTAAATTAATTTACAGTTAGAAGAATTAATTCCAATAGCTGCAATAGAATTTCAGTAGTGAAATTTTCACAATTTGGGCATTTAGTATGGATTATGGGTGTGACTTGGAAGAAGGATGGGTTTTGACAGTGATCTCGTTCTCTCACCTTAAATGGGGGGTTAATCTTCAATCCTAGTCTAGTGGGACCTCCCCTAATGGCCCAAAGGGTATAAAAGGGGCACTACTTAGGAAGCCTCGATTGAGATAACGTAGTTCCATCTATCCTTATGCCATACTTACCACTTTCTATCATACATTCAAGCCCTTATCTCACGTCCATTCTTTGGGTTCAGCTGACCATTGGTTCTCTAGGATTTGTCACCCATACATCCTCATACCTAGGTAGGATCCGGAACATTGCCCTGGGAGGTTGTGTTAAAATTGGTTGCTACGGGATGAATTTCCCCAAGGAGAAGCCCAGCAACCCTAAGGAGGAACCTCTCTTCTTCAAAAGAATTTTCAAAATGGTCAAAGGAAAATTGCTTCTTTGAGTTTGACAAGTCGGTCCAGTGAAGATGACATGTCGACCCCACATGTGTGAAATTAGCCCTCCTCAACCTCATATAAATAGGCCATCGTTGACCTCACTTGGAGACCATCCATAACATCAAAAGTGGTTCGTACATCTCTGAAATTGCAAGTTGACTTCACACGAGCAAAGGAGGAGAAGGATTTCTATTTTGGCCAAGTTGACTTTCTGTTTTGGGACTGCGTTGACCAGTGTTGACTCTATTTGACTTGGGCTTATTTGACTTGGGTTGACCAAATTTCTTTCTGTTTTGGGAGGCTGCATTGATTGAGGTTTTGACTAAGATTTTTTGGCCATGTTGACTAGGGTTGCCCACAGGGTTTACTACAGTGTAACTGCAGATCTGACCTAAGATTTTCTCTCTCCTTTGACTAATATTTTTCTATTGTTTTGATTGGATTGGGTTGAGGAAGGAAGGTCGAATTCATTGCTAGTTTGACCAAAGTTTTCTAAGTAGCTAGACCGTTGACTTTGACTAGTTAGGGCAGTCCATTGATTGTTGTTGATTGTTCCTTCACAAGCCGAAATTTTGCAGACTAGTACCTTTGACCAAAATAGACATTATCTCTCATTGTTGAGTCATTTTGGATTGGTTGATTTGGGAATTCAAGGCTTTGACTTTGACTGGTTGTTGGATTTATTATTTGGACTATGTATCTCATGTTGAACATTGATTGACTAACAGCAGAAGAAGAATTGATCAAAGGGTTTTCCCCCTTGTGGGATTTTTTCCTCGTCTTTGACCAAATCTCTCTGTCTCATTATGCTTGGCTATCATCTATTGTGCATTTATTGTTTACTGTTATATCTATAATTGCTTTATTGTTATTGGGGTGATTGAAATTGTAAGAAATTGTTTAAAGTAATTATAACAGCATAGAACACTATGGAAAATTATCATGGTATCAAGCTGAGGTGGAGATTAGCCTAAGGAGACCAGAGAGCACCCCTTAGAGACACTCTTTTTGCTGATTGGTGACCAAATTTTTGGGCAAGATGTCTATCTCTTATTTCAAGATTGAGGAGAAGTTGAATGACACCTTAAACTTTACAGCTTGGAGGACTAGATTGGATATTATATTGGATGAGAATGATGTGATGGAATATGAGCAGGTCCAAATAGCTAAACCTCTGGAGAATGTCACTGCCGGTGCCAAGTCCAAGCACAAGAAAGGTGAGATTAAGGCCAAGAAAATTATTATTGAATCTCTTAGAGATCGTATCATTACTTATGTGTCCAAGATGAAAAATTCAAAGGAAATGTACAACAAATTGATTCCAATATACGAGGTCAACAATCTTACCCAAGTAAATTATTTTTAGAGTGAACTCTGTGATATCAAGTTGTCTAGTCAGAATCTATTATAGCCTACTTTACGAGGATCTCCAAGATAAGGCATCAACTGCTTTTTATTGGAGAAATTGTGTCTTTTTTTACAAGGAGCTTGTGTAGATGACCCTTGGTGGGCTCGCCATGTCTTGGGAGACTTTCATTACTAGCATTAGTTGCAAAAAGGAGATACCTACATTTGATGAACTCTTGGCGTTGTACACGCAAAAAGAATCTAGGCTCATTTCCAGAGGAAGAATTCAGAGACAAGATGAAGAAGAACCTACAGCATTTGCAGCCAATGTCAAGAAACGAAAAGGCAAAGGAAAAGGAAGACCTTTCAAAGGGAAACCAGAGAAGCAAGCCCCACCATTCAACAACAATAGAAGGGACGCTTCAAGAGTTCAATGCTACAGGTGTGACCAATTTTGCCACATTGCTCGAGATTGTCCTGACAGAAGAAATGCTCAAAGGCCTAGAAGCAACAACTATAATGGCTACAACAACAACTTCAACAATAGGAGGGCAAGACATCTTGTTACCCATGCAAGTGTTGAAGAGCCCCAGTGACCTCAAAAGAGGACCAAGATTACAAGGTATGCTAATAATGTTGCAAGTTCTCAATCTAAATATGTTCTTGTTATTGCTCTTTCTAGCTCTTCTTCAAATAGCATTGATAGTTGGTTAGTGGAGAGTGGGGCATCTAGACATTTTACTGGGTATCGTGAAGTCCTCTCAAATTTGGTTGAGAGGGAAACCAACTAAAAAAATTTTACTTGGGGATAACTCTTCACATGATGTCAAAGGGTCTGGCTCTACTTCTTTCCATTTGAGTCCTGTTAAAATTGCCAACTATGGCCAAACTCCATGTGGTTCATCTTATTTATGGCAGCCGATATTTTTCTTGGATTCCTCTCATCAAGAGGTGTAGGATTGATCTAAAGATCATCCGATTCCGATAAGTATTCATGGAGTTATGAATTTATTTGTGTTATAAGACAATTCGTCAAGGTCGGACAACAACTAAATAACACCCACATGTGCTCAACGTTTTAGTATAAAAGGAGATGACTTGCGAGAGTCATTTTACACACACTTCTCTCTTGATTTCTCTCCACTCGCTTAGGGTTTTAGTGGAAGAGAAATCTAGGAGTGGAAGTCCTAGACATTGGAGGAAAGGATGCTGCCCTAGTCGCAGCAAAGAAGACAGGCCAACGAAGCTATGGAAGGGATCTATACGTTGACCAAAAGGAGCCCTTACCTTTGTCATAGATGAAGTTTAACGTAGCTATGGAGGAGGCCTTGGCAAGCCCTAGCCACAGTCCTAGCAAGCCCTAGCCGCAGCCCTTGGCAAGCCCTAGCCGCAGTCCTAGCAAGCCCTAGCCGCAATCCTAACAAGCCCTAGCCTATGACAGCTCTACATATCCATTTGTGCAACAAACAAGGAGGAAGAGAGCTCGTTGAAGGAGGATAATTCTCTGTGATAGCCACAGCAAGAAGAGGCCAAGGCAGCGAGGAGATCAAGGACTGTTTTGTGGGTTAATCAGGGCACCAAGTTGCTGAAAGGAAGGCCAAGTTGCTTGTTGGGAAAACCGAATTAGGAGACCTCTCGCATGTCTATTTGGGCACTATTTCGTGGACAAAATTCTTGTATGGTGTTGGTCGTATCCTACAGGTGGACTGTGTGCTAGCCCGCAGGCCACAACACCACAGTTAGGGTCTGCATAGGGAGGATTAAGGGCTAGTATATGCCCAGAACAGCAGTGTACTAAGTGTGGAGTCTCATGAAGGTATGCCACAGTCTTTGAGGGTTGTTTGTGGATTGTTAGATGTGTTTGTAAGGGTTGTTGCAGCATGACCAGATGCCCTAACCAGTCACAGTATAAACAGCAGTGAAAGCAGACTTGGAATAGCAGTGCTAGTAGTATGATGGCAAGATGCATGGGCAGCATAACAGCAGCAATAGCATAGTGCAATGATGGCACAACGGGACATCAACAACAACAAGGTGACCCATGAAGTTTGAATGCATACTAATGTGATAGTGCAGCAAGATGCGTGGGCAGCATAATAGCAGCAATGACATATGGCAGCAAAAGCACATTGGGACAGCAGTAGCAATGCTGAACAGTGGGACAGCAGCACGGTGCTGCAAGGGACAGCACCATGGTAAGTGGTACAGCAGGACATGGTGCTTGTTGGAGCTTGGTACTTGGGACAGCAAGATGACACAGCGATGCCAAACAATGGGACAACAGCAAATGCAATCATGGTGGAGCATGATAGATGGGACAGCAAGGACATGGTGCTCGCATGGGACAGCAAGCCATCATGGTGCAGCAGTATGACGTGTGCAGCATGGTAATGAGGTCTAGCATAGTGATGATGGGTGCAGCATGATGCAGCACAGTGAGGTGTGGCATGATGACGAGCACTATGATGGGTCATGGAGTCACCTGGGAGAATCAGTTGAAGCAGCATGTCTTCAACTGAGTTCAGCTACCTCATGTATCATCTTTTAAGAGATGATCTATGATATTATTTAGATAAGTCAAAGTGTTGACTTCTGTTGTAAATGTACTCTCTCTCTCTCTCTCTACTGAACTATTGAAGAACATATAAGAAGAATTGATCAAGGGATTCCCCACACTGGGGTTTGTCCCTGGCTAGCGCCACATCTTGTGTCCTCTTGTCTTGGCTTGTCTTCTGCGATCTATGTTTATGTTCTATCTGCAATTTACTTTAATGCTAATGTGATTGCTGATCTAGAAATGATATTGAGCTAACTGTGAAAATTGAAATAAATTGCTCTAAGCATAGAACATACCTAAACTTAACATGGAATCAGAGCTGAGGTGAAGACAAAGCCCAAGCAAGAGTGAAAGAGCAATCACCGAAGACAGTTGGGAAAGGACAATAGAATCAATGGATTCCTCATCCCTCTTGAAATTCACCAAGGGTGAAATCGAAGCAGAGAATATTATCAGAATGGCGCAGCGGAAGCTTCTAATGGCCTACCTAAAGATCACTTCAATAGGAAGTCTGGATCTAAGGGTGGAAGAAAACGCAGATGTCTTATTTGTGACTCTCGGCACTATCATATGTCTCGGCACTATTATATATCTCGGCACTGTTATGGCACAGTTGTATAAATATGTCTCGGCACTTATATATCTTAACACTATGTCTCAGCATTGTTAGATGTATTGATCTCATCGCAGATATTCTATGGTATATGTTAGTACCTGTAACTTGCAAACGGACACAATCTCTCATGTCTGAAGTAAGTATAGTCTCTATATATCTGATATTGAAAACGCAATTCCTATATGGTTGATGTATGGCATCACCGTTATAAGCATAGCATCCACAATCGGTCATCTCCACTTCTAATGGCATCGTTTTGTAGTATCTACGAATTGTTCCTCTAATCAGATTGCCAGTATATAAAGTACATTGGCAAGCATTGGGCAAGCATTGCAGTCATGGTATCGTATATGCAGAACAGTATTGGCAAGCATTGGAGTCATGGTATCGTATATGTATTGATAAGATTGTATGGTATTTCAGAACAGTAATTGTCTGACATAACAACATTGATGTTAGTGTATTGATATGACATGGCAACATCGTATGAGAAACCCTGATTCTGAGCAGAAAGCAGTATTCTTATTGTATAATGAATGTATCTCATATTGTTCATAAACATAGTTATGAAACCCTCTAGATTGGCCTTATACGATTTACAACGAAAATGATGTACTTTGTATCTCAATTGAACAATTAATGAAATCTAATAGAAGAAGAAGAAGAATTTTGGGTTTCCCTCTTGTGGGGTTTTGCCCTAGTCTCCTAACAATCTTGGTGTCTCTATGTGTGAATGTTTTTATTTTTATGTTCCTTTTATTTTCACTGCATTATTGTTGATATTGTTCTTTCTATATAATTGCACATATGTTATAATGTTGAGGGGTGAGTTCAATATGTAAATGATGCAATGCAATTATCAAAGCAAAGAACAATATAGCCCTAAGAGGAAATTAACAAGATTATAAGAGCAAGTCGATGGAGATGAAGAGAACACACTTGAGCATAGTAGTGAGGCACAGGGAGAGCGAAATTCCTTGGCAGATCGAGTTGTCCAATTGCAGAGTTCGAGCCAGAAGGAAGCAGAAGTGAGGGAGCAGAAACAATGGTTTCCAATAAAGTTTCAGTGCTGGAAAGTCAGCAGCAGGAGGGCCGCATATTTCCTCAGTGAGGCTGCACAAAGGCAACGCAGGCAGCTTCAGAGGAAGTTCGATTTAGCTGAAGCGGAGGTCGATTCAAGTGCTAGTGGCCGGGAAAATTTCCAACAGGCCAAGCAAGTCATCTCCAGAGGCTGAGACAGGCAGAACGACAATTTCCGAGCAGTTCCTCAGGCAGCGCGAGTAGTGCTTGCGCAGAGCCAGCGCAAAGGCTGATGCTGGGGCTTTCAAGTGGCCCAAAGTTCAAACAGAGCCAGATTTGGAGTTGGGATCAGTGTCGGGTGAGACAGATTATCTTGCTATTATTTTGGCTAGTTTATCTTGTTGGAGGATTGTCAGATTAGCATCCAGATATTGTACTCAGATTTTGATGCTGCATATAATAAAATAAACCTTCATTGCTGCACTGATTTTCCCAGTTGGGTTTTTCCATGAGCTTTTGCCCAAACATTGGTGTCACTTTGATTGTGTGTGTCCATCTATTTTCTTAGTTCCAATTTATTTTCTGTAGCATAATTTTATTGTGAAGAATTGCAGTGTGATTTATTCATTGTTTGCTGTAGCAAATAAACTTCATAATTAATCAGTTAGAAGAATAAATTTCCAGTTGTTGCAATTTCAAGGAATTATCACAAGGTGAAGTCCAAATATCTGTTCACATTTTGCTCTTAACCCTGATGATTATTGAGGCGCTCTAGTTCATTTACATTTCTACGTGCCATTTAGAATTTGATCAATGCTTTGGGTGTGGGATGACTTTCATATACAACAAAACATTGCGCTTATGCATCACATTTACAAAGGCACTAGCCAAGAATTATGTTTTATTTCTGCGAAATTTCTAGGTTGGTTACTGTTGAATCCTTTCTTAAATGTTGATATCGCTTAAGGTTTAACTAACTCACATATAATCAGTGTTCCACGGGGACGCGTCCCCCAGGGTCGGGTGCGCGCACCCCTCGCACCCCACGCACCCGGGACGGGGAGTCTCTTGGGGGTGCGTTTCCCCACGCACCCTTTTTGGGGAGTCTTGGGGAGACGCAAGGGGGTGCGTTTCCCCAGTGTGGGAGTCTAGACTCCCCAAGACTCCCCAAAAAGGGTGCTTCTGGGCGTCCCCCTTCAGTGTGGGAGTCTAGATTCCCCAAAAAGGGTGCGCCTGGGCGTCCCCCTTTAAATTTGTCTAATAAGACTTAAAAATTAAAAATTCAAAATCAAAAATTCAAAAATCAAAACCATTAAATTTTTTTTTTAAACTAAATAACTAAAACTTAAAAGTCTAAGCTGAGGGACGGTGAGCCGAGTCATTGCCGTTGAGAGACGCTGAGCCGAGACAGCGTGCTGCGTCCCCTTGCAGGGTTGTTGTTGGTAGTTGCACCAGCCACTGTTGTTTAAAATTTTGACCACGACTTTCAAGTTTCAGCCACAGCCCAGCATCCTCGGACCTCCTGAGTCCTTTGTCGTCAACCCTTTGTCCCTGACGTTGTGCGGCTCCACCTCCAGGTAGACATTAAAGCTTGAAATCTGAACTGTTTTAATGTTGTAGTTTAAAAAAAATTAAATGTTGTAACAGTGAACATACAGAGTGCGGCCCTGCTGTAATTTTTAAAATTTTTAATTTTCTTTTTAAATTTGATATCATTTGTTTAAACTATAATTATAATGTTTTAAATTTTAATAATTTTTAAATATAAATTTTAATGAAAACTTCAAAATGCTTCAAAACACAGTCACTTGAATTTAATTTTTATTTTTTGCTTATGTTTTTGTTTTTAAATTTTAATAATTTAAATTTAATTCTACTATATTTGCATTGTAAATTTTAATTTACATGATGAATTTTTTTTTAACTCTTCCTGCAGGGCAAAAAACACAAAAAGAAAATTTGCAAAATAAATTAAAACAGTGACACAACATGTTGCAAGCATGCAAGTGTAAAATCGTTGATTACAACATGAGCATTATTTGAATATTTTATTATTGATTTTTATTTTTGTTTTTCGAATCTCATGGTATGTATGAATAATAATTAATTCAATAATGAGACTTGTCACTTGAGTATGTCATATGAATGATGTATGTATCAAAATGAATGATGAGGATGGATCAATGATTCAAATTTCAATTGTCTACTTAATATTTTTATGCTTTCATTATTTAACAGTGAACAATGAATATGAACTTGAATTATATACATATATATATATACCTTGACGACTCCCCGCACCCCCGAAATTTCCCTAAAATTTGAGGGTACTCCCACACGTCCCCCTTGTGCGTCTCCCCGCACCCGCATCTCCCCGCACCGGAGTCTTCGTGGAACATTGCATATAATCTAAAGAAAAATATGGTAAATCCTGTGGAAGCATTGATGAAGTCTGAAGTGTCACGTTTGATTATGCTTTTGTGCTTCATTCACATGGTTTAGATGGTGATACAGTCCATCATTTGGTCAAAATCTTGCACACATCATGTGTAAAGGATCAACAAACCAACCATTTTCTGCATTATAATCCAGGGGTATAAACTCAGAAACAATGATGAAATTTGATGGATCTGTATATGCTTGCACCTTAGGAGAACCATTCAGTATATCTTCTGCTTTCATATGTGATTCTTTCACTGGTTATATTTTCGGGGTTATACCTTGCAGTCAGTGTATTTTCCTTTTTTAAGGTTACAACTTACACTTATACTGGTGTTGTTTAAGTATTTAGCAATTAATTCCTCATTATGGATGCTCACATAAGCTAAAGTCCATATCACTCGTAAGCACACTTAATGGTCCACGTGGTATCATAACTTGTGCTGACCTTATTTTTGGAGAATTTTCCAGATTTGTTTGAGTTCTGTATAACTCATCATTGATGCATTAAGGGTAATTCTGGCATAACAATTTCAGGACTGTTTATATATGATCAATGATATAACCAGAATATGTATTGGATCATTAAACACATATGTGCCAGCACTGTGTTAATAATAACCAAGGACTCGAGCATAATTCAGCACTGATGTTTATGTGTCCAGCTCTATTAACAAGGCTCATTTTTTAGCAGTACATTTGGGTGATTGCTCCATAGATTTAATTCATCAAGGGTGCATTTGACCAATTTCTCTATATATATGAACCAAAATTTAAATTCGGCTGTTGAATAATGCATTATTAAAGTTTCACTCACAGATGTGCTGCTTACAGACGCTTGACGTCATTTGTTTCATGGTGTATCCATAAGCAGTAAATAGTCATTCTGATAAGTGAATAGGCACTCATATCATTAAAGGTATCTGAGCATCTATATGATCATCAATTCCACCTCAAGCTCTCTTTACAACAGCTGGTTACCATTTGGTTTAGGGCCTTTCCCCTTGAAAGTTTTCCTTGCTATCAAGACATCAGGCAAATTAGTTGAATTAGATATGCTAGTCTGAGACCATTTTCCTCCCCTATACCAACAATAGGCTTAGGATTAGTTTAGGAATTCCCCCCTTGGCAGGGAAATTTTAAGCCTAAAGAGTGAAGTAAGTCACTGATAGATAGTAACCCACTTGACAGTGTGTTAGGCATTCCTCTTGAAATAAGGCTAGGGCTTTCCCTTAGGGAGTATCTGAGCAATAACAAACAGCAGTGTTAATAAGGCTTTTGGGTATTACTGATCTTTCTTTTTTGAGTATCGACCTCTAGATCATTTATGGATATACCCTGTTGAAGTTAGCAAGAACTAACTTCGAAGTGAGGTGATGGTGCTTATTTCCTAGTGTTTTCGGAGCCTCTTCAACTTTTGCAGGGCAGGAATTTTCAGGTGATAACACATCATATTGCATGTCCTATGCCAAATCTATGAACTGATGTACTGTTGAGAAACACTGGGTGGCAGAAAAAGTAAAAACCTTTTCAACAAGCATTTTCTAGCTACATCACAATTTACGAGTTTTTACATCATAAAAAATAACACGAAATTCAATTACACTTTATTCCATCAGCAAACTCGAGCATGGTTATATCACCATGAATGCCCAGCATATAACTAGCATGCCCAGATGGTACATACCAAATAGACACCACAAACAAGTCTTCCCAAAGAGCTCCACTAAGAACAGAAAATTTCAGCACAAGCGCCAAGTATCATAGTAAACAAAGCCTTGCGCACTGTTTTTGGCTAAAAATTGGACGATTATAATGAGCCATCCAACCATGACACCAAAGCCACAGGCATATCACAAACATAGGCACTTCATATTACTCTAGGGTTGTATCACCATGCTATTCATGGTCCTTTAAACTCCTTGACAACTCATGGACTTCGTTATATCAAACAAAATACATGAGATATAGAGAAGGCCACCCAAATCACAGGACATGAACCTTATAATCAAACAAGAAAGGATCACAACTATGTAATGAAACCACAATTTTATAGATTAAAAAATGAGCATTTTTTCTATTAGTGGATAGGACTCTTATGCATGGACGCTACCAGTGGGGACTTAACCAGTTGGTCAAGCTGAGGTGATGATATTTCCCCCCACCAGAATTCATCCCACCACAAAAGTTTGGTATGTTTGCCCCTTGTGAAACAGCGGGGGAGGTCATGGCTGTTAAGTTTGGCCAGGTGAACCGTGAAACATTTTCCATTACAGTGTAAACCAGCATCCCACCTGTTGATAGCTTGACACTTTAACAATAAGGAAACATCTAGATTCTGAGATGGTTTCCTTATACATGGATGCTGAATTGCTAGACGTTTTCAGGTGATTGAAATGATCTTTGTACCCATGAAATTTTGATAACATTTGCATTCTTAATTGCTCTTTAATTTCTTTGATGTAGTGATATAATTTTCAGTCACGACAACTGATTTTCATCATTTATGGATACTAAATAAATCCCTCTGCCCTGCTTCCCCACATTCCTGTTCGTGCACACTGCACACATATGTGGAATTATTGAGAAGAAGAAGAACTGCATGAATTTGAAGCTAAGTTACACAAGGATCGAAACGTTTCAGAGTTTCCAAAATGGGTATGTTTAGAAACATCACCTCCCAAAAATAGAAACGTCAAACAAAATGTCAGTTGAAATGTCATATAATTATATATATACAAAAAGAAATTTACAAAGAAGTGAATAACATATTATCTTGCAAGAAAAGAGGGAATAAGACCCATAGATGACAATTTAGAAGGAAAACCAAGTCTATATTTACTCTCATAAATGATTACATGATGGTCGAGTTTCGGAGTTTCGGGTATGGCCCAAAACATCAGGTTCCTAAAAGTTTCGTGCAACATAGAGTTGAAGGCATGGCACTCCAGGAATAGTATAAGCCAACTCAACAACCAGACGCTGGCAATTGTAATTCAAGCTTCCTAGGTGGTTGACAGCTTGGGCATGTGTGACAGGGACCGGCATAGCTTTGTGTAGGTGTAAACAAAATTCCAAGGAATTTTATAAATCACTGCTAGTTGGCACCTATTCACTCAACAATGAAAAAGTTAAAAATGTTTCCCCTAGTCAGAAAAGATGTCCTGATTCATGCGAAGAACAACATGAGTTGTAAGGTAGGATGAAAATGGAGGATGTATTTATCGCATACCCATCAGCTGGTAGTATGATCTGTACATTGCAGCTGTCCCATCTATTACCATCAGCCTTCCATTTGCATGCTTTAAGCCTGAACTATTTAAATTTTTATCCAAAGTGTATGGAATGCCCTCAGTCTTGTTCGTTTCAACAAGTAAAGGACCTCCTGTAGATTCCCCATCACAGGTTGGTCCACAGCTTTCCAGAGATTCCTGATTGTCTGATTCTTCAAAGATTTCCTGGAAAATAAAATTAAAGAAAACACAAATTTTGAGAGGCATTGCAATCTAATATTTCATTTAAATCACAAGAAGAACTGGATGGCAGTAAAAGGAAAATAATTTTCAGTTAAGGCATTCTTCTGTCCATAAAAGACCGCAGTTCATCACTGTAGCATAATCACTTTGAAAGGTAGTATTATCAATTACCTTCAGGTTTGCACTAGCTGAGAAACACTGGCCCTGAACACGTAGAGGTAAATGAAAAGCAGCAGTTGACTTTTGCCTGCCAAGTACCTGAAGAGAAGAACCTCCCAGCTTTGGCAATGATCTCCACAAATGACAGATGTACTGATGTGAAACCCAGGAGGATGTCATTCTCCCAGCATCAGCAGCACATACTGCTTTAGATTATTCCATTAATAGAATGCATGCCCATTTAGAGAGTAGCTGAGTTATTGTTTGCCTCGACAAAAGAGTTTTGCCAAGGCCTGATCTTGGAATAAAAGCTGATAGAGGGATATAGTTAAGCAGTGACCATATGTTTATTTTTGATACTTAAAGAGTTTAATATACAGGCTGCATACTAAACCCATTTGTCTTCTGTTGCCTGTTATTTTATGGCCTTGTAAATGCACATCGCATAATCCCAAGAAGTGCTTCCAATTGCAACCAAAAGAAACTTAAATATCTTATTTATAGAGCAATTTCACTTTGCAGTCTGCACATATAAAATACCAACAAAAATCATAACATATATCAGAGCAAAATAGGTTAGTTTAATGAAGTGACAAAATACAAACTGTTGGCCATCTCCAAGGACTCACAATTTGATCTGCCTTTCAGAGTATGTACCTGTTTAACAACACAAGCTTGGTCATAACAGATTTGAATTTCAGGGTTAGAATCCAAGCATTAAGACGCCCATTAAGATAACATCATTCTCTCAAAGTGGGCTCCTTTAGTGGCTCCATAGGAAATGAACTAACGGTTGCTTGAGGAAAACTCAGAGGAAGCAGCTGGAGCCTGAAACATAATAAAACCATTTAAGCATCAGAGCTCATTTGCAGCAAGGCTGAATCATTGAACTGACTTGAACGAAAACAGTGTCTAGGCTGTTAGAATATTTAAAGTCAGTTTGATATGTTAATAGTTTAATATTGTCCACATGATTCTGTATGCACACAGATTTACCACCCATGGTTTTATTAGGTCAGCGAGTTGTTTGTTATGTAAGCAGACCTGCCCAAACTAGTATACATCTGAGCTCTTGAATTGTAAAATATAATCAATTGAGTACTGAAACAGATTGTATTATTTGGGCATGTCTCTTTCTGTTTAGCGTGCATATTATTTTATGGTAAACCCTAAAATCTAGCATGGTATCAGAACCATGCTATAAGGTGTGTGAGAGGTCTCCTCTATCACTATTTAGTATTTTGTAAGCAGATGAATTCGAGGGCAAATTTTATTAGATAGTTGAAAGTGGTGAGTTGTGCAAATGCTACTGTATACATGACATGCAACCATATGGAGAAAAGTCAAATGCAAAAGTTACACCATCTTAGTAAATAGTTGCAGCAAAGGCATACTTTACAGACTGCTAGCAAATCACATGAAACAGAAAGCCTTGTTGACTAGCAGTGACAATCTGTGTGAGCTTTGGCAAAGAAGATTTGGTCAATGGAACTATGGATCCTTGCCTCTTCTGAAGGATATGTTGGTTGGATTTTCTGATTTCAAGGTGGAGAGGATACAAGTGTGCAAGGAAATGTGAATTCAGCAAGCATGCCAAGGCTCTTTTCCCAAGCAGTGATTGCCGATCAAGAGGGATCTTTGATCTAATTCATTCAGATCTCTGTGGACCCATGCCATCATCATTATTGACAGGCAATCTCTATCATGTTACTTTCATAGATGATTCTTCCAAGAAAACCTGGGTATATTTAATGAATACCAAGACTGAGATCTTTAACAGGTTCTGAGAGTTTAAAGCTCTTGTTAGAAACACACATGTAGGAAGATCAAGGTACCAATAGCAGACAGTATTCCTCCAATGGTTTTGATTCTTTTCGCAGAGAAGCAGCGAGAAAAAGGGAATTTATGGTGCCTTACAACCCACAGTAGAATGGGGTTGCAGAAAGAAAGAACAGGTCCACAGTAGAAACTGCTAAGTCCATAGTTCATTACATAAATCTGCCTATGTTTCTTTGGGCAGAAGCACATTGTACGGCAATCTGCATACTAAATAGGTGTCCTCACCAAGTGTTGAAGGACAAGACTCCAGGAGAAGTTTTTACAGGAGAAAAACCTTATGTTTCTCATTTCAAAGTGTTTGGGAGTCCAATCTAGATTCATGTTCCAGGGGTGAAGAGGACAAAGCTTGAACCCTCTATTTTGAATGGTATTCTACCTGGCTATAATGAGTTTTCTAAGACTTACAAGATATATGTTTCACCTAAGAGGAAGATACTAGTGAGTTGAGATTTGAAGGTTGATGAAGATGCATGGTCTTCAGGGTCACAGGGACCTCCAGCAAAGGTTAAAGAGGTAGAAACAGCTGTTGTCCTGATTGCTGAGCAACAATCAGCAAGAGAAGATTCAGATCAGCCAAGTTCTAGTACAGATACAGAGATAGTTTTACCTTCAAGGATTGTTAGGAAGCCGTGGTGGCTTACCAAGTCATTGCAAGAGTTAGAGGAGCAAATTGGTGCTCCAAATACTTCTTTTCCAGTAAGTCATCCTCCGCCAAAATTTCTGAGTTATCTTACACGGATGTCTTCCATCATTGATGCAGAGCCTTCAAGTGATGAGAAAGCAGCAGGATGCCATGGTGGAGGACAAAGTCATATGATGCATGGGAGATCATGCCTAAACCATAAAGGAAATCATTTGTTTATTCCAGGTGGTTGTACAATGTGATGCATGCAGCTAATGGCACCATAGAGAAGTACAAGGCTCAAATCACAGTAAGAGGATTCTCCCAAAGAAAGGGAGTTGATTATGAGGAGGCCTTTGCTCCAATTGCCATGTATACTTCTACCAGGACTATTAAGTCTTTAGCATCATTTTTTGGTGGGAAGTTATATCATATGGATGTAAAAACAACCTTCCTCAATGGTTTGATTGAGGAAAAAATCAGTCAAGAAGGTTTGAGGTGCATGAGCGATTGACCCAAGTGTGCAGGCTGAAGAAAGCCCTAGAGTCCCTATTAAGTTTGTGCCTCACCAAAACTCTTGCGTATCCCAATTTTTACTAGTTTGGTCTTGTATGCAGATGACCTAATATTTATAGGGATTTCTAAAAAATCCCATACAAGGTGCAAGCAGAGTTAGCACATTGGTTTGAGTAAAAGAACATTGACTGATGCACTACTTCTTGAGTCTAGAGGTGTGGCAAAGTCCAGGTGAGGTGTTCCTCGAACAAGATATGTATGCAGTTGAGATTCTGAAGAGATTTCAGATGATGGACTATAGACCAAATTTGAAGTCCCATGCTAAATTGGATTCAAATTCGGTAAATCCTTTGGTGTTTAGACAGTTGACTGCATCTTGGATGTATCTGGTTAATACCAGACCTATGTTTTGCAATGAACACTGAGTCAATATATGATTGAGGTGAGGCAAATTCACCAGGTAGCTGGAAAAAATGTGTTTCATTACTTGAATGTAATGGTACATTATGGTCTAAGGTATGCAAGGAATGGTGAGTAGATGTCGCTTAAATTTGTTGACTTTGACTAAACAAGAGATGTTGGTGACAGTAAGAGTACTTCAAGTTGTTTCAGTTTGGGTTCAAGAGTGATATCTTGGTTGCACCAAAAAGCAAGCATTGATGGCATTGAGTTCAGCAGAGGCAAAGTACATAGTAGCACTACTAGTTGTAAAGCCATCTAGCTTCACATGTGTGCAGGAGATGGTGGGCTGATGTTGTATGGATTTGTTGATTTTGAGCAGGCAGGGGATGCTAGTGAGAGGCAGAGTACTTCAGTTTGGGTTCAAGAGTGATAACTTTGTTCAACAAGAAGCGAGAACCAATGACAATGAGTTCAGCAGAGGCAAAGTACATGGCAGCCAGCACTGCTAGTTTTGAAGCTTCACATCTGGCTTCATAAGTTGATAATACAGCTAACAAGTGAGATGTTGGAGCCTACTATAATCTATTGTGACAATCAAAGTCTGATGGCTTAACAAGTTGATAGTAGAGCTAACAAGTTAAATGTTGGAGCTTACTATGGTCTACTGTGACAATCATGGTTGTATCAGTCTTCAGACTCTCTAAAAATCCAATATTCCATCATTGCTCCAAGCACATTGACCTTGGGTACTACTTTCTTCTGAAAAGTGTTCAAAGGGAGTCGTAACTCTAGAGTCTAGAATAGAACTTCAGACAGATCAGCAAATTCCAGATATCTTGACTAAGCCCCGGGAAAAAAGGAAAAGTTTGAGATATTCAGGGAGATATTTTGGTGATGAACACTTTCCTCTCTAAGAGGGAGTGCTTTTACCTTATTTAGCTCCAACAATCTTCTCTGCAATACCAGGGTCAGTCAGCAGGCACAGCAACAGATTCATACAGCAGCAGTAAGGGTGCACTTATTGCAAGTACATACTGCAACAGTAATGGCAGCAATTCATTTTGTTTCCTCTGCACAATAGAGTGTGAAGGAGGCACCATTACGTAGGTGATTAGAAGGCGCATGCATGCCTTTACTATCTTAATATATTTTCAGTTTTCCCACCATAAGTTAATTCGAGTTTGCATGCTGTTTCAATTTAGCAATTCTTAGAAGAGTACAGATCCTTAGTTAATCTAAGTGCTATTGCATGATCATGTTTCAGTTTAGGTAGAGGGTACAGTTATTAAGGAAGAGGATGTGTGCTTTCATGCTCGAGTTTGTCTTCCAGTTGACATGCACGTACTTGGCACCCTCATCCCTGCAGCTAGGATGCACTAGGAGATTGGACTAGGGTTAGAGTTTGACTGAGTCACCTTCAACACAACATGCATGTGACCATATACATTGTATCTTCCCTCATCTTCCTATTTTATAAAGGAGATTCAAGGTGCACCACTATGTTGGTTGGCAAGTTTTTGGTCTTGAGCTATTGTAGTGTATTTTCTTTTCCCAGTATTCAATAGAACATAGATGCAATCAAGAGTTCAGATCTGTGTACCTGTTATTATTATCATTCTGCGGTATGTATTAGTAGATTCTAGTATTTGAAGGTTGCTGTTTTGATAGGATTCAAGCTTTAAAGCTACCTAGGGTTTTAGGATTACTCTTTGAGTGCAGAATCTGCTTACCAAGGTCTGGAAAACAAAATGGGTGCCTACAGCTGGGAGTTGAATTGCTCATACAACTATTTTTTTGACAACATTCTGAAAAGAAAAGAAAAGTAGTGTTTGTATCAGTTCTATATTGCGGAGTTTAAATCTTGAATTCTGCTTTGGAAGTAAATTCTGTGCACATTTATGATTCAGCATGTAACCGAGTTGACATGAGATGTAAGGAAATTCACGGTTAACCGGTAATCTCAGATCTAATTGTTGATGAATTCAATTGCTGTTATACATTTATATAACAAACGGATTAGTAAATGAATATGGATGTTAAAATGGAAACCAGGTTTCTATGTATGCATTTAGAAATCTGCATGTAGTTTGTATTAGTGTGTTGTTGAGCACCATTGGAAGCCTAACCCCCAATCACAGCTGAAATATGAATATGTTTATGAGAAACTTTTGAGCTGGTAAAGTGGGTAGCCAGCTGCCGGTGGGAAAGCACGAGCAGACACAGCAAACTATAACACAGGAGAAGAACTTCTGGAAGGCCTTTCACATATTAACCAGCAAGTTGCAACTATGCTTACGACATAACAAAAGAATCACATTGGAATGTTTGATGGTTTGCCTATTTTCTCATGGATGGAACGTAGACATCCCCACTTTACAATAGATGAAAGCTCTTAACAATGTATTTCCAAAAAACAACGATCAAATGCAATGTCTATAAAAATAGCCTTCGTTTGTATATTATAGTCTTTTAAGTTTTTTGAGAGATCCACACAGACAAAGGTCTTTGAGACCTTAATGGTAGTTTAGTTAAGTGTTTTGTACTGAGGCCCTGTAATATATGTCCTCTGTAATTAGCTTTGATAGCTTCTTGAATTTTTTTCCGCTGATACCATTTGTGTCTTTTCTCATGTATAGTATATGGGGCATCTGTTGTCAAAGAAAATATAACTCAAAAGTAAGTTCTTAGTCACGGTGAGCGTGGGTGGCTTAATAAGCATGGAGTCAGGGTTGAGCCTTGAGCTTCGCCATATCAAATCAAAATCTTCCACCTTCCTTTTATTGTCTGGGCACAGCAACCATTAGAGGACCTTGCTAAAGGGCATACTAGGTGCAAAAACAGGCAGTCACCCATAAGGAATATAAAAAAATTATGGTGGGCGTAAGCAAAATATTCAACTAGAATTACCCATTTCTGACAGTTGAAAAACCAAAAGGATAATGCAAATGAAAAACCATTTAAAATTAGGAATGCCCGTTAATATTTTACATGAAAATCCCCATATGGAAAGGGTCTCCAAAGACCTTTCATTGGGACTGAAAAAAAAACCTTCTATTAGGCATTGAGTCTTCGAATTTAATCAGCGATAACAATGAGAAATAAATGGGGAAGGGCACATGATTGGTGTCGGTGTGAGAGTGGGTCACATTTTACAGAAAATGTAGCAAGTTTGATCCTGTGGAGCTTATTACGAGGACGAACAGTAAAGGAATACTCTTCCAGAAACAATGGTTATAGATCAAAAAAACAATGTGCATAAGCTGGTGGATAACTCACCTCGAATGTGCACGCTACGTTCTGCTTCCAGTAATGCGAAGGTTCCTTAATACCATAGTAAGTTAAAGACAGATAAGGAGAAACTAATGGAGTTTTCGTACCAACAATGGTATATGGTGGTTATGAAGTGCAGTTGTCCTGGTATTTTACCAAAACCAATTCAAAGTTTTCTCTATGTCAACATAAACCAGGCACCTTGATAAATACCGGGAAGTTGATCATAAAACATTGCGGAGTATAAAATTTATCCAAATTTATCTTTTTCTTGGCCAAGCTTTAGGCAGAAAACGCGTAGAAAATGAGACGCTTGCCATGGTTTTATCGTTTTAGAGGACAAAGTTTTACAGGCTATAGTTCCTTCACGCCCTTTTGGAGTTTGAATACCCACAAAATATTAACCATTCTCAAGACAAAATTATACCTTTTATATTTAAATTAATTTTAAATTATGTTTTCTATAGATATTTTTCAAGGAATTTAATTTTTTTTAAATATTTCTCTCTTTCTCCATTCTTACCCTATCCTTACCTCCATATATATATTGAAGGGAAATTTAAAATTCTTAAGTCTTCAAGGGTATATAAGGGGGGAAAAGTAGATCAAGTGAATTGGAATTTCTTACCTTATTTTTACTCTTACCTTCATACCTTTATGTATATTGAAGGGAAATTTAAAATTCTGAGTCTTCGAGGGTATAAGGTGGAAAAAGTAGGTTAAGTGAATTGGTATTGGAATTGGAATTGGAAGTGGGAAGGGATCTCAGAAGAGATCCTCAAAAAATGTTCATTTATGGAGCAGTTCACAAGACACGTCTTGAAAGGAGGGAAAGGCAAATGCACTTTGAGTATATAAAAGAGAGTAAGCATGAAAGGGAACAACAAATGCACTTTGAGTGTATATAAAATAGAGTGAGCATCAAAACATTTAACATTGAACTATAAGTTATTATTAAATTATTGTTTAATCTTTTTTAGATTATTGTTTTTCATATATTAATAAAAAAATTATACCTTTTATATTTAAATTATGTTTTCTATGGACATTTTTTCAAGGAATTTAAGTTTTTTTAAATATTTCTCCCTTTCTCCATTCTTACCCTACCCTTACCTCCATATATATATTCGAGGGAAATTTAAAATTCTGAGTCTTCAAGGGTATATAAGGAGGGAAAATTAGGTCAAGTGAATTGGAATTTCTTACCTTACCCTTACTCTTACCTTCATGCCTTTATGTATATTGAAGGGAAATTTAAAATTTTGAGTCTTCGAGGGTATAAGGTGGGAAAAGTAGGTTAAGTGAATTGGAATTGGAATTGGAATTGGAAGTGGGAAGAGATCTCAGAAGAGATCCTCAAAAAATGTTCATTTATGGAGTAGTTCACAAGACACGTCTTGAAAGGAGGGAAAGGCAAATGCACTTTGAGTATATAAAAGAGAGTAAGCATCAAAGGGAACGGCAAATTCACTTTGAGTATATATAAAATAGAGTAAGCATCAAAACATTTAACATTGAACTATAAGTTATTATTAAATTATTGTTTAATCTTTTTTAGATTATTGTTTTTCATATATTAATAAAAAAATGTAGGGCATAGGCATTAAAATAGAGAGGAAAAGTTTTTTATTATGTATGTTACTTGTAAATATAAATTATATTACTCTCTAACATAATGGGGGCTTTGTGGCTTTGGGGTTTGCGGTTTCGAAGAAGGTGACTGCAGCACGTGTTAAAGAGCGGCTACAGTTTGAGGTAGGTAAAAGAGTCGATGGAGGCGTTGGTCTGAGGCAAACAAACTAGAAGATGGTGGTGGTAAATTGAAAACCAACAAATTTGACCTACAGTTGTGTTTCACTCCTTTGTAGTTGTTAACAGTCCAGGATCACTACGAATGTGGAGGAACGGAGGTATGGAGGATGAGTTGGATTATTCTACGAACCCCTTCAAGAACCTCTCCATCTGGTCGGGATTGCCACCTCAGACCCTTGCACTAGAGCCTAAGGAGACACCTGACACTCTAGACCTGGGGATTTTTTTTCTTCCCTTCCAACATTGGAGGCAATATCGAAAGTTTCAGAAGGTCTTCCTCCCTCTTCATCGATGGTATTGATAGAGGCAAATTTTGCGTTGCTTTCAGTGTTCGAGGAGTCGTCTTCTCTAGGGTTTCATGACCAAGGTTTGATGATGAGTTCAGATCAATCTCAGTGTTTCCCTTTGGATATTACGGATGTATGTTCATTTCAATTGTTTCTCAATGGTATCGAACAGATTGGCATAGTGGTGGGTGGGATTGATGTGCCGTCACAGATTTTTTTGTAGCATGTGGTCTAGGATATGATAGCTCTTAGTGGGCAAGAGTGGTTTATAGTGAAGGTTACCTTGTCGAGCTGGAAAGGGTTGTGGTGGAAAGTGTTGTACCTATGAGATAATAATGATCAGCTATTATGCCAGAGCATCTAAGACAATTGTTTTGGGGGTTTTGTTTTAATTTGGTAGACCAATGGATGAAATAGATATAGAACTAATGTGCCTAACCTCTTGAATAATATCAATATCTCAGCAGAGGGCTGCTATAAATATTTACACAGTGAAATAGCTTTTATGATGATGAGCAGAAACAGAAAAGTAATATGATTGCCACAATTTTCAAATTGAAAGCTAGATAATCATGAGTATGAAAACCTTTAAACCATGTTTACAGGTTTGAGAAAATACACATGAGCTTACAAAAGATGTTGATGATTTATTAATTTTGAGGGAATTAGTTAAACAAATAGTCCATTAATTCATTCTCTTTATCAACAATTCAGATTTGAGAGAGACTCCAACGATTTTCTCGAGCTCTCGAAGGCGATCATGGCGGAACTAGGGTTTAGTGCAGGATAAATCCTCGGTTGACTGTCATGGTGGGACAAGTTTTTTCCTTCCGTAACTGTGGGTTTATTCACGGGTGCACAGGGGTGGGTCTGCACCTATCTCTTAAATCGATGGTTTGGTTAGCGGGTTGATTTGGCGGACGGGGGTTTTGGAGTCTCGGAATACAGGCTACCTTACCGCGGAGTATAACGGCACACCTACAAAGTTTTCGGATCCTTGGCGGCTTGTTCCTACCTTAGCTGCTTGCAGTTATTTGAACGGTTTAGTTTTTTCTTTGATTACCCCTAGATGGTTTTTGGTCCCCCACTGACATTCCCTCAGGCAGCTGTCAGCTCGGTTTCTCGACAGTTATGGAGGCAAAAGACGTATTCTCCGCGGGTTCTACGGAACATCTGCCAATATGGCCACAGACCGGGTCAACAGTGGACGATTATTTAACATTTGAGCATGAATTGGCTTCTGAAGTTGATGCCCTACCCTCACTCTCTCAGCAGCACATACCCTCTATCTCGATAGCACCAGAAGCTACAGCCATTCGAGAATACGCGGGCCCTCAACCGCTCAGGGAACCCTTTTCGGAGGCTATTTGTGGAAGTGCGCCAGATTCACAGGCCCTTGGGTCGGGTTCAGGTTTGTTTCCTGTGGGGATTGAGTTGAATAAACCCTCGGTAGGGTTTCCACACACACAGGACAGTAGGGCACCAATCCTCTCAGCTCTTCAAGATTCGGGAAACCCTCCACAGGGCAACTTCACGGAAATAGGCATTATCACAGGGTACTTCGACAATCTACAGGCCAAAGCACCATTGACAGGGAAGGACAAGGCTACACCAGTGGATGATACGGAGGATAGGGCGGTGGCTGACGCGAACAACAAACAAACAGGGACTTCTAAAAGGAAGAAGCGCCTCCCCCTGAGCAGCAACGAAATCTTCTTAAAACTAGCTGAAGACACTCCTTTCAGCGAGGCAATGGACTCGGCAGAAAAGGTCCTGGTTGGACGTGTCAGGGGCAGACACTACAGTGTCGAACGGCTTCAGAAGTGGACGATGGAGGTCTGGGGACACCATCTGTCGGAACCCCCACGTGTGCAAACCTTTGTGAGGGGATGGTTTGCACTACGCTTCAAAAGCATTGCCCAGACCAATTGGGTCCTCACTACAATTTGGCACATTGATCAAGCTCCAGTCCTCCTTCGAAGATGGACTCCAATGTTCGATCCAGAGACTGAAAAGGCGGGGACTGGACCAGTTTGGGTACGTCTCCCGGGTCTTCCCGTTCACTTCTGGACTGAGCAGATATTCAGACAGATTGGGGACGCCATGGGTTCGTACCTTACACATGATGAATCTTATATCACGACAGGAAGAATGGCTTATGCCAGAATCTTAGTACACATGGACCTCTCTGGAGGGCTCCCGGAATATATCAACATACAGTGGAGGGATGCGACGCGGAGGCAAATGCTGGACTATGAGGGAGTACCTTTCAGATGTAGGCACTGCCACAAGGTGGGGCACCTATTCAAAGATTTCCCACTGAACAAATGGAATAGCAGGAAATCAGTGAGGAATTTTCCCCAGGTTCCACCAGAACAGGATGCTCTGTCTCATGGAGACCCTGCTAGAGAGGAATTGCCTCTTGCCTTTGAGGAATTACATTGGATTTCTACCCCACACTCTAGGGGTACTGGTACATTATCAAGCCCTGGTTTGCATTCAGCGGAGCTGGCCCAGAACACTCCGAGGAAGCATGGTCGATCACCTCACCGTCCCCCTCCACCTATTCTTGGCACTGCAGCGACAACCTCGGGAGATTCCTATTCTTCGGGTATGCATTCCTATCACTTACCCACCACACAATGCTTTTCTGATATTCATAATTCAATATCTGAACAATTATTGAGTTCGGGTACTAATATCCCTTTGGAGCCCCCTGTTCCTAATATGTGTGCCATTACCCCCCCCCCCCTGCCACCTTTGCCCCCACTCCCCCTGCACTGCTTTGTACCCCCCCTCTGCAATCCTCGGCTACATTGTCGGAGACCTTAGTCCCTCGATACAATACCTGGTCTCGTACGAGGCATTCGACTAAGGACCAGGTTGGACTGGATATCCTCCACCCCCCCTCCCTTCCAAAAACTCCCGAGGCCATCCTTCTGAATTCAAAATGGCACAAGCACAAGCTGATGTTGACATTGCTTTGGGCAAGCAATCGACTATCACTGGGGTTCTTAGAGCAAGAACAACCCTATCCGAACCCCCTCCATGAAGATTCTATCCTTCAATTGCAGAGGGCTTGCTAGGCCCGACAAAAAACTAGCACTCTGACGGTTACTCTCAGCCGACTCTTTGGATATCATATTCCTTCAGGAGACCTTGGGTCATTCTAGTGATATAGCTCAGACCCTTGAACTCTATCTGTCGGGTTGGAGATTTTCAGGATTGGATGCACAAGGCCGCTCTGGAGGTATTGCTTTGGGCTTAAATACTCGAACTATTAAAGAAATCAGCTGCTGGGGAGGACAGGGTTTTATTGGGGTTGATGTACACTCTGCTGAGTTGGGGACCCCCTTCAGAGTTATTAATATTTATGGACCTTGCCTGAATCGCCCTGTTTTCTGGGATCGCCTTCTAGATTCGGAACAATTTTCTGCTAGTAACCTGATAGTTGGAGGGGATCTAAATTTTTCAATAGGCTTTGCCGAATCTTGGGGTCAGCGAGCACAAAGGGACCCTCTCTCAGACTACTTCTTGTCCATTTTGGAACTTCACCATCTGATAGACATCCCTGTTGCAAAATTACAGGCCACTTGGAGGAATAATAGGGTGGGGGAAAATGGCCTTGCTAGGAGGTTGGACCGATTTCTGGTCAAGGAACAAGTTATGGATATGGGCCTCAATATTAGACAATGGGTTGGGACAGGAGGGCTCTCTGATCACTTGCCTATTTATATGGAAATAGGACGAGGTAGAGACAGGCCGAAGGGTCCTTTCAAGTTCAGTTCTACCTGGCTCAAGGATGCAACATATATCAGCATGGTCACTGATTTTTGGAAATCAAACCCACCAGGGGTTGGAGGTACAGCTACGGCCGGATTTATTAGCAACTTAACGGAGCTGAAGAAGATGTCTAAAAACTAGGCCCATCAAAAAAGACTTCAGGATGATCAATCGTTGAGACTGATTGAGAATGAACTGGAGGTATTTGAAAAAGAGTTGGGAGGGCTATTCAGATCTGAGGAGCACAAGAATAACATCACATCCCTCTACTCAGCCCGTGGTAAGATCCTCAAAGATAAGGAAGACAAATGGAGATTGAGGAGCAGGGCCATCTGGATTCAGGAAGGGGATGCAAATACTAAATTCTTTCATAAATTTGCTAATGGGAGGAAAGTTGTCAACACTATTTGGCAAATGCAAGATGAACAGGGAAGGACTGCACACACTTTCCCTCAGCTCGCCTCTCTAGCAAGCTCACACTTTAAACGGGCCTATAGTGACCCCAGGGAGATTAACTTAGCAGAAATTATCTGGGTCGCTCAGCTCTTCCCAAGATATGTGGAACAAGATGAGGAAGAGGAATTGATACAGGAGGTCACATTGGGGGAGTTGGAGGACACTTTAAAATGGTTCAGCAAGGACAAAAGCCCTGGACCTGATGGATGGTCCATCGAATTTTACTTGGCATTTTTTGAGTTGATTGGACCAGGATCTCCTCAGAGTTGTGGAGGAGTCTAGGGTTTCGGGACGTTTGGAAGCGGCCATTACATCCACATTCATTGCTCTGATCCCGAAGGCTGACAACCCGTCCACCTTTGATGAATTCCGCCCCATCTCGCTTTGTAACTGTTTGTATAAGATTATAGCCAAAATTATTGCAAACAGATTGAAGCCTATCTTATCTAAGCACATCCTTCCTGAACAATTTGCGTTCCTGAAGGATAGACAAATTCATGAGGCGATCGGTACGGCTCAGGAAGTATTACACACTCTTCACAGCAAGAAAGGCAAAGGTATGATAATGAAGGTGGATTTATCTAAAGCATTTGACCGGGTGAATTGGTTATATCTGAGAATGCTTCTTACCCACCTTGGTTTCCCTTTTATTTTCATTAAATGGATTATGGGATGCATCACTAACATTCCTTTCAGTGTATTGGTCAATGGGAGTGCATCTCCATTTTTTTCATCGGCTCGTGGTTTGCGACAGGGGTGTCCTCTCTCCCCACTGCTTTTCCTCTTGATAATGGAAGGCCTTGGTCAGATATTAACGGAAGAGCATAGAAGAGGCAGACTCTCTGGTATTAAGATTACAGATGACTGCACGCTCACACACCTTCTTTTCATGGATGACGTGCTGATATTTCTCAATGGAAGTGTGGGGGATATAACATCGATCAGAGATATATTTTCCTTATTTCAAAAGGCCACTGGGATGATCATCAATGAAGGAAAATCTACACTGACGGTTGCGACCTGCACATAGCATGAAATTCATTATGCCCTTCACAGATTTAACTTTACATTGATTGCTCTGGAGGAGGGGCTGAAATATTTGGGATACAAGTTAAAGCCGATAGGATATAAGATTGCAGACTGGACTTGGCTCATTGTTAAGCTGGAAAAACGGCTAAGTACATGGTACTTAAGATTCTTATCTCGCGCAGGCCGTTTGACACTCATCAAGAGTGTTCTGGAAGCGACCCCGGTCTATTGGATGTCTCTAGCCTGGATTCCTCAAGGCATTCTGGCTAGGATACAAAATCTCTGTTGCATATTCTTATGGAGGGGCAATCAGCCGAGAAAATTTTTGCTTGGGAAAAATGGGATGCACTCACTCTTCCAAAAAATGGGGTGGCTGGGGAATCAAAAAGCTTGATGAATTTTCCTCAGCCCTGGCTGCTAAACTTGGTTGGCATTTGGTTGCTTCAGACAGTCTGTGGACAAGAGTAGCCTACTCGAAATATATCGCCCCTGTTCATGTATTGGAATGGATTAGAAGATCGGCCAGGCTCTACACAGGTATTTCGATTATTTGGAAGGTTGTCCTGAAAGCTTTGGATCCCATCCGCAAGGGCATCACCTGGAGAATTCATTCGGGGAATAGGGTTTGCATTGGTATTGACCTGTGGATAGGTTGTGGGAATATGCACAGATTACCTCCAGATCTCTTACTGCACCTAAGGGAGCATCATATCACCCTCCTCGCTCACATTGCTGATGAGAACAACACCACATTTCTTCAACAGGCTTGGAAATCCGATCTCCAACTCAACATTCCTCCACCTTGGCAGCAGCATTGGAGGAACTATATACAAGCCCTCATAGAGGCCCATATCCGATTGACAAGGGGTGATGACGAGATCATCTGGGCATTGGCAAAATCAGGGAGATACACTCCAAAGGAGGGATACATTGTGTTGGCGGATCCTCGAAAGCCCCCCATACTACACAAATGGTGGAAACACCTCTGGAAACTCAAGGCGCCTCCAAGATCCAGACTTTTAATGTGGTGCATTCTAAGGAATAAAATCCCAACGGGGGATAACCTGATGAAGTGATCCTTTTTTGGCCCACACTGGTGTCATTTTTTCCATAAGGACGGTGAATCTACTTCCCACATTTTCTTGAACTGCCTTGTCATTCGCCACTTATGGAACCTTGTATCAGCCGCTATCCCATCTATTTGTTGCTGGCTCCCAGGCACACTGGATGAGGCCTGGGACAAGTGGTATTCCTCTGTCACACCCCACAAACTGAGGAATCTCCCCGTGTTGGTTTGTTGGGCAGTCTGGATTGCCCGCAATCAGCTTATCTTTCAAAATTCCCCTCCTAGGTGGACTATCATTGCAGCCTTGATCAAAGCGGATTATGACCTCATCCCTGATGACCCGCCCTTAGCTAGAGCCCGAATCATCTCTCATGAACTGATCGATCACAATCGTCCCTGGGCATATTTTGATGGGGCTGCACAAGTGGATGGTTGTGGGGGGGGCTATCCTTCACCTATCTGAGAGGCACTCCTTTTGGCTATCCATGGGATTGAGAGGGGGCACAAATAACTTTGTTGAACTTTCAGCTACCTATTATATCATCCGTTTTGCTACAGAAAAGAACTGCCATGCTCTACAACTGTTTGGTGACTCTATGATTGTCTGCGACTGGTTGAATAAGCGTTCCTATTGCTGGTCTTTTTCATTGAGACATATACTAGATGAAGCATTAAGATTGATCTCCAATTTTGATTTCTTTTCATGTAATCACATCTACAGGGAGCGGAACACAGAGGCTGACCGTCTTTCCAAAGAAGGCGCGATCCGGGAGCAGGGCATCTGGCTGATCAATGAACAGATTGATGGAGTTAGCTACCAGTACTATCACAGACCCTTTATGGACATTATGGTCTAATTTTTGGACAGTTTTTTCAGTTTTGTACATATTTATTATGTTGTTTATGAACTGTTTTGCGGCCAATATGATTGGCACTACACATATTTTTGGTATTATCTCCCTGCGTGGATCAAGATAATATTTACACAGCTGTTTGGATTATTTTTTGGACTCCTCCCTGACTCTGTTAGGGCTACTACCCAGATGAGACATTGGTAGTAGGTTGTTGATATTTCTTCAGTTCTGCTTTATGTCGATAGAAATATCGGAATATGCATATGCATCTACAAAATGTAATTTCTTCCACTAATGAAATTACAAATTTTTCCATGGGGAAAAAAAAATCATTCTCTTTGTAGATTATCACTTCAGAAAGCTTATAGGGATAGATTGAAATACAATTACTTCTACCTAGTTATCTCTGCAAGACACAAGTACATGAAGAAAAACATAATGAATGACAATGGAAACACTTACAGGAAACACAAACTATGCAAAACATAATTCAGAATCCTTTGCTTCGTATTAATGATCCAGAAAGATTAATTACATCAGATGTCTATAAATGCTTCTTCAAGGGTGCAACCCTTTAATAACTCGTGAAGAGAGTTATTTATACAACAACAGGACGAAAAATATCCTGAACTGCTTTTACAAAAATAGATTATTTACAAAATCAAAAATAAAATTGTCTAATGATCTGGCACTGCTTTGGTGCTGCGTTGTTTGATGACTATTACTGAAAAAGTTGAAAAGTGGTTGAAGCTAGTTGATTGTTCCCTCAAAAACTGAATGTTTTTCAACAATCCTTAATCAAGTAAATCTGTTAATTCTTCCCCTAGTTTCTTATATGGGATAGAAATCTTTGTTACTCTCCTGTAGATTTCATGCACGATGAAGAAAGAATCCCTGAGTGTTTTTACTATGAGAGCTGGTGTTGTTGATCCTTTGATATTGGCTACTGAAGTTGCATGGGTGCCCACCTCTGTTAACTTCTTGACATAATACTCAATTGGCATCAATTTATCATTAATAACCATCATAGAAGGTAAACCTTTGTTGATCAAAGGTTCGATTTTGTTGAAGAATCTCTGAACCATGTTGTTAACATTGCTGCACTTTTCCTGTAGCTGAAGGTTGAGATTTATCTTAGTGATAATCTTCTTCTACTTCTAATATTGTTGCAATTATGTCACTTATCCTTAACTCCTCAAGCTCATAGACATCCTTGGAATTCAGAAATTTGATTATATCAAAGGTAGTCTCTGGCATATCCTCCAGCTACCTAGTTATGGATTCCACTGCTTCCTGAGCTTTCTCCAAGAGATCTTTCTGATTGAATATTATCTTAATGGAGGGCCAAATCTCCTTGATTGCCTTCGTGATTTCTTCCCATAAAATTTCTTTTGCTAAACCCAACTTGTTTCCTATGAAAGAATCCGTGAGTTCTTTCTTCAACACTTCCACTTGGCCTTTAAGTTTGTTTGTTTCAGTTGTGTGTGTACTATCTGATATAGACTTCAAAAGCCGTAATTCTTTGAGTTCATCCTCTAATTTAATGATTTCTCCTGTCTGGATAGAAAGGTTCTGAACAACTTCAGTAAGTTGTTCAACTCCTTCTGTTGTACCTATTGCTGATGCAGTGGTTGTAGTAGAAACTCTGGTGATGGGAACTGCTGCAAGAGAAACTACATATGTTGAAGTTTGAATGTTCTTGATAGATTCCTCCTTCTCCTTAACCAATTTCTCCATCTGCTCCTCCATTTGTTTTATTTTCAAATTCTATTCTATGATGAGCTTCAAAATGTTTTCTTTGGCCATTGGATCCTCAGATGCTGGTAGTTTCAGTTGTTTCTTTAGTGCTACAACTTCAGTGTTCTTTTTCTTAATGAGCTCCTCTACAACATTTATGTTTGATGAATCATATCCCATCCTTAGCACTAGATTTTCCAGGGACTGAATCTTGGTATCCTTTGCTAACGAAGAGACCTTCTCTAACTTTAATTGTGATTGAATGTTGGCTAATGTAACCTGCAATTTTGACAAACTCATAGCAGTGTTTGTCAAGGTTAAAGCAATCATTTGTCTAGTTTATTTGTGCATCTCAATTTGATCAATTGGATGCACATCCTGAACATTGAACTAAAAAGAAGTGTGTTTCTGATATTGTGTTGCAGTCCTGGGCTGGGGAACTTGAGCCTGCAAGGAAGCCATTTGCATCTTCCCCTTCTCAAAATCGAAGACTGAAAGAAGCCTTGCTTGAGAGCTGGAAGAATGCTTCCAGAACTGGGTGTAAGTATTCAACTTAAATTCCTCATTTTTTCTTTTGATTTCACTAAAGACATGGAAGATGTCTTCCTCTTTATTCTCTTGAATGCCTCCAACAACTTGGACTATTTGTTGTTCATGAGAAGTGGTAGACTAAGTTGGAGATTGTATAGATTGTTCACCAGACTATGAATCAACATTCATAGAGACTCTTTGTTTCTTTTTCCTATGAAAAACATTGAAGCCTTGGCTTTTTACCTTCGTTGCGGGTGAAGATTGTTCTTCCCTCCCTCTCTTGGTTGTCTTTTCCTGTGCAATTGGAGTTTGCATATTAGATGTAGAGACTACCTGCTCCTCAGCCTCCTAGAGGGTATTCTCTGTCCATTCCAATTGATTCTTGAACTGTTCTATCTCAGGCCTAGTTGTATGATGATATGGTGTGAACTTATTTTCCACCCTGAGTTTGGAGATGACTCCCAATGGGTCATATGACCAAGAGAAACTGAGAGCAAATTTCATTTCTTTTAGCAGCTTATCAGCTTCCTCCCCTGCTGCCCTGGTATTACAAATGAAGGGACCAACTTGAGCTTTGAGCTTAAATTGCGATTTCTTTTTGGCAGCTACAAAATGTACTTCATTTGCATTCAATCTTTGCCTCAAGTACTCCAGTGCAAAGATTCTAACAGGGAGGTACTTTGGCAGTTTGTAGGGTGGAAGCTCACAGCCAAAAACCCTGATTTCTATGTAGTTCTGGTAGCAATACCAATCTCTTGTTGCAGTTTGATCTATGAACTGAAGTTCTTTGACAATCTCTTCACTAATCCTTGGTAATGGAGTGCTGCTCATAAGGCTGAGGGTTGGATGGATAAACAGTTCTATGAACTGCTTATATGTGAATTCTTATTTCTCCTTCATCCCCATTCAAGTTCATAAAATCACTGACTGTGGCAATCCTTCTTCACCAAGTTTCTGCAAAGAAAATGGGAATTTGTCCCCCTAAAAATATATAAACAGATACACAAGTACTGAAGCATACTTGAATACTTCTTCAGTGTTGAATTTGACAAACTGCTCATGTATGGTTTCAGCTATGAAATGACTAAAATCATAAATAATAGTAGGCTTAGAATTAGAAGAAAACATGGATAAGAAACCAAGGATGGCTTCATTGACAGACTGATCAGAGTGATAACCAAGAAAATAGGACAGGATAGTAGTAATATGCCTAGTTTTATCAGGAAACATAGATGAATCATAAGGGAGATTTCTCTTTGGTAGAGGACTACCAATTGCTAAAAATAGTTCTAGGGTCTGGGGTCTCTTGGTAAAGTCCAATTTGTTATAAGCTTCTATCAGGTTTTCATGAGAAAAAGGATGAGTTGGTGTAGTGGTAGGGGCCTGCAACATTTTCTCAATTGAATCAGCGTTAATGGAACAGAGGATTTCTCCAGTAGGTGAGATAATGGCTCTCTTGCTGGGATCATAGGATTCATGGTATTTTCTCATGAACTCTGGAGCTCTATGTATTTGTGGAAAAATATAGTGGGGTAATTGGGATTCCTAGAGCCCAATTTCATCACTCTAGTCAATTAGCTCCTCTTCCCACCAACAATAAATTTCAAATAAATCAAATTGAGAAGAAGTCTCAATGATTGTGCAATCCTTGTCAACTAATGGAGTATGGTGGAAATCAATCTGTGGTTGAATTAAAGGATTTGAAACTTCTGCAATTGCTTTTCCCTTGGGAGGTATTTTTTCAAATGAAAATGCAGACTGTAAATTACAAAATGGTAAAAGGAGTTAGTAGAGTGGAGACAGGTAACTGACAAGTGGACCTGGAATATGTGCTAGCGAACAGGACAAGTGGCTGCTAGAATGTCGGATGATGGCTGAACTGTTGAGCAGGCGGGCTTGAAAAATACTCTTGGTCGCAGAAGTTAACTATGTAACCCTTGAAATGAAAGACACAATGTTTATAAAGAGAAAAATGGAGTGGGATGGTGGCGCTGAATGTTTAAAAATGCATTAATTATCCAACGGGTTAATTAACAGACATTTGGTTATAAATGCGCGGGAGCAGAAATTAATGGGCAACGGATAGGCGAAAAATGATTGGATGGGAGACATGAAGTGAAGCGTGACGTGGGGTGGCAGTAATGGCTATGAAGGATACCACGTTTGGGGGTAAGATGGAGCAGTTCCCCCCCGCCGATAAACTTCGAATGGCGAATGAGGGCCGAAAGGGAGTGTGGGTCGTATGATTGCATAGGAGTGTGCGGGATGAAAGGTGAGGTGGAGGGAGTTTAACGTGTGAGTGGGGAATGAACGGTGGGGTCACAATCTGATAGGCAGACACGGTGGATGTGGGTCCGAGTGTTTTAATGAATGAAGTGATAGCATATGAATGAAATGACATAGAGTCCGAACTTTGGTTATTCGAAAAATGACGCAGGAGGTCAATTCAACAACAACTGAACAACGATTGAAAAAGAATTGAATAGCAACTCAATAACACTTCACTCTACGCCATTGATCTCCTCTCTCCAGATCCAACGGTCAGTAGTGACATCGCAAATCACACTTTCTTCCACCCAAGGTTCATTCACTCATGAATGATGCGATGCGATATTAATCCCACAATCAGCAATCAACAGTCATCTAACGGTCGGCAGTGACATCGCAAATCGCACTTCCTTCTGCCCAAGGTTCATTCACTCATGAATGATGCGATGCGATATTGATCCCACGGTCAACAATCAACAGTCATCTAATGGTCGGTAGTGACATCGCAAATCGTACTTTCTTCCGCCCAAGGTTCATTCACTCATGAATGATGTGATGCGATATTGATCTATAGGAAATAACCATTTCAGCATCTCAAATTTCACATTTCTACCTACCCTTCTATTCCTGACATTTTACTTATCCTTCCAGAGTGCATTTGAACTAGCAACCCAATATTTTTTTTTTATGAACAATCTATCTCTATACCTTATTTATTCCATTGGCTCACATTAAATTGTTGAGCCAATTTCTTTTCTACCTATGAGAATTAATTTAAAACAAATCCAATTATGATGCAATTATATAATTGGATAAAATAACCTAGTGTGGCATCTAAAAAAACTACACACAACTATTATTTTTCAAACTATATTTAGAACAAAGTAGTGGCATTTAGATTTGCAACACTTTCAGAGTTGATTTCTTTTTCTTTTCTGTTTAACCTAACATTTTATTTTGCCTTCATTTTTTAGGGCATCTACCCTAACATTTTCTTTTATATGGACATATTTATCAAAATATTTTCCTAACTTTTTTTATTCAATATTCTTTTTGTCCATATCCTATCTTAACATTTTGTAAATACATTTTCATTTTTTGTCTAATTTATTCTAACTTATCAAAACCAAAAAATGTTACAACATTGGCTCCAATTGGGGATTGCTTTCTCCTGTAGAATGCAGAGAACCTGCAGATCCATGTGCCTTCTCCTCGGGCTATGGAGTCCTTTGCTATAAAAAATCTCACTAACAGCTTAAAAAGTAAAAGAAACCGAAGTTTTTACAATGAAATGTATTCCAACTTCTCAGTATTGAATGAAATGTTTGAGAAACCTTCCATTTATAGGATAAGTGGAATATAGTCCCTCAAGATTTTGTAGCACAAAAGTGTTGTTACCCTTTACTTCAGCAATTGCTAAAGGACCAAACCATAGGTTATCAAACTTACCATGCTTTCCCTTTTCCTCCCTCCTGGAGTCCCATCTTAGAACTAGGTCACCTTCCCTGAAGTCCCTTTCCCTGGCTCTTTTGTCAAACAGGCTTTTCATCTTATTCTGATATTTCTTCAATTTGTATTGAACTTCATCTCTGTTTTCATTTAGTTCAATAATCTGATTTATCCTTCTTGAAAAATCATCAGGTTCATCTGTTGAGTCTTGCAAGAATTTTAAAACTGGGAAATCCAAATTGGTGGGAAAAATTGCATCTTTCCCATAGACTAACTGAAAAGGAGATTTCCCAGTAGATCTTTTTGGAGTTATTCTGTTTGCCCATATTGCATAAATTAAATGAGAGTCCTAGCTCTTTTTATGATCTGCTAGGGTCTTTTTTATTACCTTTACCAGACTTTTATTTGAGGATTTTGCAAGGCCATTACCTTGAGGGTAGTATGGAGTTGAATGATGTAATAGAATCTGATATTTCTGGCAAAACTCAATCATTTTAACACTAGAGAATGTTGTTGCATTATTTGTGACAATTTGAGTTGGGCAACCAAACCTAGATAAGATATTTTCTTCAATGAATTTAATTACTACCGAATTGGTAGCATTTCTTACCGGAATTGCTTCTACCCATTTAGTGAAGTAGTCTGTTGCTGTGAGGATCCATCTGTGCTGATTACTTGAAGTGGGATGGATTTCTCCAACAAAATCTAATCCCCATTGAAGGAAAGGTGCTGAGATTATTGATGGTACTAGTGGAAGAGCTGCTAGTTTCTGCTTACCAGCAAACATCTAACAAGGAACACAACCTCTGACCTTTGCCCCCACTTGTAAGAACAATGTTGGCCAATAAAATCCTCCCCTTAAAATCTTGTATGTTGTTGCTCTCCAAGCATAATGTCCTCCACAAAATCCTGTATGGAATTGATCAATGATTCCTTCAGTTTATGATTTTGTTAAACATAATAACAAAATATTCAGTGGATCTTTCTAGTACAAATTTGCATTTATGATGCAGTACTTGACTGCTTTCAATTTAATATTTTTACACTGGGCTTTGGAAAATGATGCTGGGCATTCAAAATGGAGCATAAAATTTACAATGTCTTGATACCAATATGACAATATAAATTTGTCATCAATATGTAAAGGGCTAATCTGATCTGAAGGTAAAGGTTCTTGTGGATTCTCTTCTTCAGGTTGAAGAGAAGGTTCTTGTGGATTCTCCCCTTGTAAAATAAGGAAAGGTTCTTGTGGATTCTTACCTTGTGCAAGGACAGAAGGTGCTTGTGGATTCTTCCATTGTACTAGGAGAGAAGGTTCTTGTGGATTCTTCCATTGTACTAGAAGAGAAGGTTCTTGTGGATTCTTCCCTTGTACTTCTAAAATAGAATTGATTCCAAGCACTTTGTAATTGGATTCTGCTAGAAGCTTGGCTAATCCCTGGCCTTTTACTAGCTTTGTAGTTTTGATAGTTAGATCAAACTCAAGTATTTGAGTGATCCACCTACCTCTTTTCCCATTAGTGTCAAGTTGAGTTAAAACGATTTTTACAGCACCATTAGGAACATAAGTAGTAATAGGTGAATGTAGGACATACATCCTAAAAGATTTCAGGGCTTGAATGAGGGCATAGGCTTGCTTCTCGATTATGTCATACTTAAGCTCGACATCTCTCATAACCTTACTGAAAAAGGCTATGGGCTGGTCATGGGAATCTTCATTCTTTTGTAATAGAACAACAACAAGGGTTGTTTCTGAGGCAAAAGAAAAGATACTGAATGGTTTAGTATAATTAGGGTTGGCCAAGGTGGGAGCTTCAGAGATAGCTTTCTTGATCTAATCAAATGCATGCCTAGAAGAGACAGTCCATTTAACTTCATGATCCTTTCGGAGCATGTCAGTTATATCTTTTACAATCTCTGCATAATTTGGGATGAATCTCCTTAAAAAATTAATCTTACCCAGAAAAGCTTGAATTTCTTTCTTGTTTCTAGGTAAGGTCAATGTTTCAATGGCAGACACACGATTGGGATCAATTACCACTCCTTCCTTTGAGATTATATGGCCCAATAGTTTTCCTTATTTGATATCAAAGAAGGACTTTTTAGGGTTCAATGATATCCCAAATTTCCTACACCTGTCAAAAACCTTCATCAAGTGCTTTAGATGTTTCTTATCAGATTTAGAAAAATCAGTAATATCATCAAGATAAATAACCACAAATTTGTTTACCTGACCCATAAACCCACATCCATAGCTCTCTGAAATGTTGCTCCAGTATTTGATAAGCCAAATGGCATTCTAGCGTACATAAATGTACCCCAAGGTGTAGGGAAGATTGTCTTTTCCCTGTCTGCTAAATCAACATTCACCTCATTATAACCTGAAAAACCATCAAGCATAGAAAGTCTTTGTGCTCCTGAAACCATTTGAAGTAACTGATCCATTTTGGGCAAAGGGTGATTATCCTTAAGTGATGCTTTGTTCAAATTTCTAAAGTCCACACAAAGTCTGATTTCTCCATTCTTTTTCCTTACAGGAACTAAATTTGCAACCCAATTACAATATCTAAGAGGGAGAATGATTTGGGAATCTAGCATTTTCTTAATTTCCTTTTCGACAGTTGGTAGAAGGGCTGGATTAATCCTCCTAAGTTTTTGTTGATAAGGTATTGCTTCTGGCTTCAAAGGGATCTTATGTTGTATTAATGAAGTATCATAAGTTTTTAGATCAGCATAGGTCCAAGCAAAAACATCCTTATAATTTTGAAGTAACTTAAGATATTGAGTTTTAATCTCAGGGTTTAGAGATGCACAAATTTTGATGTTTTTGACATCATCATTTGTTCCGATGTTAATTTCTTCTATGTCCTCTTCCGAAGAAATGGACTGAGGATTTCGAAGGACATCATTTTGATCAAACAATTTTCTAAAGGTATCAAGCCTTTGGGAATAAAATTGTTAGACAATTTAGTAATATCATGATCAACAACTTTTGAACTAAAATCTGAAGTATCATTCTCACTTGTATTTTCATTTATTTCGGATCTATCTTCATAAATTTGTAGAACATAAAATTGATCTACAACTTGTAGAAAAGATTTCAAGTTTTTATCATCTTCAAATATTTGCCAATGTTTTAGATTGTCTGGGATAGATGCTATATACTTGACTTGTATTTTGTAGAGTAAATTAGTTTGATCAGGAATTTTAAATGAACTAGCAGAAACAGCTAAGGCATCTGCATGAATATCCTGATCTCTTGAAATATAAGTCAAATTAAAAGCATCAAAGAAGTTCTCAACTGAATCCCATACTTCATTTCAGTAAGACCTAAGTCTAGGGTGTTTAGTCTGGCAAATATTTCTCACTTGTTTGACAATAAGTTCTGAATCAGTAAAAACACTTAAATTTTGAACCTTTAAGCTTTTGGCTATTTGAAATCCCAAAAGGAAAGCTTCATATTCAACCACATTATTTGTAACTTCGAAGTCGAGCTTACATGATTGGGTAGTGTTTTCTTTTTCTGGTGATATTAAAACTACTCTTGCTCATGATCCATCTTTTGTACAGGAGCCATCAAAGAATAGTTTCCATATATCAGTTTGATTTGGTACTGGACTTTCAATTACATCTTCAATCTTAACTTGAGTTTCATGTACTTGGTTTGAAGAGAGTCGAAAGCAACCAAACTCTTGGTCAATTGCATAGATGGGATGGTTCCTTGGCTGGTCTGTTTTGCAAACAGTGTGCACAAATCTCACCTCCCTATATAATCTTAGTTGTTCTCCCCCATAAACTGGAATAGTAGCATAGGACATATTCATATGAAGAGTTCCCCCTACTTTGGCACAACAAGACCTTGAAAGGAGCATTCCAAATTTGGGAGGGATATATGTGACAACTATATCAAGTACTACACTTTTCACTGGAATTTGGGCAATGGTGACTACTAAATCCTTAATCAATCCTAAGCAAGGCACTCTTTTAGAATCAAAGGTGCACAAGTCATGATAGGATCTAGTTATGTTAAGTTTCAAATGATCCATTATGTGATGCTCCAGAATCAAGCATACAATTATACAACATGGAATCATTTGTCTTAAGAGTTACATAGAAAGGAGGCACTATTTCATCTATCATATCTGAGCTTGGGCCAAAACCAACTGCTGGATTTTCATCTTGCAGACTGATAATATCACCTTCAGCATCAACCGAGGTATTTTGTATCCATTTGGAGACCTGATTTTTATACCCAGGGTTTTTAGAAAGTTCTGAAAGAGGAATTGGGATTTTAACTCTTTCTAACTCTTTTTCAACATTAAATGTAGTCAATGCATTTTTGTCATTTTGAGGAGTATCAATTGATTGATCTAATGGTCGAATAAAAGTCGTTTGAGTTCGAGCAGTTTTGACACGAGGTTCAATTACTGGAGTTTCCTTAGGAGGTCTTCCAGGTCCAGGCCTAGGCCTAAGGTCATATCTTTTGTTCAACTCTGCAATTAAAAATTCAGAGAAGGCATGGTATTTAGAAACTTGTGAAGATTCTTGATCTTCTTGAACCTGATTTTGTTGTGTAAGAGGAATAATAATTGTTTGATTAGAGGAAGTATCCATATTATCTATATCTTTAGTGATGGTCATAGTATTATCATCAAGTTGTTGATCATCTATCAACAAAGGAGTGGGAATCTGTTGATCATTACTAGCTCTCTAAAGAATTTGTAATTGTGGATTTCTTTTATACTAACCTTAATTTTGGTTTTGGGGTCTGGAAAATATTTGTTGAATTGTCCTAGGTTGAGTCTCAATCTTGGAAATTCTATTAGATAGATTTCTAAGAAGAGAAGTTATTTCATCTATTTTAGAATCTTCAGTTTTAGTCTTAGAGGAACTAGAAGCCTCTGGTGTCGATTTGAGTTTTCTTTGGGCCTTTTCCTCTTTAGCTTTCAAAGAAGTTGAAGCAGCCCTGTTTGCTTCTACCTCAATAGCATTTGTTTGCATATCTTCAAGAGTTCTTGAAGTTCTCTCTCTCAGCATAACAACAAAATCATCATCAAAGGCTTTAGAAAATCTAGAGTTTGTTGTTGCTACAGGGGGTTTACAATCAGGGGGCATTTTATGATAAAACTTATTAAATCTTTTGATAAAGTCTGATACAGGTTCACCAAAATTTCTTTTAAGTTCATCAAACTCAGTGAGAAAGTAAAGAGGATCTTTTTTCACACCCGACTGGTTTTTAAATATATGTGTAAGTTCTTCCCAATTATTAATTGAATTTGCAGGTAACTGCCTAAACCAAATTCTTACATTTCCTTCAAGTGATTGTACAAACAACCTCATGTAAAAATTTTCTTGCTTAATATTCATGTTATCTGCAAAGTCTAAAAAGGCTTGAAGATGGTCTTCAGCAGAAGGACCAGTTTCTCCATTATCCCTGGGAAGGTATTTCAAGTATCTAGCGGGGAATGCATCGATATTAGGAGGTAAGACTAAAGCTGTGTATCTAGCATGTACAATAGGTCAGAAAGCCATAGTGGGAGGTGGTGTATGAGGTGTTTGTGTGGATGAAGAAGTTGAAGAAGATGAAGAAGGGGTCGAAGAAGGTGATTGAGGGGGTGAAGAACTATTTGGAGGTGAAGAAGGAGGGGATCTCCTGAATGATTTCCAAGGAGTCTTAAGAACTAACTTCTGGACCTATGGATGACTACCCTCCTTTGTTTCAAAGAGTGGATTTGAATACACAAAGAAGGTCCCTTCAGGATGTTCAGAAGTAGAAGCTTCAGGTTGTCCAGAAATGGGGGGGAATGAATAAGTGGTAGGGGATATGAAATCTGTTGGTTTGTATTCTAGTAAATTAACACCCAAGTCAGACTCAATTTTAGGTGATCCTGGTGGTAGTGAGGGTTCTGGATGAGATTCAAATGAATGAATGAGGAATGCTGATTTAAAATCAACTCCCTTGTTTAAGAGTTCAGCAACCCCAGGTGATAGGTGGGAGTAATTTGGATTGGATGGAATGTTACTATAAGGATCAAATGATGGTAAATCTTCAGACTGCAAGACTACAGAGGAAGAAGAAGAGGGTTGATTTCCCCTTTTAGAATTGGCTTTCCTCATATTTTTTTCAAGGTCTAACAGAGGATCAACTAAGTTACCCTCTGAACGAGATCTAGTGTGCTTAAAAGGTGCCAGTTTGGGAGAGTGGAGTCGCCAGGTGAAGGATTTTAACCTTTCTAGACCTTTAATCACTTTAAAGGAATAGAATACATATCGTTGCCCCAGGAAAACTTAATGAAATTCGATTCCCAAGCAACGACGCCAGTTTGATGTTGTACCTCTGAGATAATAATGGTCAGCTATTATGCCAGAGCATCTAATATAAATGTTTTGGAAGTTTTGTTTTAATTTGGGAGACCAATGGATGAAACAAATATATAATTGATGTGCCTAATCTCTTGATTAATGTCAATATCTCTGCAGAGGGCTGCTATAAATATTTACACACTGAAATAGCTTTTATGATGATGAGCAGAAACAGAAAAGTAATATGATTGCCACAATTTTCAAATTGAAAGCTAGATAATCATGAGTATGAAAACCTTTAAACCATGTTTATAGGTTTGAGAAAATACACGAGCTTACAAAAGATGCTGATGATTTATTAATTTTGAGGGAATTAATTAAACAAACAGTTCATTAATTCATTCTCTTTACAGATTATCATTTCAGAAAGCTTATAGGAATAGATTGAAATACAATTACTTAAGGCACAAGTATACGAAGAAAAACTTAATGAATGACACTGGAAACACTTACAGGAAACACAAACTGTGCAAAATAGAATTCAGAATCCTTTGCTTCGTATTAATGATCCAAAAAGATTAATTATATTAGATGTCTAGAAATGCTTCTTCAAGGGTGCAACCCTTTAATAACTCGTGAAGAGAGTTATTTATACAACAGCAGGGCGAAAAATATCCTGAACTGCTTTTACAAAAATAGATTATTTACACAATCAAAAGTAAAATTGCCTAATGATCTGCCATTGCTTTAGTGTTGCGTTGTTTGATGACTATTGCTGAAAAAGTTGAAAAGTGGTTGAAGTTGGCTGACTGTTCCCTCAATAAATGAATGTTGTTCAATAATCCTTAATCAAGTAAATATGTTAATTCTTCCCAGCGTTTCTTATCTGGGATAGAAATCTTTGTTGCCCTCGTGTAGATTTCATCCATCTCGGTATATATAGTAAAAGTGGTTTTTACCAAAAATATATGCTTGATTTCATCGAGGATGAAGAAAGGATCCCTGAGTGTTTTTACTATGAGAGCTGGTGTTGTTGATCCTTTGATATTAGCTACTGAAGCTGCATGGGTGCCCACCTCTGTTAACTTCTTGACATAATCCTCAATTGGCATCAATTTATCATTAATAACCATCATAGAAGGTAAACCTTTGCTGATCAAAGGTTCAAATTTGTTGAAGAATCTCTGAACCATGTTTATTAACATTGCTACACTTTTCTTGTAGCTGAAGGTTGAGATTTCTCTTAGCGATAATCTTCTTTACTTCTAGTATTGTTGCAATTCTGTCACTTATCCTTAACTCCTCAAGCTCATAGTCATCCTTGGAATTCAGAAATTTGATTATATCAGAGGCAGTCTCTTGCATATCCTCCAGCTGCCTAGTTATGGATTCCACTGCTTCGTGAGCTTTCTCCAAGAGATCTTTCTGATTGAATATTATCTTAATGGAGGGCCAAATCTCCTTGATTACCTCTGTGATTTCTTCCCGTAAAATTTCTTTTTCTAAACCCAACTTGTTTCCTATGAAAGAATCTGTGAGTTCTTTCTTCAACACTTCCACTTGGCCTTTAAGTCAGTTTGTTTCAGTTGTGTGTGTACTATTTGATATAGACTTCAAAAGCTGTAATTCTTTGAGTTCATCCTTTAATTTATTGATTTCTCCTGTCTGGATAGACAGGTTCTGAACAACTTTAGTAAGTTATTTAGCTTCTTTTGTTGTACCTGTTGCTGATGCAGTGGTTGTAGTAGAAACTCTGGTGATGGGAATTGCTGCAAGAGAAACTACATCTGTTGAAGTTTGAATATTCTTGATAGCTTCCTCCTTCTCCTTAACCAATTTCTCCATCTGCTCCTCCATTTGTTTTATTTGCAAATTCTGTTCTATGATGAGCTTCATCATGTCTGACTTTTGAGTCTCTGTCTCCTCGATTTCTTTGGCCATTGGATCCTCAGATGCTGGTAGTTTCAGCTATTTCTTTAGTGCTGCAACTTCAGTGTTATTTTTCTTAATGAGCTTCTCTCCAGCATTTATGTTTGATGCATCATATCCCATCCTTAGCACTAGATTTTCCGGGGACTAAATCTTGGTATCCTTTGCTAACGAGGAGACCTTCTCCAACTTTAATTGTGACTGAATGTTGGCCAATGTAACCTACAATTTTGACAAACTCATAGCAGTGTTTGTCAAGGTTGAAGCAATCATCTGTCCAGTTTGTTTGTGCATCTCAATTTGATCAATTGGATGCACATCTTGAACATTGAACTCAAAAGAAGTGTGTTTATGATATTGTGCTGCAGTCCTGGGCTGGGGAACTTGGGCCTGCAAGAAAGCCATTTGCATCTTCCCCTTCTCAGAATCGAAGACTGAAAGAAGCCTTGCTTGAGAGCTGGAAGAATGCTTCCAAAACTGGGTGTAAGTATTCAACTTCAATTCCTCATTTTTTCTTTTGATTTCACTAAAGACATGGAAGATGTCTTCCTCTTTATTCTCTGGAATGCCTCCAACAACTTGGACTATCTATTGTTCATGAGAAGTGGTAGACTGAGTTGGAGATTGTATAGACTGTTCACCAGACTGTGAATCAACATTCATAGAGACTCTTTGTTTCTTTTTCCTGTGAAAAACCTTGAAGCCTTGGCTTGTTGCCTCTGTTGCAGGTGAAGATTGTTCTTCCCTCCCTCTCTTGGTTGTCTTTTCCTGTGCAATTGGAGTTTGCATATTAGATGTAGAGACTACCTGCTCCTCAGCCTCCTAGAGGGTATTCTTTGTCCATTCCAATTGATTCTTGAACTGTTCTATCTTAGGCCTAGCTGTATGATGATATGGTGTGAACTTATTTTCCACCCTGAGTTTGGAGATGACTCCCAATGGGTCATATGACCAAGAGAAACTGAGAGCAAATTTCATTTCTTTTAGCAGCTTATCTACTTCCTCCCCTGCTGCCCTGGTATTACAAATGAAGGTACCAACTTGAGCTTTGAGCTTAAATTGTGATTTCTTTTTGGCAGCTACAAAATGTACTTCATTTGTATTCAATCTTTGGCTCAAGTACTCCAATGCAAAGATTCTAATAGGGAGGTACTTTGGTAGTTTGTAGGGTGGAAGCTCACAACCAAAAACCCTGATTTCTGTGTAGTTCTAGTAGCAATACCAATCTCCTGTTGCAGGTTGATCTATGAACTGAAGTTCTTTGACAATCTCTTCACTGATCCTTGGTAATGGAGTGCTGCTCATAAGGTTGAGGGCTAGATGGATAAATAGTTATATGAAGTCCTTATATGTGAATTCTTCTTTCTCCTTCATCCCCATTGAAGTCCAGAAAATCACTGACTGTGGCGATCCTTCTTCATCAAGTTTCTGCAAAGAAAATGGGAATTTGTCCCCCTAAAAATATATAAACAGATACACAAGTACTGAAGCATACTTGAATACTTCTTCAGTGTTGAATTTGACAAACTGCTCATGTATGTTTTCAGCTATGAAATGACTAAAATCATAAATAACAGTAGGCTTAGAATCAAAAGAAAACATGGATAAGAAACCAAGGATGGCTTCATTGATAGACTGATCAGAGTGATAACCAAGCAAATAGGACAGGATAGTAGTAATATGAATTGTTCTATCAAGAAACATAGATGAATCATAAGGGGGATTTCTCTTTGGTAGAGGACTACCAATTGCTAAAAATAGTTCCAGGGTCTAGGATCTCTTGGTAAAGTCCAATTTGTTATAAGCTTCTATAAGGATTTCATGAGAAAAAGGATGGGTTGGTGTAGCGGCAGGGGCCTGCAACATTTTCTCAATTGAATCAATGTTAATGGAACAGAGGATTTCTCCAGTATGTGAGATAATGGCTCTTTGGCTGGGATCATAGGATTCATGGCATTTTCTCATGAACTCTGGAGCTCTGTGTATTTGTGGAAAAATATAGTGGGGTAATTGCGATTCACAGAGCCCAATTTCATCACTCTGGTCAATTAGTTGCTCTTCCCACCAACAATAAATTTCAAATAAATCAAATTGATAAGAATCTCAATGATTGTGCAATCCTTGTCGACTATTGGAGTATGGTGGAAATCAATCTGTGGTTGAATTAGAGGATTTGAAACTTCTGCAATTACTTTTCCCTTGGGAGGAATTTTGTCAAACGAAACTGCGAACTGTAAATGACAAAATGGTAAAAGGAGTTACCAGAGTGGAGATAGGTAATTGACAAGTGGAACTGGAAGATGTGCTTGAGAACAGGACAAGTGGCAGCTAGAATGTCGGACGGTCGCTGAGCTGTTGAGCAGGCGGGCTTGAAAAATACTCTCCGTCGCGGAAGTTAACTGTGTAACCTTTGAAATGCAAGACACAATGTTTATAAAGAGAAAAATGGAGTGGGATGGTGGTGCCGAACGTTTAAAAATGCATTAATTATCCAACGGATTAATTAACTGACATTTGGTTATAAATGCGCTGGAGCAGAAATGAATGGGCAACGGATAGGCGACAAATGATTGCATAGAGACATGAAGTGAAGTGTGACATGGGGTGGCTGTAACGACTATGAAGGATACGACGTTCGGGGGTGAGACGGAGCGGTTTGTGGTTTTGGGATTATGAGTCACGAAAGACTAAAAGGTACTTTTGTGGTTTATATGGGCGGCATTAAATACTACCCATTTCGCACCCCCCTCGCCGATAAACTTTGGATGGCGAATGAGGGCCAAAAGGGAGTGTGGGCCTTATGATTGCGGAGGAGTGTGTGGGATGAGAGGTGAGTGTTGGCATTATGATTCAGGTTTGGCGCTATGGCACAGGTGTTGTACTTGATGGCAACTCACTCAAGTGGCAAATCTCTGTTCAGGCTCTCAAAATGATGGAAAATAAGGGGTTCACAGGTACACCGTTCAAAAGGTGCGGGCCTGCAGGCACGCCGTTCACAAAGTGCGGTCATGTCCGCAGGTTATCCGAACAGAAGGTGCGGACCCCAGTTCACTCACTCCAATGCAGAGAAGTGCACACACGTGGGAATTCTTATGTTTGGCCCATGGTATTTAGCCCGATGTTCATGATTCTATGGTTTTGGTTCGTGGTATAGGATCTAAATTATTGAACCCCGGTTTGGATCCCTTGTATTGGTTTTCGATGGTTTTGTCCCATGGTTTGAATAAGGGCTTGCCTATAAAAAGGAAAGGAGATCACTTGGCTAGTCACTTGTGAAATTTGAATATCTTAAGATCTGAAATTTTGGGTGATTGGTTTGAAAAGCTAGATCTAAATCAAGGTGAAATTTAAGGCGAATCTATCGATAGGTCGTGATCTCTCGGGCGCATGATCAGATCTGTGGATCTGACTGTCTACGGCACATTGGAAGACTGTTAATTTGGCTCTATTCAGAGATCTGCAGGCGATCCATAGCGCAGGTGCGGGGGTTCGCAGCGCAGCAAAAGGCGTAGGTGCGGGGGTCCGCAGCGCAGCAGAAGGCGCAGGTGCGGGGTTTCGCAGCGCTGTAGAAGGCACAGTGCGGAGGAACGCAGAGGAAAAGAAGGACCAGGTGTGGAGGTACGTTGTGTCAGGGAGATAGTGCAGGTGCGGATCTACGCAGAGGTACGCAGTGCAGCAGAAGGAGTAGGTGCGGAGGTACGCAGAGCAGAAGAAGGACCAGGTGCGGATCTGCGCAATTTAGACACAGAAGAGCTGCAGATATTCGTAGGTTTCTATTGGTGAAGTTGCGGACTTTTCTTGAAATATTTATTCGCTGCCTTTTATCTATTGCTGAAGAGTTCTGGGTTTAGATTACTGGTATTGCTGTTCTGGTTACTGCATTCTGAGAAGTTATTGGTTGATTGAAAAAAAGACATTGGTTGATTCACATGTACTTGATGATTATTTGATGTTTATGGATCCAATTTGAAAATTTATGAAAAGTGGTCCTTGGAAGAAAAGAAGTAGGTCAACACCTATGTACTAGTAGATTAGCTAGTACAAGAGCTAAGGGGGTTGTAGCTCCCTTCCAGGAGAGACTGGAAAACGAGAGAGGGTTGTAGCTCTCAGCAGGTTGCAGCCTGCGTACTGGTAAAGGACTGCACTAGTACAAAATCATTATAAAAGAAGTTTCTAATTGAAAGAAGATAGAGACATATTGCAGCAGGTGGTTTTCACCCACATTGGGTTTCCACCTTATATCTGGTGTTCTTTGGTGTGATTATCTGTTTTTCCTGTTCTTGCTCATTATTATATGGTACTGACATACAAACTAATGATCAATATCTGAAGAATAAATTAAAGTATAAATCTAGAAGATATATTGAAAAGAATTTGATAATACTGATTCACCCCCCCCTCTCAGTATTATTTCCAACAATTGGTATCAGAGCAGGTCCTTCTGAAGAAGCTTGATCGCTTGAAGGAAGATCCATCATCATGAGCAACTACGAGAGAGAAGCATCTATCAGGCCACCAATTTTTGACGGGACAAACTTCGTATATTGGAAGGTAAGAGTTACTGCCTATCTTCAATCTCTTGGTATAGAATTCTGGGATATCATAGATACAGGGTACACTTTTCCATCAGCAACTCCTACAGATCCGGCTGAGAAGAAGAAATACGAAACAAATGCAAAGGAAGTCAATACTCTACTAGGATATCTATCTCAATCAGAATTCGTGAAGGTTATGCAGTATAAATCCGCAAAAGAAATATGGGACAAGATTGTTCTGAGCTATGAAGGAGATGATCAGGTAAAACGAGCAAAACTTCAAACCGTCAGAACTCAGTATGAAAATCTCAGAATGCACAACGATGAAAGTGTGGCTAACTATTTCCTTCATGTAGATGAGATTGTTAATTGTATGAAAAATTTGGGTGAAGAAATAAAAGAGGCTGTTGTGGTTGAAAAAGTTCTAAGATCTTTGTCCCCTAGGTTTGAATCTAAAGTTTTTGTAATAGAAGAAAAGGAGAATCTACGAAACCTTACCATGTCACAGCTACACGGAATTCTGACTGCTTATGAAATGAGGAAAGGAGGACCATCAGACAGGAGAGAAGCTGCCTTCAAGGCTTCCGGCAAAGGAGATTACTATGAGTCAGGACACGTGTCAGAAGAAGAAGAAGAATCGGATTTTGTCAAAAACCTTCAACGGGGTGCTAGATGATTCCGAGGTAAGTTACCTTTCAAATGCTTTGCTTGTGGAAGAGTAGGTCACTATGCTGCAAAATGTCCTCATAAGGATAAGATTGACAAGGGGAAGGAACCTGTTAGATGGAACAAGAAACAGAATGCAAATAAGAAAAGCTATTACACTCATGAAGATAGTGATGGACTTTCAAATAGTGACGAAGATGAACGAGGTAATAATTATAAACTTTTAATGGCTTTTGAAGATGATGATTATATGCATGTTGTAGATGAAGAAGGTCTTTATGAAGAGATTTCTAATCTCAAAATTTGTTTAGAATAGAAAAATGTGATTATTGATTCTCTGCAATGTCAACTAGCTGAAAGGGAAAAACATCACGAAAAATTGGAATGTGAAATTGTTAGTCTTAGAAAAGAGATTGAGAAAACAAAAGCTCTTAATCTTAAATTTGTTAAAGGGTCTGAAACTCTGGATGAGATTATCAATGTGCAGTGTTCTCCACTAATCAAGACAGGTCTGGGATATAATGGAGAAGCATCTCAAGCATCCACCTCCAAAAGTTATCTTGATGCAGCAAGGAGGAGCGAGCAAAGGCCTAATAGAAATCATCAGGTAAATCAGGGACAATTTACCTCAAGAACGAACAAAGACTATCAAGAAAATCGGGGGCAAGCTACCTTAAGGACAAACAGAAGCTACAACCAGCCACAGGTAAAATCTTCCCAATTTGCCTCAAGAATGGATGTCAGTAGAAACTACAATCGGTTGGTTGATAGATTTGATAATCGCAGGAGTTTCTTCAATGGCCAATGTTTCTCTTGCCATAAATTTGGTCACAAAGCAGCTCAATGTGTTGCCTATAAGACAATCATGACTAGAGAAGCTCAAAAACAAAGAAGTATGATTGGAATCACGAAAAGGACCTATAACAACTTTTCCGCCCTTGAAAGTGAAATTGAATGTTCTATTTGTAATAACTTCGGTCATGAAGAGTCTGAATGCAGGAGCAGGTTTCGGAAGACAACTCAGAAGGAACAAACCTCAAATGCCAGAACATGGAGAATGAAGGAACCACAACCAGAAAGATGTGGGATAGCTTTATATGCAGAAGGACAGGAAAATCAATGGTACATCGACAATGGATGTTCGAAGCATATGACAGGTGATAAAGAAAAACTTCAATCATATAGTGCTTTAGAAAAAGGAAAGAAAGTTTCTTTTGGAAATGATACCCCTGCAGTCATAAAAGGAAAAGGCACTGTTCAGTTGAAAGAGAAAATCAAGGCTGGAAATGTTTTATATGTTGATGGCTTGAAGCATAATCTACTGAGTGTCAGTCAGATGTGTGATCAAGGAACTGAGGTAATATTTCGATCAAATGGATGTAGTGTTCGTGATCTTGATACAGGAAAAACAGTGATCAAAGGCATAAGAACTCCAAATAATTTATACATATTTGAAGAAGGACAACAACAATGCTATTTGAGCAAGAATGATGAACACTGGTTATGGCACCGGAGGTTGGGGCATCTAAGCTTTTCACAGATAAGGAAAGCATGCAAATACCAGGCAGTTCGTGGTCTTCCAGACATCAGAATTCCAGACAATACAATATGCAAATCATGTCAGTTTGGTAAGCAAACCAGAACTAACTTCCCTGAGAAGGAAGGATCAGCTAGCAAGCTTCTTGAACTAGTCCATACAGATGTATGTGGACCATCTAGGAAAAGGTCACCTCGAGGAGAAGAATACTTTATATTATTCATTGACGACTTCTCCAGGATGGTTTGGATAGGACTTATGAAGCACAAAGACGAAGCCTTCGAAAAATTCAAATCTTTCAAAGCCTTGGTTGAAAACGAATCAGATCACAAAATTAAGTGCCTCAGGTCTGATAGAGGTGGGGAGTTTACCTCAAATGAATTTTTTGATTTTTGTGAAGAACATGGAATAAGAAGGGAATTCTCTACAACTAGGACTCCTCAGCAAAATGGAGTAGTGGAAATGATGAACAAAACGGTTCAACAGATGGCTCGTGCAATGCTTGATGAATCTGGAACTCCTGCAACCTTTTGGGGTGAAGCTGCATTTGCTTTGGTCGTTATTCTCAACAAAACAAATGTCCGGGTGAACAACACTCAAACTCCTCATGAGCTCTGGTATGGTGAGACTCCTTCGGTAAAACATTTCAAAATCTTTGGAAGCAAATGTTATATTAAGAATAATGATGAACATCTTGGCAAGTTTGAACCTAGAGCAGATGAAGGGATTCTCCTTGGTTATTCTCCTCACAGCAAAGCATATAAGTGTTACAACAAAAGACTTGGAAGAATAGTTGACAACATTGATTTAGTGGTTGATGAAGAAGGAAACATTCCTGGGCAAGTAAATTATGAAAATATCGAAGAGGATGAAGATCATCCTTCAAATCAGACTGATGATGAAGAAGAACCTCAAGAGGCACCAGAGGAATAGATAAGGATAGAAGAGAAGACTCCATCCAGGTATGTTCAAAAGAATCATCCAGAATCTCAAATCTTGGGGAAAAAGGAGGCAGGCGTACAAATAAGAAGAAAAATTGTAGAAGCTTCAAGCTATTTGAGATTAGTCTCCTCCACTGAACCACAAAATGTAAGAGAGGCATGCAAAGATGAATGACGGGTCAAGGCAATGGATGAAGAACTTGAGCAGATCGAAAAGAACAACACTTGGGAGTTGGTTCCTAGACCAAAAGATAAGAATGTCATAGGGACAAAATGGGTCTTCAAAAATAAGTTAATGAAAATGGGGAAGTAATTAGAAACAAGGCCAGACTTGTTTGTAAAGGGTATGCTCAACAAGAAGGAATAGACTTTGAAGAAACTTTTGCTCCCGTTGCTAGACTTGAAGCCATCCGAATGTTCCTTGCTCTCTCAAGCTTTCAGAAGTTCAAAGTATTTCAAATGGACGTGAAATCAGCCTTTCTGAATGGAGACTTAGAAGAAGAGGTGTACATTGAGCAACCAGATGGTTTCATTCTTGGGAATGATCCAAATCTTGTATGCAGACTAAAAAAGGCTCTTTATGGTCTTAAACAGGCTCCAAGGGCTTGGTACTATCGTTTGGACAAATATCTTCATCAACAAGGCTTTTCAAAGGGATCAGCAGATAGCAATCTTTATATAAAAATTGAAAATGACAAATTGCTAATACTTGTTGTGTATGTAGATGATATTATCTTTGGCAGCAATGAAGAAACTATGAGTCAAAACTTTGCCTTGGTGATGCAGAAAGAATTCGAAATGTCATTACTTGGAGAGCTGACATATTTTCTTGGTCTACAAATCCAACAAAATGAAGGCAGTATCTTTTTGTCTCAAACCAAGTACCTCAAGCAGATTTTGAAGAAGTATGGCATGGAAGATTCAAAACCAGTATGTACCCCTATGGTTACAGGATGTAACCTCAGTGCAAATGATGAATCAGCAGCAGTACATCAACCAACCTATAGATCCATGATTGGAAGTCTACTTTATTTGATAGGAACCCGACCAGACATCATGCATGCAGTGGGAATAGTTGGAAGATTTCAAGCAAATCCCAAGGAAACTCATCTTCAGGCAGTTAAGAGAATCTTCAAGTACCTTCAAGGAACTCAAAACTATGGCTTATGGTATCCTAGAGATACAGATCTCACACTTCATGCTTATACTGATGCAGATTGGGCCAGAAGCGTGGATGATAGGAAGAGCACAAGTGGTGGTGCATTCTTTATGGGTTCCAGATTAGTATCTTGGTTCAGAAAGAAACAGAGTTCGATTGCTTTATCTACAGCTGAAGCAGAATATGTGGCTGCTGCATCTTGCTGCACTCAACTCCTTTGGATGATGCAGACCTTGGAGGATTTTCAAATCACTTGTACACCACCTATCTCCATCTTATGTGATAATACAAGTGCTATCAGCATTTCAAAGAACCTAGTCATGCATTCAAAGACCAAGCATATACCTATCAAATATCATTTTCTTCGGGAACAAGTGCTTGAACAAAAGGTCAAGTTAGAGTATGTTCCTTCTAAGGAACAAGTTGTTGATATACTCACCAAACCACTACCCAGGGAGACCTTTGAATACCTCAGGAAAAAGCTGGGGGTAGTTGATGCATCATCTTGTTGTTGAATCTCATATGTTTCAGAGATTGTTGGTTGTACGCGAGTTTCATATGGGGTATACGCGTACATTTGCTGGGTTATGGATTGGTCAAAGATCGAATGGCACAGGTTCAGGGGGAGCATATATTCTTCTAATAATGCATTGTTGGCATTATGGTAGAAGATCTTGGAGGAGAAAGTACAGAAGGAGAACATGGATGCTGATCTGAATATTGCTGCTAATATGTCTCTATCTCTTTTGTCAAGGTCATGTATGGTGTATGGTAGATTATGGTTCTTCTTGAAGAATTTTTTTCTTTTTGCAGATCTGGTCTATAGTCAGGAGGAGCGTGATCAGCAGAGCAGAGACTTCAGCATGTTCTCAGGGGGAGCATAACCCTTTGCCCTTGATGTCAAAGGGGGAGAATGACTTTGAGGATCTTGGGGTTGCCATCAAGTCCAAAGGGGGAGATTGTTGGCATTATGATTCAGGTTTGGCACTATGGCACAGGTGTTGTACTTGATGGAACCTCACTCAAGTGGAAAATCTCTGTTCAGGCTCTCAAAATGATGGAAAATAAGGGGTTCGTAGGTACACCGTTCAAAAGGTGTGGGCCCGCAGGCACGCCGTTCACAAAGTGCGGTCATGTCCACAGGTTATCCGAACAGAAGGTGTGGACCCCAGTTCACTCACTCCAACACAGAGAAGTGCACACACGTGGGAATTCTTATGCTTGGCCCATGGTATTTATCCCGACGTTCATGATTCTATGGTTTTGGTCCGTGGTATAGGATCTAAATTATTGAACCCCGGTTTGGATCCCTTGTATTGGTTTTCGATGGTTTTGTCCCATGGTTTGAATAAGGGCTTGCCTATAAAAAGGAAAGGAGATCACTTGTGAAATTTGAATATCTTAAGATCTGAAATTTTGGGTGATTGGTTTGAAAAGCTAGATCTAAATCAAGGTGAAATTTAAGGCGAATATATCGATAGGTCGTGATTTCTCGGGCGCATGATTAGATCTGTGGATCTGACTGTCTGTGGCACATTGGAAGACTGTTAATTTGGCTCTATTCAGAGGTCCGCAGGCGATCCACAGCGCAGGTGCGGGGGTTTGCAGTGCAGCATAAGGCGCAGGTGCGGGGGTCTGCAGCGCAGCAGAAGGCGCATGTGCGGGGGTCCGCAGCGCTGCATAAGGCACAATGCGGAGGAACGCAGAGGAACAGAATGACCAGGTGCGGAGGTACGCTGTCAGGCAGACAGTGCAAGTGCGGATCTACGCAGAGGTACACAGTGCAACAGAAGGAGTAGGTGCGGAGGTACGCAGAGCAGAAAAAGGACCAGGTGCGGATCTGTGCAGTTTAGACACAGAAGAGCTGGATATATTCGCATGTTTCTATTGGTGAAGTTGCGGACTTTTCTTGAAATATTTGTTGGCTTCCTTTTATCTATTGGTGAAGAGTTCTGGGTTTACATTACTGGTATTGCTGTTCTGGTTACTGCATTCTGAGAAGTTATTGGTTGATTGAAAAAAAAAAGAGATTGGTTGATTCACATGTACTTGATGATTATTTGATGTTTATGGATCCAGTTTGAAAATTTATGAAAGGTGGTCCTTGGAAGAAAAGAAGTAGGTTAGCACCTACGTACTAGTAGATTAGCTAGTAAAAGAGCTAAGGGGGTTGTAGCTCCCTTCCAAGAGAGACTAGAAAACGAGAGAGGGTTGTAGCTCTCAGCAGGTTGCAGCCTGCGTACTGGTAAAGGACTGCACCAATACAAAATCATTGTAAAAGAAGTTTCCAATTGAAAGAAGACAGAGACATATTGCAGCAGTTGGTTTTCACCCACATTGGGTTTCCACCTTATATTTGGTGTTCTTTGGTGTGATTATTTGTTTTTCCTATTCTTGCTCATTATTATATGGTACTGTCATACAAACTAATGATCAATATCTGAAGAATAAATTAAAGTATAAATCTGGAAGATATATTGAAAAGAATTTGATAATACTGATTCACCCCCCCTCTCAGTATTATTTCCAACAGTGAGGTGGAGGGAGTTTAACGTGTGAGCGGGGAATGAATCGTGGGGTCGCGATATGATAGGTGGACGTGACGACTGTGGGTCCGAGTGTTTTAATGAATGAAGTGATAGCATATGAATGAAATAATATAAAGTTTGAACTTTAGTTATTTGAAAAATGATACAGGAGGTCAATTGAATAGCAATTGAACAACAACTGAACAACATTTGAACAACAATTGAACAACACTTCACTCTACGCCATTGATCTCCTCTCTCCAGATCTAACAATCGGTAGTGACATCGCAAATCACACTTTCTTCCTCCCAAGGTTCATTCATTCATGAATGATGTGATGTGATATTGATCCCACGGTCAACGTTCAGCAGTCATCTAACGGTTAGCAGTGACATCGCAAATCGCTCTTTCTTCTGCCCAAGATTCATTCACTCATGAATGATGCGATGCGGTATTGATCCCACGGTCAGCAATCATTAGTTATCTAACTATCGGTAGTGACATCGCAAATCACACTTTCTTCCACCCAAGGTTCATTCACTCATGAATGATGCGATGTGATATTGATCTTTAGGAAATAATCTCAAACTTTCACATTGCTACCTTATTTCTTCCATTGGCTCAGATTAAACTGTTGAGCCAATTTATTTTCTACCTATGAGAATTAATTTAAAACAAATCCAATTATGATGCAACTGTATAATTGGATAAAATAACCTAGTGTGGCATCTAAACAAACTGCACACAACTATTATTTTTCAAACTGAATTTAGAACAAAGTAGTGGCATTTAGATTTGCAACACTTTCAAAGTTGATTTCTTTTTCTTTTCTGTCTAACCTAACATTTTATTTTGCCTTCTTTTTTTACGGCATCTACCCTAACATTTTCTTTGATATGGACATATTTATCAAAATATTTTCCTAACATTTTTTATTCAATATTCTTTTTGTCCATATCCTATCTTAACATTTTGTAAATACATTTTCATTTTTTGTCTAATTTATTCTAACTTATCAAAACCAAAAAATGCTACAACAGAAAGCTTTGGTATTGAGCCTCAGTTTTTCGGGGTTTATTTGTGCACCATGCATGAATAACCGACGCATGAACATATGATCACACTGATTAACTAGCATATACCATACATGTAACCATAACAACAATAAAATGAAAAGTATGCAAGTAACCCTAATTCTTATAACAACCATTGACCACATACCTGCATGCCAAACATACAAACCTATATGACGATCTGCTCTTACCCCGGCGTTTAGTGTTGCGACGTCACTTTGATGATCTACATCTCCTGCTCTATCTCAACCAACACATTAGCATCATACCATACCAATAACATCACGATGACCTAATTGCATACAATGACCTCATGCACGACAACCTTCACCATGACAATGCATGCATAAAAACATATAGACATTGACATGCATAACAAATGCATATACAATTGACATGCATTCATGACAAACACATCCCAACAACAACATCACCAACTTCTACATGGAAACATAACCATAACAATGAACACCGCCATGCTTACATGACAAGCACATAGACCCCAAGAATAAGGACACATATGTAACCGACATGTACACATGACAACACATTCATCCAAGGAGAACAAAAACCAAACATCACCCAAGGAGAATGCAATCATGCTTTATTAGCACCCTGTAACACCCCCCTCCCACATTTACCCAAGTTACTGGCCTACCGGGATAAACATGTGACGATGAGTTACTATGTTACTACTCAACCTTCTAGATCACCTTAAGGAAGTGGAATCGACACAACAAAACCTTATTGACCTTCCTCAGGAGCTACAAGACCCACAAGAGCTAAACCACCCCTCCAGGTGCCCAAGCCCTGAGTCAAATTTCCTTTTCACTAAAAAAACTCCCAGTTGCATGCACAAGCCTACATGCATGCTACTATAGGCCTCTAGTCACTCCCACAAGTCTGCAAGGGAGAGACTGCAGTCTTTTTCAGCCAGTTTTGTTTCAGAGATTGAGAGATTTAAGCCACTTTTTCAGGGCTAGGATCCTGATCATTTCACAAAACTCGATGATACTTTCTGAAACAATAAATGACATAAAGACAAAGCTTCTAACACAAAACTTGATCAAGGAATTGACCTAACCAAGCCCAACCATGATAGACATTTCGTCAAACATGTCATAAATATGCATTCTACAGGTCATAACAACAAATCTGAGCATAGGGGTCTCATACTTATTTGAGATCCGTAAGGAAGAATTGATGCCTTATCACATTAGCTGCATTATCATCTATTAGGTCATATATTCATTGTTCATTCATTTATCAACCAAAACATGATGAGAGCCATACATTATCACTATCATAAAACATGCTCATAACCAACATATAACCAATAGAAATAACAAGGATACAACAACCATAAATACCACACATGAACGAGTACATTTAAACATGAAATACCAAGGAGAAGGAACTCTTATTAGTGAATGAAAAAACCAACCAGGTTTGGGACCTCCATGAACCACCCAACCATATATTGGCTGAATCAAATATTTCTTTTAGGCAATCACTCCCATGCCATATTCCAAGCATGAATGTGGGACTCGTAACAAAAAAATCAACTAGGGCTTCCCGAGGCTACAGCATCTCACCCACATTAATAGAACTAGGCTTTTCGCAATCCTCACCGGATCACTAGGCCCTAACACAAGCATGGATGCCATCAGAGTTTCTCCACCTACATCCTGAGGAATTTTCTTGTCTCCTAGTCTCTAGGATTTACCGCAATCCACACCGGATCACTAGGCCCTAACCGAGACTCAAGTCTCTTGGCTTTATTGTATATCCCATCCCGGGATTCCTAGGCCTGATGGAGAGCACCCACCTCTAGGCTTTACAGTATATTCCGCCATTCACCGGTCGAGGATTCGTAGGTCCACTAAGGTAACATAAAATCCAACTTTACTGCAACTCATAGTCTGGTTTAGGGGTCACTAGGCAATGTGTTCTTTCTTTTCCACCTCACTCAGTTTCGAATTCCTTTAGCAATCCAGCTCAACCAAAAAAACATGAGAATCCATCACACCATGGCTATCTAGAAATGGAAAGGCAAGGTTGAAGAACACTATCACACCTGGAAAAACCCATGCCCATGATAGCAAGAGAACCAAGAACACACATGCATAACCATGCATGCCAAAACTAGCAAGGAAATCACACATGCAAATTGATAGCTGCAAATAATCTTGCTCTAGCTGCTTGATGCTGCTCTTCCTTGCTTTATATTTGCTTCCTCTTGCCTTCTTTGCTTTCCTTGATCCAATGTTGAAGTGCTCCAAGAAAACTCTAAGTGTTCAAGAGTGTGTGACAGAGAGCTCCAAAACCAAACTGACAAAAAAGGTACCAACTGACCCTCAGAAGCCTTTTTATTAACGAGGCCTCTATTTTCTTCAATTTTCCATTATTTTCCTTCATTTTCCTTCTCACATGCAACCTGTGCCCCTTCACCTTCCTTTTCTCCTAATTTCCATTATTTTCATAAATAAAATGCCAATTAATGCCTCATGCCATTGCAAAGCCTTCACCATTGCCTTTGCCAATTTCCTTAGCCATAATAAACAAAATGAACACCCACTAGGATGTTTTTCCCACCATTCAACTTGGAATATGTGTTCCATGACCTTGGACTTTTATTTTTTTACATGGATTTTTAACCAGTGCTATTACATTGGGGAAAAATACGAAATATATTATAATAGATAAGTATTACAAATGGCAACAAAGTAAACATGGTAATAGCTCATGCTTGTTTATATTTCCTTTTTTAAATATTTTGCCCAAGCCTTAAGCACTCAATTTAGAGTGAGATTCTTGTTAATTAGTTAGTTCCAATTAGTCCATGAAGGGAAAACATGTCAGTAATGATATTTGAACATAGGTGGGGAGAATAATGTATTCTTCTCTTAACCACCAAAGTTAGACCCAATCAACTCATGCTTGTCTAGATTACCATGAAGTTAGATTCTAAGAATCAAAGAATAATTGTCATTGCTCATGTCCATGGTAATTAACTCTATTATAAGAAAAAAAAATCACTTATAATGAGACCCAACACTTACTTTTTACAATGTTGAACATTACAATTGACTCATGGTTATCTAGATTACCATGAAGTCAGATTCTATTAAACCTAATCATCATTGCTAATGTCTGTGGCAATTAACTCTATCATTAGTAAATAAAATCACTTTTAATGACACTAAAGACTTACTTTTTACGATGTCGAACATTGCAATTAAAAGGCATTTTTAAAATGAAAAATAAAAACCCAAAAAAAGATTAATTTCATACCATTTTGGTTAAAAAATCCCAACTTCTTGTGATTAAATTGACATCCCAATTAAGATCATAAGTTTTTTTCTCTTGGTTCTTGAATCCTTGTCAAATGTAGATGGTGGAAGCACCACTTACATAATCTCTATGGGGAACTTGTCTTTTTTCTCCTAGTCGCTATGAAGCAATAAATGAGTAAATTATCTTGGGGAGGATATTGTAATTGTATCATTCTTTCTCTTGGATGATATTTGAATTTCATCAAGCTATTGGAGATGCATTGAGCTATTAGAGATGCATTGACCTTCTCAATATCATAGCAAAAAGTGGAAAATATGACATTGAAACAGAGGATAAAAGAGTTGGAACTTTGCCACCAAAGTCATTGTTTGCTAAACCAGTATCTACTATTAGGGAAATTTCAACTTTAGAAGACATATCGAAGAATGGTTCAAAGATCAAAGGGGCATTCATAGTACTTGTTAGAATCTGACAATATATCTTTGATAATATCAATAAAAGAATCAATGCAATCTTAGAAGTGTGGGAGGTGGCTACGACATCAACGAACCTATATGTGATAATTAACTCCCTCGTTAAATATTTGCAGAATGACCTAGAAAATGATAACTTTTTTATAAAGAAGCATTAACTACATTCATCATGAAAGTATAGGATATGAATGAAGGACAAAGGAAAGAGAAAAAACCTCCATCAAGACAATAAAAAAAAATTGAGTTCTTGCTAGAAGGAAAGAATTAAGACACTCCATGAATGAATTGCTAAGTGTGATAATATTGAGACAAGGCAGAGTGATTTGTTATTTAAATTAGTTTAGGAAACAAAAGAGTTAGAGGGGTCCAATATTATCATGGACGTGATGTTATTAAATAGGGAGTAAATGCGGAGACGTGTTAATGTACTAAGATCCACTCGGGGAAACAACTTCAATCAACTTGATTTTCCCATGGAACAAATTAACAAATTGTTAAATTTTTTCATTAGTCATAATGAAGGTCAATTTGACATAGTGCATCCAGTTGGTTATAATTTTAAAGATATCAAAGATTATTTGTTTGAAGTATGAATGCATAAAGAAGTTATTGTGGCGTTGTTATGAGACTTTGTTGAGCAGTGGCTCAAATATGTCCAAATAAGATTATTACTTTGAAATAACCAACCAATATTTCCAACAGTTTCACTTTCATCATACAACAAACATTTAAAAAGAAGAGATTTGATACAAGAAAGAGACTTCTTCCAGTTGTAATTAGATTGTCTAGCTTTGGCTTCCCATCCTTCTACCACTTAGAAATCATACAACCTTTTGACTGTGGTGTCTTGCTAGAATTAAGGCTATTTATAATTGTTTCTTTTCTCCTTCAGGTCTTTAGTTTTGTTATATGGTTCATGGGAGCCTAATCCTTATCCTTATGTAGATGAATGCCTTTACATTTCTTAGATATTACAAACTTTATTACCACATTTGTATATTTTTGAAGGTTCCTTAAAAAATTATTTACGAGTTAATCTCTAGTGTGATGTTTGAATTTTAAGTTTTAAGCTTAGGATTACAAGGATGTAGCTCTTTTCATCCCAATGAATTTCAATAAAATATCTTTTAAATTTCTTAAAAAAATTGTGCCATGATTTCTTTCTCTCATCCAAATGCTTGGTATTTTTTCTTAGAGTTATGCTAGAATATTTAAGAAAATATATGAGTATTGAAATGTTGAAATCTATTTAATATTTTTGTCCATACATATCTTATTTTTCTAAATTTCTAGGGGATGGTTGGTTCTGTCTGATTTATTTCTTTATTTATTTTCAAATGTGTGCTTATTTATTAAAGAGGAGCACTGCCTCTTAAACAACAAAGGAGGGGGGGGGGGGGGGGTTTATTCCCTCAAATGTTATCTTTGACATTTGGCCGATCCCAATGATCAACAAGAAATCAATGTGGAAGTGCTTTGAAAAGTGCAAAGATAAATCAAGCTGGTAGTGCCGGTTTTGGGATCCAGGGGAAAATCTCTGTGTGTATGTGATTTATGTGTTATGCTCTCGCATTGTTTATTTTCTGTGTTTTAGAATTCGTATGCAGGTAATTTCTGTACGGGGTTAAAACGTACATTTGGTATCGGAGCTGTTTTGGCTTCAAGGGGATGCCTTTGTTGCTGAGGGGTTTCTCTCGGGCCTGTGGTAGATCTCATTCAGTGGAAGATCTATGAGATCAATTCTGGTGGTGAAAGAAGATGACGAGCAGTGGAAAGATAGAGATCGAGAAATTTAACGGTCAGAGTTTTGAGTTGTGGAAACTCAAGATGGAGGATCTGTTAGTGGATAAAGATCAGTGGATCATGGTAGATCCGGGTACTAAACCAACGAGAGTGTCTGATGAAGAATGGAAGAAGTTGGATCGGAAGGCAAAGAGCACAATACGATTGTGTGTCTTAGATTCAGTATTGCTGAATGTATCAGGGGAAGCTACAACGAAGGTGTTGAGCCTCAACCTTGCACTCACTTAGCTATCTTTCCAACAGCCTTTTCCCATCCACTTCTTCCTTTTTCCATCTTTTCCTCCATTAACTTGTTCAAATTATTGCATTACATGTATTTTTATCATGGTTTGTTAACTATGCTAATGTTTGACTGTTTGATTAGAATTTTGGAACATATACAGCAATTCCGCAGCTGTTCAGCAATTCCGCAGCTATTCAGAGATTCCGCAGCCTTTTTGTTGTTTGATATGCTCCACGCGTCTTCTCAAGGAACGGGCCACATGGGCATGTTGGGATGGATGTACACATGGATCGTATGCTATTGGTTGAGCCAAACCAGTCACGTATGCCCTTGGTCAACGCAGGTGTTCCCTCGGTCAAACGGTCAAGTTCTAAACGGTGGCACGGGAGCCGTGAGCAGCTGGGACACGGAACTATAGCTGGCACTTCCTCCACGCCACGAAGACAGCTAAAGACAGGATCCAAACATAGATTTACCTCCCATGATGACCGTTTCCTCCAAAAGTGCACGAAGTTGCCTGCGTGTTGCTGCACAAGTTAATTAGTTAAGACTGCGTGTTGCTGCGTAGTTAATAAGTTAGGCTGTAGTTGCTTAGTTCACGTAGAGGGTAGTTTGCCTCTGTGCTTATAAATAAAGCGTGTGCCAACGCTTATAGATTAGCTTTGGAATATTGTAATTGCTGCGCTGATTTTGTTATCAAAACTCTGTTTTAGAAGGCTGTTTCTACAACACTTTTTCACTGTATTTTGACATGCTGGTTTTATAAAAAGAAGACTGTTTCTGTTCACCTTTTCGTAGCTGATCTTTTAGCTGGTTGCGTGGATGGAGGGCCCCCATCTATGACAGCCTGTGTACATAGTGTTTGATTTCATTTTCCTGCCTTCAACAATTTTTATTTCTTTCATCATGTATAATAGTATACCATTTAATTTCATGTCATTTCATTTCCAGCTTTCATTTTAAACTGATCAGTATTGTTTTCTGCAAGTTTTTAGCCCGGGATTGTGTGTTTTGTGTATTTGCTTTATCTCTGATGGTATTTTCAGTTGTCATATTCATAGTTGCTGCCTTTACTCTGTTTTTCTAGCTTAATTTCTAGTTTAGTTTCTCAAGCTGTATGCTAACACATTGATGGTCTCCTTATCATAAGTTGTTCATCTTTAAGAGATCAGAATACTAATAAATTACAGCTTGCTTTGAGTAGCTTTTGGCTTATATCACTAACTCTTTCTTCACTTGTTACACATAACAATGTATGTTGGAAGCAGAATGCTGGAGAAAGGCACAGTGGTGTTATAATTTGTCATTTAGAGCTTTATCACTTTTTAGACTTATCTCTAACTACTTCCTAATCGTGTTTTACATAGTACCATATGTTGGAAGCAGAGAGTTAGGAAGAGATGAACATTATCATTGGTTTTTAAAGTGATTTTCTTAACTTTTTATTTGCAGCAACATGAGTAGTGACTAGTGCCATTAGAAAGTGGTTCTTTGCTTTCAGTTCATTTCAAGTTATTTATTTCAAGCTCTTTCTTTGCAAAGTTTAGAAGGTAGTTAGAAACCACCAGCAACACACACTCACTCATTTAGAAGTCACCTCACACACACTATCACTCATCTGTTTATAAAATCATCACTCCATCTTAGGAAGTTAAATTGACCACAAACAACACCCCCAAACGACAAAAAGATCTAAGAGGTTGCTTAAGTACATATAGTACACCTTCACTTCATCAGCTTACGAGCTCCTGGTTGACAATTTATGATAGCAATTTAGACAACACTAAATTGACTAAACATTTTGGCGCCGTTGCCGGGGAAGGGAAATTAAGTAGCCATATTCTTAGAAAAAAAAAACATAAAATTTCAAGGAAAGAAGTTGATAACCTATCAAAGTATGCTCTCCTCTTGCACTTCAAAGTGATCTGGAGGATCAGAAAAGAGAAAGTTATTGATTTAGTAGTTTCTTGAGTATGCTCTCTTCTTGCACCTAGAGTGACCTGGAAGATCAGAAAAAGAACTATTAACTTGACTTGAAGAAAAAAAAATAAAAAAATGACATGCATAGAGCTAGAGATTCTAGGGGAAGGTTTTTAGCTAGAGCTCCAAGTTCAATTTTTACAAGTCCATCTGCTTCAAGGGATAGACAAGAGACACCTCCCTTATCTCCAACCGACACTCCTAGTCCTAGAATTCCTGGAATTCAAGAGCCAAGAGTTGACTCTCCCACACCTTCTATTGAATTTGAACCAGGAAGAGACTCTTCTCTTTCTCCTACAGAAAGACCAATTGTAATTGAGGAAGTGGAATCATCTGAAGAAGAAGGAGAAATTTCTTCTCATTTACCTTTTGTAGAGGAACCAGAAGATTTTGAAATCCCTAGGAGAACCATCATGGCAGAGGAAGAAGGAGGTGGTAGAGGTAGAGGTAGAGGAGGAGGAGGAAACAATAACAATGGAGGAGGTAGAGGTCCCCTTGGAGGAGGAAATAGATGGGGATAATTCATTTGGGTTTCCCATTGTTAATGAGGATTCCCGAGCCACTATGAAAAACATATCGCCATCTGTCCTCCCAAATTTCCATGGGTTAAGAACTGAGGACCCTGAAACATTTTTATTTGAGTTTGAAGTGGTGTGTCGAACTTATGACTACCTGGATGACTCTCAGAAACTCAAATTGTTCCCTTCAACACTGAAATATCAAGCCTTGAAATGGTTCATGGGGTTACTCACTCAATCCATTAGGTCTTGGGATGAAATGAAACAGACATTTTTGGATAGGTATTTGGACTATTGTATGCCTACTAATCACAAGGACGAGGTATTTAAAATGATACAAAGAGAATATGAGAGCTTAGAAGATTTACTTGAAAGATTTCAATATAACTTGAAAAGAGCAAAAATGAGTAGCTTGGATGAAGAGACCTTACAAGCCCTCTTATTAAAAGCCATTAGGGATGAATGGATAGATATCTTAAACATGATGGGGAAAGGGGATATTTCTCAACTTTCACTCAATGATATAGCAGAACTCTGTATCCATCTCTCAAGGGGCAAATCAAAAACTCAAAAAGGGCCTAGAGATCCTTCTCTCCTTAGAGCAAATAAATCTGCAACAGGATCAGTAAGTAGGGCTGAAATCGGCAATATGCTTGATGAATTCAAAACTGACATCTTAGGGAGTCTTAGTGAACAACTAGATACCCTTAAGATTCACAATAAACAAAAAGCAGAAGCTGAGGCTTTGGCCATTTTTTGCCCGAAATGTAGAAAGAAACATGCTTTAAGGGAATGTTCCTTGGACGCACACGTTATAGAAACATGTGTAATTTGCTCAGAAACTCATGAGACTAAGGATTGTCCTTCAACACCTGGCCTCAAAGCAGTCTTTCAAGAGGATCCAAATACACTTGAATCTCTCTGTTTTATTGCAAGGAGACCTTGGCAAGGGCAACAGAATCAAGGGTTTAACAACTATATGAATTTTCAATCCCAACCAAATTGGAATCCTTGGCAACAACCTTGGCCTCAACCTCAAAATGCTTTTCAAGCATGGATGCAAAGCATGCAAAATCCTTATGGGAGACTTGCTCAATTCTATCAATATCCTCCATCATTTCAGAATCAGCAGGCTCCACAACTTCCAAATCAAGGTCAACAACTATCATTGCCATACCCTCAACAACAACAACCTTCTCCACAAAATCAAAATTCTCAACTCTCGCTTCAATCCCAGCAGAAATCAAATCAACTTCCCTCTCAGCCATTACCAAATCCAAATAATAGGAACCCTCAAAATGCTTACATGATGGAAGGTCAACCATTCCCTACCTATATGGTTGTTCCTCTCAATGAAGTACAACTCAGATCAGGTAGAATCCTGGATCAACCTTCTACAAGTGTTCAACAACCAAGCATTTCTGAGGAAGAATCTCTCAAAGTCAATAAGGGTTCTGAAGTATCACTTCAAAACCAAAATATCCAAAAAGAAAAAGAAAAAGAATCAACCTCTACAACTCCCATAGTTGAGCAACCTACACCTTTAGCTACACCTCCTTTTCCTGAAAGTTTACAAATTGACAAAGGAGTGGAAAAGCAAATATGGGTGCCTGACTATAGTTTTCTAGATGAATTGAAGAATGTCTGTATCAAGATCCCCTTGTTACAAGCCATTAAGGAAATTCCCATTCTAGCAAAGACAATAAAGGAGTTGAGTTTGAAGAAAACAGGAAAAAGAACCAGAGATACCAAAAGGATACATCTAGTTGGAAAAATTGCAGACATTATGATGGGTAAGATTACCATGCAAAAATATGTGGATCCCGGTAGCCCTATTGTCAAGACTCATATTAATGGGGTTGAAATCCCAAATACTTTGATTGACTTAGGAGCCGCTATCAACATCATGAGTAGACAGACCATGGATCAGTTAAAGCTTCCTAACCTTCTCTTTACACCTACTTTACTGCAACTTGCAGATAGATCAATCATTAAACCTGATGGTGTATTGGAAGACATTCCAGTCTCCCTAGACTCTTGGGAATATCCAGTTGATTTTATGATTCTAACTCCCAAGAACGATCTAGGAGGACATCCTCTTATCTTAGGAAGACCTTGGCTAGCAACAGCTGATGCTTTTATCAGTTGTAGGTCTGGGGACATGTATATATCAGATGGTAATTCCACCAAGAAATTCAACTTGTATCCTCCAGCAAAGGCAATAACAGAAATAGGAGAAGATGAGTGGGTTGATGATGAGGATACTATTCAACCTGTTCTAACTATCTCTGAGATCAGTGAAGATCGTCAAATTCTAAATACATTAGAAAATTTTGAAATACCTTTAGAATATGACTCTACACAGTTTGAGTTAGATGCGGACATTGAATATCTCTCCTCTAGACAGATGTCTCTCTTCTCAATGGAAGAGTTTGGTAGTTCTACAGTTGAAATCCTTCCAGCAAAAACATTGAACATTAACAAAAACTTGGAAAGACCACAACAAGAAGAATTAACTAAACTTTTGCAAAAACATTCCATTGCATTTGCATGGGAATACACTGACATGAAAGGAATCGATCCTAAGACTTGTATTCATCACATCTATATTGAAGAAAACAACAGACCTATTAGGCAACCACAAAGAAGGATGAATCCAAACCTTAGGGAAATCGTGAAAGAAGAACTCCAGAAATTGCTCAAGGTAAACTTCATTTACCCCATTTCAGATAGCCAATGGGTTTCTCCCTTGGTTATAGTGCCCAAAAAGAATGGTAAATGGAGAGTTTGCATTGATTATCGAGAATTGAACAAGGCAACCTTAAAGGATCATTTCCCTCTACCTTTTATTGATCAGGTACTAGACATTTTAGCAGGTAAAAAGTATTTCTCATTCCTGGATGGTTTTAGTGGGTATAATCAAATTCAGGTAGCACCTGAAGATCAAGACAAAACCACATTTACTTGTCCTTGGGGAACTTTTGCCTACCGAGTACTCCCTTTTGGATTGTGCAATGCACCCGCTACATTTCAAAGGGATGTACTAGGAATCTTTTCAGACCTAATTCATGATTGTGTAGAGGTCTACATGGACGATTTCAAAGTTTATGGTAATACATTTGAAGAAGCTTTGGAAAATTTGGAAAAAGTACTGATAAGATGTAAGGAAACAAATCTTTCTTTAAGTCATGAAAAGTGTTTTATGATGTTTACTGAAGGGATTGTTTTAGGACATCATATTTCAGGAGATGGGATTAAGGTTGATAGATCCAAAGTTGAAGTCATCTCTAAGTTACCTGTTCCAAATTGCCAGAAAGATGTTAGAAGTTTTCTTGGGTTTACTGGATATTACAGAAGATTTATTGAAAACTTCACTAAGATAGCATCTCCTCTTTTCAAATTGCTTACCAAAGACTGTGAGTTCAAATGGGATCCTGAGTGTCAATCTGCCTTTGAAGCTTTAAAGACTAGAATATCTGAAGCACCCATCTTAAGGGGGCCAAATTGGAAACTCCCTTTCCACATTTCTATTGATGCTTCAGATACAGCTCTAGGAGCTGTTTTGGGACAAAAGGATTTGATCCCTTATGCCATTTATTACACCAGTAAAAATTTGACTCCCACTGAGTTAAATTATACTGTTAGAGAAAAAGAGTTCTTAGCTGTGGTACATGCGATCAATAAGTTTAGACACTACATAACCGGCTATGAAACCTTTGTCCATACTGATCACTCTGCCATAAGATATTTAATGAACAAACCTGTTACTAATGGCAGAGTTACAAGATGGATTTTACTTTTACAAGAATTCAACATTACTGTGTTAGATAGACCTGGAAAACAAAACACAGTAGCTGTTTTCTTGTCTAGAATCGAAAACACTAATGAAGATTCTCCAGTAGAAGATAAGTTTCCAGATGAATACTTGTTTGTAGTAACTACCAAGACTCCTTGGTATGCAGATATGGCTAATTATCTAGTTACAGGGAAGCTACCTCTACACTTATTTCCTAATGAGAAAAGGAAAATCATTCAGGAGAGTTCACATTATTCTTGGATTTCTAATGAATTGTTCAAAACAGGGCCAGATTGTATAATCAGAAGGTGCGTTCAGGAAGATGAAATGCCTGACATCCTTAAGGCATGTCATGATGAACCATGCGGCGGGCACTTTGCTGACAAGAGGACAGCCTATAAAATCCTTTCTCTAGGATATTATTGGCCTTCTCTCTTTAAAGATGCAAAGCAATATGTTAGAAGGTGTGACAGCTGCCAAAGAGTTGGGAGACCAACTCCTTCAAATGAAATGCCATTATAGCCTCAGGTATGCATCGAACCCTTTGAGAAATGGGCTCTAGATTTCGTTGGACCAATTAATCCACCATCAAAGCAAAAGAAGTATATATTGGTTTGTACTGATTATGTTACTAAGTGGGTAGAAGCCAAGGCATTGCCTTCTGCCACTGAAAATTCAGTTGTTCAATTTCTTTTTAAGGATATTTTCACTCGTTTTGGTGTCCCAAGGGAAATTGTGACAGATCAGGGTAGCCAATTTACATCTAAATTGATGGAGAAGCTGATGGAGGAATATAAGATCAAGCACAGAACATCTACTCCATACCATCCGCAATCAAATGGCCAAGTGGAATCTACCAATAAAGTTCTTGAAGGCATTATCACCAAGACTGTTCATCTTCATAGAAGAGATTGGGCGGAAAGGCTTCCTGAAGCCTTATGGGCCTATAGAACTACATGGAGGAACACAACAGGACATTCTCCCTATGAACTTGTTTATGGGAAGGAAGTCCTGCTCCCCATTGAGTTCCAAATCAAGACCTTCAAGGTGGCAGTCCAGTTGGGAATGAGCCTCTCAGAAGCCCAAAAACACAGAATGGACCAGCTAAATGAGCTAGATGAAATAAGACAAGATGCAATTCTAAGGACCGATCTAGTTCAGCACCAAAGATCTAAATGGCATGATCGTCATATCAAAGAAAGAAAGTTTCAGAAAGGAGATTGGGCTCTATTGTTTGATTCAAAGTTTAAAGACTTCAAAGGAAAATTTCAAACTCATTGGCTTGGGCCATATGAGGTTGATGAAGTCTTTAGTAATGGAGCAGTTCGAGTGAAAACTATTGATGAATTTCATACTCCTCTTATTGTGAATGGCCATCGCCTAAAAATCTACCAGAAGCCACTCTCAAAAGAGGAATTTGTCAAGTTGTTCAAAGAAGATTCTGCAATGAGGCTGGTGGAGAAGAATTATTCTCCTCCATCAGCCTAATCTCTGTTTCTTTCAGTTTAAAAAAAAAAAAAAAAAAAAAAAAAAGGAAAAAAAAAAGAAGAAAAAAAAATCTCTTGTATAAGCCTGAAAACCAATCTTGGATTGGCAGTCTTATGCAGAAAATGTAAGGTGAAAATCAGGGTCACCTGACACTTTATATTTTCCAAAAAAAAAAAAAATCCCTCTTCTTCCATCTCATCCATCTCATCATCTTAATTCCATTCCATTTTTTTCAGTCCATTCACTCCATCCCATTCTCATCAATAAAGTCCCTATCAGGACTATTTCATTTAGTCAAGTTGTTTTAATTCTCTTGGTGCAGGAAAAAATGTTGCTGCAAATTCTACAGCTAGGAGCCAATTCCGCAGCTGATATCCGAATTCCGCAGCTAATACACTCTGTCCCTGCAACAAAAATAAACTCTGTCTCAAAAAGAAAAAAATCTACAGTCAGAAGTACCAGCATCATTAAAGGGTGAAGACACGCAGCACATACAAAGGCAGCAATAAAGCAAAGGTTAGCAACATGATTAGCAAAGGAATCAAAATACACAAAGGTATGTTCTAAACCTCTAACTAACAATTATATCATTACGTATGGTTTTCAGATTATGGTATTAGGCACCTAGTGTAATGATTGAACAAGATCTCCGTTCACTCCTTGTCCATTATGCTGCGTAGTCCACCTCACCTCCGTTTTAACGGTCCATAATCACTGTGATTCAAACTTGATACGGCCTGCTCCCTTGCATTAATTCTTCGTACCAGAATGACGTGTCCTGTTACACCACGGCTCTTCAACTGATCATTCCGCAGCCAGGTGTATACCGTTACCTAACGTCGATGGGATTCGGCCGTTCTACCCTTTAATACCTTTCTACGCATGCATAACTTCATTCCTATCGCTGTTCACTCCCTCGATTTCATCGATTTCACTCTCGGTTCATTCACCACTCTGTCTCACCGTAAATCTACGCTGCTCCATTCTCCTCATCTCTCCGCTTAAAACCCTGACCAACAGGCTCACAATTGCATCACGGCCATTCTACTGTAGCCGTAACACCCACTACTGAACACTGTTTTCCCAATTTCATTACGGCCATTCTTCTGTAGCCGTGTAGTTCTCTGTTCCAGCCGTAATTTACGCTGAGGAGCACTGTTTTCCCGTGAAGTCTCTTTCCTTTAGCATCCAAACAGTATTGTCAGAGCAGCAAGAGAAGTTGGTAACCGAAATGGGCAAGCTATTAAGAGCAGAGCCGGAAGGTTCTAAATTTCTAGACGGTTACCCACAAACAAGGAATGCCCTGCAGAAGGCCAAATGGTTAAAATTTATTCAGAAATTCAAAGGATACCACAAAGAGGTTACCAAGGCCTTTGCTCGGTCGTTTGATGGGAAAACAAACGCTGTGGAGATTGGGGACTTGCAATTCACTGTCACAGAAAGCAGCTTGGCTCAAGCAACTGCTTTGCCTCGTACTGGAGAACGATGGTTCAAGAATCGAACTGTTGAAAGCCAAGAGTGGAAGAACATATTGAAAAATCCAGGTATGGATACTACTATCTTCACCAAAGGAATACCTGTAAGTAACATTAAAAAGGAATGGACTGCCTTACTTTTGCTAGTGCAGAAATTTTTGACATGTGAAGGCAGATTTGGTACAATGTATGTTTATCACACAAAGATAATGATGCATTTTATGGGTGAACATACCATCAATCTCCCTTATTTCCTGATGTCTAGTTTAAAGAAAATGAGTGTTGCTGTGCAAAAACATGTGGGTAACATTGAGCCACACCTATACCACCATGGCCTCATCAAAATACTAATTGAAGAGCAGTTAAAAATCAGGAAAGACACATGGAAGAAATTCCTTATCAGGAACCATTTTCAGGAGGTGGCTGAAGCCTCCATTAGCTCTCCTAAAGTACCAGCCTCTATTAGCTCTCCTAAAGTGCCCCAGAGAAGTAGAAGAAAAGAAAAAGAAACTGCTGCCCAAGATACTGATGTAGAAGAAACTGTCCAAGAAATCATTGCAGAAACTCTTCAAGAAATTGCCCAAGAAACCGTCTTGGAAACTGGTCAAAAAGAGAGGGAAAAGGGTAGCAAAACAAAAAGACAGAAAAGGGATAAGGGAAAAGCTATTTTGCAAACACCATCCCCTTCACCTGAGCCTTCAACCGAAGAAGATACCCAAACATTGGCTCATAGGCTTGCTCAGCTTCAGGAAACTGCCATCTCCAAGAAGAAAAGCACTAGCATACAGGTAAGAAGAAGTAGAAGGCTCATAGAAAGGAAAAGTGTAATAAAAGGAAAACAATCCCATTTTGTTGACTTGAGCACACCTGAGAAGAGACAAATTCAGCTAGATATTGACTCAAGTCCTCCTAGAGAGGAAAGCCCTTTTCAACAAGAAAGAGAGAGCAGCTTTCAAGAGTTTGAATTCAGACCAAGGAAAAATCCAGATATTGACCCTGTTCAGCAAGAAGCATATGACTATTTAGAAACATTGGAGCAATCTGTTGCTGGTCCTAGCACAGTCTTGCCCCTTGAACAACAGGTTCAATCTCTGAAGCAAGAAATATTTGAATTAGAAGTCTTAAATCGCCACATCAAAAATGAAAATGAAAAATTGAAACAACAAGGTAACGTGGACAAGATGATCCACGACAATACCATGCTTCATTTGGGCCTTTGGCAAAGAAAGAACAGAAAGTTGAAGAGAAAATGCAAGAAATTGAGCCGGGCATTGATCAACTTAAAATTCAGGTGCTTGGTGAAGAAACTGAGAACAAGTTTGGCAACGAAGAGGAAGAGAAGAAGGTTGGATGTCTTAGCAGAGGCATCCGAGCATATGAACTAAAGGATTATGCCAAGTTTTGGTTGCATGAGGACATGCAACACCCTCAGAGTGGGGGTATGTTGAGCCTCAACCTTGCACTCACTTAGCTATCTTTCCAACAGCCTTTTCCCATTCACTTCTTCCTTTTTCCATCTTTTCCTCCATTAACTTGTTCAAATTATTGCATTACATGTCTTTTTATCATGGTTTGTTAACTATGCTAATGTTTGATTGTTTGATTAGAATTTTGGAACATATACAACAATTCCGCAGCTGTTCAGCAATTCCGCAGCTGTTCAGCAATTCCGCAGCTATTCAGAGATTCCACAGCCTTTTTGTTGTTTGATATGCTCCACGCGTCTTCTCAAGGAACGGGCCACATGGGCATGTTGGGATGGATGTACACATGGATCGTATGCTATTGGTTGAGCCAAACCAGTCACGTATGCCCTTGGTCAACGCAGGTGTTCCCTCGGTCAAACGATCAAGTTCTAAACGGTGGCACGGGAGCTGTGAGCAGCTGGGACACGGAACTATAGCTGGCACTTCCTCCACGCCACGAAGACAGTTAAAGACAGGATCCAAACATAGATTTACCTCCCATGATGACCGTTTCCTCCAAAAGTGCACGAAGTTGCCTGCGTGTTGCTGCACAAGTTAATTAGTTAAGACTGCGTGTTGCTGCGTAGTTAATAAGTTAGGCTGTAGTTGCTTAGTTCACGCAGAGGGTAGTTTGCCTCTGTGCTTATAAATAAAGCGTGTGCCAACGCTTATAGATTAGCTTTGGAATATTGTAATTGCTGCACTGATTTTGTTATCAAAACTCTGTTTTAGAAGGCTGTTTCTACAACACTTTTTCACTGTATTTTGACATGCTGGTTTTATAAAAAGAAGACTGTTTCTGTTCACCTTTTCGTAGCTGATCTTTTAGTTGGTTGCGTGGATGGAGGGCCCCCATCTATGACAGCCTGTGTACATAGTGTTTGATTTCATTTTCTTGCCTTCAGCAATTTTTATTTCTTTCATCATGTATAATAGTGTACCATTTGATTTCATGTCATTTCATTTCCAGCTTTCATTTTAAACTGATCAATATTGTTTTCTGCAGGTTTTTAGCCCGGGATTGTGTGTTTTGTGTATTTGCTTTATCTCTGATGGTATTTTCAGTTGTCATATTCATAGTTGCTGCCTTTACTCTGTTTTTCTAGCTTAATTTCTAGTTTAGTTTCTTAAGCTGTATGCTAACACATTGATGGTCTCCTTATCATAAGTTGTTCATCTTTAAGAGATCAGAATACTAATAAATTACAGCTTGCTTTGAGTAGCTTTTGGCTTATATCACTAACTCTTTCTTCACTTGTTACACATAACAATGTATGTTGGAAGCAGAATGCTGGAGAAAGGCACAGTGGTGTTATAATTTGTCATTTAGAGCTTTATCACTTTTTAGACTTATCTCTAACTACTTCCTAATCGTGTTTTACATAGTACCATATGTTGGAAGCAGAGAGTTAGGAAGAGATGAACATTATCATTGGTTTTTAAAGTGATTTTCTTAACTTTTTATTTGCAGCAATATGAGTATTGACTAGTGCCATTAGAAAGTGGTTCTTTGCTTTCAGTTCATTTCAAGTTATTTATTTCAAGCTCTTTCTTTGCAAAGTTTAGAAGGTAGTTAGAAACCACCAGCAACACACACTCACTCATTTAGAAGTCACCTCACACACACTATCACTCATCTGTTTATAAAATCATCACTCCATCTTAGGAAGTTAAATTGACCACAAACAACACCCCCAAATGACAAAAAGATCTAAGAGGTTGCTTAAGTACATATAGTACACCTTCACTTCATCAGCTTAGGAGCTCCTGGTTGACAATTTATGATAGCAATTTAGACAACACTAAATTGACTAAACAGAAGGCTTTGTGGGAAAAGTTAGGGACTTTGTACCAATCTAAGTCTCTGGTGAATAGATTGTTCCTACGGAAAAAGCTGTATAACCTAAGGATGAATGATGAAGACTCGGTGACAGAGCATCTGAATGCATTTAATACTGTGGTAAGTCAGTTACCGTCTGTTGATATCAAAATTTAAAATGAAGATAAGTGCATTATTTTGTTGTGTTCTCTACCAAATTCATGGGATAGTTTGGTTATTGCAATAGGTAGCAATGAAACTGCCTTGCAGTTTCATGAAATAGTCTCATCCTTGCTGACGGAGGAGATGAGACGGAAAAATATGGAGAGCCAGAATGGTGATGCCTTGTCTATACGAGGACGGTCCCAGAATAGAAACAAAAATAAGTCATCTTGTGGGAGATCTAAATCTCCAGGAAAACCTGTAAAGGTGGTGTGTTGGAAATGCGGAAAGGAAGGGCACTACAAAAGGGAATGTAAATCTAAAGCTCTTGACAAAGGAAAGGGATCTGATGATGCTCCTTCTGCAGAGGCGAAAACTACCTCAGATGAAGGTGGGGATGTGTACTTGGATTCTTCAAGTACACATGTAGATCATGAGGCATGTTTGATTGGCTCAGGTGCATCCTTTCACTTCACTCCCCATAGAGAGTGGTTCTGCGAGTATGAGAAATACGATGGTGGTGATGTCTTCTTAGGGGATGATAGGAAGGCTAGAATCATTGGTCGCAGAAAACTAAAGTTGAAGTTGCAAGGTGGAAGGGTTAGAACACTTTTGGGTGTTCTACATTTTCCTGCATTGGCCATAAATATAATTTCTGTAAGCAAGATGGATGATGCAGGTGTAAAAACAATGTTTGGGAAGGATACCTACAAGATGGTTCGAGGAGCACTGGTATTGATGCGGGGAGTTTGAATTGGAACTTTGTACAAGCTGCAACGTAGCACTATTGGTGATGGGTGCAACAGTTTTGTGGTTCCTGAGAGTGGAGGAGAAAGTCTAGTGGTCTTTGGAGAGAAGACCATGTTGTGGCATCAAAGGGTCAGACATATTGGGGAGAAGGGCCTTCGAATACTTCAGGGTAAAGGTATGGTAGAAGGTATGAGTAATTCTGGATTTTGATTTTTGTGAAAATTGTGTATATGGGAAGCAGAATCGGGTGAGTTTCCCCTCTGGTGGTAAGAGGGCGAAAAAGATATTAGAGCTTGTGCACAATGATGTGTTTGGACCTGTGAAGGTTCCATCACTAGGTAAATCTATGTACTATGCATCATTTATATATGACTTCTCAAGGAATACATGGATATATTTCCTTAAGAATAAATCTGAAGTCTTTGACAGGTTTAAAGAATTTAAGGCTCTGGTGGAAAACCAGACAGAGAAGAAGATAAAGGTGCTGAGGACAGATAACGGTGGAGAGTTTTGTAGTAAGGAATTTGAAGAATTCTGTAAGAAGTGTGGTATAGCACGATAGATGACTACTCCATATACACCTCAGCAAAACGGAGTTGCAGAAAGAATGAAAAAGACGCTAATGGAAAGGGAAAGAAGTATGCTCAGTGGTGTCGGGTTAGGACAGGAATTCTGGGCAGAGGCAATAGAGACAACATGTTACCTGGTCAATAGATCACCTTCATCAGTGTTGGAGGATAAGATTCCACAAGAGGTATGGACTGGCAAGAAACCCTCTCTTTCACATCTAAGGGTATTTGGATGTGATGCATATGTACATGTTCCAAAGGAGAAATGAACCAAGTTGGATAGTAAATCTGAAAAGTGCATCTTTATTGGGTATAAGGATGGTTTAAAGGGTTATAAGCTTTGGAACCCAGTAACAAGGAAGACTGTGTACAACTGAGATGTGGTGTGCAGAGAGGTGAAAGATATTATTAAACATGAAGTCCAACCAAAGGAACCTGAGAAGATAGAGTTTGAGCTAAAGGAGGAAGAATCAGACTCTACAGCAGAGGAGGCATCAGAAGATGAAGAGCCACAAACTCTGGGTGTGAGAAGATCAGTTCGAGAAAGAAGGCAGCCAGAAATGTATAGTCCATCTGCTTTCTATTCAAATTTTGCTTTATCTATTATTGATGATGATCCCATAACTGTGAAGGAAATAATAGATTCAGAGGATGGAAAACTCTGGAAAGAGGCCATGGTTGATGAAATGGCATCTTTGCACAAAAATGAGGCTTGGGATCTAGTGGAGTTGCCGATTGGAAGGAAACCCATTGGCAGCAAATGGGTATTCAAGAAGAAGACAAATGCAAAAGGAAAGGTGGAGAAATACAAAGCTCGGTTGGTAGAAAAAGGTTATTCACAGGTGTCGGGAATTGATTTTGGTGATATTTTTTCTCCTGTTGCCAAGATAACTTCTATTAGATTACTTTTATCTGTTGCTGTTGCTTTTGATTTTGAGGTAGAACAGATGGATGTGAAGACAACATTTCTTCATGAATCAACCTGAAGGCTTTGCGGTAGGGTAAGAAAAAATTGATATGCAAGTTAAAGAAGTCTCTGTATGGGTTAAAACAGTCACCAAGGATGTGGTATCAGAAATTTGATACATTTATACGGGGACTTGGCTTCACTAGAAGCAAAGTAGATCACTGTGTGTATTTTAAATTAATTGGTGACCGTGTTATTTATCTGGTCTTGTATGTGGATGATATGTTGCTGGTTGGAAATGACAAAGAAATTATCCAGTATTTGAAGACCCAATTGTCCTCCAAATTCGACATGAAAGATCTTGGTGCTGCAAACTATATTTTGGGCATGGAAATTAAAAGAGATCGGGCAAAGAGAAAGCTCTGGTTAAACCAGAGGAAGTATGTCGAGACAATATTGTAGAGGTTTAGTATGCAGGGTAGTAAACCGGTGAAGATTCCTATTCCTGTAGGTGTAAATTTATCTGCTAAACAGTGTCCCAAGACACAAGAATAGGGAGAGGATATGTCCCATGTTCCATGTGAAAGTGCAGTCGGTAGCCTGATGTTTGTGATGGTCTGTACTAGACCAGACATTGCACATGCAGTGGGAGTATTGAGTAGGTTTATGTCAAAACCAGGGAAGGAGCATTGGACAACATTGAAGCTAGTTTTCAGGTATTTGCGTGGCACTAGTGATTATGGTTTGTGCTACCAAGGAAGACCAGGATTGGACAGAGTTTTCGATATCCGTGTCTTTGTTGATGTGGACTGGGTTGGAGATCTAGATTAGAGAAGATCTACAAGTGGGTATGTGTTTAACCTATTTGGAGGTGCAGTCAGTTGGATGAGTAAGAAACAATCTGTAGTGGCACTATCAACTACAAAGGCAGAATACATGGCAGCCACTCATGCAAGCAAGGAAGTAGTTTGGTTGCAGAGATTGTGTTCAAGTATGGGGTTAGTACAAGGAGTTATAAGGATAGACTGTGACAACCAAAGTGCAATTTTATTGGCAAAGAAACCTGCTTACCATTCAAAGACAAATCAAATTGATGTTCAATATCACTTTGTGAGGGATATGATAGAAGACAAAAAGGTGTTGCTGGTAAAGGTGGACACTTTGAAGAATACTGCAGATGCATTGACAAAATCTGTGAGCTCTGAGAAGTTCTCTTGGTGGAGAGAAACAATGGGCATTACAGGGCTGGATAAATGACTAAGCTCTCTTGTGGCCCCCTGTGGAAAGAAAACAAGTGGGAGAATGATGGGTTGTGTTATTGTGTTATTTTTTGGACCCTATATTAGGTTGGGTGGACCTACCTATGGTTTTGTGCATGATTTTTGCACATGGTTTTGGACGCGATGGTTTTCGGTCCATGGTTTTGGACGCGATGGTTTTTCGGTCCATGGTATTGGATGCTTCAACATGTATAAATATGTATTGTAACATTGAAAGTAACATAATGAAAAATCAAGCTGGTAGTCCCGGTTTTGGGTTCTAGGGGAAAATATCTGTGTATATGTGTTATGCACTCACATTGTTTATTTTCTGTGTTTTAGAATTCATATGCAGGTAATTTCTGTACGGGGTAAAAACCTACACTGATGGCTAATGACTTCACGTGATCAGACCCATGCACTTTTAGTATAGGAGTAGGAGTAGTGTTTTCTTTCAGTTGTTTGCTTGCATGCTTGTTTGCTTACATGCTTTGCTTGCTTGTTTGTGTGCTTGCTTGTTTTCTTACTTGTTTTGCTTTCACTTTTACTTCTGCTCTTGCTTTGCTTTGTTGTTTGTTTTGTTTGTTCGTAGGTTAGTTTGCATGAAACCATGTGTGACTCATGAAACGAGATGGGTAAAGTACAAGAGGGTTTGTACAGCTATCGCTACTTGGTTATCTGTCATCTTTCCTTTGTATGATGAACTTGTTACTCTTAGTCCATGATACGTCGAAGGAAAATACTTCGAAGTGAACCTTGGTGTAAACACAATGCTAGCACGCTAATTAGTGTCATCTTCTCTAGTCGATTGTTTTTGGGTTAACCCTTGTGAGCTCAGTCAAGTAGAGTAAGGTGAGGGGGAAAACCTTAACAGGCACGTCAGAGATATAATAAACTACTTCTATGCTAGAACAACCTCCTCTGCTCTTAATAAGTCAGGATCCTTGTTCCGCCTCTGAAATGAATAAGTACTATGCACAGTGAAAATGAAAAATGAAAAACTGAAAAGTCAAAAAATTCAAAATGAAAAATTAATAAGGCGAAAGAAGAGAAAGGCTTCTTGCACAGGGATGCGATGCAAGTAACTTCGTTGGGGTACTGACCAGGCTCACTGGCAGCGGAGACATGCTTGTGTTCCTATGTGACTCCACCGGGGTACTGTCTAGGCCTGCTGGCAGTGGAGCAACTCCAGAGATGAAACTAAGACTCTGATGACTATACTGCTTGTTCACCTATATACCTGTCAACCCCAATCGAAACAATTGTGTTGTCTTGGATTGGAATGTGTGTCAATCGACCAAGAGTTTGGTAGATGTTACATCTTACATCAAGCTAGTGTGAAGCCAAGATGAACTAAGAACTGAACAATACTTCCGGAGGTGTTAGACTCGTTTTTCACGAAGAAGGTCTATTTAGAGAGCTGGAGTTCTACCAATGTATCGCCAAGTGTTGTAGCGGCTACAACCGCCCTTCAAAATTTTGCCTTAGCCTGTTTTGGAGCTTCCCCTACCAACCTTACACAACACTTTGTCTTTCTTCGTGAAGTACTCAAGCTTCAGTGTTTTCCTTGCACAAAGGCAGCCTGTTGATCACTCTTGATCCATTCCCCTCATAGGCTTCTTACTCGAACCTAGTCCAGTTGCAGGCTGAGTAGCTTCCCCTTGAAAATTGTGCATTCCTGGAGGGCAACCAACCTTTCCCTCCGGGAATTACACAATTCCCTCTGGCAGCCTGCTTGTTATAGATATTTTTGTGCCTTACAGCTCCAAGCATGAAATGTCCATAAACCAAGGGATCCTATGTCCCTAAAAGTGTTGTTCCGACCCCTAAAGGAACAAGGTCAACAAATTACAGCTTCTCTCAGAAGTTCTCCACCAGAAAATGCTCAGAATCAGTCAAATCAGGACCATTTCAGCTGCTCCACTGGCTAGCTGCGTTGCATAGCACCCAAATACACTAGCTAGGTGCGTTGCAACGCACCTAAATGCACTATCAGGGTGCGTTGAGCGGGAAATGATAAATGGCAGTGCCATTCCGCGAGGTGGAAAGACAATGGAAGCTTCCAGAATCTTCTCCAATGACACTTGCCTCACTGAATTCGACCAAGGATGAGTAAGAGGTTCTCAGTCTCCAAGTGGAAGCAAGAACTGACAGAGAGAAGACACTAGTCAAATCATAAGCTGACTCATCCTCCTTGCATACATCTATATATGGATCCCTCATCCCAGAGATCCAGAGGCTGGCATTTTGTACATTGCAAAGAATTGCTGTTGGTTTTGAGATAGATATCAGAGTATTGGGTGATTTATGCTTTGTTGGAGGTGAAGAGGGGCTTCTTTGCTGGGAGGTTGATGCTGGATCAGGAATCATCGGTTGTAACTCCTCCTGGATCTTCTTGTTATATCAATAAAACTATTTGAGTTTCTCCTACATGCTTGTGTATCATTGATGTTTGTTACATTTGTATGTTTAGCTTAAATATGATCCTAAGATTTTTATGAATATAGATCCATGTCTTTGTGTAGTTTTCTTCTTCTGTGATCTTACAGGAACTTGGTGAAGCTGGGAAAGTAAGGAAGCAGGTAGCTGGAAGACTGTCAAAGAAGAGAGGGATTGGATCAAAGGAATAGCGCAAGACACAGGTCGGTTCTTCCTATCCCCCTCTATCCTTAATTCATAAAGGAAATACAAAAGTAGTTTTCTCTGTTTGTTTCTAAGGTAACTGTCACACCTTAGTGGGATAGAGTCGTTCTAAATAGACACTTTTCCCGGTAACACTGCTGGGCTCTAGGATTGCGCGATCTTGCCAGCCAACCCTCCCAGCAGAATTTGTGCAATTTTTTCCATCAACAAGCTGTTCAACCCAGGATTTGTGAAAATCTGGGTAGTAGTCAACTACTATGCCCAGAAATTGCGTAATCCCTTGGGTAGTCAGCCTAGCTTCCAGTCAGAAATGCACATTTTTCTTTAGCAGTCAAGTAGTCTCTTGCATGTGTAGCTCAGTTGATTGGTTCCCTTCGGGACTGAGCAAAACAAACTTGCATGCATAGGCTATTTATACCAAGGCAGCATGCAAAGGCATCCCTTGTTTCAGGGATCTATGTTTAGCAATTGGAGGTTACATGCAAGGAACAATTAAGAAACCTCCCTCCAAGTGTCGCTTCCCCTAGATTTGTGGCATGCACGTCACAACCTCGATGTTATCAAAACTCATCAACTGGATGCTGCAGAGCTCATTCCTCACATCAACCTTGTAGCTCTGACATCCCACATCACATCTAGGAACAGTCGGCACATTTAGCTCAACTATTTTGGGGTAAGCTCGCTTCTCATGCATTTTGCTGCATTTCTGTTTCCTTTTGGGTTTTTGCTTGTATGAGTATTGTTTGCTTTATTTATTTGAACGCTTGCTGTCGTTTACATGTATAATAGCTTGTCCTAGCTCTGTTTCAATTTTCGTTGCTATCTCACTATTGTCGCATGCATGAAACTGTTTTACATGGACGTTCGCCCAACTGGCGAACGACCTCACCCACATGCATGTTAATCTGTTTGCTCAATCCTCCATTCATGTTTTACATGCACTATTTATCATTTTTGTTATCACTTAGTGTCGCCATGCATTTCATCGACTTACTTGCTTTCAGTTTCCTGTCGGCGAGTCGGGCCAACCTTGGCCCGGTCTCTGCCTTCACCAAGGCTGCATTATGCAATTTGGAGAAGGAAGGCTCACCTTCCTCTCCAGATTTGTGCATTCTGGCCCAACATTGGCCTCCTAGACTGAATTGCGCATTTCTGGAGGTCAGTGGCTGCTTGGCCCAAAAATTTGAGCAAATCTGCCACTGGGCCAATAGTCCTTCCCAGCTGGGATTTCTCATTGCGCAATCCCAACAGCCAACTGCTTGACTGGACTATGCATTGCACAGTTCCAGTAGTCAGTGGGTCTCCCAGCAGCCCGAACTATGCCTTGTGCAGTCTTGGTAGTCTGTCTCCCGACCTCCCGGCTGAAATTGTGCAACCTTCATTATCATTCACCCAGGTATGTTGCAAGTCAGTTCTCATGTTCAGTTTGGCTTTCAAATGACATATTTCTTGCTATGAGAGTTTCTCTACCTCCAGGTATCACAGGTGTTCATCTACCTCTCATCAGTACAGGTACAATGGTTTCCAAGGGAGCAGAGACGAAGACATCGTTTAGCGCACGCTTGGGGATGTAGTCAATCAAGTGTCCATGGGCTTAACTACTCACGAAGACATCAAGTTGTTCATGGACAAGGACATCAAGCAGCATCATCATGAACAACAGCTGAAGGTAGCATACCAAATGCAACGAACACAACAAATGAGGCGAACGCATCAAATGCAAGAGGAAGGTTGTTGACAACATAGAGGCGAAGCAAAGTTGCAAGATCAAGCAGATCCATTGATAATGAAAGAAACTTTGGAGACTCGGGCTATGAAGTGACGGTGTGACATGAAGATCGCGTGAAGGCAGAAGATGGAACAAAGAAGGAGTTGCATGTGATGAAGCAACAACTCAGGAAGAACATGAAGCTGCACAGACTGGCCAATGAGTTGCAACAAGAACATGAACAAAAGTGGGCACAACATGCACTCACGGATGAAACTACGCCAGTATGAGTTAGAGATCCATCCCAGCAGCTGACACAAAGTAGACATGGTGAGAAATGTTGTTGATTGCATGTAAAGGATCTAGTACCATGCATGTCGTTGAGTGCACGCATGCAGTCCAACCCATTCAACACACTCACTAGGGCGAATACAAGAAGCAAGTTCAACTGGGGCTGAACATGCACTTTGGCAAGTGGATGCGCATGACCACCAACACACACTTGAAGATCAACATGGACACTATGCACCAGTGTGTTTCTAGTTCAACTGTACCCAAGAAGACCATGCACATGTTAGCAGACAAGTTGGATGAAGGGGCCGAACCAATGCATCGGTTGCAATGAAGGCAAGAGTTCGCTTCAACAAGATGTCACCATGAGGTGCATGCACACCATCACAGATGACCAAGCTTGGAATCAACTCACCAGATTCAACATGACAAGCATGTCAAAGAGTTGGTCTCACCACAGCAGACTGAGTGTCAGTGATGTCTTGCAACGCTTGCTCAAGCCATGTTGTCTCACATGAGTACATGTCATTGTAATGTTGAGTCATGTCAAGTGTAAATCGAGTGTCAACAGTTGGATGTAACAGTCATAGAGTAGGTGAAGAGTCATGAGGGTAGTTGAACTGTCACAAAGGGAAATGTCAAGGGTCACGCCACCCTTTGTTATAAATAGTCGCTCATAACTCATTATATAGGCTTTTGGTGAGCCAAGCTTCTACTGAGACTATCTTGAAGAAGGCTTGGACAATATTGTAACGCACCTTCGCTTCTCCACTACACGGAGCTAGTACTTCTCTTTGGAGGAGCAAGTAGATGTGGCTGTAATGTTCCACTGATGGGGTTAGGAGGTTTACATGGTGTATTGTATGATTGTGACTTACACTTCTTTTATAATAAGAGCCAACACATTTTCATGCATATGTTGTTATTGTAGTTGGATTGTTATGGTTGCCTTAATTATATATGTTGTTTAACTTACGTACTTGTGTATGAACTGATTTGTATGCAATTATATGAATCTTGTTGTTAATGTGTTGCATATGTTATTAATGATATCACTGTCCGTGTCAACTGCTCTGCCAGACATTAGACAAACCTTTCTCATGAACCTAGTTATATGAACCGTCACACTCGTCTCAGACTGATCTGTGAGTACTGTTTGTGTTATCTTACCTTGTAAGTTGTGACTGTCGCATCCGTGTCGACTGCTCTGCCGAAAGCTGTGCATGTCCATTGTGTTGTGTGTTCGTAGCTGAGTTGGGACTGATCCCTTTCAACCTGGAACTCACCTTCACCTTCTTCTCCCTTTGAAGTGTTGGAACCTCTCATACTCATTCCTTGACTCACTACGTCAGTCACACCCTTGCAACTAACAGAGTTATCTTACTTGCCTCTGTGCGACATCACGATCGAGGCATTGCCTTACAACCCATTGTTGGGACTCCTACACCAAATGGTCTAAGGTCTAATTGGGACTTCTTACCGGGGAGATCCCCTTGACATGTTGGCGGGTCGAGCACTGTCAACAATATACTAGAACAAGATGTAACAAAGAAATTTATCAAGGATAGTTTGACAGTGTGAAGAACCTGAATAATTTATTTTCACTAGACAATAGTGCAACACATCCCATATTATATGCATTAGAAATTTGCGACAATGTGCTTGAACTTTTAGAAGTTTAGCAAATAAGGGAAGTCTTACAAGTGTACCATCAACAAATTTGGAGATGAGGAAATAATTAATAGCTAGGTGAAAGAGAGGGTTGCTAATGGAACTATTGTTGTTGTTGGAAGAGTTAATCATTTGACTAGTTGAGTGCCAAACTAGAGAATGACTGGAAGGATATAGTGATAAATCCCGTGGAAGAGGTTTTCCAATAAGGAGATCCATAAGATCATCAATAGATTTATTGTTGCATTTATCATGAGTGTGCAAAGAATTTATATATATTTGAAACATTTTCTCTCTACTACATTTGATCAAATGGATACTAACATGGATACACTGGCAATGTGTAAGAATTCATGGACTTACATAGTATGGAGCTTTAGCAAGAGAGATGGATTCAGATGGGAGCCCAAGCATGAAGATATGTAGAAAATAAAATCCCTTTGATTCCATGAACAAGAGGTAAATAACAATTGCTCAAATTAAATTTAGTACATGTTACGAATGACCTTCAAGTTGTTTTGCGAGATGGTAAAGTTCTAATGTTGTTGAGTCAAGATAAATTTTAAGTCTATATATCATTGAATATTTTCAATGCCATATGTATGCAAAGCCAACAATGTCATATGATTCTAAAGCTACAAGTATGTAAGTCATGAATGGTTGAGTGTTTATGGATATAAAGAGTTAATTTTAGATGGAGAGTAAGCATTCACATAAAGAGTCAAAGGGAGATCACACTTCAAAGTCTAAAACCAGAGATATTAGGTAAAAATGTCCTTTTAGAAATCAATACAAATAGTCATGTAAGTAATGAAAACAAGAGATATATTTTTTATCAAGAGTCAAACTCAAGATTAGTTTTTATTAATGTAACGATTCAAAGACAAGTTGAGAGTCTAAGAATGTCTATGGTGAAACACTAAAGGTGCATGTTTGGTGGTATTATATGCCCTGAAAATTATCTTGAGTCAAGAGTTTGTTGAAGCAACGAGTTGCAATCAAGTTGATAGTATAGAGTTAGGGTAAAATTTAATCGAAGTTAAAGTCATGGAGACTATTGAAGTTGAAAGTAAATATAAAGTCATGGAGATAATTGAAGTTGAAAGTAAAAGTAAATCCATATCAAATCATGATAGTGGTGCATCAATTAAGTCTTCCAAACTAAGGTCATAGGTTGCCTTGTTGTTCTTTGTGCAACCCAATAAGAAACATATTTTGTAAATCATGTAATTGTAGCTGAATGAAGAAGATTGCAAGTAAGAAGATGATAATGGAAAGAATACTAATGAAGAGAAAATAATATGTTGAATCCATGACAAAAGTAGATGACACAAAAAAGTGCAAGTAGAAAAAAAAGAGAAAAGAGGAATTTGGTGGCAAGAAGAAGCCCTATAGTTATTCAAGCTTGAAAAGTGAAGAGCGGGGAACATATAAAAACTTAGAGAGAAGGTCCACGATGAATAAGAACAATATATACCAAAAGGTTAGGTTCAAAGAAAGAAACAACCTAGGTGAGGTATGTACCAATGTGATAAAGACTTACTGAGAAAGAAGAAGCACATTGAGGCCCGAAGCAAGAGAGAGGAGAAAATAACCACATTGAAGCTTAGATGAAGGCCTAATAGAAGGAAAATTCCATAGAAAGGTAAAGTTGAAGCATATGGACTCCTAGTCATGAACAAAAAAGAACAAAAGGCAAGGACATATTAAAAAGAAAAGAGGAAAGGAAAATGGCACATGAAAATTGTTGGAAAATCGGGAGGCATGTAATTTAATTTAGATTTTCCTTTCAATAGTAATTGCTTGTGAATTTAGTTTGATTCTTTATTAATCTTTACTCTGATTCTTTCATCAAACAATTACCATAACATGTGTTAAGGTCCTATAATATAGTGATCAAAGTATGTTTGTCTAGCTATTTATCCCGAGGGATGTTGTAACTTATTTTTTACTTTAGTTGCTTTTATCTTTTTGAAAAAAAATAAAAAATAAAAATAAAAGAATAAAAAAAGAAAAAAGAAAGAAAGAAAGAAAAAATAGAAAAAGAATAAAAAGGGGGACAAAAGAAAAATATATGAAAAAATTAAAAATAGATGTCCCAAATAAAACTTGCTAGTTCAAAAGCCGCACTAAACCATTTTATTAATTTTAATATTCCTTATTAGTGGAGAATTATTATTTAATCTGTAGATAAATTGATGAATTGATGTTTTTTCCTTTTCGATAAAGTCATCACATGAATGAATGGCCAAGATTGTCCCTGTCTGGATCAATGACGGAGGACAAGTTCTGGACCCCCCGCACTTTTGAAAGTTAACGAAGGAGGGGTTTGAAAAACGTCTTTTTGGAAACCACCAAACCGTACGTGGCAGCCCCACAATGAGTTCGGGGCGCCCTTCTCAGAAACATCTTACCACCTACCCCTCCTCTAAAAAAGCTTTCCCTCTCCCTCTCCCACTCCATTCACATTCCGCCACTTGTTATTCTCTTCCCCGCCCCCGCCATATAACAGTTTAAACCATTTAATTTCCCTACCAATAGTCATATGACTGTTTAATGGTTAATTCTTCCCGCCAACGTCTAATTTCCCTAATGAGACGCACCAAAAACAATTTTTTTTTTTTAACCATTCGCCCTCCCATATAAAAAGCTACACATCACCTTGTATACATTCCTTTCACTATTTCATTTCTTACCAATGCAAGTTCAATCCCGAATTTCACAAGCACACCATCGTCCTCCTACACCATTAATCATTGCAATCCGGTAATTCAATTCCCTAGCTTCTAATTTGCAGTCAGAAATGTTGTCCCAGAAAGGCAAATGGAAGTTCATTGTAGAAATACCTACATTGCACCATGTTATAAACCTTAATGAAATTCCCCCCATCAACGCACTGTATAAGATATCAGAGACCCAATGTAATTTAGATCTATATGAACTCCATAATTGAGAAAACCAAAAGTTCTTAGATGTCAGCGATGAATTGAGCATTTGGTAATCATTCTTACCTTAATTAATTTTCCCCCAAACTCATGTTTTTCCATATTTTGTTACATGGTGTCATCTCAGATATCTCCCTAGCTAGAGGGTTGTAATTTCCCAAAACAATGAAACTCTATTTGCAATTACACCTGAAGCTATCTGTAAAGCACTCTAGATTGATCCTCAAATTCCCTTGTATCCTTTTTCCATTGATTCACTCATGGAGATATATCAGAAAATCACTTTCTGTCAATGAGCTCGTATTTTTGAGTCCTTTTTGCCTGAGAATTCTGAGTTACCTAGAATTAATCCCCCATATTTTGCTTCTATATTTCCTGAAATGTCAAGGTAAGTTATTTCTAGTGTTGCTTGCTTGTTAGATTATCCTACAGATCAATGGGTAGATGAAGTAGTATTAGGATTTTTATTAGTGTTCTCTATTGGTCAACGACCCTTAATCATTTTCAATTATAGCCAGTTTCTGTCAGATGTTATTCATGACTATTTTTTTAAGTTTTCTGCTGAAGTTGCATTCAAACACCAGTTGATTCTCGTATATTTGATGTTATTTCATCAAGCAGATATATTCAAGTTTCAATTACAGAAGTTGGATGAACAGGGAAGACCATGGTCATTCATTCACTTGACTTCCTTGGTGAGGAAGAATTCAAAAGAACACTTCTTCAGTGATTTTTTAGATCAGTTATTGCATGTGTCCTTGTCTCTTCTTAGCAGTGATGTTATACCAAAGATTTCAATAGAAAACAAGAGAGTTTTGCATCTTACTGAGCAAGCCAAGGTTGGAGACTGGGATTTTTACCAGAACTATACATAAATTAGGATATATGGATGTGAAATCCCTCCTCAGAGGTTGCCAATTTTTGTGCCAATAATAATATTTGCCTTAGAATATATCAGGTAAATGATGAATATGAATGACTTATATTTTGTATCAAGAAAGCAGAAGGCATAGATTGACCCTTTCATCGTCAATACTAGAGTAGCAATAAAGGAGGTAGATTTTTTACTGAAGAAAATGAAATTCAAATTGAGTTTCACATGGTCTTATGATCCTTTAGGGATAATTTCAAAATTAAGAGTGGAGCAGAGGACCACACCTTATGTACATACACCTAGACTAGAAATAGAGCAATATGAAAATCAAGAGGAGTGGACAGAGAATACACTACAATAAACTAAAGAATTAATTGTGAGTCAAACATACCTAAAACTCCTATCTCAAAAGAAAAAGAAACTAAAAGGTCAAGGGAAAGTATGTCTCCTACAGACTCAAAATCTCAAGCTGCATACTTTCTAGTTTTCAAGAGAAGAAAGAAAACAAACACTCAGGAGGAATCCTCAAAAGAAAAGGGCTCACAAGAGAAAACTACAGTTGTTCTAACAGGTTTTCCCACTACTTCTTTTGCACATATTGAAGAAACAACAGAGTCTCCTGAGGCTTCTGCTTCTCATATTGCAACACAACAAAATATTTTTGCTAGGTACAAAGAGATTAAGAGGAAAAATGAAGCATTGAAGGTCACAACTTATTCAGAATTTTGGAAGCAATCTTCTACTACCCAGCACAAACTGTTGTTTGCACTTGACACAAAGAAGGGACAGTTCCAATTAGCTTTCTTGGAACCTACAGTTCCAGTCCCTAAAAGTGCAGAAGATTACAAAACATCTGTCTTTGCTTTTGACACCAAGAAGATTCATGCAATTGATCAGATTGACTTGCATAAACAAGCTGGTGAGATGATATATTCAACATTAACAAGTTCAGCCATGGAAACCTCTAAACTACAAGCCTCTTTGAACAATATTCATTCACAATTGAAGATAGAAAGAATGTCATCCTTGGCCAAAGACACAAGAACTAAAGCTCTTGAAGATTTGGTGATTAAATTAGGATATGATCATACTGACATTAAAGCAATTGAGGAAATGATAAAAAACAAAAATGTTGATATTGAAGCCCTAAGAAATAAGCTCAAGCTTCCAACTACAAATCACCCACGGACCAAAGAAATTACTCAACTAGAAGTAAAGAAAAAAAATTTGTTCAAGTTGATAGTTGAGAAAAATGTTCAAATTCAGAAGATGGAGATACTTTTGAAAGAAAAGGAATAGTTAGCAACAACAGGTACATCAACACAACAAACAACGACAACAACCTCAATAGAAAGAACATAGTCAACCACTGCAGACTCCTCTGAAAAATGATTGAAAGCTCTAGAAGATTTATCATTGACCAACAAAGAAAATGAAATATTGTTACCAACATTGAAAAAATGGAAGAAAATAAAATAAAATATGACAATTCATATTTAGTAGAAGTGCAAAAAAACTTTAATCTTACTCGAAAGCTTGAAAAGTATGAATACTGTTACACAACATTTTGTCACTATCCTTGCACTCCTCGTTCCACAATCCTGGAGGACCTCTACAGTGAACCCTACATGCTTTCCCATCATGAAGAAACTCCCAGTATATCCCTCTTCATGAGCAGAATAACTTCCCTTTGCATCATTTCACAAGAATCTTCCTTTTACCCTAGTTTACAAGACTGACGCTACTGACAAGTTTCCTCCTCGCGCCAATTTGCAGAGATTAAAACTAGGACTAGTGCCGTACGATGCTACTGATCCATTTCTCAGTCGCATCGATCCTCTTTTGCCATTTTTTTAAAATATGGAGTCAAAGTTTCCAGGTCTAGAAGCTTCGTAACGAAAGTTTGGTAAATGGTTGGGCTGGATGGAGCCGAGGAAGTCAATTTGGGCTCTTTTCCCCTATTAGGATGGAACCAACCCAAGAGATAAATCCTTCTCCCATGATAAGAGGAACCATCTCCCCTCTATCCAAGCTATATAAGCCCCTCCTTTTACAAGCTTCACTAGTTTCAGTATTGGTATTTTTGGAGCTTGAATAAACAGCAAGACATCTATAACTTGTTGCTCTCTAGTTTATGTTTGAGGGAGAATAGTGTGTTTGGTTTGGTTTGAGACTAAAGGGAAGAGGCCTTAAAACTTCCATCGTTGGGGCTATCCATGAGATGCTAGTAGAAGTGTGGGAACCCAGATACATCGGAGGAGACCAACAACATCAAGGCATTGGTTGTAATCTCTTTCTGAACTTATATGAATACAACTATTGATTGATTTCCTACATTGAAGTGTTATCTTACATTTGATGGCTTAATGTTCCTTGACCTGTTAAGTAGGCTGAATGCAATTTGTATGCAATCACATTTGTTATTGTTGTTTGTTTACTTGTTTCAGGTATTCGAAGGAAGGAAACGGAAAGTAACTGGAGTGAGGAAGCAGGATCATCACCAAGCGGAATAATGTTCTAAGAGGTAGGCCCAATTATTTTATTCTAGCTTAAGGAAATTTTCCATAGATTGTTTGTTTGTGGTTAGACCCACTCTCGGGCTAGAGGAATTGTTTTTGTCCGCACTGAGAATTTACCTACACCACAAATTGGAGACTCCACTGGGGAGCCAATCCTTATGTTTGATTGATTGTTATTTTATGGTTTGTGTGAACTTTTCTACTATCACCATTTCCCTTTAGTGTTCTCTACTTTGCATGGTTTACTGCTATGAGCCTGAAATTTACAGTGGCAAGTCTGGTTTTAGCCTTTGAAAATTTTTATTTTTTTCCTTGAATCCTCGGTCAGCGCGTTTATTTTTCTGATAGTCGCGCTGATCAGTGTGAGTTTCTCAAAAACAGTCACGCCGAACCCCTTCTAGCACTTGTTGTCAGTTAGGCAGTCGCGCCGATTCCTGTAGGTGAAGATCATAACCAGTGTGACTTTCCCTCTTGGTTTTTGCCTCTTAGCTTGTTTTGACTATGTTCTCCCTCACTGGAAAGCTACTTTAGCTTGGTTTATATGCTTGTTTGGTTTGCCTTTTCTTCACTTGGTTTCTTGAGTCCTTGGATGGTTTGTAGCCCTAGGGCATCTAGGTCATCATCCATTCACTTGTTTGTGTGCTCAACAAGTCAAGTTGATAGTTAAGTTGCTCCTTGCATTTCGTTTTTAGTCCTTTTGTTGCTTTGATTTCCATTTAACAAGTTTGAAAAGTTTCGTTTGTTGATTAAGCGTCTCTTTTCGGGCATAGATCACATTGCTCATCTTGTTTTTGGTGGAGTCTTTGCATCATTAGTTTGGAAGGAATTCTCTTTTGTGCTTTGCATTTGCTTGAGGTTGATTGTTTTGAAAAAATTTCATTGAAGTGTTTGTGAAAGATTCATTTTATCATTTCATTGAAAAATACATAATTCTAGTTTGTTGAATCAATATGTTACATTAGCTAGCATCATTGAAGACTAGAGTTGCATCGTCATTTGCATTGGAAAAGAAATGAATTCTCTTTACTAGTGAAAGGACTACTTGAAGTGCGTTTGATAGGAAAGATAGGAATTGGAAAGAGTTTTTCATCATTTTGTTTTCAAAAAGCAAAGTAGTGAAAATGTCATTTTGCTTTCAATTGCTTGTTTGTTGCATTGAGTGTGTTTTCTACTCTCATTAGTGTAAACAATTCATCGAATTGAAAGGGTCTTGTCTCATTTAGCTGCATATAGGAGTTTTTTGAGTCACATTGATAAGGCCTGAAAACGAGACATAATTTCAAGATAAACTCTAAAATGTATTCAATTAACCTAAGGCACATTTGAAACCTAACGATCACATTTAGAAGGTCTAGGCTAGAGACGTGTTCCGGCGTCTTTAAACCTAGCAGTTGTTGTTCGCTTCGACACTAGACAGTGCTAGTACGAACTTGTGCTCCCCATATCGTCACGTATATAAAGGGAGACCCCACTAGGTTGCAATCCTTTATCCATAGGAAGCCGAGTCTGCCACCTTGTAAATGTGATACACCGAACACAACATTCAAGGAGATTGCATGCCTGTACTTCTCGGTTCACCGAGAGGTATTCTACAGTTCACGGTTACCTGGTAATCATTTTTGCCTAGATTATCCTGAGTAGTCATTTTGATATTTTTTACTCCCTAAATATAAAATATCATTCGAGCGCTTGTCCTTTCGAGCTCATTTCAAACCAAAAGTGATAGAGTCACTTTTGCTTCTTTCTCGACTCTTAAAACATGAAAGAGCACCAATTTGTTTTTGCGTCTTAAAAAATTGTTGCCCATGATCATATAACATTCCTGTTAGTCTTTTTCTAGACCACATCGTGAGTATGCCTTTAAATACATTTTAAAAGGCTTGGAATCAATCTCTTTCTTCTGGTTAATTGAGACAAGATCATTGTGGCTGAACCATCAGGTTCTCCTAGTTCCTCTTCCTCTCCTCTGTCTGAAAGATTGTCTGAGGAACCTTTTCCTGAATTGTCAGAGTCACTTGAGGACTAAGGTGTTGAGCTTGGAATTGTTCTGAGCATTCAAACTTTGTCATCTCGTCCTCCCCCTCCCTCAGATACTGGGTGACTTTTTGACATTGGATCGGAATCTCCGGATAATCCTATCTAGACTCCCAAGCGTCTGCCAACTTCTGAAGGTCAACTTGGACTGGTTGTTTATCCTTTGAATCCTTTGTTCGATCCTGTTGTGATATCACCGCATCATCCGTATGATCAACCAGGTATTCCTTTGGAATTATCCCCTCGAACATCTTTGGTAGTCCGTCGTCGCCTATTTTCACCCATGGAATCAGAAGGTGAAATCCCAGTCTCCTCTCCAGGTCACTCAGAGGTTTCCACTCCACGCACAGTCGAGGAGCAGGAATATCATTTCCCTCCTGAAGGTTTCCCTTACATGGGAAGCATTCCGACCAATGTTCATCCTGAGTTACCGCGTAATTACGTGACTTTAGCTCAGTTGGTTTCAGGTACGCCTACTGCCTCATCGCTATATCACAACCCTATTTGGGCATCTGGTGCTATGCCTACCTTAGGTCCATTCATTCAGAACCTGACCTCCCAACCGATGGTGCATTTTGCAGTTACTTCAGTTCCAGTGCAACCCACCATTCTGAATCCTCTTGTTTCGTCGGCCCAAGTAACCCATCTAGTTCAGTCGATGATCTCGAGTCATGTCTCTGTCAGTTCTTCGCTCCCTCCAGTAAGTGGATAGACTATGCCAACGCCTAGGGGGCAAAGTCTGAATGTTTCTAAGATGTCTAGCAAAACCAATGTGAGTGGCTCACAAGCTCACATGGATGGAATGAACCATCCCTCTTCAGGGACCATTCTAAACCCTGTTGATCCTACTGGATCGAGTAATGTCCAGTACTAATAGTCGAACCCTGTTGGTCTGTCTGGGTCAAGTAACATCCTGATCCAAAAATGGATCCTGGATAAACCTATAAGTCTAAAAGACTTCATATAAGAGGTAAAAGGTGCCACATGGCACAAATCCTTTGTAAATCAGAGGAAAATGAAAGTCGCATGATGCTCTCGGAAATAGTCTAATTGCAGAGATCTCCTCATTCTGAATCCTACGCAACTTGAATGGGTGAAAACAGACTTCAGATGGAGAAGTTATCACAAAATAAGTTCCCCTTTGTTCTTTGGGAAAAGAGGCAAAAATCGTTTAAAAATGGCCTAAAAGACTATTTGAGGAAATCGCATCGCATAAGGCCAAGAGGAGGACTTAAGGTCGGGTGGAAGGGACCCCCGATCAACGATCTCCGATGATCGGATCGGCGGATCGGGTCGGAGGCAGGCATATGCACCCATAAGGCAAAGGCCCCGGGCTGATGCGATAGTGCGATTGCGATATCGACGGATTGGCACACCCAAAGGGGAAGCCCCCGGGCCGTTGCGACTTTCGATTGCGATCAGGACCAGACCCGATGGGGTTTAAAAGCTCGATTTCATAAAATTTCAAATCAAAGAATTCAGATTTTCCTTTGTATTTCTCGTTTAATGGATTTTTGGCCATTGGCCATGCCGCCGAAGTGATTGCCATATGCAATGGAAGGCGGACCCGATAGGGATTTTAGGGGCGATTCCATGGAATTTCACGTCCGGGTTTCGTGCCCGATAGTGCTTTTCTTGTGTATTTCCATTTCAAGCTCGAAACACAGTATTTCGTGGATTTTCGCTTGAAAGGAGGCCGCTGGTTCATTTTCCATGGGAAAACAACCATCATTCCCTGTGCCACGTTGCAGGTGGGTGTTTCTGCAACAAGGATTTGTTTTGAAGCGTGAAGAGGTAGAGCCAAGAAGATGAATGATTCGTCATGATCACGGTTGATAGAGGAACGACTTAGGAAGCCTTAAAGCCAGAAATGCCTTAAAGAAAGCCTGAGAGCTGAATCACAAGGGGTATTGGCAGGAGTTGGTGTTGTTGTTGGAGTTGTTGCTGAAAGTGAAGCCAAAGCAAGAATCTAAGGCATAAGAGAGCAACGCAAAAAGGAAGCAACCAAACAAGCAGCGCAGAAAGCAAAAAGCTGAAGCACACACAACCAAGGGAGTCACTTGGAGTACAAGTGGAAAGCCAGAGAGCTGTACATTGCTGAGAGCTAGAAAGCCGAGAGCTTCAAGAGCCAGGGGATAAAATGGTGTCTGAACCCACTTTTCCTGTGTAAAACAACAGGAGTTGAGCCAAGGCTTGTAAAAAGGACTTATACCATAATCCTAAAGAGCCTAGTTGAGTTGACTAGAGCTCATGGAGACGTAGCCCAAGAGTTTTGGGTGAACTCCTAATTAATATTGTTGTTCTATGTGTGTTTTATTGCTGCATTGCCTCTGCTACTTTATTTACTGTTATATGTATTTATATATCAGTTTGAGCACATTAAATTACAGCACATAAACAGTTTTAATAAACAACACCAACATACACCTTCTGTTCAAGCACATATTTAATTCCACACTGGTTAGTCATAAAGACTTGGGAATAAATAAGCTTTGGAAGTGGGAGAGGTTCTTGTAAGTTAGACAAGAAGCCTAAGTGCCCCATTTTCAGATCAGGTGGTATCGGAGCCTAAGTTTGGTTAACCCCACCTTCAAGGAAGGTTATATCAGAATGCTTGATTGAAAGAGCAAAGATTTCTTGTCTGAAAGGTGTTTGAACAACAAAAGGCTGATTGTATGCTTGTTTTACAGATTGACTATTTTATGAGTTTGCAGAGGTGAAGGGAAAGAAATTGATAGCTCAGTCCAGGAAGGACAAGAAGGAAGAAGGGCTGAAGATATTCTTCTATCCGAAAGGACCTCAAGGCAATCCAAAACATAAGAGGTTTGTTGCAAAAGGTTGCTTAAATAAGCTCTTTATTATCTTGTTGAAGTTTTTTAGTGTTCATTGGCATAATGACAACTTCTACAAGTGGGCCCTCAAATTCTGGTTTCTTCACAAGATTCTTTGATGAAGACATGAAGCAAGAATTGTCCACCATGATGGATATGGTGAGAGAAATGTATGAGGATGGAAGAAAGAGCAGTAGACTTAGGGAGTAATTGAATTCCATGAAGGAAGAGAAGCAGTTGCTTTTTGACAGATTGCAAGAAGTGGAGAGGCAACTTCATATTGCAAATATGAAACTAAAAAGGATGCATGAGTTGGAGACACAACTCTTTGCTGCCCAAGAAGCCTTAGTCAAGTATCAGCGTGAAGAAGAGGTAAACCATTCCAGTTTGTCTTCAAATTATTCTGAGAATGCTTATATTGGTTCTTTTGAAAAACATACTAAAGGCATAGGTTCCAAGCTAATGTCCAAGATGGGCTATGAAGGAAAAGGCTTGGGTAGACATGCACAAGGTATTGTTGAGCCAATAATGATTGAGGAAAGGCCTAAGTATTTGGGTCTTGGCTATGGACAAGCTCATGGAGAAAGTTCCAAAGCTGCCATAAAGACCATTAAAACAGCTCCAAGAAGGAGTTGCATTGCAGGTCTTCAAGAGTGTGAAGGTTGTATTCAGGAGGAATGAAATAGCTTGAAACATCAATTACAGGATGCAAGTGTTCAGAAGCACACACTTGAACCAATGAGTTGGGGAGACTCTAACAACCTTGAAGAGATTGATGGTGTCCCAAAGGGAGCCACTTCTTCATTTGATTCACCTCCTCATGAAGGCAATAAAGGTGAAAGAGAAAGGTATAAATCTGGTTCTAAACATTTTCCTTTTGATTGTGCAAAGCATGATAAATTTCCACATATGTATGGGAAAAGAATTGCATGTTCCTTTTGTGGGTTGGATAACCATAATGTTTCTAGATGTTGGAAGAGAATGGCCACATATAGGAAACTTTTGAAGGAAAAGAAGCAAAAATCCAAAGGTCCATTGGGCAAGGCAAATCATGTTGTCAAGAGGATGCACATATGTTGCACTTACTGCCATAAGCAAGGACATCTTGCTGCAAAATGTTGGACTATGAATCCAACAATGCTTCCACAAAAGCTAAAGAAAGTGGAAAGAGAAGATGGCAGAAATGGAAAGGAAGATTCCATGAATGATGTGTCTCAGAATGATTCACATGATGATGTTGATGTGCAGACAAAGGTAGTACCTTTGAAAGGGATTGGTAAGGAACAATTAGAGTTCTTATCCGATTAAGATTGGATGTCTATTGATGCATCTACATTATATTTCATTTCAGCTTCGAAAGTACAGTGTGATTAAGTGAAAGTTGAAGGATGAAATGCATGCATGAGCATGAGATGCATGAACACAGGGATGTTGATGATTTCCTTGTTTTTGAACATGTATGTGTAATTAACTTGCAGGGTTGATTGCTTTGACATGCATGTGATGCCATTTTGACTTGGGAGAAGTTAACTTGGTCTCCAAATGGAGATAATGATGAAGTGTTTCATCTTTTGAAAAGAGTCCTAATGGTCTTTTCCTACATGCTTGACTTGAAGGGTCATTTGTTTTAAAGGCATGTTTTGTGGGCTTGTTGTCAAGTCCATCATTTTTATGCAGATGTAAGACATGGAGGTTTTCACAAGATGTGAAATCTGTTTCTTTTGTTGAAGCAGGAGTTTAGTCCATCCAGTTGTTGTCTGTATACCCGTTGTTATTGGCAGCGTTTCAAACAAGTACAAATGAAAGTTTTGTGGAGCAGGTGTACTTCACATTTTTTGAGCCACCTTGGATCAATGATCAGGGCAAAGAAGTTAAAACTACCTTCTGTGACCTTCTAAGCAGGAGTTCTGCGGAAAGGCAAAGAAGAAGGCAGCTCTTCCCAAGAAGACCAGCCTGTCCAGAAGGGAAGTGGTCAGAAACTTTGGTTCAGAGGCACTATGCAAGGCAAGTGTGGGGAGGCTGAAAGAAGAGGGTGAGTCACTCTCATTTACTGCTCATATCAGTGTATCAGTCTTTTGGAGACCAAAAGTTCTCTTAGTGGGAAGGTGTGATCCAAAAATGGATCTTGGATAAACCTCTAAGTCTAAAAGACTTCATATAAGAGGTAAAAGGTGCCAAATGGCACAAATCCTTTGTAAATCAAAGGAAAATGAAAGTCACGGGCTACTCTCGGAAATAGTCTCATTGCAGAGATCTCCTCATTCTGAATCCAATGCAACTTGAATGGGCAAAAACGAACTTCAGATGGAGAAGTTATCTCAAAAAGAAGTTCCCCTTTGTTCTTTGGGAAAGGAGGCAAAAATCCTTTAAAAATGGCCTAAAAGTCTATTTGAGGAAATCACATCGCATAAGGCCAAGAGGACTTAAGGTCGGGCGGAAGGTACCCCCGATCAACAATCTTCGATGATCAGATCGGCAGATCGGGTCAGAGGGAGGCATATGCACCCATAAGGCAAAGGCCCCGGGCCGATGCGATAGTGCAATTGCGGTATCGACGAATTGACACACCCAAAGGGGAAGCCCCCAAGCCATTGCGACTTGCGATTGTGATCAGGACCGGACCCGATGGGGTTTAAAAGCCCGATTTCATAAAATTTCAAATCCGGGAATTCATATTTTCCTTTGTATTTCCCGTTTAATGGATTTTTGGCCATTGGCCATGCCGCCGAAGCGATTGCGATATGCGATGGAAGGTGGACCTAATAGGGATTTTAGGGGCGATTCCATGGACTTTCACGTCCGGATTTCGCGCCCGATAGTGCTTTTCCTGTGTATTTCCATTTCAAGCCTGAAACACAGTATTTCGTGGATTTTCGCTTGAAAGGAGGCCGCCGGTTCATTTTCCATGGGAAAACAACCATCATTCCCTGTGCCACGCTGCAGGCGGGCGTTTCTGCAACAGGGATGCGTTTTGAAGCACGAAGAGGCAGAGCCGAGAAGAGGAATGATTCCTCATGATCACGGTTGACAGAGGAACAACTGAGGAAGCCAAAAAGCCAAAAATGCCTTAAAGAAAGCCTGAGAGCTGAATCGCAAGGGGTGTTGGTAGGAGTTGGTGTTGTTGTTGGAGTTGTTGCTGAAAGCGAAGCCAAAGAAGGAAGATAAGGCGTAAGAGAGCATCGCAAAAAGGCAGCAGCCAAACAAGCAGCGCAGAAAACAAAAAGCTAAAGTGCATGCAGCCAAGGGAGTCACTTGGAGTACAAGTGGAAAGCCGGAGAGCTGTACATTGCTAAGAGCTAGAAAGCCGAGAGCTTCAAGAGCCAGGGGATAAAATGATGTCTGAAACCACTGTTCCTGTGTAAAACAACAGGAGTTGAGCCAAGAACTTGTAAAAAGGACTTATACCATAATCCCAGAGAGCCTAGTTGAGTTGACTAGAGCTCACAGAGACATAGCCCAAGAGTTTTGGGGTGAACTCCTAATTAATATAGCTGTTCTATGTGTGTTTTATTGCTGCATTGCCTCTGCTGCTTTATTTACTATTATATGTATTTATATATCAGTTTGAGCACATTAAATTACAACACATAAACAATTTTAATAAACAACACCAGCATACATCTTCTGTTCAAGCACATATTTAATTCTGCACTGGTTAATCAAAAAGACTTGGGAATAAATAAGCTTTGGAAGTGGGAGAGGTTCTTGTAAGTTAGACAAGAAGCCTAAGTGCCCCATTTTCAGATCACATCTAGTACCATAAGCCTAATATGGCTCAAGTTCACTACCAAACTCCTTATGTTCCATATGGTTCACAAGCGATGGTTAATCCGCCCTACATCCCTCATCTTGGACCTTATGTTCCGCATGGTCCGTCTGCCACTCTTGGTAGATATGGCCAAATACAGTTAAGGAACTTTCAAGGAATCACTCCAGGAACTGTTCAAGTACCCTTGTAGTAGCAAGGGAAACCTTCGTTGCAGTAAGGGCCATCCATGCAACATCAAGGGCAGATAATGTCGCAGCAAGGACAACTGCAACAATCACAGGGGCAACCCTTACAACTATTGCAGCGAACCATGCAAGCGCAAATGTAATATGCTCAACAAACCTCCCAGCGTATGCCCTCGCAAGGTCAAGTTCTATCGCCGCAGGGACAACCTTTACAGCCACAAGGTCAACCTTTACAGCAACAAGGTCAACCCGGGCAGCAACAACCCTTATACTCATATCAGCAGGGTCAACCTTTGTAAGGGCAAGGTCAGGGTCAAGTTCTGCAGTAGCAGGCTCAAAATCCTTATGTGCAAGGGCAACATGTTCAACATCCTTTTGTCCAAGGGCAGCAGTCAAAAATCCTTATGTCCAAGGGCAGCAAGTGCAAAATCCTTACGTCCAAGGGTAGCAGGTCCAAAACCCTTTTTTCCAGGGGCAATAGGCTAAAAAACCCTTATGCTCAGGGACATCAGGTGCAAAATCCATATGTCCAAGGCCAGCAGGCTCAACAACCTTTTAACCCATATGTTGCTTATCAGCGGCCTATGGCTGGACAGTTTCAAGGCTTTCAAGGTCAGAATCCTCCCTACGGGTAAGGTAACCTACAGTGGGGGAAAATTCAAATGCCGTATGGACAAAACCCTCCAATATGGGGACAAAATCCTTAGCAGCAAGGATGGGTCCCGCCATTTGGGTTTGCTTGTCGACCTCAAATGCCTTTCAATACCCAATTGTCGTTCTTGGATACACTGGAATTTCCTGTTGTGTCTAGGCTCATGAATGACCTGATTCTTCATTCGCCATACTGGCCTCCTATTCCATCCAAGATTCCGAGTGATTTTCCGAAGTTTGAAGGAAAACTGAAAGAGTATCCACAAGCCCACGTGATGACATATCACCTGTGGTGCTCCTCGAATTCCTACGTTGATGATTCCATTCGTGTTCAACTTTTCCAACGAACTCTTACGGGTGCTGTAGCCAAGTGATGTGTCAAGATACCTCGAAATACCTATCATGACTTTAACACTCTCGCCATGGCCTTTCTCACACACTTCCAGTTGCCAATTCACTATGAAACTGGCACCCATATGCTAATGTCACTCAAGCAAGACACTGCGACCCATATCTCCGATCACATCCATGAATGGAGACGTAGGCATCACCTGATTAAGTTTGAGATTGTTGATCAATTGTTGACTGAGTAGTTCACCAAATCATTCATCAGCAAAATTGCTAAGGAAATTGCTATGGGTGGATGCGTCACTGAAGAACAAGTCATCGCACGTGCCTAGTATCTAGACCTCGTCTATTCACAATCTGGCACGTTATATGATATGTTACCCGATGCGCCTAGACCATCATCTGATCTGACGACATCTAAGTCTTCGGCTACACCTCTTGTTGATGGAGTAATTGGTTTAGTGACTTAGACCCCTGCAAAATCTTCTTCCAAACAGAAGTCGGTCTCCAACACTGCTTCCAATGATTCTTCTCACAATTCACCAGGCCCTAGTAAAACCTCAGAGGTTCACGCTGTCCAGTCTACTGCAACGGACAAATCCTCTAAAGGTAAGAAGAAAGGCAAAGGAAAGGGTAAAGCCAATTCCTTGAAACAGGGCCCTCCTAAGTCATATGTTGGTGATGCTTCCCAACGGAAGCCTAAATATCCATGCCTCATCTGTGAGGAGGATCACTATACTAAGGATTGTCCTAGACGATATGAAGTTAGTCATTTTCTCAAAGGGACCCCAGCTGTCCTGAAAGAGCCCTTTCCATTCTACTGGACCCAAATGGTAGACCAACCTCAGTCATTCGCTTCCTCAGGTTCACAAGTGTTCATGATGAATACACCGATTAACGTGGCTACCATGTCAAAAGATTATCAAAATCCTACCCCGAAAATAGGGAAAGAGAAAGAAGGTACCCCTTCTTCTTCTACCCCATCCAGTTATGGTCCTCTCTATTAGTGTCAGTCTTTCCAGCCTTCCTCCAGTGATCAAATATGCTCTTACAAAGTGGTCTTAGAGTGTCAAGGTCAAATTTTGTCATTTCAAAGAGTTTTCAAGCAAAATTTGGTCACTAGGCATTACGTCTAGGGTTTGCTTTAACTCCTTCTAAAGTTGTCAAAATGTCGGTCCATGTCATTATTCAGCTGAGTCTATCATCATTCATAGGGTTTTCATTATCATCTCAGTGTCTAATGAGTCATTTTACACCTTGTTCATGCTTCAGTTGTGCCTAGGCAAGGTCATTTCCCTCTCCTAGGGTTTTGAAAGCTAATTTCTTTTGAATGGTCAAATCATTAGCAAAACTTGTTTCCTGATGTTCATACACCTTCCCCTATCCTTAAAGTACCTTACCAAATGCTTCCCATCACTGAGATTCCCCAAATTCCTCATTTTTGCACAAACCCTAGTTTCTAGCTACAACCTGGCAATTTTCTAGGTTTGGCCTGTGTTTTGCCTTTTTGGACCCCTTCCCCTCGCTCAATCTCTGAGATTCCACTTTCCCCTGCTTCCTAACATCCCTCCCCACTCCCAAAAATTTCCCCAAGAATTTAGAAGCCCCCTATCCCCTTCATTTCGCTCCATTTCGACAAAATTCCTTGTTTCACACATCGGGACAAGTCGCATTCAAATGATGTTCCAGAGAAATAAAAGATGAATTTTGGAAAAATGAGAGAGGTTTTTGTCCATAACATGCCAGAGAAGAAAAACCTCCTTCACTTTTTGCACATGTGTCATGGTTTTAGAGAAATGTCAAAATTGCAATCGCTAGATCCAAGGAGGTTGGCCAAGGCACTAAAACGACGGAAAAGGCCCGATCCACTCCAAATTTTGGCCAAAGCCTCTTTGAATGAGCATGGTACTTTATTGGGGACTCCCAGCACAAATTCCAAGAAATTTTGAGCATTTTGGGTCATTTTTGGTTTTTTCAGGCAAAAAACAGGTTTTGTCCCCTCAACGGGTCTCACCCCCCGCGCGACCCTTTCATTTGGCTACTCCGTTCCGGGAAAACTCAGCATTTCTGGATTTTTCATGAAAAGTTACACATGCTCACCCATTTCCAAGAGATTTTATGAAGTTTTGGGCCTCCAGAAAGTCAAAAAACAAGCAAAAAAATGACTTTCTGCCACATTTTTGACACACAGAAAGCAGTCTTGGGAGATTGAAATTTTGGAGGGGTAAATGACCACCAAATTCAGAAATTCCACTTGGGTTGGAAATTAGACATCCAGACCTTTCCAACAAGCCTACTCTTGCCCCATTTTGACACCTGGAAGTGCCTCAAAAGTGCTCTCAAAGGCGCGCGACCCGTTCAGAAATGGCGCGCGACCCATCAGGCAAATTGCTCAGGATTTTAGCCTACAGCTCAGCAAAACGCAGTTTTGACTATGTTTGACTTTTTGTAGTTGATTTTTATCCTCCTTGTTGTAAATGATGTAATTTTATGACACTTTTACACTTATGTATCTCTTCTAGAAGATTCATTCATGAGATAGGTGAAAATTAAATGAATGAATTGGTTTCCTAGCTTATAGAGGCAAGTTGTTTTGACTGCCTAGTTTTCAGTGCTTAGTTTAGAATTGGTTGAAACAGCTCCTAGGATAGTGAGCTCGACCCTAGAGGCAGGGAAAGATGTTAGATGATCTATATTATGTACACTCTTGCTCATTTTCATGGTTGGACTCTTGAGGGAGAAGCTCTTATTGTATTACTCACTGTATCTCTGCAATTTTTGGCAAAGGAAGACCAGGGTTTTGCAGTCCTTTTTGGGATTCTTGTGGTCACATGTATTGATGGTGTGTTTATCTTTGTAATTTTAAGTGTGTTATGTGAATGATTTCCTTACTTTTCCTTCTGCAAATTAGGCAAATGAAGTGTTAAAGTAAAATTCATGACTGTCATGCTCTGCTTTTAAGTTTGCTTAATATCAATGTTTTCAACTGTTTAAGGGGAATTCAAGGTTATTGCTTGCTCTCCTTAACTCCTCACCAGTCATTCTCCTCCATCCATCTCTATCAAAGGCATTAATACTGTTTCCTACCTCGCCCCAAAGAACTCCCTGCGAAAACTGTGTCCAATCCCCGCACCCGAAATTGCCATTCCCCAATTTTCCACCAAAACTTTAAAAATCCCAAATTTAAACCTCTTGATCAGTTTACTAGCCTAAAATCAGTGTTTTCCTATTGGTCATCTCGCCCATTGAAGATCTTTACTTAGATAGACCGGAGAGAGCCCTCTCCTGCCCTGTAGGGCTAGCTACGAGGCTAAGTGGTTTGATGTTGCCTTGAAGTTTACCTTTCTCAGCCTGAGGTGAAATTTCAAGTGCTAACACTCTCCATATAGAGAAACCTAATCCTGATTCTGCCATTCGACCACGTTATCAAGGTGTGCTACAAAAGTCCTCGTAAAATCCAAATGCTTGAGCCACTCAACATTATAACATTATTAAATATTTGGCTCAAGGGCCATCAGTTATGACTACTCTTGAGGTCCTTCAAAGCTGTCCTTCTCAATAGAAATCATTAATGTCATCTATTCATCAGATTGCCTTTCTCATTTAGGTAATCATAAATGAGAAAACCATTCATAGGACCATCATCGATGAAGGTGCTTCTACCTGCATCATGTCTGTCGCTTGTTGGAAGGAAATTGGTTCTCCTACTCTGAACTAGTCCCCTAACACTTTGGAAGCTTTTGACAGACGCGATTCGTGACCATTCGGTGTCCTTCCCAACCTTTCCATTACTTTGGAGGGCAAGACAGTACATGTCGAAGTAGAGATCGTTGACGCTAATCTTAACTATAATCTTCTACTCGAACGGAGCTGGACCCATGCCATGCATGTTGTAGCCTCCTCCCTTTTCCGTGTGATTCATTTTCCTCATCAAGGGAAGATAGTCACAGTTGACCAACTGTCCTTCTTTGCCTCTTCCTCCTCGGATGGCAATGTTCCTTATGTAAAGCACACCGGTGCTCCTTATGAGAGTGTGGGGGTAGGAATCTTTAAAGATCCTGCCTTGATGGGTATTTTTCCACTCCTGCCTCCTCATGTTGCCTCTGTCAACATGATCTCGGTCAAGTCTGATCCTTGGGTCATTCCCTCATAAGATCTTGTTGATACATGGGGCGAGGTTATGCCGCTGAGTCCTGCCGAAATTAATTATGTGGAGATTGTTTCGGCTTTGCCTTCGTTATCCACTGATCATCCTGTTTCAAGAACATCTCTCGATGTGTATTCTCAATCCCTGTGGCTTGGTTCTTCAGAATCCCCTAATCCCTTAGCCGAGATTTTTTTTTTGACGAGAGTATCATGGAAGTAATCTCTCTGGAAGAAGTACCTTGGAACAACACTCATCATCATTCCTCGTTCTTGCCTAGCTCGGCGGTCATGTCTACTTATCTCGAGAAATTCTCTTCTCAGTTCTCGACCCTACCACTTCAGATGCCGATCATGACTCATGAATTTTGGTTGGAAGGGAACATGGGTAGCATTACCCAAACGATGCCAATTGATATTTCTATCAAGCTAGATGTCATTGAAAATGTCCATATCGGGGTAACTTTTTGTCCAGATGAGATCAAGCTCTATACTCGTCTGTTCCAAGAGTTCCACGGTGTTTTTGCATGGTCATATGAAGAAATGCTCGGCATTGACGCAAGTATAGTCGTGCACGAGATTCCAACTTATCCTCATGCGAAGCCTGTTCACTAACGACTTCGTCCAGTGCACCTTATAAAAGCGACCGCCATCAAGGGTGAAGTTGAAAACCTTTTGAAAATTGGATTTATTTATCAATCCCTCTTACAGATTGGGTGTCGAATATTGTACCAGTGACAAAGAAAAAAGGCACTGTTTGTGTTTGTGTTGATTACAGTGATCTCAATCATGCCTATCCAAAGGATAATTACCCCACTCCCTTCATTGACCAAATCATTTATGAATGTGTTGGGAGTGATTTATTTCCCTTTATGGACGGTTTTTCTGGCTACAACCAGATAAACATTGCGTCAGCTGATCAAGATAAGACAACCTTTATCTGTCCGTGGGGGACCTTCGCGTATAAAAAGCTCCCTTTTGGCCTTAAGAATGCTGGGGCTACATTTTAGAGAGCGATGTATTATGTGTTCCATGACATTCGAAACATCATTCAACCTTACTTGGATGATATCCCCGCTCATTCTCGTAAATGCCATCATCATCCTGATCATCTCCGAAATTTTTTTCTTCACTGTAGACACTACAACATTTGGTTGAATCCGCGTAAATGTGTCTTCTGCGTCGAATCCGGACGACTCCTTGGCTTTATCGTTTCAAAAGAAGGCATTCACCTGCCATGATCATCCTGATCATCTCCGACAAATTTTTCTTCGCTGTAGACACTACAACATTCGGTTGAATCCGCATAAATGTGTCTTCTGCGTCGAATTCAGACGACTCCTCGGCTTTATCATTTCAAAAGAAGGCATTCACCTTGATCCTCTCAAAGTCGAGGCCATTGTTAATTTACCCCCTCCATCTTCATTGCACCAAATGTAGAGTTTACAGGGAAAAGCAAATTTCCTCTGTCATTTCGTACCGAACTATGCTGAGCTAGCTTCAGGGTTCACCCAGTTGCTCAAGCAAGGAACCCAATTATTTGGGATGAGGCTGCCCAAAAGTCTTTCGATGACCTAAAAGTTGTCCTCATAAATGCTCCTCTACTGCACCCTCCGAACTATCATCACGATTACTTCCTTTATCTAGCTGCAACCTCTAGTACCATCTCTATGGTGTTGGTACAGGACGATGATGAAGGCAATGAACATGTTATTTACTACCTCAGTCGCAACCTCCTCGACACCGAGACGCGTTATGCTCACGTCGAGAAGTTGGCTTTGGCTGTCGTACAGGCTGTTCAGCGCTTTCGACATTACATTCTCCTCCACACTACCACTGTGATTTCCGAATGCAACCCCATGACCTACATCCTGACTCATCAGTTGCTGGGGGGCAAGTATTTGAAGTGGATTTTCATCCTCCAAGAATTCGATTTGGTGTTCACTACTGCCAAATCTAAGAAATCATTGGTCTTCGCTGAGTTGATTTGCTCCCTTCCCTCTGCTTCTCTTCCTACTGGTGCTGATGAGTAGCTCCCGGATGAGACTCTTTTCTTGATTAGCACTCTCAACCCCTGGTACGGTGATATCATTGTGTATCTCCAGACATCCACCTTCTGGTCTGCATTGACCAAGGATGATCACTGACGCATTTGGCATCAATCCAAACCTTACCGTATCATTGGAGATACTTTATACCGCGTCGGTGTCGATTCAATTCTTCACCGTTGTCTAACTCTCGAAGAGGCTGAGAGAGTCTTGAATGACTGCCATTCGGGCGCCTATGGTGGTCATCTGTCTGGATATGCTACTGCTCAAAAAATCCTTCGCGCTAGTTATTTTTGGCCCTCTATCTTCAAGGATTGCATCCTTGCTGTTCGCAAATGTCACGAGTGCCAAATTTATCAACGTAAAATGTGCACCCCACCCGCTCACCTACACCTCGTTATTACCGTTGGTCCTTTTTCCAAATGGGGCATCGACTATATGACATGTAACCCTCATTCGGCCGGGGGGCATGGGTATATTATTGTTGCTATGGATTATTTTACCAAATGGGCTGAAGCGATGCCTACATACTCTGCGGATGTAAAATGACAGCTCAATTTCTATTCAATCACGTTATGTCCATGTTTGGAGTGCCTCAGGCCATTTTCACTGAACATGGCTCCCATTTTCGAGATTACATGATGGCTGAGCTAATTGCTATGTTGGGTTTGAGCCACGATAGCTCAACCCCGTTTTACCCTTAGGCCAATGGCCAAGTTGAAGTTGTGAACAAAGTCTTGGTTACCATGCTTCAGCACACCATTGGGATGCACAATTAAAATTGGTATCTCATGCTCTTTTCATCTCTGTGGGCTTACCGAACCTCGAACAAGGACGCAACTAGATTCACACCGTTCCAGCTAGTCTACAATCTAGAAGAAACTTTACCGATTGGGTACGAAATTCCATCCCTCAAGCTGGATGTCGAACTTTTCCCTGAGACATCACCTCAAGAAGAGAACCTCTTGTATTTAGAACGACTGGATGAGACTCGTTGTCTTGCTCCTTTGGTCATCGAAGCACAAAAAAAGCGGGTCAAGTCCCATTTTGATTAGTCTGTCTCTCCTCGAGCTTTTTTCGAGGGCGATTTGGTTCTTCTGTATGATCAGACTAATGATAAGTTGGGGGTAGGCAAGTTTGAACCCTTGTGGCATGGGCCCTACATTGTTAAACATGTATTACAAAAATGGGCCTATGAGTTGATTGATTATGAGGGAAATCCCTTAGACAAGCCCTGTAATGGGCTTTATCTCAAAAAGTACTATGCTTAGGTCATATCGGATGGCTACTTTTGTACAATAGTGTGTTATTCATTTTTGTGTAGTATGGTTTGGTGTGTTGTTTTGCAAGCAACTTTCCTGCTTATTATCTTTCCACCTGCTTTGTAGATGACTGTATCTCCTCACATCGGTTTCGCTGATGGTGCTTGCCGTAGTACCTAGAATCTATCATCAAAGCATGAGCCATTTATGACCCCCATGGTGAGTTGATTGATCTTCAAGGTATTTGTCTAGGTCGAATGACTAATAACATTACTGAGTATAGCGCAGTTATTCAATTATTGTCAAAAGCTATCGCTCTTGACATTCGGGAATTAGTTGTCAACCTTGATTCACAACTTCTTGTTCTTCAACTCAATAAGCAATATTCCGTCAGAAACCCTCAGATATTGAGAATGTATCTACGTATTTGTCTATTGGAGAGAAATTTTGATTACATTACATATCATCATATTCCTAGGCATATGAATACATTGACAGATGCATTAGCTAATTATGTGCTAGATAGACATTTGCGAAACATGTAAAAATAAAAAAACAAAACATTTGTATCATCGTAAGAAAGGAAATATAACACACACACACACACACACACATATATATGTTGATAATGTTTGTCATACATCAAAACCCCAAAAAATAGTACATGTGTTCAAATACATCCGTGGCTCGCAGGCCTCAAAAATGTGGAATGCTAGAACTATGAACTAATCGGCATGATGCTCATGGTAGCATGTAACTGCTCGTACTACACAAGTCAACAGTCGGTAGATCCGGTCTGATACCCCCACTATGTGCCTCTGATACTGGTGTGGAATGTCACCCACCCTGGCATACTCTGGGATACCATGGGTCAATCGCTTGAGGTTCCGCGTGATATACTCCTCATTGTTGCTTCCTTCCTGATAAGGAGCGATATCGAATTGTCGAGCAATGCACCTGGAAATCAGGGACATCCCGACAAGACGCTCGGATCCCACATCTACATTTACAAATCGAAATGTCATGAATACATGTATTTCAAAAAGCAATAAAAAATCAAAAATAAAAATTGATTGTTTTTACCTCCATCGTCATAATCTTCTCCCTTTGGGAGGAGCATATCTGGATCACCGCAGAAGTCGGTACCACTATAGGGCCAATCGTCTACTACGATTAGCTTTCGTCGTAGCCACAAGAAGAAGGTAGGCTTATATGGCATCTGTTGGCCCCCGGTAATCCTAGGCATCAATGCACTCCAATGGACCATCCGTGGGTCTCGTGGCAATGGAGGTTCCACCTTAGCAAGGTGGTAGTGAAATAGCGGGACCCGCTCTAGAAAGAAGGTCACAAGAATGGAACCATAGCAGAACTGCTTCAGGCTTCCCGCCTTGGCTTTAGATAGATGGCGCTTCATGTTTACCTTCATGGCTTCTGCCCAGTTGAAGATAGTTGGCGTCGTACAGTCGATAGCATACTAAAACTTCTACTTTTTGGACTCATGCTGTGCTTGAGCCCCAACCACTCTGTTGATGGTCAACATATCACTTGCAGCACAAGATCCTGAACACTCATGATCTCTATCTTGCCGCTCTTCTATTTTAGTGCTTCTGGGCAATGTTCTGCAAGCAACATGTTCACGCTTACCTCAATAGGCCTGGACCCATATAGATTGATTGGTTCCCCTCTTCAGGATAGTCTTGTGATGAAATAAATGTCGAAAGTTTCCAACTCCAGTTCTTGGTCTCGGATCATAAAAACTTCCCGATTGACATCCCAGAGATTGATCAGATACCATAGTAATTCGGGTTAAGCCCGTAGACCTGGTGTGAGGAAGAATTTGAGGAGCCCACAGTTCCTCAAGGCATTCAAGCAATTTTGTTCTACCATTGCTTGTGTGTCAATGTACTCATGCTCATGTTCCTTCCAATCAACCATTTTTCGCGATGTTTTTTCGTGCAAAAACCATCAAATCAAGTCAAAAATCATCCTTGGCTAGAGAAATTTGGATCAAATCAGAGAAATTGGGTAAAATATTGAAAATTTTGTGGTCACAGTGTTGACGCGACTGTTTTAAAAATAGTAGCGCCGATGAAGCGCTTGATAGTGTTAATAACCCCCAATCAACGTGATTCCGTGCTTGGAAATCACGCCGACCGAGGGAATTTTTTTTGCTAAATCCTCCTCAAGAAATACAAAATAGGTTAAAAACAGGAAAAACAACCATGAAACTGAAGCTAAAGGTCTTGGCTCTTACCTGCAACTGACAGATCATTGAATGGCTTCCTAGATCTCCCGCAATCTGCTCCTGAAAATCTAGGGCACAAATGGGTGAAAAATGCTCCACACAAGGTCAAATGGTAAAAAATAATTATTTTTTCCTCCTTTTATTCATTTTTCATGAAATATTAGGGATTTAAAAGTATTTTTGACCTATTTTTGCCTCAGAAATTAGATAATGCATTTACCTTTTGTGCAACGACAGGTGAGAGATTACTGATGATGGTACTGGAGTCATGTTTGATCTCTTTTCTCTACTCGTAAAATTCAAATGAAAAGATTGCCAAGTATTTTTCCTTGTTTGACTCATAAAAGAGAATAAAAATGGGGGGATTGCTTTCAAGCTCTTTTTCGACTCTTTAAACATGAAAAGATTGCCGAGCTCTTGTCGTTTTGAACTTGTTAAATGCTATGAAACATCGTTTACCCAATATACGTTTACCCCTTTTTTGGGCTGGGATAAACTATTTACGAAAAATGTACTCCTTGATTGAAATGGTCAAGCAGTTCTCTCAAGTATCGTTTTCCACCTTTTCGAGCTCGAGAGACATAAACATATGAAAAGGGACCATGTGGAGTTTTATTTTCCGTGTTTTTTTCAAAGTCTCTAAACATGAAAAAGATACCAAGTTAAACCTTTGTTGGACTTGTTAAAACATTAAACGACATTAGATTTGTCACCATGACAGACATGAGCTTCTCCTTCCTAAGGCTCATTAAACTTACAAGGTCGGATTAGTCCGAAGGATGAACTTACAATGCAAGCACATGCTATCCCCTTCAAGCTTACGATAAAAAATAATTGGGGTACCTGCCAGAAATGGTGGGGGAAAATGGGAAATTCTATTAGTTGTGTCGGCAACTCACTCTTGAACATGACACTTTCTGCTTCGTGTTGGGTTGGGATATCCTCCTTTTCATCATTGACCTTCCTGGGTTGGGCCGTTCATTTTTTCCTTCCATTTGATATTTGCTACGTCATCATGACCAGCAATCCTATGGATCCAAAAGCTATGAAACTTCGGAGTCGTGTCACCGATATGTTCAAGAGTTAGTCCTTCTGCAGTTACACTTACTCCTGATTCTTTGTATCATCTGAAATCATTTGCATCCCTTTGTCTCATGTCGATGATGTGGGATACATCATGACCCTCCTTCGACATGGTCGTTTCTTATCGACTTCAGCTCATTATCCGGGAAGATGGCCGAGAGACTCCCTTCTAGTACCTTAGAGCTTACATGCCCTAATGGCAAGTTCTTCACACTTGACGACAAGTTCACATCATTGGCTTTCGATCTGTTGATTTCATAGGTGTTCGACTTCAATTCCTTTATTCACATTCTGTGGACTGTGCTGCTGGTACCTTGAGAGCCATTGTCATTATTGGTGGTTCCTCTCGCGCTTGTTAACGGTTCACATCATTGACCGGTAATCAAGCAACTTTCTAGCATGTTCGACTTCAACACATTCATTCACATGTTAGAATTTGTACTTTGATCGGGTCGTGTTGGAGTGCAAGATCCTGGGCTCAGATTACACAAGTCCAAGTTGCAAGGCGATGTGACATGATCATGCTGATATACATGTCTCTTTCAGATGGATGGATGCAACCATACCATGAGTTGTTATATGTGATCCTTCTCATTATTGGATGGCTGCAACCATTTCTATAGGACCTCTCTCACAGATATAAATGACACAACAAGCTTGCGGAAATATGAACTGGTGGAAATTTTATTATATGGATGCAGATTTTACATAAAGATGTTTTCTTTACAGAGATTGACTGTCATTGCATTTACCGGACTTTCTACCGTCCGCAAGGAACAAGTATTACCGGAGGCTGCCTGGCAATAAACAGACTCTGCCTCAGAAATTTTACAGACTCACAAATATACAGACTTTTCCTATTGGTTCAGCCACTTTAGGTTCTCACCAGTGCCGAGCACACTGATGCGCAGGCTTCCAAACCAAAACTATAAGACCTGAGTGAATATTTCGTGATGCAAGCAGATCAGACACTATGGTCCGCAGATGCAGAGCAGGAAAAATCACTCGACCCAAAACTCAAGACTCAAGACTCTCTCCAAACCCGAATGAATCTTACTTCGCAGCTATCTCTTATTTATAAAGCTGGAAGGGAACAAGCATCCGTGAATGGACTGTGTCCATACTGATGACTCAGAAATAAAGTACTGGACAGACCTGGACAAATCGCCGAAAGCAAGATTCGGGCATAGGGCAATATTGTCCTATGTTATGACTCAGAAATAAAGTACTGGACAGACCTGGGCAAATCGCCGAAAGCAAGATTCGGGCATAGGACAATATTGTCCTATGTTATCTCATCCCTACTCTTTTTCAGAGAGCCTGAGGCATGTGGGGACCGAATCTTCATACATATAGTAATTTACACAGAGGATATTCATAAAAGAGAACCCTCGAAAGACTGAAATGACTAAAAAGACGAGATATGCAAATCTCAAGATGTACAAAGTGGAGATTCTAGGACGAGGGAATCCACGAAAGCTCGTCCAGCACCATAGTCGGCTGGAAAGACGTCAATCAAAGGTGTAATAATCAATTTGTGGGTAAGTGTAGTACTGGTAATTCCATCTTTCAATTAAGTAATTGGAATAATATTGTACCCACACTTCTTTTTCGGTTTCCCAAGTTGAATTATCATGAGGATCTGGTAAATCTAATTCATTAAGGTTCATGAATGGGTTTAATTCTGGATCAGCTTGTTGATGGAATTCTTTGTAGCTGGTACTCGGAATTATTTTCCTGCACTTGTAGTGATTCATTACGAACCACCTCACATGGCCACATCTTCTGACACCATTCAAAAAATCTGTACTGTTGATATTTACCACATCTCCTATTGTTTTATCCAAAACCAATGTCATCATCATGCTGTTAGGACAGAAATTTGGTATTTTCAACAAGCCCATGGAGTATGGTTTCATGATAAGTGGGGATAAGCCATATTTCTCCCACCAATCCATGAACCATCCTGGAATAGGGTCATCTTCTTCCATGTCTTCTACTGGAGTATCTTCAAACAAAAAAGAAAACTGCAAGGAATAAAACATATTAGTAGAAAAATTCTGCAGATTCATTGCTGTGTAGAAAGCCTCTTGCTGCCGATCCAAATCATAATTTTCCCTGTGAAGATGATTGTCAAACCTTCTGAATGTTATGTGACAACTAGTGATCCTGTTATCATCTTCATGATATCTCTCAATTACATAATCAATGCTCCCGATTTGCCTTAGATAATCCAGGGCTTCAAGAGCTTCATTATTTGCTTCATCTTGATGAGGATCTGTCCAAAGGAAATCAATGTTTGTCCTGTACCTGACTTCTTTTATCGGTCGCCAATCTTCATCATGGTCTAGAAGACTTGTTTCCAAATCATATGAAATCCATCCAGATGAAGTCTCAATTTCTACAGTATTTTCATGTCTTCTGATGAAATTGCATTGCAGACTCATTATTGAATGTTCAGATAAAAACTCTCTGCTCAACATATCTGCAAAACTGTTCTTATCTCCTTTGACAAATTCAATATCAAAGTTATATTGACTGAGTTTCATAATCCATCTTACCATAGCAGCGTCTTCAAAATCACATTTGTGAATGGCATATTTTAATGCTTGGCAGTCTATTTTGATGGTGAACTTGGTGTAGATGACAAAATCTCTGATTTTTTCTATTCCCAAACAAACTGCTCTAAGCTCTTTCTTCAGACTTGACCAATTCAATTGATTTTTGGCCCATAATCCAGATGCATATTGACTTATCTCAATCTCATTTTTGCTGCTGGGGTTCTTTTGGCACAAGACTGCTCCCCAACCTTCATAACTAGCATCTGTCATAATGATTTTCTCCCATTCTTCTCTGATAGGGGAGAGAGGCTGAATATTTCTGACTTTCTCTTTTATTGCTCTGACTGCCTGTGTGCAGTCACCATTCCATGGAATTGGATCCTTCTGAAGCCTTTTATTCAACAATTTCCTTTCTTGTGCACAATGCTTTAGAAACTTAGAAATATAATTCAGACTTCCCAAAAATCTTTGCAACTGTGTCTTATCCTTAATTTCATCAGGGAAGTGATCAACAAAATTCAAACTCCTTTGGATTACAGTATAGGATCCATACTATATATTGTAACCCAAGAAGTCTATCATTGGCCGAAATAACTTCATCTTGGATTCTGATAATACTATACCCATTTCTTTGACCCTGCGGAGAAAGATTTTTAAATGTTTAACATGGTCAGCAATATTATCAGAATGAATCAGTAAATCATCAATATACTTTTTCAGGAATTCCTCCATTCCTTCAAAAGTTTCATCCATTATTCTCTGGAAGGCTGAAGGAGCGTTAATTAGGCCGAATGGCATGATATTCCATTCATAATGTCCTTCAGGTACAGAGAATGCTGTCTTCCATTTGTCTTCCTCTTTGATTCCTACTTGCCAAAAACCAGATTTGAGATCAAATTTAGAGAATATTTTAGACTTTGATATCTGGGCAAGTATGGAGGATGGCTTTGGCAAAGGGTATGCATCATAATCCAAAATACTATTAAGGGGTTTGTAATTCACAACCAACCTTGGCTTTCCTTTGGAAATTTCAGCATGCTTATTAACATAGAATGCAAAACATGCTATGGGGCTCTTACTTTTCCTCATAAGCCCTTTCTTTAAGAGATCCTTTATTTCTTCTCTGCAAAGCTTCATCTGTTCTTCATTCATTGCAACTGCTTTGGATCTCCTTAATTTTCCACTGAAGTCTTTTTTCAGAGGAAGCTCTACTTCATGTTTCTTAATATGCCAGAAAGCATTTGGATCATCTGAACAACACTCTTTGAATTTAGCAGTGAGATTTGCTATTTCAGAGGCATATTTTCCATTATCCAAATGTTCTTCTGTTTTTAATACTTCTCTTTTTACTTCCATTTTTGCCAGAAGATTTTCCATTCTCTCCAGTCTTTTAATCCTAATTGGAGAATTAGAATTGATAAATGGGAAAAAGACTTCCTTATTCTCAAAGCTGATAAAATATCCATACCTCTAGGTTTTTGTATCAAATTTTGCTCCATGCATGCTAAAATTATGAAAAAATGGCGTCCCAAGGTACATTGCACAGTCTAGTCCTGGGACAACGGGACAAACCAAATGAACTCCGATCTTTTCTGTAAGCAGAACATCTATTTCTGCTTCATACTTAGTGGGGATATCACCACTTGCAGTAATCACCCTCGGACATGTTGTTGGCCTTCGATGATGCATACCAACTACAATATCACTTACAATATTTAACCTAGAACCAGTATCCATAAGAACTTTCCAGAACTCATACTGGTTTCCAATCTTTACCTTCATTTTGACACAATACATGACATCTCTATTCATGCTATTGCATCCAAAATCCGTTCTTGCCTTTTCCTCTTCTTCTCCTTCTTCCCGACTGTACTGCTGCTGAACTTGTCCTGGATGATAAGTCCAGTTTTCTGTTTTTCCTGAAATAGGGCCTTGTGATGAAGAGGCAGGAGATGCCTGTGCATTCAATATCCTTAGACTTAGTTCATTGTGTTTTTCAACACACAATCTCCTATTCTCCTTGATTGTTTTTCTCAATTCCTTAATTTCCTGATGGACTGCAGGCAAAGTCTGTGGCAGATCTTCTCCAAAATCTTCATTTCTAAACTGTTTGGTTAAGGCCTCTACTGAGAAAAGAGTAGCAGGAGGTACATACCCTTTATTTGGAGAATTCTTCAGATTAGAAGGTGTTTTCTTCAAATGTTCTGTTAGCAAAGATCTGTACATATCTTTCATCTGTGGATCAGTAGCAGCCATCATTTGTGCAAAAATATTTTTGCTGGTCTCATCATAATCAGTCTTCATCATTCTGACTGCATTACATGTACAAACATCAGGATCATCACAGTCACAATATTTACATTCTGTACAGTGTGGGTCATTACAAAATTCTTCATCAGATGACTCTTCTGAGTCAACAAAGTTAAAATCATTTTTAGACCCAGGATCAGAAGATACAAGCTCATCACAGCTGCTAGGAAGATCAAAAGAATTTATCTTTCCTTTCTTATTTCTATACTGAACTTTCTTTTTAGATGAATCCTTCTTTTTGTTTGGACAGTTTGGAGCCGTGTGGCCTTTTTTGTTACAATTGTAACAAATTATTTCTCTGTCTTTGGAAAACATTTTTGTATGCTTATAAGGTTTTTCTTTGTAATGTTTTCCTTTTGGTTTTTCTTGGGAAATCTGGTAATTCTTTTTGAAATGTCTTTTCTTTCTTCTCTTATGCCCCTCAGAATTTCTAGCTTTACCAAGGTGCCATTGCTTACAGAGCTGCTGGTATCCATGAGGCTTTTTAGGATTAGTAGCTGCTCTAGCAATCTTCATTTGTGAACATAATTCAACAATGATAGCCTTTACAGCCTGTCTGGTTATACCAAATTTATAATCACCAACCTTCCCTGGTAATTTATTGACAATAGCTGAAGAAACCCATTGGGGAAGGGATGCAACAAAAATTTCCTTCCATTTTTGCTCAAGAATGAGATCTGGAGTCAATGTGTGCAATCTGTGAAGGAATTCATTAAAGTATTCATCAAAGTGCTGCATATTATGCAATTTCATGGCCAACAGAGTAATGGTCATAATATCATTGGTTATCTGGGGGAAACCAATGAAATTGACAGTAATGGCATAGAGGAGTTTTCCTATCATATTGCTGACAGGCATATGAGTAACAGGGTCTATGTGAGTAGTGCCATCCTCATTTAAGACAACAGCTTGTTCCCAATCTGCAAGGAGGCTTGGCTCTTTCAATGTCTCAGCTTTTAGCCAAGAATCTAATGTTCCCTCAAATCCTCCAATTATTCTTCTTGTAGCATTAGTAGGACCTATGTCATCTGCAAGATAAGTCCTATAACAAACAAGCATGGAATGTAAAACAGACATGATTTTAGCCTCAATACAATTGTCAATATTCCATGAGTAAGTAGAATTTGCAGACCAATCCTTATGATATTCAGATTTCATAAGGTCTCTGCGATCAGGAGCAGGGTTCCAAGTAGTCTCCCATCTCGATCTAGAAGATGTAGCATTGACCTGATCTTTATCATCATCAGATTGTTCTTGGTCTGTCACAGAGAAGTTATTGATACAGATTTCAAGATCTTCAATTTGTGGTTCTGCTTCTATCTTGTGAAGACTCATGTCAAATAGTGATGCTTCTATCTTATGAATACTTGTATCAAAACTTTCTTCTTCGTCTTTAGTGGATGAATCTTCAAACATGAAATTAGAGGATTCTGGTTTGCTTGATTCTTCAGTTTCTTTGGATTGTTTTATGGCAGGATGTGGGCTAAAGAAACTGGGATTTCAAAACAAAGAATATGGATGAGAGGAGGTAGGTGGTGGAAAGGTTATAGAACTGGGTGTCCTGATGAGGGTTTCCACAGAAGGAGTAATAGAATATGGAACAGAAGTCTTGGGTTCTGAAAGTATAGTTGCAGATTTATAAGCTTCGACCCTAGGCTTCTTTTTCAGGGATCCCTTGAGATACTTCCCAAACTTGTTTTTTGACAATATCTAGGGAATTACTGATCTTCACTATTTCTTTTCCATGAGCAGAGGTAGCTTCATGGGTCTTTTTTTCTATCTGTCCTGTCTGTAAAGATAATCTTTCAAGACTCTTAGCAAGAGCCTTATCATTTTCTGCTAGAGTAGTTACGCTGCTATTCAGACAAACTGTGTTATAATATTGTTTTCTCAGAATACTTTCAAGCATGGTCTTCATTTCAGAATTAGCAGTTTCAATACTCTCAAATTTAGAACTGACAAATTTCTCAAGACTAGACCGAGCTAAATTAGTCCAATTAGTAGCAGCAACATCTCCTGCTACTAGGTTAGGATCATCAGCATGAGATGGAAGCAATTTGTACAATTTTCCATCTTGACTTCTTATCACAAAATTTTTCCAAGGGGGAAACTCTGTGTCTGTTTCCAAAAGGCTTCCGTCAAGGAGTTCCCACTTGTGTTTATTTGGATTTCCAGTCCGCATCATGTTTACTTGGAGCTGAGAACAAATCTTTCTTAGTAATTTTTCTCCTTCAATTTGAACAGTAATCAGAGATCTGGGAATATTTGGCTTGTTTAACATGCTCTGAATCTTTGGCTGAAAAACATGGGCTTTCAAAGGAGGAGGAATTACTACAGGATTTTCTTTCAGCTTTTCTTCTACAAATTTCTCTGGATCCTTGATTCTCTTTTGCTTTGCTTGGTTTCTGAATTGTTTCATCAAGGATTGTTCTATTATATTTGCAGAAGGGTAATACCATTCATAGAATGATATCCACTCATTTTCTGCCTTCATCCATTCTTTCCGTTTCTCAACATTCTGTCTGTTGAAGGCAGGGCGATCATCTCTTGGAAGAAGCATTACTTCTTCGAAGTACAAATGTTCTTTTTCATGTGTAAACATATCCCAATTGAACATTTTCTTTTTCCATTGATCTTCTGGATCATATGGACTGATACCTTTAAAAATCTTTAAAAAGGCAACTATCTCTGAATCAGAAGGGATTTCTACATGCTTTGGAATCCTATCAATAGGATTTCTTCTATATTTAGGAATAGGTGAAGAATCAACATAGCCCAAACCATAAGTGGAAGAACTAGAAACTGTATGTACAAGTAGTTCTTCTTGTCGGTTAAAGAATACCACTTTTTTGTAGTTTTCCTCGGAGGAATCAGACGGAGGAGTGAATCTGATCATATTGATCCTGTGACAGTCTGATGACTCACGATTCATGTATCATTTGTCAGAGTTTTCAGTGATGTCTATGTATCTATGCTTGCATGCAGGTTTTCCAACAATGGAATCTGGTTCCCCGCATCTACTTGTAAAGCATTTCACCCCTCACTCTAGTTCGGCCTTCATGATTTAGGGGGTATCTGTTACACATCATTTTGTCACTGTCCCTGCACTCCCCATTCCACGATCCTGGAGGACCTCTACAGTGAACCCTACATGCTTTCTCATCATGAAGAAACTCCCAGTATATCCCTTTTCATGAGCAGAATAATTCCCCATTGCATCATTTCCCAAGAATCTTCATTTTACCCTAGTTTACAAGACCGACGCTACTAACCAGTTTCCTCCTCGCGCCAATTTGCAGAGATTAAAACTAGGACTAGCATCGTACGATGCTACTGAGCCTTTTCTCAGTCGCGCCGATCCTCTTTTGGCAAGTTTTTTAAATATGGAGTCAAAGCTTCCAAGTCTAGAAGCTTCATAACATAAGTCTGGTAAATGGTTGGGCTGGATGGAGCCGAGGAAGTCAGTTTAGGCTATTTTCCCCTATTAGGATGGAACCAACCGAAGAGATAAAGCCTTCTCCCATGATAAGAGGAACCATCTCCCCTATATCCAAGCTATATAAACCCCTCCTTTTACAAGCTTCACTAGTTTCAGTATTGGTATTTTTGGAGCTTGAATAATCAGAAAGACATCTATAGCTTGTAGCTCTCTAGTTTATGTTTGAGGGAGAATAGTGTGTTTGGTTTGGTTTGATACTAAAGGGAAGAGGCCTTAAAACTTCCATTGTTGGGGCTATCCATGAGATTCTAGCAGAAGTGTGGGAACCTAGATACATCGGAGGAGACCAACAACGTCAAGGCATTGGTTGTAATCTCTTTCTAAACTTATATGAATACAACTATTGATTGATTTCCTACATTGAAGTGTTATCTTACATTTGATGGCTTAATGTTCCTTGACCTGTTAAGTAGGCTGAATGCAATTTGTATGCTATCACATTTGTTGTTTTTGTTTGTTTGCTTGTTTCAGGTATTCGAAGGAAGGAAATGGAAAGTCGCTGGAGTGACGAAGTAGGATCATCACCAAGCGCAATAGCGTTCTAAGAGGTAGGCCCTCTTATTTGATTCTAGCTTAAGGAAATTTTCGATAGACTGTTTGTTTGTGGCTAGACCTGCTCTCTCGGGCCAGAGGAATTATTTGTGTCCGCACTAAAAATTTACCTACACCACAAATACCAATAATTAATAGTACAGATATTGGCAGAATCTAAGCAAAACATATGGTATAATACTAATGCCAATATCACAGAGTTATGGTCATCCTTTCAAGTTATATTTGAGCAAGAAGAGTTGGTACAGAATGTGAAGACAACAATTGAACAAATAAAAGTTGATATTGAACACAGGCCAACAGAAGCACACCGAATCATCAAGGTGTTGAACTCAAAAACCAAGGATGAGCTCAAAGAACTAGAAATTCAGGACAAAATAGACACAATCATGGAGGTAAAAAGAGTTATAACAAAGAAAAATCTGATGGTATCGCTAGAAAACAATTGTAAAGAGTTAGAGCTATTGGTAAGAATATTCAACAGGAAATTCAATCTATTGTAGGAGAAAGGGCTTCCACCTTTGAGAAATTCTATCGATTCCATTAGAAAGATACCAGGACAAGTTGTGCAACATAGCTACATATAGATCTAAATTTGCCAAAGTAAGAGGGATAATAAGTGGACAAGATTTCATTGAAGTTTTACATTATGCCTTGTTTATCCCGCATGAAATTCATCACCTGTTTCTTAATAAAACAACTTTTGAAACATATAAAAAGGTGGAAGAAAAATTTAGAAACATGGTAAACTTCCCTATTCTGAGTGAAAATAGACGGGATAAACTACTGGAGCTCATCGAGTAAATCAAGCAGAATTCTAGTCACCAACGACCAAAAAGGGAAACAAAATCCTAAATATCAGGAGCAGTCAACAGAAGAGCAAAATTATAGCTACAGTCAGCAACAACAATCCTCGAAGTGTGTGCAGAACATCTAAATGAGTCCAGAATTGCTACTATCTAGTTATATTTTTTAAATATTACATCATTTTAGTAGATCTTATTTTTGTAATAAATTTTGTTTCAAGTCTGAATATTTTTGAGATAAACTCTATAAATATTTTGTAAAAAAAAGTAGAAAGGTGTTGATTGTGGAGAAAAGAGAAGATCTTCCCTTTGATTGTCAAGTTGTGGAGTTTCATTGAAGTAATCAATTAAGAAATACAGAGGCAATTTGTTTCAAGATTCTTGTGTCAGATAAATGGTGATGTCTCTCTCTTTGTAAATTTGTCTTTCCTTCTAGTTTATACATGGATGCACCTTCTAAATTATTTACGAGAAGATTATGAGTAGAATTTACTCATAGTACTCTGCTCTAGCTTGTTAAGCAATCTAAATGTTTTCCTTTTGAAGTTAAATATAAAATTCATCTTTGTATGCTTTATATTTAATAGATCATCATTCTCATTCATCTCATCCATATCACAATGACTTTGTAAGATCCAGGAGTTTTCCTACCTCGCCCTGTTTTAAGCTGCTCTGTATATTTGTGATTGATTGCTGAAAATTCTTATGAATCCATGCCCAATGGACCTCTCCTTCATCTTGCGACCAAAATTTTAAAACCTATATTTTGATCTTCATAACTAGCCTAAAACTTAAGGTTGTGATTTATTTTCATCTAGAGAGAGCCCTCTCTATGCCAGAAGGGCTAGTTTTGGTCCAAAAGAGGTTTATGGTTACCTCTACATTTTCCTCCTCAACCTCGGAAACTACATAGTGCTAACAACACAAACATGAAGATCACAAAAACAAAAGAACACAAAATACAGGCTCCCAGCTAGGGAAAAACCCCTCCAAGGGGAAATTAACCCAAAAACTTCTCTTCATATAGAATTAGATCAAATGAGATATCCAAGACTAATAACCACGAAAAATTTCCACCTCTAGATGCCAAGTCAAGCCTTCCTTCATTCTAGTAGATTCATTAACAAGAGACCAACAACAAAAGATGGACCAAGGGAGAACTTCCACAAATTCTTGCTTAAGAAGAAATCCTCTTTTACAAACTTTGACCCTCCACTTCTATCTGTCCTCTCTATGATATTTTAGACCATGAATTATCAAGTGTGTGTCCAAATGAGCTCCATCTTCCCTTTATTTATTTAGTTTAGTGGGGTGAAAATAGACATGTTCATTGGGGCAAGTCTGACTTGACATGTACGTCGACTTGGCACTTAGAGGAGTTTTGACCCAAAATTACATATTTGAAAATTCCTTTTCTTTTTCTTTTACAATAGGACTTTGACTCTTTGAGTCAAAACCTAGAAGCATGAAGAACATGTTGGTCTAGAAAAATAATAATAACATTTTTTTCTTTTTCTTTTCTTTTGATTTCTACATAAAATATATAATGGTACAAATTATGAAGACCGAACTTAGTTACATTCTCTAACAAAAGTAGGCATGAACAATGAGACACTCAATTGGACGAATGCAGTCAAGAAAATAATAATGAAGCGGTCAAAATAATGAAGGTGCAAGTAGAGGGAAGGAGATGGAAGTGAAGCAAGGTAAGAATAAGGTATTGTGTGTTTAAAATTGAGATGCAAATACTGTGAGAATTTCTAAATCTACACATCAGAAATCCTACTGCAGTCACTAGTTTAACATCTCCTACTTGTTCTTTACATTCAACAATCTATTTAATTATTTAAACAACGATGAAAACACTATTGCAGACTACACATACATACAAATCATGAACTAGAATAAAATGAGACAATCACACAAGGGACATTGTTATTTTAGACAATCGTCCCAGAAAAACCCAATTCGGGAAAACCGGTGCAACATATAGAGGTTTTGTATTATTAAGAAGATTTCTGAATACAACTAGGGTGCCAAATCTGGCTCACCCAACAGAGAATAAACCCGGCAGAAGTGCCTCTATTTGGAGACAGATATTTTTTCCAATCTAGCAATTGGATGATCAAACCCCACAGATGACAATGCTATCCCCAGTGATGGGTAGCGATGCCTGCTCCAAGCTCTGCACTGGAATTGCGTCACCTCCGCTAAGAGTTGCGTCACCCTCCCAGTGAGCCTTCCTTGCTAAGAAATCGATATGCTAAACTGCTGCTCTCTCCGCCTCACAGAAATCCTAGCGCTTCATCTATATGACTGTGTCATCCCCTCTGGCTTCTACATCACCCTCTTTGGAGCTGCGCTGTCTCTCCTAGTGCTGATCTGCCTCTCTGCTATGTATTCTCAGCCTTGGAATTAAATCCCTATGTTGAACTTCCCCTCTCACTACAACTGAGGTCACTAACTCGACTTTCACAGCAAACCTCGACCTAGAAAAATCGAACTCTTTGATCGCTCAAGTGTATCTCCAACTAACCCTCAAGCCTCCTCTTATACTTTTCATGTTGATGAATCAAGCCCCAAGATTAAGTCCCTCATCAACAACTAAGGTTAAAATAGACTTGATCCTTGTCACATAGAAGTTTCTCACCCATATTCTTATTAATACCCATTAATATTTTTATTTTCCTAAGTTTAGACTTAGGAACCCATTAAAAATATTAATTATTTTAATAACTCCTCATCCATGTGGAATTTCTCCAAACGATTTCTGGGTTTTGGAGATCTCATGTGTTCTAGTCTCTCCACAAAATTTTGGAGATAGAGCACATCCGATGCTACCCAAAATCAACAAATACAATGAATCCATGAAAACATCCCTACAAAGTTAGTAGTCCCAAATAGTGTTTTTAGTTGATGGAAAGAGATGATATTTTGATCAAATGTTTGTGAAAAGAAGCATTTGAAATTATATGTACCTAAGTTAATGATGATGTAATCCCGATGAGCTAATAACACAACCATAATTGTTATGTTGAAAAGTTCATGGTACTCTAAACACCACTTTGTAATGAATAGTTGACTATAAAACAAAAACCACTAACGTAAGGATGGTCACTAGAGAGAACTCGTTAAAGAATGATGAGGTAGAGAGTCAAAAGGAGAATCTCAACTGCAGGAAGAACTGTCATTTTGAGGTAGCTCACACCTAACAGAAACGTCTATCTAAAGCAGTTATGGGTTTCACAAGTCATTGAAAAGGGACCTGCATTGGATGAGAATGAGCATCGAGGATATGATGGAGTAAAGAGAATTTTGAAATAGAAGTTTGCAAGATGAGAATTAGAGCCAAAGGGAACTCATGGATAAGGCCATGAAGAAGTATTTTGTTCCTTGATAGTTTGATGCAGGTGCATCAACAATATACTCGCAAGTAAACTAAAGAAAACCCCCTAGAAAGATGCAGGGGTAGTAAAAGGTATAGGTATAAAGACTCGTGATTAAAAATTGGTTGATGACCATGTTGTCAGAAAAAATCTCTTAGAGAATTGACACATACAATGGCTGGTGACCCATGTATTTCGATGGATGATAACCTTTTTTATACAGACTTCAACATACACAATGTTTATGTTTGTAGGTACAAATTGGAGAAGATTGAGGATGAGTAATGAAGAAGACCAAATATCACACTAGACAAAATTCGAATAAAAAGCACATTCCTAAAGAAGTTTGAAGGCAAATATGAAGAAGGTACTAATTCAATGAAGATTGCATATTGAGATCAAAAGGATTCATTAAAAGGGAGTATGAAGGAATAACTCCTATTGATGGTAATGAATAATGAATAAATTAGGGGTGACAGAAGGGGGAGGGATTTTACTTAATCCTGATGGATTAACATAAATTAAATTTGCATGGGGTTTGGAAAGGAAGACTGACAATGAGGCTGAAATGTATGGCCTTCTTCAAGGCTTGCATATTGTGAAAGATAAAGGAATTAGATACATCATTAACCTTGGAGACTTAAGGATCACAATTTTATATCTCATTAATGAAATAAACCTAAAGGAAAAATTCCTCTCTCAATTTCTTCAAAGAATCAAGGGGCTGGAAAAGTGCTTCCAATACATTGATTTTTATCACATTCTTATAATCAATAACGTGGAGGCTGATTTGGAAGCATCCACAACTTTCTTGATGGATGAGACCAAGCTTTAAATCAATGACACAATTAGTCTCTGGTACTTTCCTAAAGGTTCTATGAATCTCGGTGCTTGATTCTTGTTTAAATTTTCCGCTTTTTTTGATACGGATTTTGAATTAATGTGGTTTTGTCCTTTTCCCTTTCTAATATTTTTCCATCCCCCTCTTCTTCCATCCTGTTAGCGCTTGAATTTGGCCTCAGGCTGAAAAGGACAAAATCCAAGGCAACATCAAACCACTTAGCCTCGTAGCTAGCCCTACGGGGCAGGAGAGGGCTCTCTCCGGGTCTATCTCGGCGAAAGGTCTTCAAAGGGCGGAGATGACCAATTAAGAACACTGATTTTAGGCTAGTAAACTGATAGGGAAAGTTTGATTTTAAATTTTTAGAGTTTTGGTGGAAAACTGAGCACATCAATTTTGGGTGCGGGGATGAGACACAGTTTTTGTAGAGGTCTTTTTGGGGCAAGGTAGGAGATTGTCTTAATGCCTTTGAATTAAGTGAATGGATAGAAATGACCGGTGAGGAGCTAACGAGAGCAAGAAACTTTCGAGAGTTCTCTTTAGACAGAGGAAAACATAAATATTAAGCAAACTTAAAGGCAGAGCATATAAATTATGAATTCTACCTTAACACTTCATTTACTTAATGTGCAGAAAAGAGAAGTTGGAAAATGATACACATAACACACTTACAAGTACAAGAGAGAAGCACACCATCAACACAAATAACCACAGGAATCCCAAATAGTGCTGCAAAACCCTGGTCTTTCCTTTGCCAAAATTGCAGAGATACAAAGAGTAATACAGTCTAAGCTTATCCCTCAAGAGTCCAACCATGAAAATGACTAAGAAAATACATAATATAGGCAAGCTAACACCTTTCCTTGCCTCTAGGGGTCGAGCTCATCCTTCTAGGAGCTGTTTCAACCAATTCTAAACTGAGCACTAAAATCTAGGCAGTCAAAACAACTTGCCTCTATAAGCTAGGAAACCAATTCATTCATTAAATTTTTGACTTTTTATGAATGAACCTTCTAGAAGAGATAAATAAGTGCCATTACATCATAAAATTACATCAATTACATCAAGGAGGATGAAAAATCACTCCAAAAAGTCAAAACTAGTCAAATCTGCGTTTTGCTGAGCTATAGGTGAAAATCTGGCAAATTTCCCTGATGCGTAGCGCCCCAATTCTCTACGCGTAGCGCGCCTTTAAGCCAACTTTTGAGGCACTTCCCGGCATCCAAATGAGGCAAAAGTAGGCTTGCTGGAAAGGTCTGGATGTCTACTTTCCAGACCAAGTGGAATGTCTCAATTTGGTGGTCATTTGACCCTCCAAAATTGCAATCTCCCAAGACTGCTTCCTGTGTGTCCAAAAAGTGGCAGAAAGTCATTTTTTGCATGTTTTTTGATATTCTGAGGGCTCAAAACCTAATGAAATGTCTTGGAAATTGCTGAGCAAGTGTAATTTGTCATGAAAAATCCAAAAATGCTGAGTTTTTGAGAAATGGACTTGCCCATCTTCAGGGTAGCGCGCGGCGCGCTACGCGTTGAGGGCAAAAACCTGTTTTTTGACCAAAAAATTCAAAAATGACCAAAATTGCTCCAAATTCTCTGAAATTTGAGCTGAAGGTGTGTCATTTAGTGCCATGCTCCTTCAAGGAAGCCTCAGCCAAAATATGAAGGGGATCGGGCCTTTTTCTCCGTTTTAGTGCCTTGGCCAACCGTCCTTTGAGTACCTTCATTCTTGCTTTACACACATGCATTCGAGCCCAATAGCGATTCTTCATTTGTCGGAGCATGTCCTTTTCCCTGTTTTCCTTTGCTATCAACCTCTCTAAATGTGTGTTCACCTGAATGAGCATAGAGCTTTGCTCCTTAGGTGTCAAATCACCGGGTCTCTTGCGAGCCAAGTTCCGGTCTTCTCGGATCCTCCGCAACTCATCAAGAGAGTGTTCATCCTCTAATTGCTTGTTGCACTGCTCTAAATAAGTAATTGTCCAATTTGCCATCTCCAACTTTTGGTGCAACAAGTCATTTTTAGCCCTTAGTTGCTGGATGATCTCCTTTGACTCTAGGCTAGGAGAAATGATATCAAGGTCAACAACATCTATGCCTGGAACACCTGATGGCCCCTCATCAATCTTGGGCTGCTTGCCTCTCTCTGGTACCTATGCTGCTGTCGAAAGCGAGGCCCCTTCCACCTGATGTGGAGATAACACTCGCTGTGCAGATGCAAATAAGGCCCTGTGGCCTCTCTGATATGTAACAAATGGAGGGGAGCTGACATGCTCGGGCTCTGGAATGTCAAACTGATGTGAAGGCCCTCCCTCATCACGGACAACCTTAGGAGGTGGCTGTGGCACTGTGAACAAGTCACGAGAAATGAAATCCTCCCATGGAATACCCTGTTGTGCCAACTGATGCATGACCACAATCTTGATCAGTGCATAATGATAGATGCTCTTGTGTTGCTGTGCTGGGCTCTTTCTTTGCACCAAGGGCACCATCCTCTCTATATTTCGGCACATGAAGAATGGAATGTTCATCATTCGTACCCGTGTGAAATGCATCAACAAACGGATATGGTACGAATATAAACGTGAAAATCTGCCCTTGCAAGTGAAATAGCGAATGATGATCCTCATCAAAGGTGCATACTCGTCTCTTAAGAATCTGAAGGGAAAAACAACAGTTATGTGTCTCATATATACAGGTTTGATATATGGCTCATAATGAAATCTGTCCAACTGCTGGCGCTTGTTCCACTCTTCTCCAATATTGGGTATCCCTGTTGCTTGAGCAACAATCTCGGATGACAATGTGAATTCCACTCCTGCAAGATTCACATGCCCATTGTGCAAATGTAGGACAAACAAGCGAACCAATTCCCTGTGGTGTTTAATTTGGGAGATTCTCTCGCAATATTCATAACATGATTGGTATCGGAAACATGTCACTGCAAGTGGACAAGCTTGTAGATAAGCCAAAGAGGTGGGCTCCTCCCTGACATGTTGACCACCTTTACCACCCATGTGATGCCTCCTTGACACCTCTACCTCTAGTGTTGATTCACGGTCATCACTTTTCTCATAATCTATTTCGGTTTCTGACATGGTTTTGGAGGCAAGTGACTGAAAAATAATGCTGACTGTGCACCCAATGAACTGCTGTTTTGACTTGTTTAAATGCTGTTACCAAGGGGACAAACACACATGGGAAATGTTAGGGAAAAGGGAACATTGAGGGGATTAGGGAAAACAAATGTGAAAGGAAATTTTAGGAAATGAACATGGAACATATACAATCATAATTTGTGGGATTTTAATGGGAAGTAGGGTTTAGGAAATTTACATAGGGTTTTAGGAATTAGTAGGGTTTAGGGATTTTAATGATTTTTAATAGGGAAATTATATGATTGCATGGACAAATTTCAGGGAAAATGGTGATGAAAATATGGGGAAAGAGGAATGGAAAATGGGTAACCTTGGGCAGCAAAGTTCAATGAAACCCTAGCACATTTACATTTTTAAATTTTGACACAGCAAGGTAGGGTTTTTACTCCATATTAGCATGGCATTTTTTGCATGTTCATTGCTTATTCATCTTAGCCAAACCAAAATCACCATGGATTAGAGGCCTCCCTGAAAAGATTTTGAGAGAGAAGTGGTTTTGGTGGCTTGCTGGCGATTTCCTGAGCAAGAAACCCTAAGCGTAGCACACCCAGCCTGATGCGTAGCACGCCTCCAACGCGTAGTGCTTGAGTTAATTTGCACTGGAAAATGCGCGCTGATGCGTAGCGCGCCCCCAACGCGTAGCGCGCCTCCTCTGATGCGTAGCGCGCCGCTGCAATTGCCCAATTCGCCCAATGAACTTTGAAATCGACTTGACAAGTATTCTCTTGAAGTGTTGAGAGGCAAATGAGTTACCAATGAGGAATGGCATGCTTTTATAGGCTTCCTTTTAATTTTTACTTGCCCAAAACCCACTTTGTAATGTTTTGAATGTTGACACTTTTTGATTTAATTGGCTCTGACCTTTAATTTCATTTCTTTGAAAAATTGGTTGAAATGATGATTTCTTCTGAAAATTTTTGCAGGGATAGCTTCTGGGATGCTTTGGCAAAGGAGACCAAGGCTGCACTTCGACATTTGAAGAATTTGAAATTTTGAGAATTTTTACAAAAATGAGATAATGACCTTGTTTTCAAAAACAGAGTTTTTGAGAACAAGGTAAAAATTTAGCTGTACAATGATAAGAAATGTTTAATGAAGGACATCCCTCTGGCCTGCTGGTCCTTGATGACCTCTCAAGACAAAATTAGACTCAACCCTAGACCTAAGACCTTAAAACTTAAAGCAAGATGAATGACCCTTTGAGGACTTTATTTACTTGAACAAACCTGAACCAGCAGTGCCAAACAAGAGGGGAATAACGACACAAACTCCTTCCACCAAGATTATGGCATGCCTAACGGAATGCAACATGATCACACTGATGGGACACCTAATCATGAAATGCAAAGAGCTTTGATCTCTGGTGGAGGGCTACTAGACCGACTCTAACACATCTCCTTCCCTTTCTATTCATCCCTATGTCTCTTCCTTTTTTCTTTCCCCCCTCATTCCCTTCCCTCCTTTCACCCCCTCCATTTTCACCTTTTCACTCCCTCCTCCCTCCTCTCTTGGGCCCCACCTGGTCATTCCTGCCCCCTCTGTCTTTTATCATTCGTTGTGCTGTCTTATCCACACGATGGTGTAATCTCCTTCTTCAGGCATTCAAGAAAGTTATCATACAAGGATATTGGATATCCTTAGGAATTCCCTTGACGTGGCATCTAATGCAATTCATTGCCATGTAGATGATGTTTTCCTCTCCTCGCATGCTCATATTTATGACGATCCTCTACCAAAATCTCATAATCTACCTTAGCTCAGATTCATGAAGAATTTATTTGGTGGCCACACATGCAATGAAAGAATGATGATAATTGTGTGGCAAGATAGACAAGTTGGTGTTAAATTGGTCTCAAATCGAGCCTTGACCTCATTCATGAAGGCCCGAGAATTGGGTCACTGTGCAGATTTCGAAAGAAGTTGTGGCATCCAGATGCACTTCCTCCGGGAAGCTTTGGGAAAAGCTCCTTTTTAGGGCCTTGAATCCACCTCTTGCGATTATGCAATTGTGGTTCCGACAATTTGTTCGTGGGTAACTTGGTGCAAAGGTCTCTTTGGCTCGCAATGCACCTTGGTTGTACCTGGACTCTCCGCTTTAATTGGCACCAGACTGTTAAAAATCCTCTGGTCTGAAGGTAATTCTGAGCCCTTTTTGTTAAGTTTAGAAACTTCTAGTATCAATATTTAGGAGGGAAACCCCCCAAAAGTTAACTCATTTTCAATTGATCCGGGCCTTGATTTGATTTATATTCCTTATTCTACTCTGTGTGAGCATCTGGTTTAGAAAAAGTCAATGAATTTTGGGTCTGCAGTTTATCAGTTGCCTCCTCTCTGTATTGGGAATCTGGAAAGTAGTTTCTTTGACTAGTTTGGAGCTTCTACCTGTAAGGGAATTACCATTAGATGTCTTGAATTAGTTCCTTGGTTTCCATCTTTTGTTTTTGTTAACTTCTCTTTGTTTATTGTCACGTTGGGGTAGTCAAGATTGTTCTTAGTTTGCTACGATATATGCTCCATTCATCATAACATCATGAATCCAATTCTGACTCCTCTTCAACTGCTATTCCATGCTCTTAGTGCTTGTATGCTCATGATGCTCTGTAGAGGGCTGACCATGTCCTACAGGTAAACTTTTGTTAGTGTGGAAACCATATTTTGGCCCCCCAACATCAAATTTTAAGGTTGGAAGATGAGGTTGACATGCTCAGGACGATCATTTCAGATCTCCAACTTAGTAGAGGTCCATCTTTTGTCCAGAACAAAACTTGGAGACTGGAGGCAAGTTGGTCATCGACCTTAATAGGCCAACATCTAAATTTGAATTATACATATGCAATGCGAATTTTTGGGTCTAATGGTTTTTGTAAATTTTGATATGAAGTTTCTCTATGTAATGGGTCAATATTTAGTAGGTATTTGGCATAGTTCTGAATCTGAGAGATGTGCTCCCTGTGTATTTGTTGCAACTCGGCACGTATTTAATCTAAATATTAATCATTTTTATATAAAATAAAATAAAAATATTACTTTTGCTTGCTATTTATCAATTACATATTAAATAGTGAAGCAATTACATAGCTCCCTAGTACTAAAAAGTAAATTAAAATTATTTTACTTTCAATTGCTTTATCTCTCTATAAGTTAGACTACGCCTTCTATTTATACCCCACATTGATTTTTTTTAGTTATTGGTATTTTTTAGTTTAATAATGTAAGTATTATTTAATTATTTTTAAATATAACTTCACGTGGCAACATCTTCCTCATACTAAAATGTATAACACCTCTCAAGACAACAAGAATAACAAAACATTTTTTTTAATAAATATTAACAAAAATGAAATATTAAAATAAATAAATAAATATATATAAAAGAGCAAATTTCGTATTTCACTTTCATGGTTGTCAAATTACACGAAATCAATTAAAAATATTATACCAGTGCGGCTTCTCTGTTGGGGATAGGGTTGAGTTCAATTTTTGCTTTAAATACCTTTTCAATAAATAAATTAATATTCTAAAATCCTGTTAAAATCCCTTGAAATAATATTCTAAAATACTTTTAAATAAATACAATTAGATTATCTTCCAAATAAATACGAATGGATTATCTTTGTGTTAGCGCTAATTTGTAATAATGCTTATGTTCAATGTTAACACAAATTTATAATTATTTGTGAATAATGTGAGGAAACAAATTGTTGTAACATGTAGCATCACATCGCATGAGGAAATAATTAAGTTTTTTTTCATGTGCAATCAATTTTACATATAAAAATTTGCACATTCACACAAGGAAACAATATTAACAAGCTGGGTTTTAGGTATGTCAAAGAGTTGATGTAATAGCATTTTCCATGCACAAACATGATGGGCCTTTTTCTTTTTAATCTTGGTGTAATGCAATCTTTTCTCATTTTATTTTAATATCTTGCTATAATATATAATATTTAGTATTATAGTATTTGAGTTCGTAATTGTTGTTTATAATAATTTAATTTTTTTATTGTAATTTTTATTTTATTAATAAATTGTGGTTGTTTTATTTTATGAAAGTTGTAAGTTTTATAGTATGTAATATTTAGTTTTATTAGTGGGCTGTTATGGTTATATTTGAATGTATTTATGTAAATGTGATATTGTGTAAAAATAGAACTTGATGAGAGGTTATATATATATTTGCATTAGCGGATTTCTGATGCAAGATAACAATATTTTTTTACCATTTTTCAATATTCTCTTTATATTAAAGTAGAAACATTTTTAGGTTGAAAGTATGATTCTAGGATTTTGATTCCAACTTTCACATACTAGAAGTGCTAGGTCATTAGCAATACTATATGGCTACGAAAAAACACATTGTTCATCCATCCATGTATGTCTTTATTGTTTTTTACTCCAATTTAAATATATTTAAACTAAGCGAAAGTATCTACAATATAGCCATTGTTCAAATGTGGCAGTTGGTTCATATCTTTAAAAGTTCAATAATTAAACTAAGCCGTAGGGAACGCTAGCTATGCGGCCTTGTTTCATTTAAAAATAAATCAAATAAAAAATTAATATATATATATATATATATATATATTTTGTTATCAAAACTATTTTTTAATAATATATATATATATATATGTATGTATATATATATATATATATATATATGTATGTATATATATATATATATATATATATATATTAAAAAGATATTAAATCATATAATATTAAAATCTTTTTGTCATGATTTACTAGATTAGAGCCTCGACGGTTAGCTCAATTGCTCGAGTCTCTATTGTTAAAACACCTTTGCTATTGAGAAGTTACAGGTTCAATTCTCTCGACATCCTCGAGGTCAAACTTTGTGGTTGAGCTGATAAGAAGTGATCCCTTTTGGTGGATCTGCCTGGTACAAATATTTAGTGGATGTAGTGGTCTCTGATATCTGGGGTTTGTGAACCACATAGAAAAAAAAAAGAATGATTTACTAGATGACAAATGAGATAAATGGTAAAAGTTAATATCTCTTCTTGCAAATATCCATTTATTAAGCAAATACATATGAAAAGGTTTATTGATCACCATTTCATTATGTAAGGTATTATCTCAGAGGATTGATAAATTCCAAGTGAAGTAGAAAAACCATTAAGAGGAAAGAAACATCAATAGTGCATTGAATGGTTGGATTGAGTAGAGGTGTATGATTTGGATTGTTGTAAAACTACTCTTCAATGCAAGCCAATTCTTCATGTTCATCTACCCCCAACAAGGTGTATTTCAGGTTTATTTTTAATATAATTTTATTATTATTATGTTTTTTTAAATAAAAAATATTAATATTGTCCCCCCCACACATATATATTATTAAATATATTTTAATTATGTTGTATTTTATTTTTTATTTAAAAAATGCCTATTTTTTGTGGTTTGGGGTTTAACTTCTTCCTTTTTTGATCTTTTATTTTCATTCTTTTGTTCATAATAGTATTGAACTTTTGAGCTTTGTTTTTAAAATTTTTAAACTTTGAAAAAGAGGTTAGGACTTTGACTTCAAGTATATGAATTGTCAAGGCCATGATTTCAAAAACCTTATAATTTTATCCTTGTAAAAAGAAATGGCTCTCTTAGGATGACCACTTTTTGATTTGGGGATTGATTTTAACATTTTAGTTGCAATGTTACTAATTGTCAAGTTCAAATGTTTGGAAGAGGTTCTAGAAAGGAGCTCTTCCCAAAGCTGCTTGGAGGAAGTGCGCCTGGACACCACAACTGCTTTCAAAATCTGCATAGTGACCCAATTATTGGGCCACGAATATGGATAAAATACACACATAACATACGCCTTCATGAATGAGATCAAGGCTCAATTTGAGACCAATTTAACACCAACTCTCTTGTCTTGCCACACAATTATCATTATTCTTTCATTAAAATTGCCTATGTGACCACCAAAGAAATTCATCATGAATCTAAGTTGAGGTTGATTTCAAGATTTTGGCAAAGGATCGTCATAAATACAAGAATGTGAGGAGAGGAAAGCACCATCTTCATGGCGGCGGAATGCATTAGATGTCACAACAAGTGAATTTGTGAGGAGATCCAATATCCTTATATGATAACCTTCTGAATGCCTAAAGGAGGAGAGTACATCATCATGTGGATAAGACAACATAACAAATGATAAAAGAAAAAGGGGATGGTAATGACCAGATGGGGCCCAAGATATGAGGGAGGAGGGAGGGCAAAGGGGAAAATGGAGGGGGTAAAAGGAGGGAGGGGAGTGAGGGGGAAAAGGCGGGGAAGAACAAAAGGTAAGAAAAAATGAAGAGAAGGAGGGATGAATAGAAAGGGAAGGGGATGGAAGAAGAGGGGGATGGAAAAATAGTAGAAAGGGAAAAGGACAAAACAACATTAATTCGAAACCCATATCAAAAGGAGGGGAAAATTCAAAGAATAACCAAACACCAAGATTCATAGAACCTTTAGGGAATGGAGAAAAGACTAATTGTGCCATTGATTTCAAGCTTGGTCTCATCCATCAAGCAATCTTTGTTTGCCTCCAAATTAGCCTCCACATAATTGATTCTAAGAATGTGATATAAATCAATGGAGTGGAAGCACTTTTCAATCCTCTTGATTCTTTAAAGAACTTGAGAGAGGGAGTTGTTATTTGGATTACTTTCTTTAATGAGATACAAAATTGTGTCTCCAAGGATAATGATGTCTCTAATTCCTTTGTATTTCTCAATACGTAAGCCTTGAATAAGGCCATACATTTATGCTTGATTGTTAGTCTTCTTTCCCAAGCCCCATACAAATTTAATTTCTGTTATTCCATCAGGATTAAGTAAAATCCCTCCCCATTCTACCCCCCCTGGAATGAAAAAATAATATTATTGATAATACATAGTGTATAATCCACATGTAACGTTTAAACAAATATATATTTTGCTATAAACTATAAATAACATAATTTTATATCTATTGTATATACAAAAAATAAAATAATTTAAATTAAAAATTTGATTATTTTCATTTTCCACCCTGAGACGTGTGATTTTTTTCATTTTTAATATGAATTTTATATGTAATATTGAAAGATATTAATAAGATTTATTTATTTTTAATTTTAATTTTTTTAAGGGTTATAAACCAACGTACATCCATCTGAACTCCAGATCTACAAAGCGCCTAGAGGGGTCAAATCTCTCAAGATGTAAAACTATTTTTGAAGGAAAAACTTGAAGAAATGTTTTCGCGTCTAGAGATTTGATTCCTGTAGGCTCTTGGTAGGTCCATAGTTAAGATGGATCTATGTTGGTTTTGAGAAAAACACATTCGTAAGGATGGGATCCTCTAAAGACGTATTGTTAACACAATAGGTGGGCCTACTTATCTTCTTGCTAAATTTCTGGCTCAGAAACTCAAACCTCTTATTGGTCGCACTGATTCCTTTGTTAAATACATTGCTTCATTCGTTAAAGAGTTGAAGGTTATAACGCTAAAATGTGGGCATATGTTAGTAAGCTTTGATGTTGTTTCCCTATATACTAATATCCCTATTCAAAAATCCATCAATGTCATTAATCAGACCATTGATGATGAGACAACCAAATTGGTTGGTTTATGCCTTACATCTACCTTTTTCAACTTCCAGGGTGAGTTCTATGAACAAACTTGTGGGGTTGCGATGGGTTCTCTTATTTCCCCGATAATTGCCAACTTATTCATGGAATATTTTGAGACCAAAGCTTTGGCCCCTGATCAATTCTGCCCCAAGCGATGGAAGAGGTTTGTTGATGATAATTGTGTCGTTTGGCCCCATGGTCATGAAAATTTAGATTTGTTTCTCAACCATCTTAATTCCCAATCTGAATCCATCACATTCACAATGGAAATCGAGGTAGATGGGTAACTTTCTTTCCTTGATATTCTCCTATCTAGAATGAATGATGTTTTTGTTTCTCGCTAAGTTTTTCACAAAAGAAACACACGAAACAATATCTTCATGCCAATTCTCATCATTTTCCGGCTTAAAAAATCGGAGTTCTCAACACCCTTGCCACCCGTGCTCTATGAATTTTTTATGAGAATCACTTAGAAGAGGAAAAATCTCATCTTCTGAAAGTTTTTGAAAATAATGGCTATAGAAGGCATCAGGGCCTCAAATCTTTTCAAAGAGCCAATAAAGAATCAAAGGTTAAACCTTCTCATGATGATCAAATCTCCATTGTTCAACTTCCATTTATCCAGGGGACCACTGATAATATTTCTCATATTCTCAAAAATAACAAAGTTTTTGCTACCTTTAAACCCCTTAATACCATAAGAAATTCTCTTAGATCTCTTAAAGACCATGTAAACCCTAAAGACATGAAAGGGGTTTACTCAATCCATTGTTCTTGTGGGATTCCCTACAGTGTGGAAACTAGTCGCTCCATTAATCAAAGAATCCAAGAATACACAACATATATTAAGCACAACCGTTCCGGTTCCTCAGCGTTAGCTGAACATGCAGTGAAATCCAACATCATGTCTGCATTCAGGATTCTCGAGTCATCGCCAAGGTTGATCACTTCCATCATAGGAATCTTAGAGAGGCCATTGAAATTGAAAAGCACACAATTAATCTTAACAGGGACGATGGTTGGAAGTTAAGTAGGAGTTGGTTCCTTGCCCTCTCTTCGTATTTTTTAAAATCAATTAATTAATTATTATATATATAATTTTTGACTTCCCTGTTAAAATATTCTCCAATATTTTAATATAATAACATTTAAAACTAATTGTTGAATAATATTAAACATATTTTAAAAACTATTCTATATATATATATATATATAAAACTTGTTTTTAATCATGAATAATGTTTACAAATATATATTTCTTATTATTATTATAGTTAATTTAGTTTAATTTAATATTATTTAATTTAAAATAAAAATAAAATAAAATAAAACAAAACAAAACAAAATGATAATAATAATAAATATATAAATTTATTAATTCAACAACTAATTTTTAACGGAGAATTTCTTATGGCTAACTTTGGAACCAGATGCATCTTTGCTATTTAAACATTTGGATCGATTGATTTTTTCACAATTCTCCTCAAGATGAACCACATTAAATGGTTCAAAATATCGACCAACAACTTATGATGTGATTAATCAGAAAAATATTATCAAAATCAATATAAATCACAAAGATCTAAAATCAAATATTAATAAAATGTTTTAACTATTTATATTTTTTTCATTGATTTTATATAATCACCCAAGGTGTTCTCTATGAGGGCTTTGGCTGTATAGATGGAGCCAATAACATTCTTTGATTTTCGACCTCTTTTATCGAATGAATTTTGACCGCATGGCATTCCTATCGAGCGACTCGGGCTGTATCTTGCAAGATGCCGCTTCAAGATCATGGACATGTCGATTTGCATGGGCGTGGCGAATGCGGGGCTCATTTTTTTAACAGTTGGCTGCTAGCAATGTTAGAAGAGGTTGATTGACTTCGAGTGGACGATTGATGCAATCATTGTTCTTGGATTCTTGCGCGTGGTTTTTCTAACAATAACACTTTGAATGTTCAACAGTGAAATATTTCTTAAATGAAAAAATTTGAAGGCCTTTAAGTTTATTTTCTCTGTAGTACAAACTTTGGATGATTTCGCTGAGTCTTTAGCTCTGAATTCCTGTTCTCTGGCCTGAATTTGCAAATAAAGACAATGATTTCTAAAGGTCGACTAATACAAAGACTAAAGGCAGACTGTCGTTTACGACTCGTAGGGTTTTTAAGGACTGGAAATGTTTCGTACATTCTTGTTCACTGGTGAAATAGACTGCGAAAGTAGAGGAGATGATAATCGAAGTCCAGTCTTTGCCATTTTCTATTAAGAACCTTGATGTTAAAGTTTAAATTGCACTATCTGCAGCACAAGAAGTCCTCTACTTCAACTAAGGAAAATCCGAAGGGCTTTCTGAAATCTCTAGGAAATGTCGATCCATTTCATGCTAGGTACAAGGTCCCCGTCGGAAACACTATCTATGGTAGTGCCAAACACCTTCAGGTTAAATCTTCATCGATATTTTGTCAATTTTGTTTCGAGCAAGTTATTTTGTTCATGACCCTTTTTTGAAAGTTCAAAGTAATTAAATTGTGGATAAAGCTTGTGAAGAAGAAACTACCTGGTGCCATCGCAATGTTCTCGGAAGCTATTAATGTTGGAGACCGCATTTACAACACATGGATGTGGTGATGATGCATTTGAATCGACCATTGGAAGCCATCAAGGCCATTAAATCCTTCTGATACCTTTGCTGACTGCAAGCACAGTAGTCTCTTGATAATTTGTTCATTGATATTTTTAAGATATAAACTCAAACAAATGTAACTATGTGCTTTGCTCCATAGCATTAATGTCTAGCATTTTTATTGTAGAAATGTGGAATATTGCATGAGAAGATTAGCTTGTTGAAGCATAAGCTCGACTTAATTTAGTAAGGTGTTGCATGCAATGCCAAATCCACCAAGGCGCTGCATGCAATGCCAAATCTACTAAAACTCCATGGTCACAGGGAAGGAAGTTTCAAGTTTCCATAAGGTTCTAAGAGACCAATCATCTACTGGTACATAAAATTGACACTTTGTATTGTTTCCCACCTTTTTTCTTTGTTACTTAGTGTAGCATTTACATTTAAATCCCTCCCTCCTATGTTGCTCTTAACTTCAAATTACTTCTACAAAGAGGTCAAGATTTCCAGCAAGCCTCCTTATCTTTGTGCGTTGGTGGCATGATCTGATATTCACCCTATGAGTGACATCAGTTAAAGATTGATTGTTTAAAGGTATTACGGACTCATGTGCTGATGTGTGTTCTCTATTATTGAAACAACAGATCAATCAGATTGCTAATACACAGACACAACTAAATGGAAAGACAACAGAGAAATACAATAAGCAAACACAAAGACACAAGAAATTAATAAGGAGTTCACCCTATTCTCCAGGGCTACATCTCCGGTCCAGCTTTCAGTGGTGGCCTTATTTTATTATGTCTTTAAGCAGAGAAATTACAATACAGGGACTCAATATGAGTTCTCCTGAAGCAGATTTTCTTGGCAGGGTGGTGTTGGGTCCCTATAATACTAGTGATTACCCCATTAATATTGTAGTTGCATCCCATATTAATATTGTTGTGCCCCTACTATCCCCATATTGTTATTACTGTGCCCCATAGAATCCCTCTATTGTTATTTTTGTGGCTTTATATTATTATTGTTAGGTCGGCTGGGTTATATTGTGACTCCTTAGACTCCTATATATAGAAAGGAGGTTTTATCATTTGAATCATACAAGAATTGTTCATTTATGTAATGTAAAGGAGGTTGCCCCCTCGAAGAGGCTAAATTATAAGGCGTTGATCTATCTTTTCTTGAGCTAGTTTCATAACATTTGGTATCAGAGCTTTGGATTCTAGGGTTTCGCTACTCCAAACAAGTCATCGTGGCATTTTCACTATAACTTTTTTTTTTTTTCTTTTTTTTTCTGCGACGTTTCAGAAGCTAAAAAAAAACCCATTTGAGAAGAAATTGCGTTTTATCTCGGGCCCGAATTTCATAGCTGTTTGTGCTATATTTGCAGAGATATGATCTGAGGAAGTTGGTCTTCTTGCAGACTCCTGAATTTCATTCCAAACAGGTGACCTGGGGAAATTCATAACTTTCTCTCTAAGAATATGATTGAAATTTTGTAAGAAGGTACAAAAAGAGGACGGACTGTAGTTTCTTGTAAATATTTTTCAGAGCCAAAGGTCGAAACAGTGACTCGTGGCACGTCGTACAAGTTCGCTCTACTGAACTAGTCTATAATCAGGTCACTGTGGGAGATTTTTCATAACTCTTCCTTGGAGAATCCAATTTGGATCAGATTAGTGGCATTGGAAAGAGGACACAGAGGGTTACTGCAGATCACAATTTTAGAACTGGATGATCTGAAAGTACAGAGATACATCAGAGGCAATATCGAGCTCCTACAAAGTGAAAAAAGGTGTGTAGATTCTTTTAAATTTTTGCTTAAGATTGGTTTGAAAATTTATTTTGAAGGAATTCAAAGGGCATAGTAGAGAATTATTATCGGTAACAGATGCCCCGAGGAAAGAAAATGCAAACACCTACTAAGCAACCTGAAAGCCCTAGCATGACTCATGAAGAAGAGGAAGAAATGCTACATGATATATCAAAATTACAAGAACAAGTGCAACAAATTTCACACTCACAAAAGCTAACAGAAGCTAAGATAAATGGTGTGGAAGCTAAGATAAAGGGCATGGAAGCTAAGATGGATGATTTGAAGATAGATTTGAAGACAAATTTGAAGCGAGACATGGCATATTTGACGACAGACATGGCAGATTTGAAGACAGATTTGACAAATTTTCTACAAGAAATACTTACTAATGGTGAAAAGGTTGTAAAGGAAACTCATGATGCGAACAAAAGAAATGTTAATCATGATTTCATAGACTCCAATGTGGGATTGAAGACCCACCATATTCCAAAAATCGATATGAGGAAGTTTGATGGCAAGGATCTCGCAACATGGATATTACAGATGGAGCAATTTTTCGATCTCAATAATGTGCAAAATACACAAAAGGTATGTATTGCAACTTTATATTTGGAACCAAATCAGTTTGTATGGTATCAATGGCTTTGCACTCGTAAACAAATTATCACTTGGGAAATTTTTACGGAAGAATTGACAACACATTATGAGGATACAAAAAGCAACACTTTTTTTAGCCAATTGATAAGTCTCAAACAAAGGGGTTCAATAATGGAGCACATTGAGGAGTTCCAAAAATGGAACATAAGGGTAAAAAATATTCTAGAGGAACATAAGATTGATGTGTTCATAGGGTCTTTAAAAGATAATCTCCAACATGATGTTCGCCTTTGGGAACCTCATTCATTAGAGAAGGCATTCAGGTTAGCAAGAAAAATAGAAAGCAAAATTATGGCAACCAGGAAGCATGCCACTCACAACTATAAAGATGGAAGTGTTGTTGCCCCTAGTCTTCCACAACCTATAAGGTTGACACCACAAAAATTGGTAGAAAAAAGAGCAAAAGGGCTTTGTTACAGTTGTGATAGCAAATACACTAAAGGTCATAAGTGTGCTGAGAAGAAATTATTCTACATAGATTGCGAAGAGGAAGAAGAAAAGGAGCAAGAAAGGTCAAAAGAAGAGGATATACTCCAGGAACAAAGCCTAGATAAAGAAGAAATGAATCCGACCATATCTTGTAATGTATTGGCTGGAATTACCACTCCTCAAACCATCAAGATAGAAGGACAAATCAAGAAGAAAAAGGTAATAGTGTTGATTGATTCAGGAAGTACCCACAATTTTATTGATTGTAAGGTAGCAAAAGAATTGAATTACTTCTTACATCCAGCACCAGAGTGTCAAGTGATGGTTGAAAATGGAGGAACAATAAATTCCTCTGGAAAGTGCCATAATATCAAGCTATTGATGGGAGAATATGTATTGACTAGCCCAATGCTTTCCATTCCAATGGGAGGTGCTGATGTTGTACTAGGAGTCCAATGGCTACAATCCTTGGGTACAATAGCTTTTAATTTTCAAGAAATTTTCTGTGGAAGGAAAGGAAGTTGAATTAAGGGGTATTGCAGGGAAACCAGGAAAGATAATAAGCTCTAATGGTATGACAAAGCTTCTAAGAAAGGAACAAAGGGGTGTAATTGCACAATTATGTTCGCTAGATGTTTCCACATTGGAATCATCTATTTCTCCAGATCTCCAAAAAGTCTTGAACAATCATTCCAAGGTATTTGAGAGTCCCAAAGGTCTCCCACCTATTCGTGATCATGATCATGCTATTCATCTGATTCCAGGAAGTGTTCCTCCAAACATCAGGCCGTACAGATATCCCTATGCCCAAAAGAGTGAAATTGAACGTATGGTTGTAGAAATGCTAGAGGCTGGTATAATTCAACCGAGTCAAAGTTCTTTCTCTGCTCCAGTAGTATTAGTGTACAAGAAGGATGGATCATGGCGCATGTGTCCGGATTATAGGGAGCTCAACAAGCTCACTATTAAAGATAAGTTTCCGATTCCTGTCATTGATGAATTACTGGATGAATTGCATGGATCAATTTACTTCACCAAGTTGGATCTTCGTTCAGGATATCATCAAATCAGAATGAAGACTGAAGACATTCCGAAAACAGCATTTAGAACTCATGAGGGTCATTATGAATTTTTGGTCATGCCTTTTGGCCTTACCAATGCACCTTCAACATTTCAAGGTTTGATGAATTCCATTTTCAAACCATTCCTTAGAAAATTTGTGTTAGTATTTTTTGATGATATACTAATCTACAACAAGTCTTGGAAGGATCATGTTGAACATGTTGACAGGGTGCTACAACTATTGGAGGAGAAACAATTATATGCAAAAAGATCCAAATGTTTCTTTGGAGTACAAGAGGTGGAATATCTGGGTCATATTGTATCTCATGAAGGAGTTAAGGTAAACCCTAGCAAAATTAAAGCCATTAAGGAATGGAAAATCCCCACATCCATAAAGCATCTGCGAGGATTTCTCGGGTTGACAGGGTATTATCGCAAGTTTGTTAAGAATTATGGGAGAATAGCAACACCTTTAACAACATTATTGAAGAAAGATGCATTTTCATGGACTCCGGAAGCAACAAAGGCCTTCGAACATCTTAAAGAGGCAATGTGCCAAGCACCGGTCTTAGCTACACCAGACTTCACAAAAACCTTTATTGTGGAATGTGATGCTTCAGGAAATGGAATTGGTGCTGTTTTAATGCAAGATGAAAGACCCATTGCTTTTGAAAGACGTCCAATCAATGGAAAGCTTTTACACAAAGCTATTTATGAGAAGGAAATGTTGGCAATACTCCATGCACTTAAGAAATGGCGACCCTACCTAATGGGAAGACACTTCAAGGTAAAAACATATCATGATAGCCTTAAATACTTTTTAGAACAAAGATTATCCTCTGAAGAGCAACAAAAGTGGGTCACAAAGATGTTGGGTTATGACTTTGAAATCATCTACAAAAAAGGGAAGCAAAATGTGGTGGCAGATGCACTCTCAAGAAAGGATGAGGACGTGGAAGCATTGTTGTGTGCCATTTCTCTTATGCAACCAGATTGGATAAACGAAGCAAGGGAGGAATGGAAGAATGACGAAGAAGTGTGGGAACTTATTCGAAAGTTACAACAAGATTCTAGTACGTCTGATACATTTAGCTGGAAAAATGATTCTTTATGGTACAAAGATCGCTTATAACTCTGTAAGAATTACCAACTAAAACAAAAGATTCTTATGGAATTGCACACTTCTCCCTTAGGAGGGCACTTAGGATTTTAAAAAACTTACCACAGGGTTAAGAAGGAATTTTTTTGGGATGGCCTTAAATCGGATATTCAAAAGTTTGTGGCAAAATGTTTGGTTTTCCAACAAAATAAAGTTGAAAAAATTAAGACCCCGGGTGTATTACAACCTTTATCCATTCCAAGCCAACGTTGGGAGGAGGTTTCAATGGATTTTATCACAGGTTTACCCAAGTCTGAGGGAAAGAGTGTCATCATGGTGGTAGTTGACAAACTTACCAAGTATGCACACTTTTGTGCATTATCACATCCATTTAAAGCCAGTACAGTATCTACTGCATTTATGGAAACAATTCAAAAGCTACATGGAAACCCAAAGATTATTGTAAGTGACAGAGATCCCATTTTCACTTGAAATTTTTGGACAGAATTATTTTCTTGTCTTGGTGCTCAGTTAGCTCATAACTCATCTTATCATCCTCAATCTGATGGGCAAACTGAGATAATAAACAAATGTTTGGAAGGATATCTTCATTATTTTGAATCTGATAAACAGACACAATGGGTCAAATGGTTGCCTCTGGCTGAATGGTGGTATAACACTTCCTTCCATACAACAACAAAAATGACCCCATTTATGGCACTTTATGGATATCAGCCACCATCCATCACATCATATTTAAGAGAAAATTCTACAGTTCAAGCAGTGGAACATCACATCGAACATCAACAACAAGTCCTCCAACTCTTAAAGGATAACCTCGTGTTGGCACATAATAGAATGAAACAACAGGCAGATCAACATCGCAGCGAAAGAAGTTTTGATGTAGGTGATTGGGTATTCCTACAGCTACAACCATATAAGCAAATGTCCCTCAAGCAAGCTAAGAAGGATAATAAATTATCACCAAAGTATTATGGTCCGTACAAGGTGTTGTAAAAGATTGGTACTATGGCATACAAATTGGAGCTTCCTGCAGCTTCTCGATTGCACCTAGTTTTCCATGTTTCATGTTTAAAGAAGGTTATAGGCGACAAGCTCCTAGTTCAAACAATATTTCCAGAACTTGACGAGGAAGGAAAAATTATATTGGAACCATAAGCAGTCACAGAAACAAGAACTCGACAGCTACGAAATCGATCAATTTCAGAGTATCTTATCAAGTGGAAGAACTTATCCGTTGAAGATTCCACATGGGAGGATGAAAATTTTATACAGAAGCATCCAGAACTACTCAAGCGTTGAGGACAACACTTTTTTGAAGGAGAGAGGCATGTTGGGTCCCTATAATACTAGTGATTACCCCATTAATATTGTAGTTGCATCCCTTATTAATATTGTTGTGCCCCTACTATCCCCATTTTGTTATTACTATGCCCCATAGAATCCCTCTATTGTTATTTTTGTGGCTTTATATTATTATTGTTAGGTTAGCTGGGTTATATTGTGACTCCTTAGACTCCTATATATAGAAATGAGGTTTTGTCATTTGAATCATCCAAGAATTGTTCATTTATGTAATGTAAAGGAGGTTTCCCCCTCGAAGCGGCTAAATTCTAAGGCGTTGATCTATCTTTTCTATCTTTTCTTGAGCTGGTTTCATAACAGGTGGTTTCTTGGATTCCCCAAGCCACTGGAGTGCACAGACTCTTCTTCTTCCTACCAGCTCTGTGACCTTCTGGTCTACAGCGGAAAGGGCCAAATGTGATGCTCAGTTCGGACAGATTCCTCTATGGGATGGCTTGAATCTTCAAGCTCTCTGGTGCTCAATGTTGCCTTTGGTCAGCTAGGCCCTCTGTCTTCTTCTGATTTGCTTTATTGCCTTCTTTTATGTTTTCTGTCTTTCGATGTTCAGTCCTCCTCTCTGGGTTCACTGCTCCACTTCTCTGTCTCTCGACTTCGACTCACTCTAACTATTTATCCTGTCTCTGTTCATGGCTTTAGCCATTCGTCTCCAAGACTGTTCAGTTCCTCTTTTTCCTCTATCGATTCACCTTTTGCAGCTGCGCTTGGAGTTCCCTGTTCGGCATCATCATCAACACTCAGGGAGTGGCCACATGTCCTCCTCTAACGTCGCCAACCTGCTTCGTCGGTTCATTTCTTTGGTTACGTCGTGGATGAAGTCTTTCTCCACTGTGGCGGTCAAACGAATTCCAAATCCTTACAAATCGCGGCGTATTCCCTCGTCGATTCCACTTCTTCCATGGGGCGTGATCTCAGCCGTCTGATCTGGGGCCTCCAAATCTGACGCCATACCCACATTTTGCGCGGTTGACTTGCTCGACCGAAAGCGCGTGATCAACGATAGTTTTCTCTCACCTCCGCTTGCCACGCGTCGATCGATGAATGGAATCACTCCGCTCTCATCCAAAACCTCTTACCATTTAAGGGCGCCCTAATCAATACCACCGGTTTTCCAGAGGGCGGGTCCCACCTTTGTACTTTAGCGCTTTTACCTTTTCCGCCCGCTGTTCTTCGGTTCCCCCACGCGACCGAGTGCTCGGGCTTCCCCATCTTGGCCCTGTTCGCCCAGTAATCGCGTATCAAAGACCTCCTTCTTTTCCCGATCTGGGGCTCCCAGGGGCTACTTTGACCTCCTGTGCAGTCTCCATGGGCCTCAGTCAGCGCGCTTTGACTGAGGTCCTTGTCGTTCCACGCTGGTTGCCATTGCCACTGGTTCAGGGTGTTTTTGATCGTTGTTTTGGAATTCTTTAGAGATTTTCTCTGACCTGACACAGTCATGGTTCTTTGACAGTGTTTTATGGATCCAATTTGGATCACGACCTTCCCATTGAAAAAGCTTTTGGACCACCAAAAGTTGGTTTTCAAGTATCGACTAAGTGAGGGTATTGCTTTCTCACTTGTCCAATCTCAATCCACTTTGCGCTGCTCAGCTTTAAACCTTTGAGCCCAACCCTCAAGTACTCAACATCTCCCCTACACGTTGTCCTTACCTTCCTGTCCAACACTGTGTTTTCCTACAACTCATTAAGATATTCAGGTAGTAGGTCATCAATAGAAGGAAATTGACTCTGCTCTTCAGGGTCCTCAATCATTGAAGGTTCAAACAATCTCAAGCAATCTCAAGCAATCTGCATTTACACTTGAGTAGATGTGCATGTAAGCTGGTAGAGCAAGGTGGAAAGCATTTTCACCAATCTTCTCAAGTATCCTGAAGGGTCCATACCTAATAGGTTTTAGCTTTTTACCTTCACCTTGCATCCCGTCCTTGCTGATATACAGCCAGACTTGGTCTCCAACTTGAAAACTATGCTCCATCCGGTGCTTATCATGCCTAGCCTTGTAATTGCCCTGGATCTTTTCCAGTTGTTCCTGTATTGTGTGGTGGATCTCCTGGATCTATTCAATGAACCTAGTTGCCTTGTCCACATCACTGTGTCCATCAACCATGGTATCTTTACCAAAGACAAAATCCAAAGGAGACCTTAGTATGAAACCAAAACAGGTCTCAAAAGGAGATCTCTGTGTAGAAGAGTGTTTGGCTTTGTTGTAAGCATGCTGCACATAACACAAGTGTTCATCCCAAAGCTTAGGATGTTTGCTGCAATACCCTCTCAGTAACTGGATCACTGTCCTGTTAACTACTTCCGTCTGGCCATCTGTTTGTCGATGAAAAGCTGTGCTTTTCTTCAGTTTGGTGTCCATAAGTTCCCACAGACTCGACCAAAACTTTCCCACAAATCGAGTGTCTCGATCAAATGCGATGGAAGTGGGTAATCCAAAATGAACCCATACATGTTCACAGAACAATTTTTCAGTCTGTTCAGTTGTAGTCTATTTACTACAAGGTATCAAAATACACATTTTGTTGAACCTGTCCACAACAACATATAGATAATCATGACCTTTCCTAGATTTAGGCAGTCCTCCAACAAAATCCATGGAAACACTTTCCCAAGGGTGAGAAGGAACTGGCAATGGAGTGTACAAGCCTAGTTTTCTGTTGCTGGGCTTGCTTTTAGCACACATGGCACACCCTCTTACATATCTAGAAACTGTCTCATTCATTTTCGGCCAATAGCAGAACCTTTGTAGCTGTGCAACTGTTTTACTTACCCCAAAGTGACCTGATATCAGAGAAGTGTGTGCTTCCCTAATTATCTTTACTCTCTCAGTTTGTGGAATTTAGAGTTTCCCACAATGGTATAAGAGTCAGTCCTTCACATGATAGTCCAATTCTTCTACTCTTTTGCCTTGACTCAAAGTTGCATATACGTCTTTGAAGTCCATATCCTAAGCATATTGTTCTATGTAACTCTTATGTAGTACAGAATTATGCTTAAGTATGATAGATGCATTTATAATGGGTCTAGATAACATGTCTGCAACCTTGTTATGTATGCCCTTTTTATATCTGATGACTAAATGAAACTGTTGTAGAAAATCCATCCATCTGTAATGTCTTGATTGCTGCAACTTAATTTGGGAGTGTAGATATTGAAGTGGTTGATGATCAGTATGTATTACTGTCTCTTTGCCCATTAAGTAATGTTTCCACTTTTTCACACTTTGAACTAATATCATATGTAGGATAGTTAACTACTGCAGGATTAAAAGTCTCAGAATGATAACATATGGGTTTATCGTGCTGTGTTAACACTGCTCCCATGGCATAGTCACTGGCATCATTTTGGATCTCAAATGGTCTTTATAGATATGGCAATGCTAGTACAGGTGTTGTACTAATATTTTCTTTCAAGGTGTCGAAGGCTTTCTGATGTTTGCCTCCCCACTGAAACACCTTATTCAATCCCGTTAAAGCATGTAAGGGAGATGCAATCGAGGAGAAGTTAGAAATGAGCTTCCTCCAATATTGTGCTGCTCCTAAGAGGCTTCTTACTTCTGTAGCAAACCTGGTTTTAGGCCAGTTCACAATGACTGCCACTTTAGAGGGATCTATTTTCAATTCACCTCCCCCTACTATATAACCCAACTAGTTTAGAGATGTTTTGCCAAATTCACATTTTGAGAGTTTAACATATAGTTTTTCTCTTTTCAAAACATCTAATGTCTACTTAACATGCTTTAAATGTTCTTCCCACGTTTTACTAAAAATCAGAATGCCATCCAGATACACAATAACAAAATCATCAAGAAAAGGTCCGAGTACATCATTCATTAATCTCATGAAAGTAGCAGGAGCATTAGTTAAGACAAAAGGCATAACCAGCCATTCATAGAATCCCTGCATTGTTTTGAAAGTAGTCTTCCATGCGTATTGCTCTGCAACTCTGACCTAATGGTATCCACTGTGAAAATCCAGCTTGGTGAAATAAACAACTTCCTTCAATTGATCTAAAAGATCATCTATGCGAGGAAGGGGATAATGATTTTTTATTGTTATCTTATTCAGTGCTCGGTAATCAATGCACATTCTCCACGAGCCATCTTTCTTTCTCACCAAAACGATTGGCGATCCACATGGTGATGTGCTAGGCCTGATGAACCCTTTCTCGAGCAACTCCTGCATCTGCTTCTTGATTTCAGCATTCTCTAAAGCAGACAACCTATACATCCCAATGTTAGGCAAAGGAACATCTTGCTGCAAAATAATATCATGTACTATTCCCTTTTTGGGTGGCAGACCTTTAGGTTCTTGAAATAAGACATCATACTCTGAAACAACCTTTTCTATATCCACTTGCTGTTTAGCATTACAGCGCTCAAATACATTGGTTTTATAAAGTTTCTTTGCCTTTACAACCATCAGTAAGAATTGTTTGCATGAATTAATCATTCTTTTCATCTGTCCTGAGTTTATGAGAGTATAATTATTCTTGGGCTTAAGATCTCTTACAAAGTATTCGATTCCATCTTTGACAAGTAGATACTTGTTCCCAGCTCTATAGAAAATAGCCTTTCTATCATACAAGTAAGGACTTCCTAAAACAATTCCACAGATATCCAAAGGAATTATGTCTAACTCAAACTCATCTACAAATGCTGACCCAAAAGAAAACTCGAGTTTGCACTGTCTAGTCACTTGTAGTTGTGCTTTATCATTCAACCATACTAATGGGTATGGTTTCTTATGAGGTGTAGTTGCTAATCCCAATTTCTTTAAAATTACTTCAAAAATTAGATTTACTTGTGAGCCACTATCAAACAAAGTATCAATCTTTTGATTTTTGGAAAAAACTAGAATATGGAAAAGCTCATGTATTTTTCTCTCATTTTCTTCATCAATAACAGATTGACCAGAATTACTAGTAGATGCTTCAAAATTCTTACCTTTTATACCCGTGGCTGCTATAGTTGTTTCATTTCCCGAGTCTGACGCCAAATCTTTCTGAATAGCTGCAACTGTCTTCTTCTTCTTGCCCTCAAACTTCTTAGGTCTCAGCTCTAGATGCAGAATCCAACAATGCTCATCATCATGCCCCTCCTTTTTACAGTGAGTGCATGAAGCTTTGGCTTTCTATGCAGTGTTAGCCTTCCTTGCTTTCCACTTCTGCTTTCTTTTCTCCTTGCTCTTGCTTACAGTGGGTTGGGATGGTCCCCCAACTTCTGGATTTCCATTCTTTCCTCTAGCTTCTAGATGAGTAGCTTGTACAGATACCTCATCTATACTAGTGGGATTAAACATGAGGATGGTATGCCTCATGTAGCTGTGTAGACCACCAATGTACTTCAAAAGAGTCTCTGGTGAGTCTAATGAGATACCCAACATCAATGCTCTCTTTCTGAATTCTTGAGTATACCCTTGCACACTTTTCCCTTTCAACTGTCGAAGAGTTTTCCAACTCATCATGGCTTGTTGCATGTAGGCCAATGGATAGAACTGCTTTTTGATTGCAGAAACAAATTCACTCCAGACAGAGATGGTCTTACCATGTCTTTTCATGTCAGCTTGGGTTTTGCCTTCCCACCAAACCAAGGCAGTGCCTCTTAGGCGTAGGCTTGCCAGCTAAATCTTACTCTTGTCTGAGTCTATGTTCTGTACCCTGCAATACACATCAATTTGTCTAATCCAATTGTCCAACTTTTCAGCGTTTAGCTCTCCATAATATATAGGCAAGTCAAATTTAACATCTAACTTAATCAAAGATGTTTTCTTATTATGCACAGGGCTGTTAGGATGTGTGAGAAAGCTTTCCTCTTTCCCCTTTCCTTTGGAGTGGTCATGGCAGTGAGACTCATCTTCTTCTTTATCTTGTTTAGAACCTGATGAATCTTCAGCGTTTTGCTTTCTAAAGTCTTTGTACATTTCTTCAACCATAGACTTTATAGGTAGGAAACTTTATATGAATTGAGGTCTGGCCCCACAGAACCTTCCTCAGACATTGTCTTCCGAGAATAGACTCTCCCAATTTCAGGATTAGTTTCCACCAACTCTCCTTCTCCTAATTTGAGCTTTGATCTTGTGAGCATTCACAGCTAAACCAACACAAGCTTGTCTAACCTTACAGCCTAGAGTTCTGATACCACTTGATCTGATATTCACCCTATGAGTGACATCAATTAAATATTTATTGTTTAAAGGTATTACAGACTCATGTGCTGGTGTGTGTTCTGTGTTATTGAAACAACGGATCGATCAGATTGCCAATACACAGACATTTAAATGGAAAGACAACAGAGAAATACAGTAAGCAAACACAAAGACACAAGAAATTAATAAGGAGTTCACTCTATTCTCCAGGGCTACATCTCCGGTCCAGCTTTTAGTGGTGGCCTTGTTTTATTGTGTCTTTAAGTAGAGAAATTACAATATAGGGACTCAATATGAGTTCTCCTGAAGCAGATTTGCTTGGCAGGGTGGTTTCTTGGATTCCCCAAGCCACTGGAGTGTGCAGACTCTTCTTCTTCCTACCAGCTTTGTGACCTTCTGGTCTACAGTGGAAAGAGCCAAATGTGATGCTCAGTCCAGACAAATTCTTCTATGGGATGGCTTGAATCTTCAAGCTCTCTGGTGCTCGATGCTGCCTTTGGTCAGCTCGACGCTCTGTCTTCTTCTGCTTTGCTTTATTGCCTTCTTCTCTGTTTTCTGTCTTTCGGTGTTCAGTCCTCCTCTACGGGTTCACTGTTCTACCTCTCTTTCTCTCGAATTCAACTCACTCTAACCGTGTATCCTGTCTCTGGTCATGGCTTTAGCCATTCGTCTCCAAGACTATTCAGTTCCTATTCCGCCTCTGCTGATTCACCTTCTGCAGCTGCGCTTGGAGTTCCCTGTTCGGCGTCATCATCAAAGCTTAGGGAGTGGCCACATGTCCTCCTCTAATGTCGCCAGCCTGCTTCATTAGTTTGTTTCTTCAATTACGTTGTGGATGAAGTCTTTCTCCATCGTGGCGGTCAAACGGATTCCAAATCCTTACAAATTGCGACGTATTCCTTCGTCGATTCCGCTTCCTCCATCGGGCACGATCTCACCCGTCTGATCTGGGGCCCCCAGATCTGACACCATACACACATTTCGCGTGGTTGACTTGCTCGACCGATAGCGCGATCAATGACGTTTTCTCTCACCTCCGCTTGCCACGCATCGATCGATGAATGGAATCGCTCCGCTCTCGTGCAAAACCTCTTACCATTTAAGGGCGCCCCGATTAATACCGCTGGTTTTCCAGAGCGTGGGTCCCGCCTTTGTACTTTAGTGCTTTTACCTTTTCCTCCCGCGGTTCTCTGGTTCCCCCACGCGACCGAGTGCTCGGGTTTCCCCATATTGGCCTTGTTCGTCCAGAGCTAATCGCGCATCAAAAACCTCCTTCTTTTACCGATCCGGGGCTCCTAGGGGCTACTTTGACCTCCTGCGCAGTCTTCATGGGCCTCGGTCAGCGCGCTTTGACCGAGGTCCTCGTCATTCCACGCTGGCTGCCATTGCCACTGGTTCAGGGTGTTTTTGATCACTGTTTTGGACTTCTTTAGAGATTTGCTCCGACCTGATACAGTCGTGGTTCTTTGACAGTCTTTTATGGATCCAATTCGGATCATGGCATGTACATATCTACCAGACAACTATTTTCCTATTTGTATATGATAAATAAAAGAAAAAATCCAATGTTGGGAGCATTAAGAGATTACCAATTTGACATCATTATTATTTTTTCCTATATGTTCTAGAGATTGAGAGATTGTTTTTGTCCAGGGTTGCTTAGGTATAGAGAGGAGTATTCATGGCCACTGTTTCTTGACTTAATGTTCTTGCTGACTCACTTCCATATCTTTTTGGCATTCTCTCATCAAACTCCTATTCTTCCTTCTCCTTATCCTCCTTGGACGATGCCTCTTTCCTTGTTCACAATCATGTGTTTTCTTGTATTTTATCTTTATTCAACTTCGAATTCCTTTCATTGTTATTCTGTGAATCCTTTTATCCTTGGAGTCCCTTTGTTTCAATATTCTTAGGTACTACTATTAACCTTCATGCCCTAAAATTCTCGTAAGTTCTTTCCTTACTGGATATCTATAACTGGCATGCTGGATAGCTCTCTTTTCCAGGCAGGATGGCCATTTGGGACAGGCTGAGGACACGGTGGTGGAGGTGATAAAGGCGAACATATGGGTGGTAGGATCAACCCGTTGTTATAATTGCGATGACAACGTTATGTGTTTAAATGATAGAAACAACCATTTAACGATTTGAAATTCCCACATTGTTTATAACACATATTGTTATTATATTATAACCAATTATAACCAAAAGTATAATGATGAAATCATTTTTTTAATGATTTGTGAGGCAAACATATCCCAAGATTTAAGTCAGCAGGTCAGACCCATGAAATTTAGCTGGAGAGGCCTGAGATGTTTTTATCATTTTCTTATGGTTTTATCATTTTGATGGATTTATTTGTGAGCAAACTTGAAATAAAAAAGTTAATATTGCAGAGGTTTTTTTGTTCAAAGAGTTGATGTTGCAAATTTTAAAGAGATTATAAAGAGGTAAAATTGTGGATTATTCTAAAAAGTGTGTTATCTTTGTTGATATGCCATGTGATATTTTTTAACAGGTTTTAAAGGTTCGTGCTATGTGAAGGGTTGATTTCATGTTTTTTTGGAGGTGGGTGTCCTGTGAAGATACCAGATGGGTGAACGAGAAGGGTCAGTTGGAGGTTTTTTGTACGCTAGACCTAGCCAAGGCGTAATCTATCACTTCACGACCATCGTAATAGTGGGGATGGACTTCTTCATAGATGCTTATGAATTTTTCTTGCATCTTGATCATCTGCAAACTCTTGGGACATATCTACTATTCAAATCCAACTACTTAAACTGTGAAACACTAGGTACTATGTCAGCTAATGTTTCAGCAATAGTGAGTGGCGTCTCTCTTTGTGGAACTCTGGTAGGATAGCTATGATTTCGCTTGCTTAACGACAAGATGGGTCGGGAAAAATTCTATGGCATGACATTGATGCTCATGGTGGTCAACGCCATCAGTAGTGGTGGTTACACTGATCCAAACTTAAATAGGAACGCAACAAATTACCGATATAACCATAAATACAAAGATGCAGTATAAATAACAATTCATTCCATTAATATCAAATACTGAAATATGCTTACAAATAGAATCGAAATAAAACTAGCTCGGGTGATGATAGCTTATCTATGAGAAGAGATGTGGCAGCTACATGCCTCTGAACAATGTTAAAATGAGGCTCAAAGGCCTATTTATTATTGAGAAACAATGTAAAACCCTAAACAGCCAGAAACCTAACCTAGGAGATGAAGTGCCAAAATTGTGGGCCCCGTTTGGGTAAATTGGTACATCAACTTCCTGGGGTCGTACCTTTGGCATAAGATCTCCGTTTGGCTATCATAATACCTCGTTTCAAAGATTTAAAAGAGGATATAAACAATCAATCAAGCAAGCAAGGAAATCCAGTTTGGTACTTTTCTCGTCTCTCCGTTTTCGCTAAAAACATCTTTTAGTCCCTCAAGATGGCTCTGGAAATCTAGGGCCCAAAAAACTGCCAAAAATAGTAAGTTGTGCTATAATTAAGGAAATTGAAAAGAAACAATGGTGAGGGTCCACGTGGAATAGGCGGGTGGCCACCAATATCCACCTGGATCATTCCTCCCCCCTTAGGAAGCAATGGTCCCCATTGCGTTGAGTGCCTCCATGAGAGGGGGAAACTTCTATTGAACTTGGTCCCTAGTCAACCACTTGCCTTGGTACAGGAGTTGGACAACTTTGACAACCCGATACAATTGGATCTTTTGCTGGCGAGTGTTCTTGATCTGTGTGTCCATGATCTGATTAGTTGTGGGCTATCCCATGAATTCTGGGTTTAGCTCTGTTGGTGTGAGTTGTTCTGCAATGTCAGATGTGTCCAACAATGGTGGAAAGTATGGTTGAAGGCGGTCTACATTGAACACTGGGTGTAGACCAAGGAAAGGTGGAATGATGAGTTGTAAGGCATTGTCCCCTACAACCTTGGTGATGGTGTATGGCCCATATCGGAGTAGGCGAAGCTTGCAGTGGGGTCCAGCGAGACGCTCCTTCTGCAAATGTTATGAAACCAGCTCAAGAAAAGATAGATAAGATAGATCAACGCCTTAGAATTCAGCCTCTTCGAGGGGGCAACCTCCTTTACATTACATAAATGAACAATTCTTGGATGATACAAATGAAAAGACCTCCTTTCTATATATAGGAGTCTAAGGGGTTATAACATAATCAGAGCCGACATAACAATAATAATGTAAGGGCACAATAATAACAATAGTGGGTTTCTATGGGGCACAATAGTAACAATATGGGCACTACATGGGTACATCAATATAATAAGTGGGTTATACTAATAACAATAAGGGGTTACACTAGTAGTATAGGGGCCTAACATGCCCCTCTCCTTCAAAAAGCGTTGTCCTCAACGCTTGAGTAGTTCTTGATGCTTCTGTATAAAATTCTTGTCCTCCCATGTGGAATATTTAGTGGGTAAGTTCTTCCACTTGATGAGATACTCTGAAATTGATCGATTTCGTAGCTGTCGGGTTCTTGTTTCTGTGACTGCTCCAGGTTCCAATATGATTTTTCCTTCCTCTTCAATTTCTGGCAATATTGCTTGAATTGGGATATTTTGCAACTTTTGAATAAGTGGCCATACTTCTTCGTCCTTCTTCCATTCATCCCTTGCTTCGTTTATCCAATCTGGTTGGATAATATAAATAGCACAAAACAATGCTTCCACATCCTCATCCTTGAAGAGTCTTCCCATTCGATAAGGTCGCCATTTTTTAAGTGCATGTAGTATTGCCAACATTTCCTTCTCATAAATAGCTTGCTTGAGATGTAGCAGTAACAATACCCAATCACCTACATCAAAAAATATTTCACTACGATGTTGATCTACCTGTTGTTTCGTTTGATTTTTCACTGAAGTGGCGTTATCCTTTAAAAGTTGGAGAACTTGCTGTTGATGCTCGATGTGATCTTTCTCTGCTTGAACCTTTTTCTTCTTGATATGTCCTTCTATCTTTTGAGGAGTGGTAATTTCTTCCAGTCCTTTACAAGATATGGTCGGATTCATTTCTTGATGCTCAATGTGATCTTTCATTTCTTGAACATTTTTCTTCTTGATGTGTCCTTCTATCTTGATAGTTTGAGGAGTGGTAATTCTTGCCAATGCTTTACAAGATATGGTCTGATTCATTTCTTCTTTCTCTGGGGTGGTGTCTTGGCGTATATCCTCTTCTTTTGATGTTTCTTGATCATTTTCTTCCTCCTCTTCATATTCTATGTAAAATAATTTCTTTTCAGCACACCTATGACCTTTAGTGCATTTGCTATCACAATTGTAACAAAGCCCTTTTTCTCTTTTTTCTTCCAATTGTTGTGGTGTAACCCTTGTAGGTTGTGGAAGGCTGAGAGAAACAACACTTTCATATTTATAGTTGTGAGGGGTATGCTTCCTGGTTTCCATAATTTTGCTTTCCATTATGTCACAAAGCCCTTTTACTCTTTCCAATTGTTGTGGTGTTGCTCTAAAGAAGGTGTTTCTCTTTGTATCCTCATAATGTGCTATCATTTCCTCCGTGAAAATTGACCACGTAACAAGTTTTTTACGAGAGAAAAGCCCTTCATACCATAAAAATTGATCTGGTTCTAAATATGAAGATGCAATACATACCTTTTGTAACAGTTGTACACCATGTAGATCAAAATATTGCTCCATCTGAAGTATCCAATTTACCGGATCCTTGCCATCAAACTTCCTCATCTTGCTTTTTCTTGATTTTAGGAGCTCGACCTTGAAACGACTGTAACTCTGTACTTTCAGAGCTTTAAGTTCTAAAATTGTGAACTATAGTAGCCCTCAATGTCCTCTTTCCAATGCCACCAGTCTGATCCAAATTGGATTCTCCAAGAAAGAGTTATGCACAATTTCCCGCAGTGACCTGATTATAGACTAGTTCAGTAGAGCGAACTTGTATGAAGTGCCACGTGTCACTGTTTCAACCTTTGACTCTGAAAAATATATAAAATAAAACTACAGTCCGTCCTCTTTCTACACCTTCTTACGAAATTTCAATCCGATGCTCAGAAAGAAAGTTATGATGATTTTCCCCAGGTCACCTGTTTTGAGTGTAATTCAGGAGTCTGCAAAAAGACCAACTTCCTCAGATCATATCTCCGAAAATATCGTGCGAAAAGCTCTGAAATTTGGACCCAAGGTTCAGCGCAATTTCTTCTCAAATGGTTTTTTTTTGCGACTTCTGAAACGTCACAGCAAAAAAGTTATAGCGAAAATGCCACGATGACCTGTTTGGAGCAGCGAAACCCTAGAATCCAAAGCTCTGATACCAAATGTTATGAAACCAGCTCAAGAAAAGATAGATAAGATAGATCAACGCCTTAGAATTCAGCCTCTTCGAGGGGGCAACCTCCTTTACATTACATAAATGAACAATTCTTGGATGATACAAATGAAAAGACCTCCTTTCTATATATAGGAGTCTAAGGGGTTATAACATAATCAGAGCCGACATAACAATAATAATGTAAGGGCACAATAATAACAATAGTGGGCTTCTATGGGGCACAATAGTAACAATATGGGCACTACATGGGTACATCAATATAATAAGTGGGTTATACTAATAACAATAAGGGGTTACACTAGTAGTATAGGGGCCTAACAACAAATGTAGCCAAATTTTATCGCCCACTTGGAACTTGTGTGGCACTCGATGTTGTTCATGGTGTTGCTTGTACTTAGCATTAGCTCTATCCAATATATCATGGACCTATTGGCAGATGTGTTGAATGCAATCAATGAAGTTGTTAACCTGTCGGCTTCAGACTGGATGTGATCTGAATCTGCCTGAGTGGCTGCAAATGGTATGGTCACATCAATGGGACATAATGGTTGAAATCCTAGCCCTACCTAAAAGGGGTTGTGGCCTGTTGAGCTATGGAGAGCTCTATTGTAGCTGTGTTGGACATAGGGGATTCTTTCATCCCATGTGTGTGGATGTTTCAAGTTGTACATGTGCAAAATGTGTATAATCATCCTGTTGACGACCTCTATTTGGCCATCAACTTGAGGGTGGAAATTCATGGACTTAGTAAGTTTGGTATCCAACATTGACCAAAGACTTGAACAAAATGCACTTAGGAATATGTTGTCCCGATTTAAGACAATGGATTGTGGGATCCAAAAGTGTACCCACACTCGCTCAAAGAAGAGCTTAACAGTGGCCTCTGTTGTGATACTCCTCTTGCAGGCCGCCATAATGGCCATCTTAGAGAATCTGTCAATGACCACGAAAATGTAGTCATTGTTGTGCTTAGTGTAAGGAAGGCCCGACATGTAATCCACGTATATAGGCCTTACTTCTTGATGGTTGGTTTAGAAATGGTGTAGGCAGTGCAGGATCGAATGTAATTCCCAAAATTCTGGCGAAGGTTCAACCAAAAAAAATACTTATGCAATACTCCCACGGTTTTCTCTACTCCGAAATGTCCAACGACCTTATTATAGTGCGCCTCCCAAATCATCTTGGAACACTTGCTTGAAGGAACACAGATGTGTCCCAGATGGCATAGTAATTCATCTTGGAGGTAAAAATTTGGAACTTGCTTACCTTCCAGGAGTGTTTGGTGTGTGCTTCTGAATTCTGGATTGCTCTTGTAAATACGTGGCCACCCCGAAGTCTCGTGCCCATAGGAGTCAAGCACAGTGATCAACGCCATGACTGGTGGCCAGCTGAGGTAGTCTGCAACATTATTGGTGCTACCCTTCTTGTACTTAATGTTCAAATGAAAATGTTGCATGTATGTGGACCATTTCTGATGGTGATCGTTCTGCAACTACCCTTGTGTCTGTATGAACTGCAGGAGTTGGTGGTCTATGTGAATGATCGTTTCCTTCCCCATAATGTAATGCTTCCATTGACGGAAAACCTGCATAATGGAATTCATTTCTTTGTGATAGGTGGGATACTTTCGGACTATGTCTAAAAGTGTCTCACTATGGTAAGCCACTGGATGCCCATGCTGAGTAAGAAATGCACCAATAGCATAGTCAGAGGAATCTGCCTCAATCTCAAATGGTTGCTACAGGTCTGGTAATGTGATAATTGGTGCAGAGCAGAGGCGATGCTTCAACTCAACAAATGCCTTATGTTGGGTTTTGGACCAAAATAACTTTTCTTTCGTTTCACCCTTGGTGAATTGACTTAAAGGCCAAGTGATATGAGAGAACCCCAACACGAACCTGCGACAAAAATTGATATGACCCAGAAATATGCAAAGCTCTATTAGAGTGGTTTGGGCTTGGCTAATCCCAAATGACTTGTATCTTGGCTGGGTCCACATGCACACCCTGCTCATCAATGATATACCCCAGATATTGAACCTGGGTCATGGCAAAAGTGCATTTCTCCAAATTGGTACACTACTTGTGTTGTAGCAGGGTTTGGAGAACCTGTCGAATATGGTGGAGGTTCTCTTCCCAACTCTGGCTGAAGATCAATATGTCATCTAAATACACCACCACGAATGCATTGGTGAAGGGTCACAATATGTCATCCATTAATCTCATGAAGGTTGCGTGGGCACTCGTTAACCTAAAAGGCATGACCAACCATTTGAAAAGGCCCTCCTTGGATTTGAAGGTAGTTTTCCACACATCGGAGGGTTCGATAGGCACCTGGTGATAACCAGACTTCAAATCAATATTGGTGAAATATTTGGCCCCCTTGAGCTGGTCCAGAAGGTTATCAATCCATGAGATTGGGTACCTATTCCGTACAATTATCTTGTTCAACACTTGATAGTCAATATAGTGTCTCCAGGCCCCATCCTTCTTCTGTACCAATACATTTGGGCTCCCACTGGGTGATGAGCTTGGCCTGATGTGCCCTTTCTATAGCAACTCTTGAATCTGCCTCTTGATCCCATCATACTCCAGAATAGAGTGTCGATAGATCGATCCATTGGGTAGTCATGCGCCTTGGGTTAGATCGGTGAAGTGCTTGACCTGACATTGCAAATGCACCCCCAGTGGTGAGGAGAAAATGTCTCTGTACTCCTCCACGACCTTGTCCATCTGTTGTTATTGTGTGGAGGAGCCCTATTTGGAAGCCGTGGCCACAATCTTCTTCTTGCCTTGAGGGCGAATTATAAGGAAAACAAATTTCATGGCCTATGAAATAATCTTAGTACATTGCTTTGCAGTGATCAAAGAGATGGCGGTAGGTGGGGCTGCTTTCGGTACCTTGTATAACTTATTGCCCAAAATAATAATCACAGAGCAAGCCCTAGATTCATATACAACATGCCGCTTCCACAAGTATGGCTGTCCTAATAATACATCACAAACTTCAAGAGGGGCAACATACCACAATGCCTTATCCATGAAGGGCTTGATGTTGTAGGGAAAGCGACACTGTTGGCTGACGCGGAGATCTCGTCCTTGGTGAAGCCACCCGATGGTGTATGGCGACGGATGTGTTGTAGTCGATAGGCCCAACCACTTCATGATCTCTACTGAAATCAGGTTCTTTTGGCTCCCGTTGTTGACAATGAACTGCAACATAGAACCATTCACCCACATCTATGAGGGGAAGAGGCATCCCCCCTTGTCTGGATCTTCAGGCTCATTCTTCTGGATCTTGGTGGTGGCCAAAGTGGCACCAGGCTCCGCATAAATGATATGCTTCCCTTTGTCATTCCCCTTGTCAGGTTTTGGCTCAGAGTCAACACATGCATATGATTCAAAAGCCTTTAGCTCGGCCACCAGTGACTGCATGGCCCAACACTCACTCGTGTTGTGAGTGAAGCTCTTATGGAACTCACACCATTTTCCCGTGTCCTTCTTTGTCTTCATGGTGTTTTTATTGGGTTGTCCTAAGTCCTCCCGCCTTGGCTTTGTCCTTTTCTCTGCGGTTTGGGGGTTCCTTTCCCTTGTTTCAGATTTGCAAATCCAAAGTCTCGCTTCTTTTGTTTAAACTTCTGTTCAATCTTGACAGCGTATCAGTACGTTGTGCTGAGCGGAAGATGCTGAGGAAATCCATCTCATTCTGGATGTACCTGTGTAGGCACCTGCAGTACTTGAGTACCAAATGTCACTCAGAATCCTTGATACCCAACTTTTTGCGAAGGGTATGAAAAACATTGGTAAACTCTAGCACGTCTTGGTCCCTTCCTTGACGCAACGTGGTCAACTTTATGTATTTATCCTTATAGCTCCTGATAGGGTAGTACTTCTCCTTGATGCCGTCTCGGAACAAATTGGAAGTGGGTGTGGTTGAAAATAGCGAGGGTGCACTTTTGTCCTTCTTCTCACAATATCTTTCCCACCAGTAATTGATGTGGGAGGTGGCTTTGAGAAGTGCAAAAGTGATATTTTCTCCTAGAAAAATCATGAAAATGAAAATATCCTTCTAGCAGATTTAACCATTTATCTACGACGTTCGCATCTATCTGACATTCAAATATGGGGATGTCAATGTTAACTTGTACCTTAAATGGTGTTGCGCTTCCAAAGTAGCTACTGGAAGAATATGTGTTGCTTCTGGGTAGCCGCTGAAGGATTTGGTTAAATTTGTCCATCATTGCGTTCCTTTGTCACTCGAGGGATTCTTCGAGTAATATTTTGAAAGGATCTCCTTCCCCCTTGTTTTTTTTCTCTTCAGCCATGGTAGGCCGTTGGGATTTGTGAGGCTGGCCTTGCAAAGGTTCAACCAGTTCGAGTGTAACAACCCTGGTGAAAATTTCATGTAATAAAAGTTAAAAACAATAACCACTGATCAATGGACACTTATTGCAAGCTGAATGTTGGGCAAGAGATCCTAGGGGGTGTTCATTTGGCTATTTATGGCTAAGGAAATTGGCAAAGGTAATGGCTAAGGCTTTAGAAAGGAAAAATGGAATTTTTGGCACAATTATTTATGAAAATAATGGAAATTAAGAGAAAAAGGAGGTGAAAGGTCACAGATTGCATGTGAAGAGGAAAATGAAGGAAAACAATGGAAAATGAAGAAAATAGAGGCCTCATTCATAAAAAGGCTTATGAGGATCAGTTGGTAACCTTTTTTCAGTTCAGTTTTGGAGCACTCTCATTATTCTCTCTCTCTCTCTCATACTCTTGGACACTTAGAGTTTCCTTGGAGCACTTTGGCATTAGAACAAGAAAGGAAAAGAAGGCAAGAGGAAGCAAGGATCAAGCACTGAAAGGCAGGATCAAGCAGCTACAACAGGCTTAATTGCAGGTATCGATTTGCATGTGTATTTTCCTTGCTAGATTTGTCATGCATGGTATTTCATGTGGTTCTTTTATATCATGGCATGGGTTTTGCCAGGTGTAACAATGTTCTTCAGCCTAGCCTTTCTATTTCTGGATAACCATGGTGTGATGGGGTTCTCATGTTTGGGTGAGTTGGATTGCGGGATGGACTCGAATCTGAGGGAGGTGGATCTCCGAAATGATAGAACAAATGGCCTAGTAACCCCTGAACCAAACTGTGGGTTGCGTAAAGCCAGATTTTGTGTTGCCTCAGATGGACTAGGAATCCTTTCCGGTGAATGGCAAAATATATGGTAAATCCTAGAAGTGGTTTGCTCTCCATTGGGCCTAATAATCCCGGGTTTGGAATATGTGGTAAATCCTGGAGAGTGGGTCTCAGTTTAGGGCCTAGTGATCCGAGTTTGGATTGCGGTAAAGCCTGAGAGATTAGGAGACAGGAAAATTTCTCACGGTGTAGGTGGAGAAATATGGTGGCATCCATGCTTTTTTGGCCTAGTGATCGGGTGGAGATCATGGTAAATTCTATTATGATGTGTTCATTGTGTTGGCCTAGTGATCCAGGATGGATTACGGTAAAGCTTGGTTTCTATTGATGAGGGTGAGGTGGTTTAGCCTCGGTATGCCCTGGTTGAGTTCTTTTAGTTTGAGTCCCACATTCATGCTTGGAATATGGCATGGGGGTGAATGGCTGAAGAGAGATTTGGCTCAACCATTCTATGGTCAGGTGGAACATGGCAGTCCCATCACCAGTTGGTTCATTGCATTGATTAATGAGAAATTCATTCTCTTGATTTTCATGTGTAAATGTACTGATGTATATAGGGATTTTGATGGCTGATATGTTTATGGTATTTCTGTTCCTATTACGTAGGTTATATGTACATTTTGTGACAACAACTATGTATGGATCTCAACATGTTTTTACTTTTACATGAATGGATAATGTGTCTATGACCTAATAGATGATAATGTAGCAAATGGCATGAGAGAAAAATTGTTCATAACAATTCTCAAATAAGTATGAGATCCCTACACTTAATTATATTGTTTACACTTGTAGGTTAAATGTTGATGATATGTTTGTTTAAATGCCTGTCATGGCTAGTAGGGGTCTAGTTAAGGTTATGATCAACTTATTTCTTTTGCATCATTTTTTTCATGTACTTTCCTTGATTCCAGGCTATCATTCCATTATGGGCAATGGCCTGGGCGCTGTGCCTGAAAAAGTGGCTTAAATCCTGGGGTCTCTGGCACAGAACTGGCAACTTTGGTCCAAAGTCATTGGCATGCAGGCCTATGAGAGAGACTTTAGGTATTTGGTCGCTCCCTTGCCCATAGCATGAGAGTGACTATGACCTAAGAGGTTCAGAACAATAGTGGCACCCAGGGATAGGTTGTATGAGTGGCTGACTTGTCTCATGAGGGTTCTGTTGATGATGTTGGATGACTGCATGTGATGGTCCATCAATTCTACTTCCTTAAGGTCACCTAGGAGGTTGAATATGATCATAGTAGCCTCTCATCTCATGTTTACCCCCATTGGCATGGTTACTTGGGCGGATGTTGGAGGAGGGTGTTATAGAGTGGTATCAGAGCATGGTTCAACTCTCAGACTGTATGGGTTGAATGTTTTGGTCATGCAAGCATGTTAGTTGCATGTGTGTCCCTTACACTTATATACTTGTTGCATTTGCTTGATGATGGATTAGGGTTTTAGTATGGCTAACATGGAGAATTTGATGTTGATCTTTCAGAATGTATTTTTCATAAGTACGTGACTGATTTCATGGGGATTATATGTCACTTACATGTTGATTTTATGTCGCCTGCTTATATCCTTGTATGTTAGGGTACATTTGTGAGTATTTGATTACATGTATCAATCTTGTGTGTTGATTACAAGGATTGATCGATTATGCTCAACTACATGAGTTTATGCGTAGGTGTAGTTGATTTGGCATTGCTTATGCTTACTGTTGGTTGCATGTATCAATCTGTATAATGGAGTAATGACTGTTGTCATGCATGAGATCATAGCATGAATTGTTGATATGAACTTGCATTGATGATTGGATCCTAGTTCAAGTGATGTTTATGAGTTGATACATTTACTTGCTTATGTCGATATGCTATTATGATTATGTTACACATGTATCAAACTGATTTGGTGATCTTGCAGACAAGGTATCCTCCCCGAGCTATACTGAGGTATGTTGGTTTATTTTGATTTGGTTTATTTGACATATTATGTATTGTAGCAAGAGAAAGATCAAATGGCTACAATATGGTTGACTACAAGGAATCTCCCTCTGAATCTGAACATAAATATGGTGTTGGGAACTCTTCAGATTTGGTAGTTACATTGAGAAGTTTGAAGGAAGAGATAAGGAGTTGTAAGGCGGATAGAGACCGGATCATATAGGCAAAAGAGAAGTAGACAGAGGTGAATGCTATACTTCTTCAAAGTTTGTTGGAATTACAGCGATAAGGGCTGCTTCGGATCAACCATGGACATGAGGATAAAACTAATGGGGCACATGACAGTAGATCTCCTGGTAGACATATGACAGATAGATCTGATACAGTGAGAGATGGCAAGTTGTTGGACACTCTGGAAAGGAGGGGCGATGATTATAAGTATTATTATAGTTTTTGTTTTGATAAAAATCATGATCGTCGTCACTATCATCCTTATAGGATGAATTATAGGGGATACTTGCCGGATGAGTTCAAGAAAGAAAAACCACCTACTTTTGATGGAGATATGAAGAAGCCAGAAGATGTAGAGGCTTGGATACTTGGAATGAACAAATTCTTTGAGTTGCATGAGTACACGGATAACATGAAGGTCATGATAGCTATCTTCAGCTTGAAAGGTAAAGCAGACATACGGTGGGAAGATGTTAAGCGAGTTAGAGACATAAGGATAGATGACTTGAGTTGGCGAGAGTTTAAGAGACTTTTCAGGAAGAAGTACTTGTCAGAAAGGTACTATGACAGTAAGGCAAAAGAATTCTATGAGCTAAAGATGGGATCAATGACAGATGAAGAGTACACGACCAAGTTTTTGGATCTATTGAGGTATGCACTGTATCTTACTGATGAGAAGGCTAAATTTCAATGGTTTGTCAATGGTTTTCCATTAGCATTTAGAGATCGGATTGAGTATGATGAGCCTTGGTCACTTGAGGAAGTTATTGGGAAACTCAAGCATTGCTATGAACAATCAAAGTGTAAGAATGAATCTCAGCATGGATGGAAGGGAAAGGACAAAGGTAAAGGTAAATGGCAGCCTAAGAGGACAAGGCCTCAACATGTAGATGAGAAAGAGAATGTGGCACCGCAAAAGAGATTTAATGCAGCTAGATAGGGACATGAGTCACAACAACAACATAGAGGTGTTGGTACTAGTCGGTTGGAGTGTTGGACATGTGGTAAGGAACACCTTAAGAGAGATTGTCCATAGAACTAGGGTGGTAGGCCTTAGATATACAGTGCACAGGAGGTGCAGATTGTTGGGGATGTTGGTCAGAGTATTCCATGCATCTATGCAGCAGTGGACAAAGGGAAGGCAAAACACCAGGCATCTATCGTTGAGATGGACGGTAAGCTTTGTGATCAAGTTATTTCTATTTTGATTGACCCTAGATATAACTATAGCTATGTTAGTCCTAAATTGTTGGATAAGTGTGGTTTGAATAAGGAATTGCATGCAAAGTCTTGGTTAGTGCAGTGGGCTACAGGTACAAAGAAGCAATTTCATCATTGGGTAAGAGCTTGCGCATTTGATTTAAATGGTATGCCTACAACAACACATTTGAATGTGTTACCATTGGGATCATACAATATGTTGTTGGGAATGGATTGGTTGTTTCTACATAGAACCAAAGTTGACTGCTATGACAAAGCTATTGAGTGTGTTAATGAAAATGGAGAACCAAGAGTCTTGCAAGGTAAGAAGAAAGCCACATTAGTTAGGATGCTAACAACTATGCAAGAAAAGCGTAGCCACAGGAAGGGTTGCAAGCTATTTGCAGTACACATTTCTAGTGATAAGGGTAAGGAGGTTGAGGATGCATATGTGTTAAACAAGTACCCAATTTTGCAGCAGTTTTAGGATACATTTCCTGAGGACATTACAAAGTTGCCACCTCACAGGGAGGTAGACTTTTCTATTGAGCTAGTGCCAGGGACAACTCCAACATCGAAAGCACCTTACAGGATGAGCACATTTGAGTCGGTTGAGTTAAAGTTGCAGTTGAAGGAAATGTTGGACAAGGGATATCTTAGGCCAAGTGTATCACCTTGGGGTGTATTAGTCTTGTTTGTGAGGAAGAAAGATGGTACTCTCAGATTATGCATTGACTACAGGCAATTTAACGAAGTTACTATCAAGAACAGGTACCCTTTGCTGAGGATTGATGACTTGCTCGATCAGTTGAAGGGAGCAACAATGTTCTCGAAGATTGACTTGAGATCCATATACCATCAGGCAAGCATCAAAGAGGAAGACATTTACAAGACTGCGTTCAGGACCAGGTATGGGCATTATGAGTTTGTTGTTGTTCCATTTGGCTTAATTAATGCTCCAACTACATTCATGTGTTTGATGAATAATGTGTTGTGTCCATAGTTGGATAAGTTTGTTATTGTGTTCATTGATGATATATTGGTATATTCTAAAAATGAGGAAGAACATGCTGAGCATTTAGCAGCAGTATTGAGGTTGTTGAGGGAGCATTAGTTGTATGCTAAGCTCAACAAGTGTAGCTTCTTTTAGATCGAGGTACACTACTTGGGGCATGGTGTCTCCAAGGAGGGCATTGCAGTAGATCCAGAGAAGATAAGGGCCACCATGGAGTGGGTAGCTCCTAAGAATGTGGAAGAAGTGAGATATTTCATGGGCTGCACACCTGACTGCTCTGTATCTGTGTTATGGGTGCGGACCCCTGTAAAATTTAACAAGCCGCGAGTACATTCTAAAAAACTCACTTTCAGTCATTTCTAGAAGCCTCTGGAAGGAATCTTGAGGTGGAAAGTTCGCTCTTCTAAGGTTCATGCACTCCATACCTTAAGGAGCTAACCCCTTGATGTGAGGAGCTTATCCCTTTGAAGGAGGATTCTATCCCTTCATAGATGGACCTGTAACCTCCTCCTCTGCACTATAAAATGAAGCATTGGGCTGGTTACTTGGGAGGTTGAAAGTTGAATATTTTTGAGGTGAAATGCTGCTGGAACTTAGTCTTCTTTAGTTGAGTTTTTATGAGGAGAGATTACATACCTCTAAGATTTCATTTGGAAGAGTGCAAGGCTTGTCAAAGTAAAGGAAATTCCTGTTTCGGACCCCAGGAAGAGCTTGTTCAACATCAAGGCTGAAAAGGTTGTAAGGTTCTTCTACTTCAAAGTTAATATAAATAAGTTTGTTTTTATCAATAAGTTGTTCATTAATGGTTTATTTTATGGATTCCTTAATAGACATGATTTATGATATTTGCTATGCAGGTGCTATTTAATGTTTGCTTGTTTGTGATTGCATGTCTTTAAAGATAACTCTTTCGAATGATGGAAGGATGACTACAATGAACAAGCGTTGGATCTAAGGTAGGATCTTAACACCTTTGTAGTATTTATTTGTAAATTGCATATGTCTAGAGAAAGATAGGTTCGTTTGTCTGTTTGTTGCTAGACTATCTTCTGATACTAGGGAGATCGGTCTTGTCCACAAGATCGATTTATCCGGCCAACAAATTGGCGACTCCGCTGGGGAATGGATTTGGTTTTTGGTTTTCCTTTGTTTTGACTTGAGAAAAGTGTTTTCGTTTCTAGTTTTTGATTGATGTATACTGGCTTGGGTAGTTTTTAAATCTGGGAGTATTTTTTGTTTTTTTCGAAGTTTTCAGGGGACCACACTTTCTCTTCACAGACAGTGCGGGCATCTCCGCACTTTTCCTTTAGTAAACAAAGCGGGACCACACCTGTTACTTCTGGAGCCTGCAGACCCTGTAATTTTTTTTGAAAAACCTAAGATACCTTTTTCCAGTTAGGTTTAGGTTTGATTTAGAAATTTTAGTGTCTACCCAGATTTGTATTTTTCCTGTAAAAAACCTCTTGTGAGTGAGTTCCGATAGTATTTTTGTTTTAGATGATTTTCTAGAAGTTTGCATGATTGGAGTGGTTTTCACTTGGTCTCTGTAGTGACTCAAAGATCAGAAGCTTGAGAAACCTTAGATTACCCTGGTGTCTTTTTGTCTTCTTGATGAGTCCGACTTGGTTGAGAAATCTATCCTTGGTGAGAAATAGATTCAGTTTTCTCGTTGCAAATCTTTGAACAAACTTTGTTATAAGTTTTGAATTTCATTTTTACAAAAGAAAACATATCTGGATGTTTTTTTATTGGTTTGTTATTCTGAACAAATGAATCCTTAGTTTACTGAACAACTAAGTAAAATGTCCTCAAAAAGAATTGAAGCTTTTATTTAATTAGATTTTTAAAGTTTTTAGATCTCAAAATTAGTTTTTGTAGTTTTGAGTGTTTTTCTAGAACTTGTAGATCTCTTTTGAAAAGAACATTGTTTTTCTTGTAGTTTCGAGTTTTGAAAAGGGAAAGGGATTTATTGTGAGCATTAATTATTGGTCTTGTTATGAGTTCTTATTGAAAAAGACAAAAAGATTTTCTTTTCATTTCCATGTTGAAAGAAAGAATTGTTTCTTAAAGAATTGCATTCTAGAACTCTTTCTTTTAGCTAGAATTTCATTGAAAGAAAAATGAATTGTTTATCATTTTAGGTGCATTTTTTAGTGTTTGGAGTCGAGTCTTCACACCATCAAAGTTTCATCTCCATACCTATTGACTTAAGGAACAACCCATAAAAGCAACGCTTAATTAAAATTGATCTAGTAATCTTTTCTATTTCTAGGGCTCTTATCACCAATATAGCTTAGGCTAGTATCTTGGAGTAGGGAGTAATTAACTCTCCAAGATAGTTAAAACAAACAAGTAGATACATCTTGCGGTAGGAAATAAATCCAATTGTAATTGATACGTAATGGGAAGCTTCTCTTAAAGGAGTCAATCACGAGATCATGTCCGAACCTTTGAGACAATCAAGTCTGTTTCATTGGGAAAGATAGAAGATTTGCGCGTATTATAAACGGTAAACCTCGGATTAACCATTGTCCAGGAGCCTGGGGTCATGTGTTGGTAAACCTCGGATTGTCCATGTCTAGGAGCCTTCAAGTGGATTGAGCTTTGTTACTTTGCCCTTGCGCGTAGATCAGATCGTAGACTGTTCCCCTAGTTGTATTTGTTTTTTTTGGTAACCTTACTGTCCATAAACTTAAGATTATTTCCTAAGGTGACGGTGAAGGAAAAATCTCATTGTACCTGGAGCAGACATCGAATAGACTCACTTGGACTCTTTGGGGGGTTCTCTTCACTTGAGATGGTTTTGTGAAGAAACTTGTGCCAGTCTGTTTCATTAAGCAGGTTGTCGGGGTAACTGTTCCAACCGCCCTTTCTGTATTAAACTTCTACTAAGTTGGATTTCATCACCAACTAGTGTTTTTAGTATGGGAAGTTACTGTTTGTGTGTGGTTTGAACTCTTAGATTTTTTAGGTGTGTGATTCAATTGTTTGTTTCTTTAGAGACTTTAGGTGTTTTTATTGAAATTTTCTTTGTTTGTGTGTGATTAATTAATTTAATCGTGGCTGAATTACCAAGACAATCTCATAGACTTCAGGGGAAACCGCTTGAGTATTCACCAACCTAGCTTGAAGGGCTATGAGCTCTTGTATCACCTAGTGACAATAGAGTTGGATCACCAGAAGCCGGAGAATCATCTTTAATTGTTCATCCTGATTATCAAATACAAACAACAGAGTCTATTCAAGAGCCAATTTCATTTTCTGAAATTACTGGTAGTCTTTCTCCTTTCAGTGAATTAGCTGAAGAACCTGAAATTTCTGACCCTGACATTGAACCTACTATTACTCCAACTTTAGGATTTGCCTCTCCAACTTCTAGTAATCCTGGTTCACCTAGGGTAAGCAATATCATTACTCAAAATCTTCCTTCTGGCCTCATTTCTGTTGAAGAACTTGTTAATCCAGAAGACGATGTAACTCTTCCCGAAAACCAGCAGATTTTAAATCTTAGGGAGCGTGAATCAATATTCTACAGTCCTTTTAGGAGTGACGCTTGGTATGTTTCATTTACAAATTTTTTAGAAAACCTGGGTCTTAGTTTTTCACCACCTTGAATTCCTTTTCATCCTACACCAAGAGGTTATTATCCTTCATCGATCATGTCAAGACAGTCATCTATGTTTTCCCAAACACCGGAAACATTTTTATCTGGTGGTCCTTCTGTTCCTTCGAGGTACTAGTCACTCTCTGGTACTTTTTTAGGAGCATCTCCTCGACCGATTGAACAAGTGTTATCATCTGGAAGTAATGGAACTCAAGCGTTGAATGCAGAACAAATCCTTATGATGTTTGGTAGTATTCCAAATCCTCAACCTCAAGGTAGTCAGTTACCGCTTGGGGGGCAACCTCAAGGTAGTTAGTTACCGCCTGGGGGGCAACCCCAAGGTAGTCAGTTACTGCCTGGGGGGCAACCCCAAGGTAGTCAGTTACCGCCTGAAGGGCTTCCTCAAGTTTATCAACCTTCAGGATAGTACATACCCCAAGGTCAACCTCAGACTCAGTACATACCCCAAGGTCAACCCCAGTTTCAGTACATACCTCAAGGTCAACCCTAGTTTCAGTACGTGCCTCAAGGTTATCAACCCCAAGGTCAGTACCCAACTCAAGGTTTCCAACCGCCTTCTAGTCAACCATTTTTTCAAGGAGCTGGAAATGTACCGCTTAATTATCAACCCTATGTTCAACCAGGTTATGGTCCTCCATATGCACAACCTTTTGTGGGTCCATACTCCGGAATGAACATGGTGTGGGATCCGTCTCAAACTCAACAGACTTTGCAACCTAATGTGCAGTTAATTAATCAACCTGGATAGCCTTTGGTTTTTGGTCCAACCCAGCAACCTGTCCAACCTACTGTTCAAACCCCTGCATCTGGTACAGTTCAGCAGCCTGGGCCTAGTTCACCTCGTACTCTGCCTCAAATTGCTGCAACTACTGCAGCTTCTGTTCAACCTACAACACCTGTTTCTGGAGTATCAGCAGCTCCAGTTTCTACTACCCCTGCATCAGTGCAAATTCCTCAAGTCTCTGTGCCACAGTCAGGACCTACGGTTCAGACTTCGGTCCAGATGCCTGCAAGACAAGCTAGTACGATTGCTACAATTGCCACAAGTCAACCACAATTTATGTATCAACCGTACCAGGGACAGTATCAATTCGGTCCTACTGTAAAAAACCCAGTTTATCAGTATCAACTGTATCCTGGCTATACTTATCAACAGCCTCAGCAACCTCAGTTTGGTCCGGTTAATCCTGGTTTCCCAGGAGGTTACAACATTCCTAATGCAAATCCAATTCCAGGTTATCCTGGATATCCTCCTCCTAGAACTGGTCTCACTACTCAAGGTTTTCGCGACCCTAACCGTTAGTTACCATTTATAGAAACTTTGGATTTACCTTATTTGTCGCGCCTTACGAACGATCCAATTTACTATCTTCTGTATTGGCCGCCAATGCCTAGTAAGTTGCCTAGTGATATCCCGAAATTCGAGGGTAAGTCAGGAGAGGATCCGTCAAATCATGTTATGACTTATCACCTCTGGTGTGCATCTAATTCAATCATTGATGATTCAATTCGATTGCGTCTTTTTCAATGAACTCTTATTGGTCTTGCCGCCAAATGGTACATTGAGTTACCATGAGCCTCTTTTTATAATTTCAATCAGTTAGCCACTGCTTTCTTAACTCATTTTCAGTTGCCTGTTAGATACGACAATGGCACGAAATTGTTAACTTCACTGAAACAATCCACGTCCACATATATTTCTGATCATATTCATGAATGCCGACGTAGGAGGTGTTTAGTGAAAGTTTTCATTCCGGATCAAATTTTAGCAGAATGGTTCATTAAATCATTGTTACCCAAAATCACTGAAGATGTAGCTAAGGGAGGAGTTGTTACTGAAGAGAAAGTCATTGCTCAGGCCCAGTACCTTGGCCTCGTCTATACGCAGTCATGTACTTTACATGATAAAATCCCTGATCTTCCAAAACACGGTCAAATAACTACAGCTCCTTCAGGATCTCATGCCGCTGATGGTATGATTGGTTCAGTTAGCACTAAAAGTAAGAAGAAATTTTCAAAGAATTCTTCTCCTATAATAACTTTACCTGATTCCCCAATAGGAGAATCTTCCGCTGAAATTTCTGCCGACATCCATGCCATAGAATCATCTACGACCAAAACAAAATCCGGTAGTAAAAAGAAGGGGAAGAAGAAAAACAAAAAAAATTCAAAAGATAAAACAAATAAAAGTGAATCTATTGACGGAAAATGAAAACCTCCTTATCCTTGTTTCATTTGCGACGAGGATCATTTTACCAAAGACTACCCACATTGAGCAGAGGTTTCGAAAATCGTTAAAGGTTCTCAAATGCCTGCTATCTTGAAGGATCCTTTTCCTACTCAAGATAGTAAGATGATTGGTTCTTCCTCAAATGCCTTAGAATAACCCATTATGATAATGTCTCATGTCATGATTGCGACGCAATCGCAAGATTATGGTAGTAAAAATCTTGTTGGCGGTAAAGAAGCAGAATCTTCTAATTCAAACACATCAACTACACCTCCTAATGGTTCTGGTCCACTACAGATCGAGAAACCCAACCCTGACTTAGTAATCAAACCGCCTGCTAAAGGTATACTTCGGAAATCAACTTTCAATCTACATGTGAGAGCTACTCAGAATTATAACATTGTTGAAGACTTAGCTATTTCCCCTTCAACAATGTTGGCTGTGGAAGTGCTGCAATCGTGCCTAGCACAGCGTAAATTACTATTGTCTGCTATAGGAGCTGTCGATATTCAGGATTCGAACCTAATAATCTTCGATTTAGAGAATAGTACACCCCGCCTCCCTCATCAAATGGCTTTCCAGATTCCAGTTTTAGTAAAAAACAGACCTTGCTTTAGGACTATGATTGATGAAGGGGCTTCTACGTGTATTATGTCGATCCAGTGTTGGAAATCTCTTTGTTCTCCCACACTCAATCAGTCTTCGACAATTCTAAAGGCTTTTGACGACCTAGGGTTCCATCCTTTTGGTATTTTACAGGATTTACCTATAGGGGTCGAAGGAAAAACTGTGAATCTAGATGTGGAAGTGGTTGATGCCCCTCTAGATTACAACTTTTTCCTGGGTCGTAGTTGGTCTTATGCTATGACCGCTATTGTTTCATTGATCTTTCGGCTTATTAAGTTTCCTCATAATGGAAAGATCGTTATGATAGACCAGCTGACTTATTTCTCATCCGACCTAGCCTCTACAGATAGTATGCAACACATCGGTAAGACGACTATCCCTTACAAGGATGTTGGCGTAGGTTTGATGAAAGATTTTGGTTTACTAGGAACTTTTTCCTTCCCTCCTCCTAACGTATCACCTTCTATTGCAACTATTCATATGATTTCATCGAATACTCTTACTTTTGATGATCCTTGGATCGTACCTTCCGATTCTGAGGTGGATTGATTTGGTGGAGTGATGCGTCTTAGTCCCTTTGAAATTGCATATCAGGCTGCACAGTCGTTTTCTGATCCCTATTCAATCGAAATTGATCCAATGGATGTGGTCCAAGGGGAATCACTTTCTATATCTAGCTCAGCTACAACAAAATTTCCTGATCTTGTTCATACTGATGAGCAGATTCGTGAACTATTATCTGTTGATGACTTACCATGGGAAGATCTACATCACCGATATTTGTTTTTACCTGAGCTTGATTATTTTGAAAATGATTTTTCTTCTATTTTTACGACTGACTATGTCAAAGAACCGTAGAATCCATTACAACATTCCGATTCTGAGTTAAATTTGGAAAATATCTCTCGAACGGTTCCTATTGAAATTTCGGTTAAGCTTGGAATTATTGAAAACATTCATATAGGTGCTTGTTGTACGGACGATGAAATCCAAACTTATAAAGCCCTATTTCAAGAATTCCGTGAAGTGTTTGCCTGGTCATATGAAGAAATGCCAGGAATCGATCCATCAATTGTTGTCCATGAAATTAAAACATACCCGGATGCTAAACCTGTCCGGCAACGCTTACGTCAAATACATCCGCGAAAAGCTGCTGCTATCAAAGCCGAAATTGAGAAATTACTTCACACAGGTTTCATTTATCCAATTCCTTTAACTGATTGGGTATCGAATATTGTTCCTGTCAACAAAAAACAAGGAACGATAAGAGTATGTATCGATTATAGGGATATTAATCGAGCTTGTCCTAAAGACAATTATCCAACCCCCTATATCGATCAAATTATTGATGATTGTGCCGACAGTGAAATGTTCTCCTTTATGGATGGTTTTTCTGGTTACAATCAAATCAACATACTCCCTGCTGATCAAGCTAAAACAACTTTCATTTGCCCATGGGGGACATTTGCTTATTGCAAATTACCTTTTGGATTAAAGAATGCTGGAGCAACTTTTCAAAGGGCTATGTCTTACGCATTTCATGACATCAAGCACATTGTGCAGCCTTATCTTGATGATTTACCTACCCACTCATTGCGTAGAGCTGATCATCTCACTCATTTACGAGCTATCTTCATGAGATGTAAGCATTATCGAATTCGGCTGAATCCACACAAATGTGTATTCTGTGTAGAAACGGGTCGCTTACTGGGATTTATCATATCAAAGGCAGGCATTCGTGTCGACCCCTCAAAGGTGGAAGCTATCGTTAATCTATCTCCTCCTTCGACTCTTCGCCAACTCCAAAGTTTGCAAGGGAAAGAAATTTTTTTACGTCGTTTCATTCCTAACTATGCCGAGATAACGAAAGGTTTTACTAGGTTGTTAAAACAGAACACGCCATTCTTTTGGGATGAGATTGCCGATCGATTTTTTAATGCACTCAAACACGCGTTGACCCATGCACCATTACTGCATCCTCCCAATTACAACCAAGATTACTTTTTGTACCTCGCTGCTTCTCATTCCACCATTGGGATGGTTTTAGTTCAGGAAGATGAATTCAACAGTGAACATGTGATTTACTATCTTAGTCGAACTTTGCATCCGACTGAGATTAAATATTCGCATGTGGAGAAATTGGCCTTGGCAGCTGTTCAAGCTGTCCAAAGATTTCGTCACTACATCTTATTACGCAAAACCACGGTAATTTCTGACTGTAACCCTATGATGTATATCTTGACCAAACAATTGCTAGGGGGCAAGTATTCCAAATGGATAGTTATCCTGTAGGAATTTGACTTGGAATTTGAAAAATCCAAGGTAAAGAAATCCTTGGTTTTTGCCGAACTGATGTTTGATTTCCCACGTACTGATACTAAAACTATGGCGGAAGAGCCCATTGCGGATGAATCCTTGTTTCTTATCAGTACTCTTGATCCATGGTATGGAGATATTATTGTTTATCTCCAAACCCAATCTTTTCGGCCTGAAATCTCACGATCTCAACGACGGAAAATACGTTTCCAATCCCAACAATACAATATTATTGGTGATACACTTTATCGTTGTGGAGTGGATTCTGTTTTCTGACGTTGTTTAACTCATGAAGAAGCTGAAAAGGTTCTAAATGATTGTCACTCTAGAGCATGTGGCAGTCATATGTCTGGGTATGCCACAACCCAAAAGATATTGCACGCTGGTTATTTCTAGCCATCCTTATTCAAAGATTGTATCTATACAATCCGGAAATTCCACAATTGTCAAATCTTTGATAGTAAGATGCGCGCTCCACCTACTCCTCTTCACCCTATAATTGCTGTCGGTCCTTTCGCAAAGTGGGGTATTGACTTTATTTCATGTAACCTTCACTCGGCCGAGGGGCATGCGTATATTATCCTAGCGATAGATTATTTTACTAAGTGGGTCGAGGTGATGCCTACATTTTCGGCAGACGGCAAGACTACTGCAACTTTCGTATTCAATCATATAATTGCTAGATTTAGTGTTCCTTAAGCTATTATTACTGATCATGGAAGTCACTTTCGAAACATCATGATGATTGAACTGACGTATCAACTTGGCCTGCACCACGATTGTTCTACTCCATATTACCCGCAAGTTAATGGTCTGGTTGAAGCTATCAATAAATTTTTAGTCACTATGATCAGATGAATCATTGGTATTCATAAGTCGAATTGGCATACCATGCTATTTTCAGCACTTTGGGCATATCGGACCTCAGTAAAAACATCAACTGGTTTCACTCCTTTTCAACTGGTCTACGATTTGGAAGCAGTGTTACCTATTGAATGCGAAATTCCGTCATTACAATTAGCCATAGAATTACTCCCAGCTACTTCTGAAGAAGAGAAACGTTTTTTGTACTTAGCTTAGCTAGATGAGAATCGACACGCTGCTGCAATAGCAAACAAGACTCATGCGAAACGAGTGAAAGCTCGATACGATAGAAATGTTACACCTCATAATTTTTCAGAAGGAGACCTAGTTTTACTATATGATCAAGCAAACGATAAGCTAGGGGCTGGAAAATTTGTACCTATGTGGCATGGTCCTTACATTGTTAAGTGAAAGCTGGCAAAAGGGGCTTATGAATTGATAGATTTTGACGGTGTCTCTTTGGGTAAACCCAGAAATGGACTTTATCTGAAGAGATATTATGATTAAACTCTGGGTGGAGATTTTTTGTTAGATTAGTTTCTTTACTGCTGGTGTGTTTTAGATTAAAAAGTGTGCCTAGTTTAGAGAGTACTCTTATCACTATTCCTGCTTATCTTGATTTTACTCTTGATATCGCAGATGTCGACGTCTCTTCAAACATACATTGGTTTTGCTGATGGTGCTTGTCATAGTACACAGAACATTTCTTCCGCAGCTTGGTTATCTATTCACGCTTTGATGAGTTAGTATCTATGCATGGGGTAAGCCTTGGTCAAACAACGAATAACATTGCAGAGTATAGTGCGGTGATTGAGTTATTATCTGAGTACATCTCATTTGGGATTTTGAGTTTGATTGTTAGGTTGGATTCTGAACTCGTTGTATTACAGCTTAACAGGGTTTATGCCATTATAAATCCAGTGTTATTAAGGTTATTTTTAAGAGTTCGTCTCTTGGAACGTGAATTTGACTACATTGAATATCAGCATATTCCAAGACATTTAAATACATTAGCAGATGCAGTTACTTCTAGTATGATAAATAGACATTTGCAATAATCAAAACAGTAAATTTAATAACATTCGATAACATGTTACACGAGATAGCTGGTAATAATGATATATCATAGCATAGAAGTAGTGTTTCAAAATATACATCGTCTTCGATCATAGGTTGAAAAACACCTTATGATCGGCAAAAATGATAATACAAAAGTAAAAAATGTCATGAGTCTACAAAATCGATCATCCTATCCCTGGCGATGATCACGATAAGAAACCACTGCTCGGGCCACCCTACATAGGAACCTCCTAAAAGGTCCTGGGACCCCAATCACATATCTCTGTAACCTAAGTGGAATATCATCTATATCCGTCTCTGGAATATCTAGCATCAAGCGCTCTAGATGATGCTCCAAGTCGGTTAGGATATTTGCTGATTGGTCTTATGGGGCTGGTGCTGCTGTAGTTGGGTGTCTCCTCTTGAAAGGCTGGAGAGTGGCTGGTCATCGTGGACCCACATTTGCATTTAAACTTTTGATTGTCAGTTTTGGATGATTTAAAAAAAAAAAAATTAAAACGTAGAAAGTGTTGAAAATGATTTTACCTGAATCATCCCATTGTTCTCCTGTTGGAAGAATCATGTCTGACTCACCACGATAATCCATCCCAGCGTATGGAAAATCCTGAATCGCAAAAAGTTGGTTGTTCAACCAACGAAAGTACTCAGGTGGAAATCAAACAACCTCTGTACCCTCCTCAGGGTGGCAGGCCATCAAAGCAACCCAGCGAACTATCCTAGGCTCTCGAGGAAGACCAGCATCAACAGGAATATGCTTTGGGGCTAGCATGGGGATCCTCTCTAGAGCAAAGCTGACCACGATGAATCCATATCCAAAATTTTTCAGCTGTTCGTTCTTTGCTCTGGTTAGTTGGCCTTTCACATTTGCCAACACAGCCTCGCACCAGTTGAATATTCTGCCTCGAAAATAGTCTACTGCCATTTGCATCTGGGATCCAGTAGCCACATGCAATGCTACACTCCCGCATAGCCTGGTAACAGTGAATGCAATAACCTTAAGCTCAGGACGGTTGATAGTTTTAATATCAATCCGTTTTTCCTTGGTTTGATCATCGCAAAACTCTAATCGGAGACTAGCGACAGACTGGCCACCTAGCCTAGTCCCGAAAAGAGATAGTTGTTCACCCCTCTTGGACAAACCAGTCAAAAAATATATGTCCTCCAGCTCGATTTCGAGCCGGTGGTCACCAATCACGAAACACTGGTCCTGTGTGTTCCATCTGTCTACCAACCATTGCAAGAGGTCTACTTGGGCCCTCATACCCTGTATGCCCTAGAACTTTAGCAATCCGCATGCTCTCAATGCCTGCATTGTGGGCATATGATTTAATGTGGCAAAATCTATATCCTCATGCTCGCGTTCTCGCCAAATAAGCATTTTGAATGTCCTACAATGCATAAAAAGACATATTAGAACAATCTTGTTTAGAAAATTTTGGGCAAAAATGGAGAAAAATAAATTTTAAAATTCATTTTCGCAGGGTCCGCACCCGCCAATTATAGACAGTGCGTAGGTCCGCATGGGCTGTAAGCAACAGGTGCGGACCCATGACTTTTTTATTTGTAGAAAAAAGTCGGGGTCCGTAGACTTGCACCTGCGGACCCCCCGAGCAAATTTCTAAAGCTATTTTTCCCTCAAAAATTAAATATAAAGCCTAAAATCAAAATGTAAACAGATGAAATGCAAGATAAAGAGGATGTGGATTACCTGGAGTTGACGGTTTTCGATTTCGACGGACGGATTTTCCAGAATATTCACAGGAACTTTCTTACCCAAAAACTCTCACTTTTCACTCTGAACTCAAATGGTAAAAATGAAGTTGGAAAACCCCTTTTTATAAGTTTTTTCGAATAAATGAATTTTTAATTTATTTATTTTTCACTTTAAAAAGGCAATTTTTAAATTTTATTTATCTTAAACAGGTATGTGTAATGTTTTGAGTTTTTGTGCAGAATATTGGATTTTTCAGGAAAATTGATCATTTTTCAACAAAGAGCATACTTTTATCACTTTTTCGGACTCTTTCAAAAATTTACGAAAAAGCGAAACATTGGAGTCCTCTTTAAGCTCTTTTCAGACTCTCAAAAATTGAAAATATTGCTGAGCACTTGATTGTTTGAACTCGTTAAAATAAATGAATAATCATCCCTTCAGTATAAGTTTACCCCTTTTACGGACTGAAATGGACTATTTATGAAAAAGGTACACATTGACTAATTACGGTCAATAGAGTCCTCTTTAAACCCTTTTTAGACTCGTTAAATATGAAAAGATTGTCGAGTGCTTGTCTTTTTCAGCTCGTTAAAGTATTGAAAAGTCATCCCTTTTGTATTATTTTATCCTTTTTCGGGCCTACGGGTTTATTTTACGAAAAATTATCCCCATGGAGTTTTCTTAAGTTTTTCTTCTGACTCCATAAAATTGAAAAACATCGAGTTTTTCCTATACTAGACTCATTAAAATTTAACAGTAAAGGACCTATTCAATTTCAAACAGGAACGAACCACTCCTTCTTAGGGTTCGAATTTTAAACTAAGTTGGACTCATCCGAAGGATGAGCTTATAAATAAGCAAATTCTATCCTCAAGCTTGTAAAAAAAAAGAGGTACTTGCCAGAAATGGTGGGGGAAAAGAGAGAAAAATGAACCTATTTGTTACACTTTGTTTTATAAAAACCCGTCAACCACTCTTGAACACGACAATTTTTGTTCACCTGGGTTGGGAAAATCCTTTGCCTAACAGTTAGTCAAACCACATTGAAATTCTTCAGCCGGTTTCTAGGTATTTATAGCTTTGGGTCAATTGTCACCAAACCATCTATAGTGTCGTTATGTGTTCAAGAGATCAGTTCAAACAAACCATTCATCTGCAAAATATCTGTCATCCATTTTGACCATCCCTGAGTCAGTCCTTGCTAATATATTTCTTCAAAACTTGATCTATGATTTCGTGTTATGGGATTGCCTACGACAGATCACTATCTATCGACTCCAGCTCATTATCTAGGAAGTTGATCTAGAAATCATCAGTACCTTGAAAGCTGCATGCCCTAATGGCAGTTTTCTCACCTTCGACGATAGGTTGCATCATTGACCTTCGATTGAATGATTCTATGACATGTTCGACTTCAACTCATTTATTCATATTTCATGGATTGTACTGGGTACTTTGAGAGCCATTGACATTACTGGTGGTTTCTCTCACACTTGTTAACAGCTCACATCATTGACTGGTAATCAAGTGGTTTCTACCGTGTTCGACTTCGACACATTCATTCACATGGATAGAATCGTACTAGTTCGGGAAGCGGAAATCAAGACCCTGGATCTAGTTTCTACCATCCAGGCTGCGAGGAATTTTGTTATTCATTATACAATGGACTATTCATAAATAGATGGCTGCATCCATATTGTGTCTATACATGTCTATACTCTTGATGTATTACAAAATCATTCTTGTATCAGAATAGTTTAGTCAGTTTTCTAGTCAGTTTTGATCTGAGTATGGGAATGCCTACCTCAGTTGTTATGAAACCAGCTCACAAAAAGATAGAAAAGAGAGATCCACGCCTTAGAATTCAGCCTCTTCGAGGGGGCAACCTCCTTTACATTACATAAATGAACAATTCTTGGATGATACAAATGACAAAACCTCCTTTCTATATATAGGAGTCTAGAGAGTCACAATATAATCCAGCCGACCTAATAATAATAATATAAAGCCACAAAAATAACAATAGAGGGATTCTATGGGGCACAGAAATAACAATATGGGGGTAATAGGGGCACAACAATATAAATAAGGGGTATAACTACAATAGTAATGGGGTAATCACTAGTATTATAGGGACCCAACATGCCCCTCTCCTTCAAAAAAGTGTTGTCCTCAACACTTGAGTAGTTCTGGATACTTCTGCATAAAATTCTCATCCTCCCATGTGGAATCTTCAGCGGATAAGTTCTTCCACTTGATAAGATACTCTGAAATTGATCGATTTCGTAGCTGTCGAGTTCTTGTTTCTGTGACTGCTTCCGGTTCCAATATAATTTTTCCTTCCTCGTCAAGTTCTGGCAATATTGTTTGAATTGGGAGCTTGTCACCTATAACCTTCTTTAAACATGAAACATGGAAAACTGGGTGCAATCGAGAAGCTGCAGGAAGCTCCAATTTGTATGCCATAGTACCAATCTTTTGCAACACCTTGTACGGACCATAATACTTTGGTGATAATTTATTATCCTTCTTAGCTTGCTTTAGGGACATTTGCTTATATGGTTGTAGCCGTAGGAATACCCAATCACCTACATCAAAACTTCTTTCACTGCGATGTTGATCTGCCTGTTGTTTCATTCTATTTTGTGCCAACACGAGGTTATCCTTTAAGAGTTGGAGGACTTGTTGTTGATGTTCGATGTGATGTTCCACTGCCTGAACCTTAGAATTTTCTCTTAAATATGATGTGATGGATGGTGGTTGATACCCATAAAGTGCCATAAATGGGGTCATTTTTGTTGCTGTATGGAAGGAAGTGTTATACCACCATTCAGCCAGAGGCAACCATTTGACCCATTGTGTCTGTTTATCAGATACAAAGCAACGAAGATATCCTTCCAAACATTTGTTTACTATCTCAGTTTGCCCATCAGATTGAGGATGATAAGATGAGCTATGAGCTAACTGAGTACCAAGACAAGAAAATAATTCTGTCCAAAAATTTCCAGTGAAAATGGGATCTCTGTCACTTACAATAATCTTTGGGTTTCCATGTAGCTTTTGAACTGTTTCCATAAATGCAGTAGAAACTGTACTGGCTTTAAATGGATGTGATAATGCACAAAAGTGTGCATACTTGGTAAGTCTGTCAACTACCACCATGATGACACTCTTTCCCTCAGACTTGGGTAAACCTGTGATAAAATCCATTGAAACCTCCTCCCAACGTTGGCTTGGAATGGATAAAGGTTGTAATAGACCCGGTGTCTTAATTGTTTCAACTTTATTTTGTTGGCAAACCAAACATTTCGCCACAAACTTTTGAATATCTGATTTAAGGCCATCCCAAAAAAATTCCTTCTTAACCCTGTGGTAAGTTTTTAAAAATCCTGAGTGCCCTCCTAAGGGAGAAGTGTGCAATTCCATAAGAATCTTTTGTTTTAGCTGGGAATTCTTACAGAGGTATAAGCGATCTTTGTACCATAACGAATCATTTTGCCAGCTAAATGTATCAGAAGTACTGGAATCTTGTTGTAGCTTTCGAATAAGTGCCCACACTTCTTCGTCATTCTTCCATTCCTCCCTTGCTTCGTTTATCCAATCTGGTTGGATAATAGAAATGGCACACAACAATGCTTCCACATCCTCATCCTTTCTTGAGAGTGCATCTGCCACCACATTTTGCTTCCCTTTTTTGTAGATGATTTCAAAGTCATAACCCAACATCTTTGTGACCCACTTTTGTTGCTCTTCAGAGGATAATCTTTGTTCTAAAAAGTATTTAAGGCTATCATGATCCGTTTTTACCTTGAAGTGTCTTCCCATTAGGTAGGGTCGCCATTTCTTAAGTGCATGGAGTATTGCCAACATTTCCTTCTCATAAATAGCTTTGCTTAAAAACTTTCCCTTGATTGGACGACTTTCAAAAGCAATGGGTCTTTCATCTTGCATTAGAACAGCACCAATTCCATTTCCTGAAGCATCACATTCCACAATAAAGGTTTTTGTGAAGTCCGGTGTAGCTAAGACCGGTGCTTGGCACATTGCCTCTTTAAGATGTTCAAAGGCCTTTGTTGCTTCCGGAGTCCATGAAAATGAATCTTTCTTCAATAATGTTGTTAGAGGTGCTGCTATTCTCCCATAATTCTTAACAAACTTGCGATAATACCCTGTCAACCCAAGAAATCCTCGCAGATGCTTTATGGATGTGGGGATTTTCCATTCCTTAATGGCTTTAATTTTGCTAGGGTCTACCTTAACTCCTTCATGAGATACAATATGACCCAAATATTCCACCTCCTGGACTCCAAAGAAACATTTGGATCTTTTTGCATATAATTGTTTCTCCTCCAATAGTTGTAGCACCCTGTCAACATGTTCAACATGATCCTTCCAAGACTTGCTGTAGATTAGTATATCATCAAAAAATACTAACACAAATTTTCTAAGGAATGGTTTGAAAATTGAATTCATCAAACCTTGAAATGTTGAAGGTGCATTGGTAAGGCCAAAAGGCATGACCAAAAATTCATAATGACCCTCATGAGTTCTAAATGTCGTTTTCGGAATGTCTTCAATCTTCATTCTGATTTGATGATATCCCGAACGAAGATCCAACTTGGTGAAGTAAATTGATCCATGCAATTCATCCAGTAATTCATCAATAACAGGAATGGGGAACTTATCTTTAATAGTGAGCTTGTTGAGCTCCCTATAATCCGGACACATGCGCCATGATCCATCCTTCTTGTGCACCAATACTACTGGAGCTGAGAAAGAACTTTGACTCGGTTGAATTATACCAGCCTCTAGCATTTCTGCAACCATACGTTCAATTTCACTTTTTTGGACATAGGGATATCTGTACGGCCTGATGTTTGGAGGAACACTTCCTGGAATCAGATGAATAGCATGATCATGATCACGCATAGGTGGGAGACCTTTGGGAGTCTCAAATACCTTGGAATGATTGTCCAGGACTTTTTGGAGATCTGGAGAAATAGATGATTCCAATGTGGAAACATCTAGCGAACATAATTGTGCAATTACACCTCTTTGCTCCTTTTTTAGAAGCTTTGTCATACCATTAGAGCTGATTATCTTTCCTGGTTTCCCTGCAATACCCCTTAATTCAACTTCCTTTCCTTCCGTAGAAAATTTGATGAAAAGTTCTTGAAAATTAAAAGCTATTGTACCCAAGGATTGTAGCCATTGGACTCCTAGTACAACATCAGCACCTCCCATTGGAATGGAAAGCATTGGGCTAGTCAATACATATTCTCCCATGGATAGCTTGATATTATGGCACTTTCCAGAGCAATTTATTGTTCCTCCATTTGCAATCATCACTTGACACTCTGGTGCTGGATATAGGAAGCAATTCAATTCTTTTGCTACCCTACAATGAATAAAATTGTGGGTGCTTCCTGAATCAATCAACACTATTACCTTTTTCTTCTTGATTTGTCCTTCTATCTTGATGGTTTGAGGAGTGGTAATTCCCGCCAATGCATTACAAGATATGGTCGGATTTATTTGTTCTTCATCTAGGCTTTGTTCCTGGAGTATATCCTCTTCTTTTGACCTTTCTTGCTCCTTTTCTTCTTCTTCACAATCTATGTAGAATAATTTCTTCTCAGCACACTTATGACCTTTTGTGTATTTGCTATCACAATTGTAACAAAGCCCTTTTGCTCTTTTTTCTTCCAATTGTTGTGGTGTCAACCTTGTAGGTTGTGGAAGACTAGGGGCAACAACACTTCCGTCTTTATAGTTGTGAGTGGTATGCTTCCTAGTTGCCATAATTTTGCTTTCCATTTTTCTTGCTAACCTGAATGCCTTCTCTAATGAATCAGGTTCCCAAAGGCGAACATCATGTTGGATATTATCCTTTAAAGACCCTATGAACACATCAATCCTATGCTCCTCTGGAATATCTTTTACCCTTATGTTCAATTTTTGGAACTCCTCAATGTGCTCCATTATTGAACCCTTTTGTTTGAGACTTATCAATTGGCTAAAAAAAGTGTTGCTTTTTGTATCCTCATAATGTGCTATCAATTCTTCCGTAAAAATTGCCCAAGTGATAAATTGTTTACGAGAACAAAGCCATTGATACCATACAAACTGATTTGGTTCCAAATATACAGTTGCCATACGTACCTTTTGTGTGTTTTGCACATTATTGAGATCGAAGAATTGCTCCATCTGTAATATCCATGTGGCGGGATCCTTGCCATCAAACTTCCTCATATCGATTTTTGGAATATGGTGATTCTTCGATCCAACATTAGCGTCTATGGAATCATGATTAACATTTCTTTTGTTCTCATCATGAGTTTCCTTTACTACCCTTTCACCATTAGTGACCATTTCTTGTAGCAACTTATTCATATTTATCTTCAATTCGTCCATGTCTGTCTTCAAATCTATCTTCAAATCATCCATCTTAGCTTCCACGTCAATCATCTTAGCTTCTACGCCTTTCTTTAAACAGTCCATCTTAGCTTCTACGCCTTTCTTTAAACCATCCATCTTAGCTTCTACATCTTTCTTTAAACCATCCATCTTAGATTCTGTTCCTTTTTGTGCAAGGGACAGTTGTTGCACTTGGTCTTGTAATTTTGATATATCATGTAGCATTTCTTCCTCTTCTTCATGAGTCATGCTAGAGCTTTCAGGTTCCTTACTAGGTGTTTGCATTTTCTTTCCTCGGGGCATCAGTTACCGATAATAATGCTCTACTATGCCCTTTGAATTCCTTCAAAATAAATTTTCAAACCAAGCTTAAGCAAAAATTTAAGAAAATCTACACACCTTTTTTCACTTTGTAGGAGCTCGATATTGCCTCTGATGTATCTCTGTACTTTCCAATCATCTAGTTCTGAATTTGTGATCTGTAGTAGCCCTCTGTGTCCTCTTTCCAATGCCACAAGTCTGACCCAAATTGGATTCTCCAAGGAAGAGTTATGTGAAATCTCCCACAGTGACTTGCTTTTAGACTAGTTCAGTAGAGCGAACTTGTACGACGTGCCACGAGTCACTGTTTCAACCTTTGGATCTGAAAATCGCATACAAGAAACTACAGTCCGTCCTCTTTCTGTACCTTCTTACGAAATTTCAATCCGATCCCCAGAGAGAAAGTTATGACGATTTTCCCCAGGTCACCTGTTTTGAATGTAATTCAGGAGTCTGCAAAAAGACCAACTTCCTCAGATCATATCTCCGCAAATATCGCGCAAAAAGCTCTGAAATTCGGACCCAAGGTTCAACGCGATTTCTTCTCAAATGGGTTTTTTTTGCGACTTCTGAAACGTCACAGAAAAAAAGTTATAGCGAAAATGCCACGATGACCTGTTTGGAGCAGCGAAACCCTAGAATCCAAAGCTCTGATACCAAATGTTATGAAACCAGCTCACAAAAAGATAGAAAAGAGAGATCCACGCCTTAGAATTCAGCCTCTTCGAGGGGGAAACCTCCTTTACATTACATAAATGAACAATTCTTGGATGATACAAATGACAAAACCTCCTTTCTATATATAGGAGTCTAAGGAGTCACAATATAATCCAGCCGACCTAACAATAATAATATAAAGCCACAAAAATAACAATAGAGGGATTCTATGGGGCACATAAATAACAATATGGGGGTAATAGGGGCACAACAATATAAATAAGGGGTATAACTACAATAGTAATGGGGTAATCACTAGTATTATAGGGACCCAACATCAGTGATGATATGTCTATATATATATATATATATTTTTTTTCATTGAATGTTTCTACAGGTTCCGACTGGGGTGTCCACAGGATGATCCTTGAAATGATAAAGTACTTCACTCTTCATACATGAAAGACTCCATCTTCATCTATTACAGACTTCGCACTTTAGGGGGTAATCTGTTGCACTAAAAATTGTCACCTTGACATTCTGCAATCTGTGTGAGTCCATTACCACTCATACTTTCCTCCTTTGCAAGTCTAAAGCCTCAGTTCTTCATATCAAGCCTTGAAAGTAAGAGAAAATCCCTCAAAGTCTTTAAATCTCTGGTTCCACACTTTCTCTTTGCATTACCTACGGTCTCGCACCTAATGGTCATGTCCCCTGTGCACCTGACTGCTCTGTATCTATGTTATGGGTGCAGACCCCTGTAAAAGTTAAAAAGACACGATTACATTCTAAAAAACTCACTTTCAGTCATTTCTAGAAGCCTCTGGAAGGAATTTTGAGGTGGCAAGTTCGCTCTTCTAAGGTTCATGCACTCCATACCTTAAGGAGCTAACCCCTTGATGTGAGGAGCTTATCCCTTTGAAGGAGGATTCTATCGCTTCGTAGATGGACCTATAACCTCCTCCTCTGCACTATAAAATGAAGCATTGGGATGGTTACTTGGGAGGTTGAAAGCTGAATATTTTTGAGGTGAAATGCTGTTGGAACTTAGTCTTCTTTAGTTGAGTTTTTATGAGGAGAGATTACATACCTCTAAGATCTCATTTGGAAGAGTGCAAGGCTTGTCAAAGTAAAGGAAATTCCTGTTTCGGACCCCAGGAAGAGCTTGTTCAACATCAAGGCTGAAAAGGTTGTAAGGTTCTTCTACTTCAAAGTTAATACAAATAAGTTTGTTTTTCTCAATAAGCTGTTCATTAATGGTTTATTTTATGGATTCCTTGATCACCATAATAGACATGATTTATGATATTTTCTATGCAGGTGCTATTTAATGTTTGCTTGTTTGTGATTGCAGGTCTTTAAAGATAACTCTTTCGAACGATGGAAGGATGAATACAATGAACAAGCGTTGGATCTAAGGTAGGATCTTAACACCTTTGTAGTATTTATTTGTAAATTGCATATGTCTAGAGAAAGATAGGTTCGTTTGTATGTTTGTTGCTAGACTATCTTCTGATACTAGGGAGATTGGTCTTGTCCACAAGATCGATTTATCCGGCCAACACATGCTATTATTGGAGGTTCATCAGGAACTTCTCACAGATTGCTTATCCTATTACATCATGCAAAGGAAAGGTAAGAAGTTCGAATGGACAGAGGAGTGTGGGTTATATTTGAGAAACTTAAACAGTTGTTGACACATGCACCAGTACTACAAATTATAGATATGGAGAAAGAGTTTGTGGTATGCACATATGCTTGCAAGAGAGGGCTTGGTGGAGTCCTTATGCAGGATGAACATGTGGTATGTTATGAGTCCCGGAAACTAAACGAGCACGAGCAAAACTACCCGACACATGATCTTGAGTTAGCAACAATTATACATCCACTAAAGATGTGGAGGAACTATCTTCTTGGCAGGTGGTTTTTTCTTATGAGTGATCACATCGTGTTGAGGTATTTGTTTTACTAGCTGAATTTGAATGCCAGACAGGCTAGATGGTTGGCCACGATCAACGAGTTTGATTTCGAGATTAGGTACATCAAAGGTAAAGAAAACAGGGTGGAATATGCTCTCAGTAGACGGGTACATGTACATCACTTGGCAGCTGTGAGCTTCTATGGGACGGATTTACAAGATAGGATCTTGTAGGCAGGACAACATGATGTCACACATATGGAGATTGTGCACAGGTTGCAGTAGGATGATAGTACAGGTATAGGTGCAGGTGCACAGGGCATAGACTATTGTGTTACAACAAATGGATTGGTCAGGTTCTGAAATAGGATATATGTACCAAATAGCAGTGAGCTCAAGAAGGTGATCTTGAGGGAATTTCATGCGAAACCATATTCAGGTCACCCAGGTTATCATAAGACACTAACATTGGTGAAGAGGTATTACTATTGGCCAAATTTGAAGAGGGATGTAGAAGAGTTTATGGCTAGATGCTTTGATTGTCAGTGAGTGAAGGCAAAGTGTAAACATCTAGGTGGAATGCTATAGCCGATCGTGATTCCGAGTGGAAATGGGAGGTTATTTCCATGGATTTCATCGTAGGGTTGTCGATGACAGTGAAGCAACATGATTCCATCATGGTCGTTGTAGACAGGTTAAAAAAGGTTGCACACTTCATTCCAGTGAAGTCTATGTTCTTAGCTAGTGATGTGGTACATGTATTCATCAGAGGTGTGGTTAGACTACATGGCGTTCCAATGAAGATTGTGTTAGATCGGGATGTGAAGTTCACTTCCATGTTTTGGAAGGATTTATTTCCAGGTTTGGGCACAGAGTTGGCCTTCCGCACAATCTATCATCAACAGACAAATGGATAGACAGAGAGAGTCAACAGGATATTAGAAGACATGTTGAAGATGTATGTGATGCATCAACAAAAGAAGTGGGAAGAGTATCTCCCTTTGGTAGATTTTGCATACAACAACGGTTATCAGGAGTCACTGAGGATGAGTGCTTTTGAGGCATTGTATGGGCAGAGTTGTAACACTCCCATCAGTTGGAGTGATCCAGTTAGCAGGGTATTGATTGGACTAGATATGTTGACAGACATGGAATAGGAAATGCAAGTGATCAAGAAGAATCTAAAAGTAGCACAGGATAAGTAGAAGAGTTATGCAGATAGGAACAGGTTGTTCAAGGAGTTCCAGGTTGGGGAACAAGTGTACTTTCACATCAAACCGAAGAAGATATCCTTACGGATTGGATCATGTGCCAAGCTAGCACCATGGTTTTGTGGACCGTTCAGTATCATTGAGAGGATTGTGCCAGTAGCCTATTGAATTGAATTGCCTCCTACAATGAAAGTCCACGATGTTTTCCATGTACCTTTGCTTAGGAAGTATGCTAAGGATGTTGATCATGTGATTGATTGGTTTGTATTTTAGGTGGAACCAGATGGAGAATTCCAGCTGGAGCCTCATAATACATTGCATGAAAAGGTGCTCATGCTTCGGAACCAAGAAATTGAGCAAGTTAAAGTGCAATAGAAGCACTTTGGGCCTGATGAAGCTACATAGGAGATGGCGGATCAGATGCGAGCCATGTATCCTTCCTTGTTTTCCGGTTGAGGCAAAACAACTTGACATGGTGGTTTGGTATTTGCTTATGGTGGTTTGGTATTTGCTTTATGGTGGTTTGGTATATGCTTTATGATGGTTTGGTATTTGCTTTATGATGGTTGTTATATGCTTATGATGTTTGATATATGCTATATGATGTTTTGATATATGCTTAGACATGGTGTTTAGTATATGTTTTGATATATGCTTTGGCATATGATTTGGCATATGTTTTGGTATATATATATTTGATGATGTTGCTATATGTACACCTGTGTATGGATGTAAATACCGTAACACCCTGTGTTATAAAGCTCCATTATGCGGTATGGATGTCATGTCATTATGGTTATGTTATTATGCTATCATGTGGTTATGTCATCATGATTTTATGATGTCATGAGGATTAGCACTCAACAGGTTGATCATTGTAAATATCGTAATGAGCCGTGATATAAAGCTCCAATATGAGGTATGTTGTCATGTTGTCATTATGCTCTTCTCTTGAGTAGATATTTCATTATAAACACTGCATCAAGTTGTGTTATAAAGCTCGATAAGAAGTATGTCTTCTTTCAAGAGGTTTCTGAGGTATATGAGTGATTGAACACCGAGGATGTTGTCCCCCAAGGGGGAGGGTTCTATAACAACCCTGGTGAAAATTTCATGTAATAAAAGTTAAAAACAATAACCAAGGATGAATGACACACTTATTCCAAGTTGATTGTTGGGAAAGACATCCTAAGGGATGTTGATTTGGTTGTTTATGGCTAAGGAAATTGGCAAAGGCAATGACTAAGGCTTTGGAAAGGTAAAATGGCATTTTTGACACAATTATTTATGAAAATAATGGAAATTAGGAGAAAAAGGAGGTGAAGGTCATAGATTGCATGTGAGGAGGAAAATGAAGGAAAATAATGGAAAATGAAGAAAATAGAGGTCTCATTCATAAAAATGATTTTGAGGATGAGTTGGTAACCTTTTGTTAGTTCAGTTTTGGAGCACTCTCATTATTATCTCTCTCTCTCATACTCTTGGACACAGAGTTTTCTTGGAGCAATTTGGCATTAGAGTAAGAAAGGCAAAGAAGGAAAGAGGAAGAAAGGATCAAGTAGGGAAAGACATGATCAAGCAGTTACAACGGGTTTCATTGCAGGTATTGACTTGCATGTGTATTTTCCTTGCTAGATTTGTCATGAATGGTATCACATGTGGTTCTTTTCTATCATGGCATGGGTTTTGCCAGGTGTAATAGTGTTTTTCAGCCTAGCCTTGTGATTTCTGGATAGCCATGGTGTGACGGGGTTCTCATGTTTTAGTTGAGCTGGATTATCGAATGGATTCGAAGTTGATTGAGGTGGATCTCTGAAATGTTCTATCACATGGCCTAGTAACCCCTAAACCGGATTGTGGGTTCCAGTAAAGCTGGATTTTTTGTTGCCTCGGATGGCCTAGGAATCCTTTCCAGTGAATGACATGATATACGATAAAGCCTAGAGGTGGTTTGCTCTCCATTGGGCCTAGTAATCCCGGGTTTGGGATATGCGGTAAAGCCTGCAGAGTGGGTTTCGCTTTAGGGCCTAGTGATTCGGGTTTGGATTGTGGTAAAGCCTGAAAGACTAGGAGATAGGAAAATTCCTCACGGTGTAGGTGGAGAAATCTGGTGGCATCCATGCTTGTTTGGCCTAGTGATTAGCTGGAGATCACAGTAAAGCCTGTTATGATGTGTTGATTGTGTTGGCCTAGTGATCCGGGATGGATTATGATAAAGTCTGGTTTCTATTGATGAGGGTGAGGTGGTTTATCCTTGGTATGTCGTGGTCGAGCTCTTTTGGTTTGAGTCTCACATTCATGCTTGGAATATGGCACGAGGGTGAATGAATGAAGAAAGATTTGGCTCAACCATTATATGGTTGGGTGGAACGTGGTAGTCCCATCTCCGGTTGGTTCATTGTATTTATTAATGAGAAATTCATTACCTTGATTTTCATGTGTAAATGTACTGATGTATATAGGGATTTTGATGGCTGATATGTTTATGGTATTTATGTTCCTATTATGCTGGTTATATGTACATTTTGTGACAACATTTATGTATGTCTCTCAACATGTTTTTACTTGTACATGAATGGATAATGTGTCTATGACCTAATAGATACTAATGCAACAAATGGCATGAAGGAACAATGATTCATAGCGATTCTCAGATAAGTATGAGATCCCTACACTTAATTCTGTTGTTTACACTTTTAGGTTACATGTTGATGATATGTTTGATGAAATGCCTGTTAGGGCTAGTAGGGTTTTGGTTAAGGTCTTAATCAACTTATTGCTTTTGCATCATTGTTTCGTTGCACTTTCCTTGATTTCAAGCTATCATTCCGTTTTGGGCAGTGGTCTGGGCTTTGGGCCTAAAAAATGGCTTAAATTTCGGGGTTGTTGGTGCAAAACCGACAACTTTGGTCCAAAGTCGCTGGCATGCAGGCCTATGAGAGTGAATTTAGGTCTCTGGTCTCTCCCTTTCCCTTAGGATGAGAACAACTATGGCCTAAGAGGTCCAAAACAATAGTGGGACCCAGAGACAGGTTGTCTGAGTGGCTGACTTGTCTCCTGAGGGTTCTGTTGATGATGTTGGATGACTGTGTGTGATGTTCCGTCAATTCCACTTCCTTAAGGTCACATAGGAGGTTGAGTATGATCATAGTAGCCTCTCATCTCATGTTTACCTTGACTGACATGGTTACTTGGGTGGATGTGGGAGGAGGGTGTTACAGAAATGTAACAGATTGCATGTGAGGAGGAAATTGAAGGAAAAATTGAAGAAAAGGCTTCTGAGGATCAATTGGTAACCTTTTTTCAGTTGAGTTTTGGAGCTCTATAATTATTCTCTCTCTCTCTCTCTCATACTCTTGGACACTTGGGGTTTTCTTGGAGCATTTTGGCATTGGAGTAAGAAAGACAAAGAAGGCAAGAGGAAACAAAGATCAAGCAGGGAAAGGCAGGATCAAGCAACTACAACAGGCTTCATTGCAAGTATCGACTTTCATGTGTATTTTCCTTACTAGATTTGGCATGTATGGCATTGCATGTGGTTCTTTTCTATCATGGCATGGGTTTTTCCAGGTGTAACAGTGTCTTCATCCTAGCCTTTCCATTTCCGAATAGCCATGGTGTGATGGGGTTATGAAGTTTTGGTTGAGCTAGATTGTGAGATGGATTCGAAGCTGAGTGGGGTGGATCCCTGAATGATAGAGCACATGTCCCAGTGGTCCCTGAACTAGAATATGGATCACAGTAAAGACACTGGCCTAGTGACCCATGAGCTAGACCGTGGGTTGCGGTAAAGCCAAGATTATGTTACCTCGGTGGGCCTAGGAATCTTGCTGGTGAATGGCAGGATATACGGTAAATTCAAGAGGTGGTTTGCTCTCTGTTGTGCCTAGTAATCATGGGTTTGAGATATGTGGTAAAGCCTAGAGAGTGGGTCTCGGTTTAGGGCCTAGTGATACGGGTTTGGATTGCGGTAAAGCCAAAGAGACTAGGAGACAGGGAAATTCCTCATAGTGTAGGTGGAGAAATCTGGTGCATCCAAGCTTATTTGGCCTAGTGATCGGGTGGAGATCATGGTAAATCCTGTTATGATGTGTTCATTGTGTTGGTCTAGTCATCCAAGATGGATTACGATAAAACCTGGTTTCTATTGATGAGGGTGAGGTGGTTTAGCCTCGGTATGCCATGGTTGGTTCCTTTCGTTTGAGTCCCACATTCATGCTTGGAATATGGCATGGGGGTGAATGGTTGAAGAGAGATTTGGATAAACCATTCTATGGTTGGGTGGAACATGGTAGTCCCATCTCCGGCTGGTTTATTGCATTCATTAATGAGAAATTAATTCCCTTGATTTTCATGTGTAAATTTGTTGATGTATATGTGGATTTTTATAGTTGATATGTTTACTGTAATTATGTTCCTATTATGTTGGTTATATGTATATTTTATGACAACAACTATGTGTACCTCTCAACATGTTTTTACTTGTAAATGAATGGATAGTGTATCTATGGCCTAATAGATGATAATGCGGCAAATGACATGAGGTAACAATGGTTCATATCAATTCTCAGATAAGTATGAGATCCTTATACTTAATTCTATTGTTTACACCTGTAGGTTACATGTTGATGATATGTTTGACGAAATGCCTGGAATGGCTATTAGGGGTCTGGTTATGGCCTTGTTTAGCTTATTGCTTTTGTATCTTTGAATCCCTGTATTTTTAATATTTTCAAGGTATCACTCCATTCTAGGCAGTGGCCTGGGTTCTGGGCTTGAAAAAGTGGCTTAAATCTCGGGGTTGCTGGCACAGAACTGGAAATTTTGGTCTCTGGTCACTAGCAGGGAAGCCTGTGAGAGAGACTTTAGGTTGTTGGTTGCTCCCTTGCCCATAGCATGAGAGCGACTATGGCCTAAGAGATCCAGAACAACAGTGAGACCCAAGGACATACTGTCTGAGTGGCTAACTTGTCTCCTAAGGGTTCTGTTGATGACATTGGATGACTGTGTTTGATGTTCCATTGATTCCACTTCCTTAAGGTCACATAGGGGGTCGAATATGTTCATAGCAGCCTCTCGTCTCATATTTACCCCCCATTGGCATGGTCACTTGGGTGGATGTGGGAGGAGGATGTTATAGAGTGGTATCAGAGCGTGGTTGTGCTCTCCTTAGGTGAATGTGTTGGTCATGCATGGATGTCAGTTGCATGTGTGTCTCTTACACTTGCATTCCATGTGATTGTTGCATTGCATAATGTTTGATCATGGTTGTAGTAAGGATTTTCATGTGGAACTTGATGTTGATTTTTGGAATGCATCTTCATGAATATATGTCTAGTTAAATGATTATATGCATCTTGATTACATCCTTGTATGATAGGTTGCATTTTTGTATGTTTGATTACATGTATCAGTCTTGTAGGTTGGTTGCGAGAATTGATCACTTATGCTTGACTACATGCGTTCATGTGTATGGGTAGTTGATTAGAATTGCTTATGCATGTTGATAGTTGCATGTGGCAATGTCTACAATGGAGAAATGGTTGTGGTCATGCATGAGGTCATGGCTTGTGTGGTTAATATGGTCATGCATTGATGACTGGACTCTAGCTAGAATGATGTGTATATGGTTTTGTGCTCATGTCTACATGTTGTTATTCATGTATGGTCTTAATTATAGTTATGCATGAATAGTAGGTCAAACATGTCTTGTGAAGTCATCGTATGAAATTTAGGTCATCGGGGTGATATTGGTATGTTATGATACTATCATGTTGGTTGAGATAGAGAAGGAGATGAAGATCACCATAATGAGGTTGCAACCTGGGACTTTGGGGTAAAATCAGATCGTCATGCATGTATTGTATGCTTGGCATGCAGGTATGTAAGTCAAAGATTGTTATATGCATTAGGTTTATGTACATGGCTTTGATGTTATGGTTACATTTATGGTAGATGTTAGTTGATTAGTGTAGTTATATGCACGTGTCAGATAGTAAAGAATGATGGTAACCTGTAGTTGTATGCATTGCTATTGTTGTTTTATATTAGATAACCTGATGATTATGATATATGTTGTTGATGAGCATGATAGGTTAACTTGTTGTGGTTATATGCTAGTAACTTGATGATTAAGGTCATTACATTAAGATCTTGATGTTGCTAAATTGGATTGGCCTATGCAGATGGCTATGGTTATGATATTCAGGTATGAGCCGACATATTTATGATATGGTGTTGTAGTAATCTAGATTGACTTTGCATATGTGTGAATGATAATTGTGTATGAGTTAGGATGTGAACATGTTAGCTAGTGACTATTTTGGATATCATTATCTTATTTATGCTTGAGTTGATATGTTATGAAGTTATATCGGGCTAACTTGATTGATCTTTGCAAAAAAGATAGCCTCCCCTGAGATACATTAAGGTATGAGTTTGCTTATGTTGTAAATTGGATACTTGATCGTTTGATTATGTCGTCGATTGGGTGTTTGAGTGTTTGGTTTCTATTACTCCATCTAGTTGACTTATTTAACATGGTATGGTTGCAAGTGGGTGGAATGTTTGATGAATTACATAATATGAGAATGTGTTCAAATGATTTTGTTTTAAGATTATTGTAATAACACCTATATGTTGTGACAATTGATGTGTACTTGAGTATAGTAGGTGATAGTTGTAGCAATGTGTTTAATGCCTATGAGTTGACTATGGATTATGACATGATTGTTAATCTTGGCATAGGTTGATTTCAAATTGATAGATATGATTGTCCTAATATTTGGAACATGTGGTTGACATGTGTGAGAAAGTTGCAGGAAACATGCTTGGTAGTATTGTGACAAGGTAATAGTTGATGTGTTTATATAACTAACAGTTGGGTGATGTGACAATATATAGTAAGCCTCGACTGCAATAAGGCAAAAAGGTAAAGGAAAGGAATTGGGAAAGAATTCCTTTGGCTATGTTTGGAACCCTAATTCCAAAGAAATGAGTGTTTTGCATACCGGAAGTCTTCTTAATCTTGGTTATGTTTGAAATTATGTTGATGTGTGCTAGATTCATGAACATGTACTTGACAGGTGTATTAGCTAGTATCTAGTTACAGGTGGATCTATCAAGGGGATTGGAGTCCCTTGAGAGATGGTGTGGATGTGCTCAGTTGGAAGGAAAATGATTTGTACAACAAGATAAGGTATCTAGTGTATTACTATATTTATTTATGCACTGACAATTATTTGTTTATGGTGGTATGATGCAGGGGATTGCATGGCAAAGAAATTGCCATGAATTTTGAAGAAGGCTCAGGTTGAAATTTCCTTGGGAACCAAGGGGATTGAGTCTTGGTGTCCATTGTTAGCCTTGTGCTTGGGTATTATGTTGTGCTTGAGTCTGAGTGTGTTTGGTGCATAGCTCTACCACTTTGTTGTGGTGTCGTGTTGTTGTTGGTTTTCGTGGTTTTTCTTCTTGTTTGTTTCTTAGTATTGCTTTTTAGGTTTTGAGTCTTGGGAATTAGTTGGGAAAGGAGGAAGTTAATGGAGCTCTTGGAGAGTTGTGTGGTACCCAACAGACGATGTAAGACTCAGATGAAGCTCGGTGGATGAGTAAGCGCAATAGAAGGTAAGACTATGACATTTGATTAGATTGGTTGGGTCCATTGTGGTAAATGGATAGTGGCAGTACAAATGTGAGAAGGGTAACCAAAAAAGGTAAAATAAATGGACCTGAGGTGTTAGATGGTTTGACTAATTTGGGAATGGTGGTTCTCAATGTTGTTCATGTTGTGCACAAATAAAGGAAGTTCTCTTAACCTAGACCTTATGTTACATGGTAATTATTTTATGATCATGATTATACTGATGTTTATATATGTATACATGTATGTATGTATGTCCTTGTCTGACATGATGATGATTGTTTTATGGTAATGATTATATATGTATGTATGTATGTATCTGTGTCACTGTTTGACAGGGTTGTCAGGGATCGTTCTTGTGGAGGAATGATTGCTTATGCAGGCAAATGGCATGACGAGGTTCCTAGTCTTACGAGGGATTAACTGAGAAGAGTAGTCGTGAAAAATATACAAGGTCAATATCATATGGTTATGAGTTGATAATATGTGATTATATTATGTCTATGTTATGGACATGTTATACCGAGGGATACAACCATGAAATGCAAGCAGTGTGGTCTGCGACATGCTGGGATGAGCATGGATAAGACACTTGAAGCAAGGTTGCTTGGTAAAGACAATGTGGTTTGGATGTGTGGTACTATTGTTATACATTTGTTGTATATGTTGTACATGTTGCATCTATGATGTGTGCACATGCAGTGTTGTGTATACATAGTGTGTGTACATGTTGTTTATGCAATGTTATGTACAAGATGGTACAAATAGTGTTGTGCAAATATTGCATATGGTGTTGAACACATGATTGGATATGCAATGCAGTGTATAGATGATGCTATGTACATGTTGGATATGCAGTGCTATGTATAGGTGGTGTTGCATGCATATTGTACATGTTTTGCTATGTACATATGGTGTTGTGTGCATGAATGTACAAGTGGTGCTGTGTGCATATGGTGATGAGTACATGTTGTACAAGTAGTTGTGTGTGTAGGTGGTGCTATGTACATGTTGTGCCTATGCCACTGTGTACATATGGTGTCGCGTACATATCGTGCATGTGGTATTGTGTACACATTGTACAATGGTGTAGTGTACATGTGGCGTTGTGTAGGTGGTGTCGTGTACATGTGATGTTGTGCAAGTGGTTGTAGTGTACATATGGTACTGGGTACATGTGGAACATATGGTACATATGATACTGGTGTAGATGCATGTATTGCATGGTGCTGCATGACGTGTATAGCTGTATGTGTGTGATGCACACTATGCGTATGTTCACATGGTTGAGGAGAAGGCACTGGGTGTTTGTCTAGTGTGGCAACGAATCCAGAGTGCATACGAAATAAAGACAAAGCTAGAAGCTAAGGATTGATGAAAGGATAAGTATCATAATTTTATTTCAGTTTTATTTATTCATGTGATTTATGACTATGGGACATGATGATTATACGAGATCTATGATTCTGGTTTATGATGGTTACATGTGATTTAATACGTTGATTTATGATGGTTGTGTTTTGAGCTAACCTATTGTTTTATGTTTATACATGATGATTTTGTCAAAGATGCTATTTGACTTGTTGTGATAGGAAGTAAACATGATTGCAAGTATACCTTATTGATGAGCTATCGATGAGGTATGATTTGAGGTTATTTCAATTTATTTGAATCTAATGGGAATTATGTGCTTGGAACAAAAATGCATGAACATGCTCGATTGGGTGATTAAAATTGACTACAAGAATTAGCAACAACAATGAAAGAAATTGGAACATGCAGCAGTATGTTGGTAGAGAAGTTCAAGAGTAGGGCCATTGTGGGACACAAGTACCCAATAGTGTCCATTGATTGCCATGAGAATGCTATGACCAGTATGATGGTTTTGCGACAGGGATATACCTTTGTTTTTTGTATCTTCCAATGCAAGGAAGCCTTGCCAAGGGATGGACTACTTGTGATAGGGGTGCCAACGGAACTTGGAAGGTGAGTGACTGCACAGAAGGGGTGATCGGAGTGCCCGAGGGACTGTGTAGTAGATAAGGGAAGGCGAGGGATGGATTTGTTTTGGTCATTAACATTGCCAGAGAGAATCAAATGCACATTGGGAGTTCGCCTTGGAATAATGAGCCGGTAACTTTTCACTGGGAGGACAAGTGGCACAGGATTATAGCGCTGGACATTAGATGCAACTTTTACTGTGATAATGGATTATGGACTTCCTTGGAAGGAGGTGAATCTTGGTATTACTTTGAGGTTGGAGGTGTGAGCCTCTAGAGTCCCTTGTTTATTGATATGAGCATCGTATCATTTTATTTGCTTGTTTAGAAAATGGGAATATGTGTATATGTGGTTATTGTAAATACTGTAATGAGTTGTGCTATAAAGCTCTAGTATGCGGTATGGTTGTTATCTGGTCATGTTGTTATGTTTTACCAGACGGTCATTGTAAATATTGAAACAAGCTATGTTATAAAGCTCCATGGGGAATATGTTTTGTTTTCAGAAGTCTTGTTGGTTATAGCTGTCATTAAACACTAAGGACAGTGTTCCCCTAAGGGGGAGGTTTCTGTAAGCCCTGGTAAAAATTCCATGTAATAAAAGTAAATAAAGACAAAAATAACCACAGTTGATGGATACTTATTCCAAGCTGAATGTTGGGCAGGACATCATAGGGGGTGGTCATTTGGTTGTTTATGGCTATGGAAATTGGCAAAGGAAATGGTTAAGACTTTGGAAAGGAAAAATGCATTTTTGGCACAATTATTTATGAAAATAATGGAAATTAGGAGAAAAGGGAGGTGAAAGGTCACAGGTTGCATGTGAGGAGGAAATTGAAGGAAAATAATGGAAAATCAAGAAAATAGAGGCTTCTTTCATACATAGGCTTCTAAGGATCAATTGGTAACCTTTTGTCAGTTGAGTTTTGGAGCTCTCTCATTATTCTCTCTCTCTCTCATACCCTTGGAAACTTAGAGTTTTCTTGGAGCATTTTGGCATTGGAGAATGAAAGGCAAAGAAGGCAAGAGGAAGCAAAGATCAAGCAGGGAAAGGAAGAATCAAACAGCTACAACAAGCTTCATTGCAGGTATTGACTTGCATGTGTATTTTCCTTGCTAGATTTGGCATGCATGGCATTGCATGATTCTTTTCTATCATGTCATGGGTTTTTCCAGGTGTAACAATGTTTTCAGCCTAACCTTGCCATTTCTGGATAGCCATGGTGTGATGGGGTTCTCATGTTTTGGTTGAATTGGATTGCCATATGGATTCGAAGTTGAGTGGGGTGGATCACCGAATGATAGAGCACATGGCCTAGTGACCCCTGAACCAGACTATGGATCACGGTAAACATAATGGCCTAGTGACCCCTGAGCCAAACTGTGGGTTGCGGTAAAGCCAGGATTGTGTTGCCTTGGTGGGCCTAAGAATCATTTCTGGTGAATGGTAGGATATACGGTAAAGCAAAGAGGTGGTTTTCTCTCTGTTGGGCCTAGTAATCCTGGGTTTGGGATATGTGGTAAAGCCTGAAGAGTGGGTCTTAGTTTAGGGCCTAGTGATCTGGGTTTGGATTGTGGTAAAGCCTGAGAGACTGGGAGAGAGGAAAATTCCTCATGGTGTAGGTGGAGAAATCCAGTGGCATCTATGCTTGCCTGGTCTAATGATTGGGTGGAGATCCCGGTAAAGCCTGTTATGATGTGTTCATTGTGTTGGCCTAGTGATCCAGGATGGATTACGATAAAGCCTAGTTTCTATTGATGAGGGTGAGGTGGTTTAGCCTCAGTATGCCCTAGTTGGTTCCTTTGGTTTGAGTCCCACATTCATGCTTAGAATATGGCACGGGGGTGAATCGTTGAAGAGAGATTTGGTTCAGCCATTCTATGGTCGTGTGGAATGTGGTTGTCCCATCTCCGGATGGTTTATTGCATTCATTAATGAGAAATTCATTCCCTTGATTTTCATGTGTAAATGTGTTGATGTATATGTGGATTTTGATGGCAGATATGTTTATGGTAATTCTGTTCCTATTATGTTTGTTATAGGTATATTTTATGACAACAACTATGTATGGCTCTCAGCATGTTTTTACTTGTAAATGAATGGATAGTGTATCTATGCCTAATAGATGATAATGCAGCAAATGACATGAGGGAATAATGGTTCATAGCGATTCTTAGATAAGTATGAGATCCCTACACTTAATTCTGTTGTTTACACCTGTAGCTTACATGTTGTTGATATGTTTGATGAAATACCTGGCATGGCTAGTAGGGGTCTGGTTATGGTATTGCTTAGCTTATTGCTTTTGCATCATTGTTTCCCTCTATTTTTAATGATTTCAAGTTATCACTCCATTTTGGGCGGTGGCTTGGGTGCTGGGCATAAAAAAGTGGCTTAAATCCCAGGGTCGCTGGTATAGAATTGGCAATTTTGGTCTCTGGTCGTTGGCAGGCAAGCCTGTGAGAGAGACTTTAGGTTGTTGGTCTCTCCCTTGCCCATAACATGAGAACGACTATGGCTTAAGAGATCCAAAACAACCGTGGGACACAGGGATAGGTTGTCTAAGTGGTTGACTTGTCTCCCGAGGGTTCTGTTGATGATGTTGGATGATTGTGTGTGATGTTCCGTCGATTCCATTTCCTTAAGGTCAGATAGGAGGCCGAATCTGATCATAGTAGCCTCTCATCTTATATTTACCCTAGTTGGCATGGTTACTTGGGTGGATGTGGGAGGAGGGTGTTACAGAGTGGTATTAGAGCATGGTTTCACTCTCCTTGGGTGAATGTGTTGGTCATGAATGCATGTCAGTTGCATGTGTTTCTCTTACATTTCCATTCCATGTGCTTGCTACATTGCATACTGATTGATCATGGTTGTAGTAAGGATTGTCATGAATAACTTGATGTCAATTTTTGGAATGCATCATCATGAGTATATGACTGGTTACTTGATTACATCCTCTTATGGTAGGTTGCATTCTTGTATGTTTGATTACATTTATCAGTCTTGTAGGTTGGTTGCAAGAATTTATCACTTATGCTAGACTACATACGTTCATACATATGGTTAGTTGATTAAGAATTGCTTATGCATGTTGATGGTTGCATGTGGCAATGTTTACAATGGAGTAATGGTTGTTGTCATGCATGAGGTCATGGTTTGTGTAGTGGATATGGTCATGCATTGATGAATGGATTCTAGCTAGAATGATGCGTATATGGTTTTGTGCTCATGTCTACATGTTTTTATTCATGTATGGTCTTGGTTATAGTTATGCATGAATAGTAGGTCAAACATGCCTTGTGAATTCATGGTATGAAATTTAGGTCATCAAGGTGATATTGATATGTTATGATACTAATGTGTTGGCTGAGATAGAGCAGGAGATGCAAATCATCATAATGTGGTTGCAACATTGGACTTTGGGATAAAAGTAGATCATCATACATGTATTGTATGTTTGGAATGCAAGTATGTAAGTCAAGGATTGCTATATGCATTAGGTTTATATACATTAGGTTTAGGTACATGTCTTTTGGTGTTATGGTTACATTCATGGTAGATGTTAGTTGATTAGTATAGTTATATGAACATGTGTCAAATAGTAGAGAATGATGGTAACCTGTAGTTGTATGCATTGCTATTGTTGTTTTATATTAGATAACTTGATGATTATGTTATATGTTGTTGATGAACATGATAGGTTAACTTGATGTTGTTATATTCTAGTAACATGATGATTAGGGTTATTACATTAAGATCTTGATGTTATATGTATCATGTTAAATTGGATTGGGCTATGCAGATGGTTATGGTTACGATATTCAGGTATGAGTCGACATATTTATGATATGGTGTTGTACTAATCTAGATTGACTTTGCATATGTGTGACTGACAATTGTGTATGAGTTAGGATGTGAACATGTTAGCTAGTGACTATTTTGGATATTATGATCTTATTTATGTTTGAGTTGATATGTTGTGAAGTTATATCGTGCTAACTTGATTGATCATGTAGACAAGATAGCCTCCCCTGAGATACATTAAGGTATGACTTTGCTTATGTTGTACATTGGGTACTTGACCATTTGATTATTTCATGTATTGGGTGGTTGAGTATTTGGTGTCTATTAAGTCATCTAGTTGATTTATTTAACATGGTATGGTTGAAAGTTGGTGGAATGTTTGATGAATTTCATGACACAAGTATGTGTTCAAATGATTTTGTTTTAAGATGATTGTAGTAACACATATATGTTAAGACATTTGATATACACTTGAGTATAGTAGGTGATAGTTGTAGCATTGTGTCTAATGACTATGAGTTGACTATGGATTATGACATGATTGTTAGTCTTGGTAAAGGTTGATTTCAAATTGACAGATATGATTGTCCTGATATTTGGAACATGTGGTTGACATGTGTGAGAAAGTTGCAAGAAACATGCTTGGTAGTAGTGTGAAAATGTAATAGTTGATGTGCTTATATAACTAATAGTTGGGTGATGTGACAGTACATAGTAAGCTTTGATTGCAACAAGGTAAAAAGGTAAAGGAAAGGAATTGGGCAAGAATTTCTTTGGCTATGTTTGGAAACCCTAATTCCAAACAAATGAGTGCTTTGCCTACAGGAAGCTTTCTTATTCTTGGTTTTGTTTGAAATTATGTGGATGTGTGCTATATTCATGAACATGTACTTGACATGTGTATTGGCTAATCTCTAGTTATAGGTGGATTTGTTAAGGGGTTTGGAGTCCCTTGAGAGATGGCATGGATGTGCTTAGTTGCAAGAAAAATGCTTAGCACAACAAGATAAGGTATCTAGTGTATTGCTATATTTATTTATGCACTGACAGTTATTTGTTTATGGCGATATGATGCAAGGGATTGCATGGCAAAGAAATTGCCATGAATTTTGAAGAATACTCAGGTTGAACTTTCCTTGGGAACCAAGGGGATTGAGTCTTGGTGTCTGTTGTTAGTATCGTGCTTGGGTATTTTGTGACTATAGCACTTGATTTACGATTTTGAGTGTGTTTGGTGCATAGCTATGCCACTTTGTTGTGGTGTCGTGTTGTTATTGGTTTTCATGGTTTTGCTTCTTGTTTGTTTCTTGGTATTGCCTTTTATGTTTTGAGTCTTGGGAATTGGTTGGGAAAGGAGGAAGTTAATGGAGCTCTGGGAGAGCTGTGTGGTACCCAACAGATGATGTAAGACCCGAATGAAGCTTGGTGCATGAGTAAGCGCAACGGAAGGTAAGACTATGATAGTTGATTGGACTGGTTGGGTCCATTGTGGTAAATGGACGGTGGCAGTACAAACGTGAGAAGGGTAACCAGAAAAGGTAAAATAAATGGACCTGAGGTGTCAGATGGTTTGAATAAATTGGGAATGGTGGTTCTCAATGTTTTCCATGCTGTGCACAAATAAAGGAAGTTCTCTTAACCTATACCTTATGTTATCTGGTAATTATTTTATGATCATGATTATACTGATGTTTATATATGTATACATGTATGTATGTATGTATGTCATTGTCTGACAGGATGATGATTGTTTTATGCTAATGATTATATATCTATGCATGTATGTATCTATGTCACTTTCTAACAGGGTTGTCAGGGATCATTCTTGTGGAGGAATGATTGCTTACATAGGCGAATGGCATGAAGAGGTTTTTGGTCTTACAAGGGATCGATTGAGAAGAGTAGTCCTGAAAAATATACAAGTTCAATATCATATGGTTATGAGTTGATATTATGTGATTATATTATGTTTATGTTATGGATAGGTTATACTAAGGGATATAACTGTGAAATAAAAGCAGTGTGGTCTGCGACATGCTGGGACGAGCATGGATAAGACACTTGAAGCAAGGTTGCTTGGTAAAGACAATGTGGTTTGGATGTGTGGTACTATTGTTGTGCATATGTTGTATATGTTGTACAGGTTGCATATATGATGTGTGCACATGTGGTGTTGTGTATATATAGTGTGTTTACATGTTGTTTATGCAATGTCATGTACAAGATGGTACAAATAACATTGTGTGAATATTGCATATGGTGTTGTGCGCATGATTGGATATGAAGTGCAGTGTATAGATGATGCTATGTACATGTTGGATATGTAGTGCTATGTACAAGTAGTGTTGCGTGAATGTTGTACATGTGGGTGCTATGTACATATGGTGTTGTGTACATGTTATACAAGTGGTGCTGTGTGCAGGTGGTGCTGTATACATGTCATGCCTATGGCACTGTGTACATATGGTGTCGTGTACATGTCGTGCGTGTCGTAATGTGTGCATGTGGTACTGTGTACATGTGGTATTGTGTACACGTTGTATAGTGGTGCAATGTACATGTGGCATTCTGTATACATTGTGCAGGTGGTGCCGTGTACATGTGATGTTGTGCACACATTGTGCAGGTGGTTGCAGTGTACAGATGGTACTGTGTACATGTGGTACATATCGTACTGGTGTAGATGCATGTATTTCATGGTGTTGCATGACTTGTGTAGTTGTATGCGTGTGATGCACACTATGCGTATGTGCACATGGTTGAGGAGAAGGAACTGGGCGTTTGTCTGGGGTGGAAACCGATCCATAGTGCGTACTGGATAAAGACAAAGGTAGAAGCTAAGGATTGATGAAAGGATAAGTATCATCATTTTATTTCAGATTTATTTATGCATGTGATTTATGACTATGGTACATGATGATTATATGAGATTTATGATTATGGTTTATGATGGTTACATGTGATTTATGATATTGATCTATGATCGTTGTGTTTTGAGCTAACTTGATGTTTTATGTTTATAAATGGTGATTTGGTTAAAGATTCTAGTTTGACTTGTTGTGATAAGAAGTAAACATGATTGCAAGTATACCTTATTGACAAGATATCAATGATGTATGATTTCAGGTTATTTCAATTTATTTGAATCTAATGGAAATTATGTGCTTGGAACAGGAATGCATGAACATGCTTGGTTGGGTGATTGAAATCGGCTGCAAGAATTAGTAGCAACAGTGAATGAAATTGGAAAATGGAGCAATATGCTGGTAGAGCCCTTTAGTAACAGGCCCATTGTGGGACACTCGTCCCCAATAGTATCCATTGATTGCCATGAGCATGCTATGACTGGTATGATGGTTTTGAGGCAGGGATATACCTTGGTTTTTTGTATCTTCTAATGTGAGGAAGCCTTACCAAGGGATGGACTGCTTAGGATGGGGGTTCCAATGGAACTTGGAAGGTGATGGCTACACGGAAGGGGTAACTAGAGTGCCTGAGGGACTTTGTAGCATAGAAGGGAAGCCCAGGGATGGATTCGTTTGCATTGCCATATGGAACCATATGCACATTGGGAGTGCGCACTGGAACAATGAGCCGACAACTGTTCACTGAGAGGACAAGTGGCATAGGATTATATCGTTGGACATTGGATGCATCTTTAACTGTGACAATGGATTCTGGACTTCCCAGGAAGGAGGTGAATCCTGGTATTACTTTGAGGGTGGACGTGTGAGCCTCTGGACTCCCTTGTTGACTAATAGAGGCATCATATCCTTTTATTTACTAGTTTATGAGATGCGCATATGCGTATATGTGGTTATTGTAAATATTGTAATGAGCTGCGTTACAATACTCCAATATGCAGTATGGTTGTTTTCTGGTCATATTGTTATGTTTTAGTAGACAGTCATTGTAAATATTGCAACAAGCTATGTTATAAAGCTCCATGGGTAGTATGTTTTGTTTTCAACAGTCTTGTTGGTTATAGGTGTCATTGAACACCGAGTTCGGTGTTTCCCCAAGGGGAAGGGTTCTGTAACAACCCTGGTGAAAATTCCATATAATAAAAGTAAATAAAGGAAAAAAAATAACCACGATTTATGGGACACTTATTCCAAGATGAATGTTGGGCAGAACATCCCGGGGGTGTTCATTTGGTTGTTTATGGCTAAGGAAATTGACAAAGGTAATGGCTAAGGCTTTGGAAAGGAAAAATGGCATTTTTGACACAATTATTTAGGGAAAAAGAAGGAAATTAGGAGAAGAGGGAGGTGAAAGGTCACAAGTTTCATGTGAGGAGGAACTTGAAGGAAAATAATGGAAAATGAAGAAAATAGAGACCTCATTCATAAAAAGGATTATGAGGATCAATTGGTAACCTTTTGTCAATTGAGTTTTGGAGCTCTCTCATTATTCTCTCTCTCTCATACTCTTGGACACAGAGTTTTCTTGGAGCATTTTGGCATTAGGGAAAGAAAGGTAAAGAAGGCAAGAGGAAGCAAAGATCAAGTAGGGAAAGGCAAGATCAAGCAGCTACAACAGGCTTCATTGCAGGTATAGACTTGCATGTGTATTTTCCTTGCTATATTTGGCATGCATGACATTGCATGTGGTTCTTTTCTATCATGGCATGGGTTTTCTGAGGTGTAACAAAGTTTTCAGCCTAGCCTTGCCATTTCTGGATAACCATGGTGTGATGGGGTTCTCATGTTTTGGTTCAGCTGGATTGCCAGATGGATTCGAAGCTGAGTGGGGTGGATATCTGAATGATAGAGCACATGGCCTAGTGGTCCCTGAACCAGACTGTGGATCATGGTAAATCCACTGGCCTAGTGGCCCCTAAGCGAGACCATGGGTTGTGGTAAAGCAAGGATTGTGTTGCCTCGGTAGGCCTAGTAATCCTTTCCGGTGAATGATAGGATATACGGTAAAACCAAGAGGTGGTTTTCTCTCCGTTGGGCCTAGTAATCCCAAGTTTGGGAGATGTGGTAAATCCTGGAGAGTGGGTCTCAGTTTAGGGCCTAGTGGTCCGGGTTGGATTGTGGTAAAGGCTGAGAGAATAGGAGATAGGAAAATTCGTCACGGTGAAGGTGGAAAAATCCGGTGGCATCCATGCTTATTTTTCCTAGTGATCGGGTGGAGATCATGATAAATCCTATTATGACGTGTTCATTATGTTGGCCCAGTGATCCAGGATGGATTATGGTAAAGCCTGGTTTCTATTGATGAGGGTGAGGTGGTTTAGCCTTGGTATGCCCTGGTTGCTTCCTTTGGTTTGAGTCCCACATTCATGCTTTGAATATGACACAGGGGTGAATGGATGAAGAGATATTTGGCTTAGCCATTCTATGGTCAGGTGGAATGTGGTAGTCTCATCTCCGGTTGGTTTATTGCATTCATTAATGAGAAATTCATTCCCTTGATTTTTATGTGTAAATGTGTTGATGTATATGTGGATTTTGATGGTTGATAAGTTTATGGTAATTTTGTTCCTATTATGTTGGTTATATGTATATTTTATGACAAAAACTATGTATGGCTCTCAGCACGTTTTTACTTGTAAATGAATTGATAGTGTATTTATGTCCTAATAGATGATGATGCAATGAATGACATGAGGGAACAATGGTTCATGGCGATTCTCAGATAAGTATGAGATCCCTACACTTAATTCTGTTATTTACACCTTTCGGTTACATGTTGAGGATATGTTTGAAGAAATGTGTGGCATGGCTTGTAGGGGTGTGGTTATTGTCTTGTTCATCTTATTGCTTTTCCATGATTATTTCCTTGCATTTTTAATGATTTTAAGCTATCACTCCATTCTGGGCAGTGGCCTGGGCTTTGGGCATGAAAAAGTGGCTTAAATCCTGGGGTCGCTGGCACAGAACTGGAAATTTTGGTCTCTGGTCACTGGCAGGAAAGCCTGTGAGAGTGACTTTAGGTTGCTGGTCACTACCTTGCCCATAACATGAGATCGACTATGGCCTAAGAGATCCAGAGCAACAGTGGGACCCAAGGACAGGCTTTCTGAGTGGTCGCTTGTCTCCTAAGGGTTCCGTTGATGATGTTGGATGACTGTGTGTGATGTTCCGTCGATTCCACTTCCTTAAGGTCACATAGGAGGTCGAATTTGATCGTAGTAGACTCTCGTCTCATATTTACCTTGGTTAGCATGGTTACTAGGGTGGATGTGGGAGGAGGGTGTTATATCGAGCCCTAACTCCTTATATCCCGACCTCTGTGGGGACATGCAAAGAAAAAAAAAAAAAAGTAGACCCCTCTGATACCACTGATCCGAACTTAAACAAGAACACAACAAATTACCGATATGGTTTACGGAGATGCAGCAGAAATAACACTTCATTTCATTAATATCAAATACTGAAATATGCTTACAAATAGAATGGAAATAAAACTAGTTCGAGCAATGGTAGGTTATCTCTGAGAAGAGATGTGGTGACTACATGCCTTTGAACTATGTTACAATGAGGCTCAAAGGCCTATTTATTATTGAGAAACAATCAAAAACCTTAAACATCCAAAACCTAACCCTAGGAGATTAAACGCCAAAAATGTGGGCCGTGTTTGGGTAAATTGGTACATCAACTTCCCGAGGTCGTAACTTTGGCATACGATCTTCGTTTGGCTATCATAATACCCCATTTCAAAGATCTTAAAGAGGAGTCTAATATTAAATAGGCAAGCCGGTTTGGGACTTTTCTGGTCTCTCCATTTCCCCTAAAAATGTCTTTTAGCCCCTCAAAACGGCTCCAGAAGTTTACGACCCGAAAAAATACCAAAAATAGTAAGTTGTGCTGCAATTAAGAAGAAGAAAAGAAACAACAATAGGGGTCCAAGTGGAATAGGTTGGTGGCCACCAATATCCACCTGGATCATGGTTGTCCTGTGAAGATACCAGCTGGGTGAACGAGAAGGGTCAGTTGGAGGGGTTTTCTGTGCTAGAACTTGCAAAGGCGCAATGTATCACTTCACGACCACCATAATAGTGGGGATGGACTTCTTCATAGATGCTTATGATTTGTTTTTGCATCTTGAATGTCTACAAACTCTTGGGACAAATCTACTATTCCAATCCAACTACTCAAATTGTGGAGCACTAGGTACCATGTCGGTTAACGTTTCGACAATAGTGAGCGGTGTCGCTCTTTGTGGAGCTTTGGTAGGATACCTATGCTTTCACTTGCTCAACGACAAGATGGGTCGGAAAAAATCCTATGGCATGACACTAATGCTCATGGTGGTCAAGGTCATCAGTACCGGTGGTGAGCACCATCAATAGCGGTTTGCATAATCGTCACCGATGCAAAATCAAAACAAGAGCTTATCACAATGCCTCTAAATGAACGCATCTGAAACGTTTGGCTTATCACGAGGCCTTTGTTACTAGTGAAGAAAGGAGCAAACAATATCCAAACAAAGAGAGGGATCTCACCCAAGGAAGTTTGAAAAATTGGAATGGAAAAAGCAATAGTGAGACCAAATATATGCAAATGGTTAAACTAGGAATATCCAACACAATTCAAAAGTCTCATATATGTAGTTAGAAGAACTCCATGAAAAATACTTCCAAGCTTTGTGAGGCTCATAGAAACCGAAAATCATGGAGTAAGCACCATCAACCAAAGGATTATGTTACATAGAAATTGATAGAGAAGATAACTAGGAAAATGATTCAAAGTGTCCATTTCAAAGAGAATTTGATATTTCAAAACAAAAATGGTAAGAAAGAAATTAGAAAACTGAATCAACGGAAAGGAAATGAGGATCAAGGATTAGTGGCATCTACAACTACGCATCAAAAAAAGACAGTAAACCGAGGGCTCATGTTTAGTTGAGTTGACTATGTATGGACTTTTCCTTTAAGTTGACCTATTTCGGTCATTTTTTGTGATGTATTGCCAAAGATATTTACAATGTGCATTGAGCAAGACATGGGTGGTCGAATGAGCTCCACGTTATCTATTTTTTTCATGAATAAATAGCAAAATGTCAAATTTGAATTTCATTATATGCTCTCATTTGTCATTGTTTAGCAGAATAATCATTTGAGCCAAATAATCATTTTGTGTCATTGCCACGTTTTCGAAAAATAACATAAATCTGATTTTGGCAATTGTGTGTTCAAAAATGATTTTGGCAAATCATTTTGTGTCACTGCCACGTTTTTGAAAATAACACAAATATGATTTTGGTAATTGTTTGTTGAAACAATTTTCCATACGAATGGCAGAATGTAAAGTCCTTGAAGTGGATGAAATTTCAAATTAAAGGACAATGACAAATTGAATGTCCAAGTTGATGAGAAATATGTTTGTAGAATGAATATGGGTAAGTGAAAGCATTTTAAGTTTACATTATGGACGGATTCATATTATCTAATTTTATAATATATATATCTATTTAAGAGTATTCTTATATGTTATTAGAGAAAATTAAGAAATTTTATATTAATAAAGAAAATTATTATTAAATCTGTAGGTTTGAAAAGTTGAAGTTTAATTATATAAAAAAAATTATTAGAAATTTGAAAATCTTATTAAAACATAATGGTTTAAGAGAAGAACCAAAAAATAAATGTATCTAATGCATTAACAAAAACCAATCTAAAAGCCATATTCAAAATGATAAGCATAACTTTCTCTAAAATGAAAGTCATAGAGTTAAAATTCCCCAGATTAACATCAAAGCATAAAAATAACCTTAAAAATGAACGTCTCAAGGTGAAAACTCAATATATGTGTTTGGAAATTATTTTTCCATTCAAACTAACATGTTGTCGAGCTGTGTAAATAAAACTAAAGAGTAGAGAAAATCCGTGACAACTATTAAGGTATACCATGTCAACTTACTTTTAAATGCACTAAAGGGCTTTTAACATTTTTTTTTTCTAAATCTAGATGGAGATATATATCTTTATATAAGAGTTTTAATATTTAGTGATTTAGTTTTTCAAGAAAATATGCTCAAATCTTCTATTCTTTCAGTGTACCTTTGCACCTTTACGGGAAATTGCTAGTATATACATAATTAACATTGGAATACTATATTTATCTGTGATTCACGCTCTCCACATTAAAATGTTAATACACGCCCCCTCATATTATGTAAAAAATAATAAAACATATATTCATAGGATGCAATCTCTCTCTCTACACACACATATTTGATTTATGACTTATATCAAAATATGTAGGGATGCATCATTGGTTCTGGTGTACGGCTAAATCCGAGATAAAGTGGTGCAGAAAAGCTAAAGTCGAGGTTTTATGGACCATACAAAGTTATCCAGAAAATAGGAGAAGTGGTGTATGAGTTAGAAATGCTAAAAGAAAGTAGAATTCATAATGTATTCCATGTTTCCTCTCTCAAGAAGGTTGTCAGACAACAAGTCACTACTTCTATCGAACTGCCCCTTTGGATGAAGAGGGACAATTGGAGCTAATCCCAGAAGCAATCATGGCAATACGAGAAAGGAAACTAAGAGGTAGAGTAATTTCATAATATCTTATTAGATGGAAGAATTTTCTGGAAGAAGATGCCACATGGGAAGGAGAACAAGTTTTACAACACCCCAATTTGCAATTGCTTGAGGGAAAGAAATTATGGGAAGGGCGGACTGTAATGTTTTCTCCAAATTGATAGGCTAATGGAGGAAAAAATATCATATCCAAGATCAAACTATGCTTGAGAGAGTGAGATGCTCAAATGAAGTTGAACTGCCTTGTATATATAACCTTCTAATGAGGTTGAATTTCCTTCCTTGAGGCCGACTTGGTGTTGAGGTTACAAAATTTATTTTTGACCAAAAAATAATTCTTTTTACATCGTTCAAAAGCCTAAGAAGGGTCTCATAAAATATACAATGACTCTATTGACTCTTTATTAATCCTAAGAGTCCATAATGGGGAATTTGACTAATAAAATGATGGCACAAGGCCTCAACAAATCTCTTCCAAACTTTTATCATCATTAACAAAATCAACAATATCAACTAAACCAAGCATGCTTCTAAGATACTCAAACTTCTTATTAGGATGAGACTTTGCTAGTATATCAACTAACTGATCATCTGTTGGGACATATTGTAGCTTCATGATCCCATCTTGCACCAAGTTCCTAATATAGTGGAACTTATTGTTGATATGCTTCGTCTTAGCATGAAACACAGGATCTCCAAACATCTTGATACAACTTTGATTATCACAATTAATCATAGTAGGATCTAAAGGCTTCTTGAATAAATCTGTCAAAATATCCCTCAACCATACAACCTCCTTTCCTAATTCACATGCAACCACGTACTCTGCTTCAACACTACTCAAAGCAACAATATCTTGCTTTTTACTCATCCATCAGATCATGGCAAATCCCAAACTAAAGCATCCTCTGGTAGTGCTTCTTCCATCGGTCTCATTGCCACCCCAATTAGAATCTATGAAGACAATCAACTTGACTTCCTTGCTATTGTACTTTAGGTAGTGATGTATCGTACCACAAATATATCTCAATATATCCTTGGCAGTTATTTAATGACCATGACGAGGCTCCAACTAGAACTAACTGAGGATGTTCACAACAAAGCATATATCCGACCTAATATTTACAAGATACATCAGAGAACCTAGCAACTGACGATAGGAGGTAGGATCCATGAGACTTGAGTTAGAGCTTCTCAAATTCTTGAGATTGGTGATCATAGGAGTAGTCATGGGCTTGGAATCCATCATCCCAAATTTCTGCAACAACTTGATGATGTACTTTCCTTGCCCCAAATATATCTCCCTAGGATTTTTTAGAAATTCTCACTGTAGATCACCTGATAATGTAATGTAACTAAAGCAAAATACTTGATCTACTTCTACAAACAAACTTGCGGAAGCTTAATCGATTTTGAGCAAGATCAAATAGAACACATATAACAAATGAAGAAGAAAACAATCACACATGAACATAGAAGAATACTTTGGGGAAAGCCTCAGCTAAAAACCCCGCTATCTATATTATCATACAAGTGGAAATATCTCAGGATTACACAAATCTTTAGCTCACAAGCTATCCAGCTCTTAGTACAATCCCTCACTACTACTCATAGACAGAATAGACAACACATATGCATTCCTTCAGTCCTCCAAGCCTCTTATTTCCTTGCGCAGTTTCTCCTGGTCCTCAAACTGCCACCTGTGTAATTACCTCACACACTGCTCACTAACCTCTGAAATAACTGCGCAATCCTCAAGGAAAGAATTATTTCTGCATGCAAGAGATATCCTCATGGGAATATTCCTGCAACTGATCGTACACTGTCCCATCCTTTGATCTCAACTGGGTCTCTGTCTGAATTGACATGCATGAGTTATTTATGAGAGAATATTAAGTTATCTGAAGTACACTAGTTGCATGCTGCATGCATTAACTAACTGAACTCACAATCAGTTCCACAAACTGTTGGAACTAATCTAACTGGACTTAACTCAGTTAACTGAGCTAATTAATTACAACTCCAAGTACAACTCATCCTGATCTCCTTAATTAAGGGATAACTTCCTCAATCAAAGGGATAACTGTTGCATGTCTTCACATAGACTTCATGTTTGATTTTCTTCAACTAATTAACTCAAGATGAATTAATTAATTATTTTACAAACAGCTGTTGAGATCAAATTCAAATTTTAATTCTCAATTTTAATTTAGGGGCTAATTAAAATTGGAATGTATCCCGAAATTCTATCCATAGCAATGCTATTTTTAGCATTTCTTGTTGCTATTTTCAACACTCCCTCTCAACAAGAAAGGGATTAACTGTCACCCTGATCATGTCTCTGTGGAACTCGAATTTTCATTTTGACAATGCCTTAGTCAAAATGTCTGCATCCTGCTCCTCGGTCGAAACATATTGCAACAACGTGATCCTCTTCACCACACAGTCTCGAAGATGATGATACCAAATATCGATGTGCTTGGACCTGTCATGAAATACTGGATTCTCAGAGAGTTTGATACATCTATGATTATCGCAATAGATCACAATTGGATCCATCATTTTATCAAACAACCCAACTAGAATTTTCCGCATCCAGATGGACTCACATGCTACCTGGCTTGCAGCCATGTATTCAGCCTCTGCTAAGCTAAGTGCAACTGACCTCTTTTTCCTGTTGTACTGAGAAACTGCAGCTGAACCAAGGTTGAAGATTCCTCCTGAGGTGCTCTTCTGATCTGATGGACTCCCTGCCCAATCTGCATCTGTGAAGCCATGAAGCTTCACTTCCTCTATCCGTCTGTACCATAATCCATACTGAGATGTGGCTTTGAGGTATATCAGCACATGCTTAGCTGCCTTCCAAAACAGCTTGGTAGGCTGAACCATAGCTTGACTCAGCTGGTTCACCGCAAAGCACAAATATGGTCGTGTGTTCACTAAATACATCAATGAACCCACAAGCTGCTGATACACAGTAGCAGCTACAACCTCACCTGAAGTAGCATCCTCCTTCCTCCAGTTACCTGCTAGAGGAGTCTGCATGGGCTTACACTTCTCCATGTGGAATCTCCTCAGTGTCTCATTCACATACTTGCCTTGAGATACAAACACTTCCCCATCCTTCTGCCACACTTCCATGCCTAAAAAGTAGAGCATGAGACCCATGTCTTTCATCTCAAACTCTCTTGCAAGGTCCTCCTTGCAAGACATGATCAAATGATCATCACCTATCAATATCGGATCATCAACATAAAGAACAATGATCAACTGCTTACCTTCCACCCTGATGTGGTACAAGTTCGCATCCGCTTCACTCTTTGTGAAGCCCAACCCGGTGAAGTAGTTGTGGATCTTGGTGTACCAAGCATGAGGTGCTTGCTTCAACCCGTACAAATCTCTCTTGAGTCGACACACATGCAACTCACGATCAAAGGTCTCAAATCCTTCCAACTACTCTATGTACACCTCTTCCTCAATCTTGCCATTGAGGAATGCAGTCTTCACATCCATCTGATGGATCTTCCAACCCATCTGTGCTGATAGTGCCAACATTGATATGATAGATGAGTATCTTGCTACTGGAGCAAAAGTCTCATCATAGTCAATCCCCTCGACCTGTGAGAAACCACGGGCAACAAATCTTGCCTTATGTTTCTCCACACTACCATCAACAGCTTGTTTTACCTTGTAAAGCCAACGAGAACTCACAACTGACTTGTTCTCCGATCTTGGAACAACATCCCAAACATTGTTCCGAACTATGGAGTCATACTCCTCCACCATAGCATCAACCCAAACTGGCTGCTGCATTGCTTCCTCAAAGGAAGATGGTTCGGTCTCTACACACTCCCCAACAAGGGCCATGTAACCAGTGTACCTCTCAGGTGACCTCCTCTGTCTGTGTTGAGAAGATGGCTCTCCCACATTCTCTCTAGCATCCAACAAAAATCTGTCAGCCTCCCTTGTGCGTTTCCACCCATCTCTGGAAGACTCTGCATGAGTGGATGTCTCCACTCCTGGAACCTCTGCATGTGGCTGCTCTGCATCAATCTAAGGCTCCTCCTCCTTAGGAACCAAAAGTTCCTCCTCTGCATGTATCTTGAGTTCCCTCTTAAGGGAAACTCGCATGGCCTTCAGCTCATCAAACTTAAGATCTCTGTGAACCACTGTCCTTTGACTTGTAGGCAAATACACCCGATAGTTGTGGGGAGTATCAGTGTACCCAACAAGTATCCCCTACTCTGTTGTTGGCTCTAGCTTCTTCCGGGCATCCTTGGTCACATGGCAATAAACCGATGAACCAAAGATCCTGAAGTGACTCACATTTGGTCTCTTCCTGGAGAAAGCTTCCTTTGGTGTCTTCATCCCAAGTATGCGATGCGAGCTTCTATTCTGCAAGTATACCGCTGTATTGCATGCCTCAGCCCACAAGTGAAGTGGTAGGCCTTGGTCATGCAGCATCGCTCGAGCTGCTCCCACAATCATTCTGTTCTTCCTCTCAGCCACCCCATTCTGCTGTGGGTTATGGGGTTCCGTCAACTCCTGTTTAATTCCTTCTGCTGCACAGAAGTCCTTAAACTCTTGAGAGACATACTCTCCACCATTGTCGCTTCTCAAGGCCATTATTTTCTTCCCTGATTCCTTCTCAACCAAAGCTTTGAACTCACAAAACTTGGAGAAGGTCTGATCCTTCTTCTGCATGAAATAGATCCAACACTTACGAGAAAAATCATCAATGAAAATAACATAGTACCTTTGTTTCGCGGTGGATGTTGTCGAGAATGGTCCACACACATCTGTATGAACTTGCTACAAGATTGCCTCAGCTTGATTGTCTTGATAATGAAAGGAAGATTTTGCATACTTACCCAAGGTATAACCTTTGCATGTATCTACTTGCTCAAGTTTACCTTTGGGAAGTCCAGTAGAAATCTGCTGCATGATCTTCAAGGCCCCATGGTGCAAGTGGCCCAATATTCTATGCCATAGCTCACCAATATCTTGGCCTTGCACCAACTCTGCTTTGGAACTTAATGCAGCACAATCATCTACCTCCAGCTTGTAGAGATTCTTTACTCGAATCCCAATCCTCTTCGTCTGACAAGTGGCAATGTGTCTCAGGAACACCTTTCCTTTACTGAAGACTACATCATAGCCTTCATCTTCCAACGTTGCAACAGATACTAGGTTCTTCTTCAGTCCATGCACATACTTTACATCAGCCAGGGTGAGAGGAGCTCCATGCTCCCTTTGAAACACAACCGTGCCTTCACCTGAAACACGGTACTTTCCATCATCGCCCATCTCTATGCGTGTTGGGTCCCTATAATACTAGTGATTACCCCATTACTATTGTAGTTATACCCCTTATTAATATTGTTGTGCCCCTATTGCCCCCATATTGTTATTACTGTGCCCCATAGAATCCCTTTATTGTTATTTTTGTGGCTTTATATTATTATTGTTAGGTCGGCTGGGTTATATTGTGACTCCTTAGACTCCTATATATAGAAAGGAGGTTTTGTCATTTGTATCATCGAAGAATTGTTCATTTATGTAATGTAAAGGAGGTTGCCCCCTCGAAGAGGCTGAATTCTAAGGTGTTGATCTATCTTTTCTATCTTTTCTTGAGCTGGTTTCATAACATTTGGTATCAAAGCCTTGGATTCTAGGGTTTCGCTGCTCCCAACAGGTCATCGTGGAATTTTCGCTATAACTTTTTTTCTGCGACGTTTCAGAAGCTAAAAAAAAAACCCATTTGAGAATACATCGTGCTAAATCTCAGGTCCAAATTTCAGAACTTTTTGCACTATATTTGCGGAGATATGATCTGAGGAAGTTGGTCTTCTTGCAGACTCCTGAATTACATTCCAAACAGGTGACCTGGGGAAAATCGTCATAACTTTCTTTCTGAGCATCGGATTGAAATTTCGTAAGAAGGTACAGAAAGAGGATGGACTTTAGTTTCTTGTATATATTTTTTTAGAGCCAAAGGTTGAAATAGTGATTTGTGGCACGTCGTACAAGTTGGCTCTACTGAACTAGTCTATAAGCAGGTCACTGTGGGAGATTTTGCATAACTCTTCCTTGGAGAATCCAATTTAGATTAGACTAGTGGCATTGGAAAGAGGACACAGAAGGCTACTATAGGTCACAATTTCAAAACTGGATGATCCGCAATTACATAGATACATCAGATTCAATATCAGGCTTCTATGAAGTGAAAAAAGGTGTGTAGTTTTTTTTTTAAATTTTTGCGTAAGCTTGGTTTGAAGGAATTCAAAGGGCATAGTAAAGAATTATTATTGGTAACTGATGCCCCGAGGAAAGAAATGCAAACACCTAGTAAGGAACCTGAAAGCTCTAGCATGACTCATGAAGAAGAGGAAGAAATGCTACATGATATATCAAAATTACAAGAACAAGTGCAACAAATGTCACGCTCACAAAAGCTAACAGAAGCTAAGATAAATGGCGTGGAATCTAAGATAAAGGGCATGGAAGTTAAGATGGATGATTCAAAGATAGATTTGAAGAGAGACATGGCAGATTTGAAGACAAATTTGACAAATTTTCTACAAAAAATACTTACTAATGGTGAAAAGGTTGTAAAGGAAACTCATGATGCGAACAAAAGAAATGTTAATCATGATTCCATAGACTCTAATGTTGGATCAAAGACCCACCATATTCCAAAAATCGATATGAGGAAGTTTGATGGCAAGGATCCCGCAACATGGATATTACAGATGGAGCAATTTTTCGATCTCAATAATGTGCAAAACACACAAAAGGTACGTATGGCAACTTTATATTTGGAACCAAATCAGTTTGTATGGTATCAATGGCTTTGCTCTCGTAAACAATTTATCACTTGGGCAATTTTTACGGAAGAATTGATAGCACATTATGAGGATACAAAAAGCAACACTTTTTTTAGCCAATTGATAAGTCTCAAACAAAAGGGTTCAATAATGGAGCACATTGAGGAGTTCCAAAAATTGAACATAAGGGTAAAAGATATTCCAGAGGAGCATAGGATTGATGTGTTCATAGGGTCTTTAAAGGATAATATCCAACATGATGTTCGCCTTTGGGAACCTGATTCATTAGAGAAGGCATTCAGGTTAGCAAGAAAAATGGAAAGCAAAATTATGGCAACCAGGAAGCATACCACTCACAACTATAAAGACGGAAGTGTTGTTGCCCCTAGTCTTCCACAACCTATAAGGTTGACACCACAACAATTGGAAGAAAAAAGAGCAAAAGGGCTTTGTTACAGTTGTGATAGCAAATACACTAAAGGTCATAAGTGTGCTGAGAAGAAATTATTCTACATAGATTGTGAAGAGGAAGAAGAAAAGGAGCAAGAAAGGTCAAAAGAAGAGGATATACTCCAGGAACAAAGCCTAGATGAAGAACAAATAAATCCGACCATATCTTGTAATGCATTGGTGGGAATTACCACTCCTCAAACCATCAAGATAGAAGGACAAATCAAGAAGAAAAAGGTAATAGTGTTGATTGATTCAGGAAGCACCCACAATTTTATTCATTGTAAGGTAGCAAAAGAATTGAATTGCTTCCTATATCCAGCACCAGAGTGTCAAGTGATGATTGCAAATGGAGGAACAATAAATTGCTCTGGAAAGTGCCATAATATCAAGCTATCCATGGGAGAATATGTATTGACTAGCCCAATGCTTTCCATTCCAATGGGAGGTGTTGATGTTGTACTAGGAGTCCAATGGCTACAATCCTTGGGTACAATAGCTTTTAATTTTCAAGAACTTTTCATCAAATTTTCTACGGAAGGAAAGGAAGTTGAATTAAGGGGTATTGCAGGGAAACCAGGAAAGATAATCAGCTCTAATGGTATGACAAAGCTTCTAAAAAAGGAGCAAAGAGGTGTAATTGCACAATTATGTTCGCTAGATGTTTCCACATTGGAATCATCTATTTCTCCAGATCTCCAAAAAGTCTTGGACAATCATTCCAAGGTATTTGAGACTCCCAAAGGTCTCCCACCTATGCGTGATCATGATCATGCTATTCATCTGATTCCAGGAAGTGTTCCTCCAAACATCAGGCCGTACAGATATCCCTATGTCCAAAAGAGTGAAATTGAACGTATGGTTGCAGAAATGCTAGAGGCTGGTATAATTCAACCGAGTCAAAGTTCTTTCTCTGCTCCAGTAGTATTGGTGCACAAGAAGGATGGATCATGGCGCATGTGTCCGGATTATAGGGAGCTCAACAAGCTCACTATTAAAGATAAGTTCCCCATTCCTGTCATTGATGAATTACTGGATGAATTGCATGGATCAATTTACTTCACCAAGTTGGATCTTCGTTCAGGATATCATCAAATCAGAATGAAGACTGAAGACATTCCGAAAACAACATTTAGAACTCATGAGGGTCATTATGAATTTTTGGTCATGCCTTTTGGCCTTACCAATGCACCTTCAACATTTCAAGGTTTGATGAATTCAATTTTCAAACCATTCCTTAGAAAATTTGTGTTAGTATTTTTTGATGATATACTAATCTACAACAAGTCTTGGAAGGATCATGTTGAACATGTTGACAGGGTGCTACAACTATTGGAGGAGAAACAATTATATGCAAAAAGATCCAAATGTTTCTTTGGAGTCCAGGAGGTGGAATATTTGGGTCATATTGTATCTCATGAAGGAGTTAAGGTAGACCCTAGCAAAATTAAAGCCATTAAGGAATGGAAAATCCCCACATCCATAAAGCATCTGCGAGGATTTCTCGGGTTGACAGGGTATTATCGCAAGTTTGTTAAGAATTATGGGAGAATAGCAGCACCTCTAACAACATTATTGAAGAAAGATGCATTTTCATGGACTCCAGAAGCAACAAAGGCCTTTGAACATCTTAAAGAGGCAATGTGCCAAGCACCGGTCTTAGCTACACCGGACTTCACAAAAACCTTTATTGTGGAATGTGATGCTTCAGGAAATGGAATTGGTGCTGTTCTAATGCAAGATGAAAGACCCATTGCTTTTGAAAGTCGTCCAATCAAGGGAAAGTTTTTAAGCAAAGCTATTTATGAGAAGGAAATGTTGGCAATACTCCATGCACTTAAGAAATGGCGACCCTACCTAATGGGAAGACACTTCAAGGTAAAAACGGATCATGATAGCCTTAAATACTTTTTAGAACAAAGATTATCCTCTGAAGAGCAACAAAAGTGGGTCACAAAGATGTTGGGTTATGACTTTGAAATCATCTACAAAAAAGGGAAGCAAAATGTGGTGGCAGATGCACTCTCAAGAAAGGATGAGGATGTGGAAGCATTGTTTTGCGCCATTTCTATTATCCAACCAGATTGGATAAACGAAGCAAGGGAGGAATGGAAGAATGACGAAGAAGTGTGGGCACTTATTCGAAAGTTACAACAAGATTCCAGTACGTCTGATACATTTAGCTGGCAAAATGATTCGTTATGGTACAAAGATCGCTTATACCTCTGTAAGAATTCCCAGCTAAAACAAAAGATTCTTATGGAATTGCACACTTCTCCCTTAGGAGGGCACTCAGGATTTTTAAAAACTTACCACAGGGTTAAGAAGGAATTTTTTTGGGATGGCCTTAAATCAGATATTCAAAAGTTTGTGGCGGAATGTTTGGTTTGCCAACAAAATAAAGTTGAAACAATTAAGACACCGGGTCTATTACAACCTTTATCCATTCCAAGCCAACGTTGGGAGGAGGTTTCAATGGATTTTATCACAGGTTTACCCAAGTCTGAGGGAAAGAGTGTCATCATGGTGGTAGTTGACAGACTTACCAAGTATGCACACTTTTGTGCATTATCACATCCATTTAAAGCCAGTACAGTTTCTACTGCATTTATGGAAACAATTCAAAAGCTACATGGAAACCCAAAGATTATTGTAAGTGACAGAGATCCCATTTTCACTGGAAATTTTTGGACAGAATTATTTTCTTGTCTTGGTACTCAGTTAGCTCATAGCTCATCTTATCATCCTCAATCTGATGGGCAAACTGAGATAGTAAACAAATGTTTGGAAGGATATCTTCGTTGCTTTGTATCTGATAAACAGACACAATGGGTCAAATGGTTGCCTCTGGCTGAATGGTGGTATAACACTTCCTTCCATACAGCAACAAAAATGACCCCATTTATGGCACTTTATGGGTATCAACCACCATCCATCACATCATATTTAAGAGAAAATTCTAAGGTTCAGGCAGTGGAACATCACATCGAACATCAACAACAAGTCCTCCAACTCTTAAAGGATAACCTCGTGTTGGCACAGAATAGAATGAAACAACAGGCAGATCAACATCGCAGTGAAAGAAGTTTTGATGTAGGTGATTGGGTATTCCTACGGCTACAACCATATAAGCAAATGTCCCTCAAGCAAGCTAAGAAGGATAATAAATTATCACCAAAGTATTATGGTCCGTACAAGGTGTTGCAAAAGATTGGTACTATGGCATACAAATTGGAGCTTCCTGCAGCTTCTCGATTGCACCCAGTTTTCCATGTTTCATGTTTAAAGAAGGTTATAGGTGACAAGCTCCCAGTTCAAACAATATTGCCAGAACTTGACGAGGAAGGAAAAATTATATTGGAACCGGAAGCAGTCACAGAAACAAGAACTCGACAGCTACGAAATCGATCAATTTCAGAGTATCTTATCAAGTGGAAGAACTTATCTGCTGAAGATTCCACATGGGAGGATGAGAATTTTATACAGAAGTATCCAGAACTACTCAAGCGTTGAGGACAACACTTTTTTGAAGGAGAGGGGCATGTTGGGTCCCTATAATACTAGTGATTACCCCATTACTATTGTAGTTATACCCCTTATTAATATTGTTGTGCCCCTATTGCCCCCATATTGTTATTACTGTGCCCCATAGAATCCCTCTATTGTTATTTTTGTGGCTTTATATTATTATTGTTAGGTCGGTTGGGTTATATTGTGACTCCTTAGACTCCTATATATAGAAAGGAGGTTTTTTCATTTGTATCATCGAAGAATTGTTCATTTATGTAATGTAAAGGAGGTTGCCCCCTCGAAGAGGCTGAATTCTAAGGCGTTGATCTATCTTTTCTTGAGCTGGTTTCATAACAACGCGCATCTGGAGGTCCTTCTCCTCCAAGGTACTAAATAAACTCTTATCGCCGGTCATGTGGAAAGAGGCTCCATTGTCCAAGTACCACACACAACCCACCATCGATGAAACCATGCATGTGATGAGGGTAAAATCCAATTCGAACTGTGAGGCCAATGCCTCACCATCTGATCCTTTTGAGGATCCTTTCTTGGATTTCTTATGTGGACAATTTGTTGCATAATGGCCCACCTCATGACAATTAAAGCATCACACTTTAGATTTGTCAATCTTCTTGCCACCATGGGAAGAACTCGATTTGGAATGGGAAGCCTTCCCTTTCCCTTTCCTCACCTTATTTGCTAAGGCTAGATTTTCTTCATCATCATGCTTTGATGAAGAACCATCTCTGGTGCTTCTCTTGATCTCCTCCTGCATCAGATCCCACCACAGTCGTTCCCAATCTTGAAGATTCTCTCTTCCATTTACTGAGTCTTAGTATCTATGCCAGCTCTTAGGAAGACCGAGGAGAGCAAGACTCACCATGTCATCATTGGCTGTCGTGATTCCTACACTTCCAAGCTCATCTTTACAGGTGGTGAGCTTGTTCAGATATGTAGAGATCGTGTTGCCCTTTTCACACTTGATTTTCTGAAGCTTGTCTTTCAGTGCCAACTTCCTCTGGTCGCTGCTGTTCTGATATAGATCCTTCAATGTCTTCCACATTGAAAACGGTGTCTCCTTCCCATGGAGACTCGAGACAATATGGTCTCGAACTCCCTCCAGAAGAATCCTCCTCGCTCTCGCCACACATTTCTTCCATTCCGCCAATTCTTGGGAATTAGCTGCTGCTGGCTTGGGGACTTCTTGATCAATGAAGTCCTTCAAACCGTTATCCTCTAATACCGCTTCCACGCGATCCTTCTAGGCTATGTAATTCAAGCTGCCATCTAGGGCATACTCAAGTCTTAAGCCATTGAACGCCATTGGTAAACTTTGAGATGTGATAAGAAATCGATTTTGTACCTACAATCAAGAACTTCAAAACTTCAAACTTCTCCCTTCTTTGTATACTACTCTTCGCTTTGATCACCTTTGCTTTGATACCATGTAGAAATTCTCACTATAGATCACTTGATAATGCAATGTAACTAAAGAAAAATACTTGATCTACTTCTACAAACAAGCTTGCGGAAGCTTAATCGATTTTGAGCAAGATCAAATAGAACACATATAACAGATAAAGAAGAAAACAATCACACATGAACACAGAAGAATACTTTAGGGAAAGCCTCATCTAAAAACCCCGCTATCTGTATTATCATACAAGTGGAAATATCTTAGGATTACACAAAGCTTTAGCTCACAAGCTATCCAGCTCTCAGTACAATCCCTCACTGCTGCTCATAGATAGAATAGACAACACATATGCCTTCCTTTAGTCCTCCAAGCCTCCTATTTCCTTGCGCAGTTTCTCCTGGGTCCTCAAGCTGCCACCTGTGTGTAATTACCTCACACACTGCTCACTAACCTCTGAAATAACTGCGCAATCCTCAAGGAAAGAATTCCTTCTACATGCAAGAGATATCCTCATGGGAATATTCCTGCAACTGATAGTACACTGTCCCATCCTTTGATCTCAACTGGGTCTCTATCTGAACTGACATGCATGAGTTATTTATGAGAGAATATTCAGTTATCTGAAGTACACTAGTTGCATGCATGCATGCATTAACTAACTGAACTCACAATCAGTTCCACAAACTGTTGGAACTAATCTAACTAGACTTAACTCAGTTAACTGAGCTAACTAATTACAACTCAAAGTACAACTCATCCTGATCTCCTTAATTAAGGAATAACTTCCTCAATCAAAGGGATAACTGTTGCATGTCTTCACATAGACTTCATGTTTGATTTTCTTCAACTAATTAACTCAAGATGAATTAATTAATTATTATACAGATAGCTGCTGAGATCAAATTCGAATTTTAATTTAGGGACTAATTAAAATTGGAATGTATCCCGAAATTCTATCTATAACAATGTTATTTTTACCGTTTGTTGTTGCTATTTTCAATAGATTTTTCCATACTTCTAGACCTAGGTAATAGTGTATCACTCCTAGATCCTTCATTTCAAATTTAGCTACCAACACCTTCTTACATTCTTGTATCCTTTTCTCCACACCTATGATGAATAGATCATCCACATACAATAGAATAATGACTGGCTCATTATTCACAACCTTGACGTAGAGATTAGGATCAACAAAACTCTTTACGAACCCAAATTTTAGAAGGTATGCATCCATTCTTGCTTACTATTCCCTATGAGCTTGCTTCAAACCATACAAGGCCTTCTTGAGTCTACAAACATGAGTGTCCATGCTATTTTCTTCAAATCCTTCGGGTTTATCAATGTTTCCTTCCTCATTAATGATCCCATTCAGAAATGTTGTCTTCACGTCCATTTGATGGATGTTCCATCCCATTATAGCAACCAACGAAACCAACGATCTAATGGTAGTACACCTTGCAGTGGATGCAAAGGTTTCTTCATAATCTATGCCTTCCTTTTGAGAGAAACCCCTTGCAACAAATCTGGGCTTGTATTTATCTATGCTTCCATCAACTGCGTGTTTGACCTTGTAGATCCATTTTGAGGCGACAACCGATTTTTCACTAGGTCTAGGAATGATTTTCCAAACCGCATTCTTCATGATGGATTGATAATCTTCCTACATAGATTTCTTCTATACTTCTTGATGAGAATATTCTTCAAATGTAGATGGTTTTGCTTCAATTAGTCTTGTCATATATGCAGCATATCGATAATATCTCTTCGGCCTTTTGCTTTCCCTGGAGGTTCCTTTCGCAACTCCATGCCCTTCAACATCTACAAGAGTGGATTTTAACCAATTTGGCCTCTTCCTTGTGCTCGGTATGACCACTGGTTGAATAGGATCACTTGGTCCTTCTTCTTCCTCTTCAATTGTATATGGGTTGTCGGGTTGTACTTCTTCTTCTTCAAATATGGGTAGATCTTCGTCATCAGAATCAATAGGAATATCCTTTGATTTTTTGTAGGCTTGATTCTCATCAAATATAACGTCCCTACCTACTTTAATGTGTCTCCATTCCTTGATGTAGATTCTATTTTCCTTTGAGGAGAGACAATAGCCAACGAAGATCCCTTTGATGCTTGTAGAATCCAACTTCTTTCGCTTGTCCTTTAGAACATGGATATATGTAGGGCTCCCAAAGATTCAGAGATGGTCCATTCTTGGATTATTTCCTATGAATGCTTCATCGGGTGTCATATTAACGAGAATTCTATGAGGACTTATATTTTGAATATATATGGCTATCATTGTTGCTTCTCCCCATAGAAACTTTGGCAAATATTGATCAAGTAGCATTGTTCATACACCTCTTCAATTGTCCTATTCTTTCTTCTGGCCACTCCATTTTGTTCAAGATAGTAGGGAATAATAAGCTCACTCTTAATTCCCATTTATTTACAATATGCAATTAATTCTTTAGAAGTGTAATCCCCACCACTGTTAGATCTCAATTTTTTTTTTTTGTTTTTTTTTTGGTAGGATTTCCACTTCGCATCTAAACTCCTTGAATTTCTCAAATACTTCATCCTTTTTCTTGAGAAGATAGAGACATATATTTCTAGAGTGATCATCAATAAATGTTACATAGTAAAGATGACCTTCAAGTGATTTTTCACACATGGGCCCACGCACATAAGAATGTATGAGGTATAATATTTCTTTAGACCTTGTTTCACTATTTGAAAATGGTTTTCTTGTATGTTTTCCCAAAGAGAATCCATTGAAAACTCCTTCACGATCTTCTTTGATATTGGGGATGCCATGAGCTAGATGTTTAAGAGTAGGGATGACTTTGTAGTGAAGATGACCATATCTTCTATGCCATAGCTCAATAAGAGAGATTTCCATATGAACTAGGGCTTGAGGAGGTGGTGTAATTACTCTATACAAACTTCATTCACGAACTCCAATGACCCTAGCTTTATCAATACTAGAATCCTTCCCCAAACCAAGACCTTTCCATCAACAAAATCAACTCTATCCCCTTTATCTTCTAAGCAAGAATTTGAAAGACAATTCTTTTTCAAACCTAGAATATGTAGTATGTTGTTGAGATGTAGTTTAGCTCCATTCTCCAACTTCAAAGATGTTGATCCCAGGCCTCTAACATCATATCTTTTGTTGTCTCCCAATTCCACTGCATGAGATGATGGTTCCTTTGATAGAGTTTATAGATATTTACTTTCCCTTGTCATATGCCTTGATACCCCACTGTCAATGATCCATGCATTATCATCATTGAGGGATCTTGTAAGTGCAACTAATAACCCTTGACTTTTGACCTTGTTGAATAAGTAGTAGAAAATCTTCTTGATCCATCTTCCTGTAGAAGTGAATCCCATTATTATCATAGAGGGAGTAATCATTTTCTTTAATCCAACAAAGTGATCTTCAATCTTCTTCGACCTTAACTCTGATACCATGTTCATAAATCAATGCTAGTAGGATTAGGGTTAGATTTCTCTTTCTTGATAATTACTTGTGAATTATATTGGCTTCTTTTAATTATTTGTTATATTATCTTTCATCAATAAATTACTAAATTATGTGTGCATGAAGATCACAAAAACACAAGACAAAAGATGTAGGCACTCTGCCAGGGAAAAACCCGTATCTAGGGGAAAACCTAATCAAAATCTCTTCCTTCAATAGTTTTCCTTGAGACTATTCTACCTAGACAAAGACCTTCTCCACACCAAGCCAACCTTTCCTTCTTTGATCCAAACTTCAACCTAGCAGCAACAACACTTCGACCTTACCAACTTTGAATTGGCAGCTTCTGTACTAGTGATTACCCCATTATTATTGTAGTTGTATCCCTTATTAATATTGTTGTGCCCCTATTGTCCCCATATTGTTATTATTGTGGCTTTATATTATTATTGTTAGGTCGGCTAGGTTATATTGTGACTCCTTAAACTCCTATATATAGAAAGGAGGTGTTGTCATTTGAATCATCGAAGAATTGTTCATTTGTGTAATGTAAAGGAGGTTGCCGCCTCGAAGAGGCTGAATTCTAAGGCGTTCAACTATCTTTTCTATCTTTTTGTGAGCTGGTTTCATAACATTTGGTATCGAAGCTTTGGATTCTAGGGTTTCGCTGCTCCAAATAGGTCATCGTGGCATTTTCACTATAACTTTTTTTATGCGACATTTCAGAAGCTAAAAAAAAAAACCATTTGAGACGAAATCACATTGAACCTTGGGTCTGAATTTTAGAGCTTTTTGCACTATATTCGTGGAGATATTCTCCGAGGAATTTGGTCTTTTTGCAGACTCCTGAATTACATTCCAAACAGGTGACCTGGGGAAAATCATCATAACTTTCTCTCTGAGCATCAGATTGAAATTTCGTAAGAAGGTATAGAAGGAGGATAGATTGTAGTTTCTTGTATATATTTTTCAGAGCCAAAGGTTGAAATAGTGACTCATGGCACGTCGTACAAGTTCGCTCTACTGAACTAGTCTATAATCAGGTCACTGTGGGAGATTTGGAATAACTCTTCCCTGGAGAATCCAATTTGGATCAGACTGGTGGCATTGGAAAGAGGATGTAGAGGGATACCGCAGGTCGCAATTTCAAAACTGGATGATCCGAAATTACGGAGATACATCAGATTCAATATCAAGCTCCTACAAAGTGAAAAAAGGTGTGTAGTTTTTTTAAATTTTTGCATAAGCTTGGTTTGAAAAATTAGTTTGAAGGAATTCAAGGGCATAGTAAAGCATTATTATTGGTAATTGATGCCCCAAGGAAAGAAAATTCAAACACCTAGTAAGCAACCTGAAAGATCTAGCATGAATCATGAAAAAGAGGAAGAAATGCAACATGATATATCAAAATTACGATACCAAGTGCAACAAGTGTCACTTGCACAAAAAGTAACAGAATCTAAGATGGATGGTTTAAAGAAAGATGTAGAAGCTAAGATGGATGGTTTAAAGAAAGACGTAGAAACTAAGATGGATTGTTTAAAGACAGGCATGGAAGATTTGAAGACAGATTTGACGAAGTTTCTACAAGAAATGCTTACTAATAGTGAAAGGGTAGTAAAGGAAACTCATGATGAGAACAAAAGAAATGTTAATCATGATTTCATAGACTCTAATGTTGGATCGAAGACCCACCATATTCCAAAAATCGATATGAGGAAGTTTGATGGCAAGGATCCTGCAACATGGATATTATAGATGGAGCAATTTTTTGATCTCAATAATGTGCAAAACACACAAAAGGTACGTATTGCAACTTTATATTTGGAACCAAATCAGTTTGTATGGTATCAATGGCTTTTCTCTCATAAACAAATTATCACTTGGGCAATTTTTACGGAAGAATTGACAACACATTATGAGGATACAAAAAGCAACACTTTTTTTAGCCAATTGATAAGTCTCAAACAAAAGGGTTCAATAATGGAGCACATTGAGGAGTTCCAAAAATTGAACATAAGGGTAAAAAATATTCCAGAGGAGCATAGGATTGATGTGTTCATAGGGACTTTAAAGGATAATATCCAACATGATGTTCGCCTTTGGGAACTTGATTCATTAGAGAAGGCATTCGGGTTAGCAAGAAAAATGGAAAGCAAAATTATGGCAACCAGGAAGCATACCACTCACAACTATAAAGATGGAAGTGTTGTTGCCCCTAGTCTTCCACAACCTATAAGGTTGACACCACAACAATTGGAAGAAAAAAGAGCAAAAGGGATTTGTTACAGTTGTGATAGCAAATACACTAAAGGTCATAAGTGTGCTGAGAAGAAATTATTCTACATAGATTGTGAAGAGGAAGAAGAAAAGGAGCAAGAAAGGTCAAAAGAAGAGGATATACTCCAAGAACAAAGCCTAGATAAAGAAGAAATGAATTCGACCATATCTTGTAATGCATTGGCTGGAATTACCACTCCTCAAACCATCAAGATAGAAGGACAAATCAAGAAGAAAAAGGTAATAGTGTTGATTGATTCAGGAAGTACCCACAATTTTATTCATTGTAAGATAGCAAAAGAATTGAATTGCTTCCTATATCCAGCACTAGAGTGTCAAGTGATGGTTGCAAATGGAGGAATGATAAATTGCTCTGGAAAGTGCCATAATATCAAGCTATCCATGGGAGAATATGTATTGACTAGCCCAATGCTTTCCATTCCAATGGGAGGTGCTGATGTTGTACTAGGAGTCCAATGGCTACAATCCTTGGGTACAATAGCTTTTAATTTTCAAGAACTTTTCATGAAATTTTCTGCGGAAGGAAAGGAAGTTGAATTAAGGGGTATTGCAGGGAAACAGGGAAAGATAATCAGCTCTAACGGTATGACAAAGCTTCTAAAAAAGGAACAAAGAGGTGTAATTGCACAATTATGTTCGCTAGATGTTTCCACATCGGAATCATCTATTTCTCCAGATCTCCAAAAAGTCTTGGACAATCATTCCAAGGTATTTGAGACTCCCAAAGGTCTCCCACCTATTTGTGATCATGATCATGTTATTCATCTGATTCCAGGAAGTGTTCCCCCAAACATCAGGCCGTACAGATATCCCTATGCCCAAAGAGTGAAATTGAACATATGGTTGCAGAAATGCTAGAGGCTGGTATAATTCAACCTAGTCAAAGTTCTTTCTCTGCTTCAGTAGTATTGGTGCACAAGAAGGATGGATCATGGCGCATGTGTCCGGATTATAGGGAGCTCAACAAGCTCACTATTAAATATAAGTTTCCCATTCCTGTCATTGATGAATTACTGGATGAATTGCATGGATCAATTTACTTCACCAAGTTGGATCTTCGTTCAGGATATCATCAAATTAGAATGAAGGCTGAAGACATTCCGAAAACAACATTTAGAACTCATGAGGGTCATTATGAATTTTTGGTCATGCCTTTTGGCCTTACCAATGCACCTTCTACATTTCAAGGTTTGATGAATTCCATTTTCAAACCCTTCCTTAGAAAATTTGTGTTAGTATTTTTTGATGATATACTAATCTACAACAAGTCTTGGAAGGATCATGTTGAACATGTTGACAGGGTGCTACAACTATTGGAGGAGAAACAATTATATGCAAAAAGATCCAAATGTTTCTTTGGAGTACAAGAGGTGGAATATCTGGGTCATATTGTATCTCATGAAGGAGTTAAGGTAGACCCTAGAAAAATTAAAGCCATTAAGGAATGGAAAATCCCCACATCCATAAAGCATCTGCGAGGATTTCACAGGTTGATAGGGTATTATCTCAAGTTTGTTAAGAATTATGGGAGAATAGCAGCACCTCTAACAACATTATTGAAGAAAGATGCATTTTCATGGACTCCAGAAGCAACAAAGGCCTTCGAACATCTTAAAGAGGCAATGTGCCAAGCACCGCTCTTAGCTACACCGGACTTCACAAAAACCTTTATTGTGGAATGTGATGCTTCAAGAAATGGAATTGGTGCTGTTTTAATGCAAAATGAAAGACCCATTGCTTTTGAAAGTCATCCAATCAAGGGAAAGTTTTTACACAAAGCTATTTATGAGAAGGAAATGTTGGCAATACTACATGCACTTAAGAAATGGGGACCCTACCTAATGGGAAGACACTTCAAGGTAAAAACGGATCATGATAGCCTTAAATACTTTTTAGAACAAAGATTATCCTCTGAAGAGCAACAAAAGTGGGTCACAAAAATGTTGGTTTATGACTTTGAAAACATCTACAAAAAAGGGAAGCAAAATGTGGTGGCAGATGCACTCTCAAGAAAGGATGAGGATGTGGAAGCATTGTTGTGCGCCATTTCTATTATCCAACCAGATTGGATAAATGAAGCAAGGGAGGAATGGAAGAATGATGAAGAAGTGTGGGCACTTATTCGAAAGTTACAACAAGATTCCAGTACATCTGATACATTTAGCTGGCAAAATGATTTGTTATGGTACAAAGATCGCTTATACCTCTATAAGAATTCCCAACTCAAACAAAAGATTCTTATGGAATTGCACACTTCTCCCTTAGGAGGGCACTCAGGATTTTTAAAAACTTACCAGAGGATTAAGAAGGAATTTTTTTGGGATGGCCTTAAATCGGATATTCAAAAGTTTGTGGCAGAATGTTTGGGTTGCCAACAAAATAAAGTTGAAACAATTAATACCCCGGGTCTATTACAACCTTTATCCATTCCAAGCCAACATTGGGAGGAGGTTTCGAGGGATTTTATCATAGGTTTACCCAAATCTGAGGGAAAGAGTGTCATCATGGTGGTAGTTGAAAAACTTACCAAGTATGCACACTTTTGTGCATTATCACATCCATTTAAAGCCAATACAGTTTCTACTGCATTTATGGAAACAATTCAAAAGCTACATGGAAATCCAAAGATTATTGTAAGTGACAGAGATCCTATTTTCACTTGAAATTTTTGGACAAAATTATTTTCTTGTCTTGGTACTTAGTTAGCTCATAGCTCATCTTATCATCCTCAATCTGATGGACAAACTGAGATAGTAAACAAATGTTTGGAAGGATATCTTCGTTGCTTTGTATCTGATAAACAGACACAATGGGTCAAATGGTTGCCTCTGGCTAAATGGTGGTATAACACTTCCTTCCATACAGCAACAAAAATGATCCCATTTATGGCACTTTATGGATATCAGCCACCATCCATCACATCATATTTAAGAGAAAATTCTAAGGTTCAAGCAGTGGAACATCACATCGAACATCAACAACAAGTCCTCCAACTCTTAAAGGATAACCTCGTGTTGGCACAAAATAGAATGAAACAACAGGTAGATCAACATCACAACGAAAGAAGTTTTGATGTAGGTGATTGGGTATTCCTACGGCTACAACCATATAAACAAATGTCCCTCAAGCAAGCTAAGAAGGATAATAAATTATCAGCAAAGTATTATGGTCCGTACAAGGTGTTGCAAAAGATTGGTACTATGGCATACAAATTGGAGCTTCCTGCAGCTTCTCGAGTGCACCCAGTTTTCCATTTTACATGTTTAAAGAAGGTTATAGGCGACAAGCTCCCAGTTCAAACAATATTGCCAGAACTTGACGAGGAAGGAAAAATTATATTGGAACCGGAAGCAGTCACAAAAACAAGAACTCGACAGCTACGAAATCGATCAATTTCAGAGTATCTCATCAAATGGAAGAACTTATCTGCTGAAGATTCCACATGGGAGGATGAGAATTTTATACAGAAGCATCCAGAACTACTCAAGCATTGAGGACAACACTTTTTTGAAGGAGAGGGGCATGTTAGGTCCCTATAATACTAGTGATTACCCCATTACTATTGTAGTTGTATCCCTTATTAATATTGTTGTGCCCCTATTGTCCCCATATTGTTATTACTGTGCCCCATAGAATCCCTCTATTGTTATTTTTGTGGATTTATATTATTATTGTTAGGTCGGCTAGGTTATATTGTGACTCCTTAGACTCCTATATATAGAAAGGAGGTTTTGTCATTTGAATCATCGAAGAATTGTTCATTTGTGTAATGTAAAGGAGGTTGCCCCCTCGAAGAGGCTGAATTCTAAGGTGTTCAACTATATTTTCTATCCTTTTGTGAGTTGGTTTCATAACATTTTGGCATCAGCAGCAGCTTCAACCTTGATTAGAATAATTCAATCTCCCAAATCAACCCACATGAGAGAGAGAGGTACAAAAATTTCAATTTTCTTCTTCCCTTCCACCTTGACCAAACTCGCACTTATTTTTGGACCCTTCCTTCAACTTCGCACTTCTTCCTAGCTTCCAAAGATCGAACTATGATTGAGAGTGTGAGATGCTCAAATGAAGTTGAATTGCCTTGTATATATAGCCTTCTATTGAGGTCAAATTTCCTTCCTTGAGGCCAACTTGGTGAGGAGGTTACATAATTTATTTTTGACTCAAAAATAATTCTTTTTACATTGTTCGAAAGCCCAAGAAGGGTCTCATTAAATATACAATGACTCTATTGACTCTTTATTAATCATAGGAGTCCATAATGGGGACTTTGACAAATAAAATGATGACCCAAGCATGAAACCTGTTATCCATGATAACCCCAAGAAATCTTTTTTAGTTTGATTAGACATTTTAGATAGGTTTTTATGTTTAGGTTCATGTGAAAGCTGTCATATGGTACATTTAGTGTTTGATAGGGTCATCATAAAAGAGAAAAGGTCATAATTCCATTTGTTTTGAGGTCATCATTTCATAATTGACTTGTCTGATAGTTTTACAAACTTTAGCAGCAACTTTAGTTCAGAAAACACAAAATTCGCTACAAAAGTCTCTGGCAGTTCCATAGCAAAACGGTCCATCCTAACACTTTCCTCGCTACGAAAGTCAGTTTCTGTGTAATGATATTATTTTAAATGATTGTTAGTGATGTCAAAGTTGTGCTGAGTCATAAAACACCTTTATTCTCATGTCCTCCACTTCTTTTCATTCACCCTTACCTCTCCTTTTCCATTTTATACCATCTGCTGCTATCAAAAGATCTCAAGTGCTATCACTCTAATATGATTTTGCATTGTCAAAATGAGTCTAGCTGCGGTCTAAGTGTGGTCTAGGTATTCTCAAATTGATTTGTAGGTAAAGAGGAAGAAAATCACAAACAACTCCTGACGTGTTGCAGCCATAACACAAACAAAAATTCATGAGAAGAGCTGATAGAGGCCAAATTGGAAGTTGAAGAAAAGAAGAAGCAGGTATTGGAGCAACTATATTTCGATGAGGAAATTGCAGAAAAGGCTAAGAAAAGACAAATGGAGTTCTACCACTGCAAAAGACGCTGAAGCATATGTATAGAAGGAACATGTGGCTGCAAGTTGACAGAAGGAAGTTGCAAACTTAAGTCAAATACTTGCAAGAACAAGTAGAACTCATCAAAAGAAATCTTTCCAAAAAGAAAAACCTCAAGATCATTGCTGAAGAAGGTGCTACTCCATGATATTGTAAAATTCTCAATTTTATCTCCCCTATACCTAAAACAGTAAACTCAACCTTATATATAGTCAACATGGTATTAGGAGTAATAAGGAGGCATTAAGAATCATGAAAATTCTAAAAACTCAAAATTTTGAACTTTCATAGCAACTCCCCATATTGAAGCAGGAAATTTTCTACGAAACTGCTATAGCTTTCCATGGAGAGAAAATCCAGCAAAATTTTCACTTTGGAGAGTTGTAATAGCACGAGTTTAATGAAAAAACATTACTAAACAGCTCATAATCAACAAAGACATCAAAATGACAACATAGAGGTGTTTTTTGGATTTGTTACGGAAGTTCCTGCATATTTCATAGCAACTCTCCATAGTAAAGCCAAGTTTTTGCTATGAAACTGCTATAGCTTTCCATGGAGGTTATGACAGGTCTAAAACTTAGCAAATGAGGTTATAAAGGCATGTATTTAGCTTACAAACATCAAGGAAGACCTCAGAACTTGTAGAACTTGCAGAGAGGTAGCGGAGAGGTGATTTTTGAATTTGCTACAATTTTTTTGCTACGAAATTTCTGGAAATGATTGTTTTAGTAGTCAACTTAAAGCTCACTTTCTGATAAAATGGTAAGGAATTTTGGAAATATTAAGGAGGTTTTTGTTCAACACAGGCTCATCTACAAAAATTTCTCTCATTTTTTACACAACTATCAAGGTTTGGAGAATACACACTTATCTTTAAGGCCTATTTTACTGAATTTTTCCTAGCTAGAGTTGTTGCAAAATTTTTGAAATTCGACTTGGTGGGTTGCAGGTCAACAAAGTCAACCAGGTTAGCATCCACGTGTCAAAAACACATCAACAATCCTATACACTTAGCATTTGGTTGGATTCGATAAGGTTCAACAATAGAATTTGTTGAGCTCATAAATGATAGGAAACTCCTTAAAACAGAAATATCCCTATAAAGGCTCAATGTTTCATTAGGCAAATAGAATTAGGTCTCTTAGCCATGCATCGAGTCTAGCCCAGGTGGAATATTATTAAATGGAGACCTCACTCTATATATGTAGAACTTTTTCACTTGGAAAAGGGTTGATCGATGATGTGAGAAGGCCACTTTATGTAAATTTTTATCCAGTTAATATACATTTGCAACATACTCTGTTTTTTCTACCTAAGATTCAATTTTGGCTTTATGTTTTCTTATCATGTTTTTATATTGTTAACAGTGTTCATAGCATATTGTTTACTTGTAATTCATGTCAGAATTGCTCCAACTTCCTTCATGTGCCCTGTTTTATTGTAAAAGTTTAATTCACTCCATTTCAAAGCAAAAAATGCCACAACTTCCTACAAACAATGTTGTTTGTAATTGATTTTTCTCTTAACTGATCCATGCCCAATGGTGGTAGCCATCACATTCTCCTTCACCTGTAAAATCACATAAAAATCAGAGTTAGCCATCTGCAATTGAATTTGATCTAGAACATCATATTGTTTTCTTTGAGAGAGCCCGCTCATGCTAGAAGGGCTAACTTCTAGCTACAAGTGGTTTGAAATAGTTATTTTGGGTTGAAGGTTGACACAACCCAACCTGTTCTAACCTAGCGATAACATTTTGGTGTTTCTTCCAGGAGACGAAAAGCTCCATTTCTCGGATTTTCTTTGAGTCTCTTCATTCTGATTCCTGAGGGTAACAAGAAACCGTAGTTTTCTGAAGGTTGTGATATTACCCTGGCAACTCTAATCTCAAAATATCCAGAAGATCAAATCTTCATGGTGACTCCACTGCTTGAAGATTAGTAGCTTGAAGAAGTTCCAAGATGAGTTCTACTACAAGAAGAAATGTCAGGTATGATCCTATGGATCGGTCTCACATCTATGGTTCTCCAAATCCTATGCCTTGTGTTGATTGGTCAACTCATCTTCCAATGTTCAAAGATGAAAAGAACGATGATGCTGGTCTGCATTTGGTTAAATTCCATATACATATATGTATACTGAGGGTTGAGTTTCCTGAGGATTGTCTCATGAAGATGTTTATGGCTATCCTAGAAGACAAAGCTAGAGTATGGTATGAAGGGTGGCCATCAGGAAGCTTGTGTTCTCTTAAATATTTCCATAGAATATATTTTGGACAATATAAGGGGTCTCATCCTTCATCATCACTGTTTCAAGACTGTTTTAATTTTTGGAAATGTTTCATTCAATATCTTGAAAGTATTGATGATGATGTAGAATGTATGGATGATGAAGAGATGTTAGAGGCACTTTATGAATTTTCTTCTCAAGCTAGTTGTCATGATGATCAAGAAGTTTTCCAACAAGCAGATGTATCTTCTTTAGTTGAAGATGAAATGGATCAACAATTTGATAGTCAAGTCATAGTACATGAAATCCATGAGGATTTGCAACCTTGTCAATCTATATGTAGTCAAAGGTATGAGCCAAATCATTCAAATTGTTTTTCAGCCCATTCCTTTTATGAGATTTTATGTCAAGAAGAAACTCCTCAAGATCAGGTTGTTGAAAATACAAGCATGAAAATTCTGAACAGTGAGGTAACATGTGATGAAATTTGTCTACCTAGACAAGAACTTTTTTCCATTGAAAATCATAATGATGTTGTCCCGATTAAAGTGCATGAAAGTTCACTTTTAGGTAAACCTGAGTTACATGAAAAGCTGAATATACATGTTTTACTTATTCTATTTGAGGATCATCAAAATGACATGGATGATATGAATAAAGTTGTTTGTATAGGAGCTGTTAGTGTTCAGAATCAAGATGACATTCCTCAAGCAAAACTACCAAAGGTTATATCTGATTTGTTTGATAAGCAAAATATTAGTTTTGATACACAAAATATGGATGTCATGTTTGAATATGTTCAAGGATGCATGGATGGTTTTGTTGATTTACATGAAAGGGAAGACAAATCTATTGTTGCCTTTTTATTTGATGATGTTCTTGGAATTGAAGAAATAGGACAACAAAAGCCATCAGTTATGAATGAATTCAACCCTCATGGTGTTACTCACCAAGAAGAGGTGATTTTTCATGATTATCAATATCATTGGTAAGTCTATTCCAATCATCAGTGAAGGTGGAGTTTCTTTCATTTATAAGTTCAAGTTATGGATTCAATTTTTATTCTTAGTTGCCAATAGATGGTCCACTTAAGAACAATCAAGGAGCCCTGGTGTTGGATCAACTCTTTGACTGGTTATACTGGAGGTTTCATATTGCTTGAATTAAGCAGGTGGATTTTCAGATGTTAGAGTAGGGTTATTGGTACATAAATAAGCTTGTTGGGCAAGCATTTCCTTCAACTTTAGGCTACATTTTGCAGTTATCAATTTTATTTGTACAACAGTTTGATATCACATTGAAGCAATAGTAATTGGTTTCCAGTTGGTTTGCAGTGTGCTTTTCAGTTTTCAAAATGGGATCAACCCAATGGTCAGGCAATTGGTCTACTAGTTCTTTGCTGCACCATAGGGGCACAACATCCCCATTGGAGCCATTGTTATCCATGATAACCCTACAAATATTTTTTAGTTTGATTAGACATTTTAGATAGGGTTTTTATGTTTACGTTCATGTGAAAGTTGTCATATGGTACATTTAATGTTTGATAGGGTCGTCATAAAAGAGAAAAGGTCATAATTCCATTTGTTTTGAGGTCATCATTTCATAATTGACTTGTCTGACAATTTTACAAACTTTCGCAGCAAATCCAGTTCAACAAACCCAAAATTCACTATGAAAGTCCCTGACAGTTCCGTAGAAAAATGGTCCATCCTAACACTTGTCTCGCTATGAAAGTGAGTTGCTATGTAACAATATTATTTTAAATGATTGTTAGTGATGTTAGAGTTATGCTAAGTCATAAAACGCCTTTATTATCATCTCCTCCACTTCTTTTCATTCACCCTTACCTCTCCTTTTCTATTTTATACCATCCACTGCTATCAAAAGATCACAAGTGTTGTCACTGTAATAGGGTTTTGCATTGTGAAAATGAGTCTAGCCGTGGTCTGATTGTGGTCTAGGTATTCTCAAATTGATTTGTAGGTAAAGAGGAAGCAACTCACAAATAACTCCTGACGTGTTGCAACCATAACACAAATAGAAATTCATGAGAAGAGTTGATAGAGGCCAAATTGGAAGTTGAAGAAATGAAGAAGCATGTGTTGGAGCAGCTAGATTTCGATGAGGAAATTGTAGAAAAGGCTAGGAAAAGACAAAGAATTCTACCACTACAAAAGATGCTGAAGCATATGTATAGAAGGAATAGGTGGCTGCAAGCTGACAGAAGGAAGTTGCAAACTTAAGTCAAAGACTTGCAAGCACAAGTAGAGCTCATCAAAAGCAATCTTTCCAAAAAGAAAAACCTCAAGATCATTGCTGAAGTAGGTGCTACTCCATGATATGGTAAAATTCTCAATTTTGTCTTCACTATACCTAAAACAGTAAACTCAACCTTATATATAGTCAACATGGTATTAGGAGTAATAAGGAGGCAATAAGAATCATGAAAATTCTAAAAACTTAGAATTTTGAACTTTCGTAGCAACTCCCGATAATGAAGCAGGAAATTTGCTACGAAACTGCTGTAGCTTTGCATGGAGAGAAAATCCAGCAAAATTTTCACTTGGGAGAGTTTTGATAGCACGAATTTAATGAAAAAACATTACTAAACACCTCAGAATTAGCAAAGGCATCAAAATGACAACATAGAGGTGTTTTTTGGATTTGCTATGGAAGTTCCTGCAAATTTCGTAGCAACTCCCCATAGTAAAGCCAATGTTGTGCTACGAAACTACTGTAGCTTTCCACGGAGGTTAAGGCATGTCTAAAACTCAGCAAAGGAGGTTATAAAGACATTTATTTAGCTTACAAACATCAAGGAAGACCTCAGAATTTTCTGAACTTGCAGAGAGGTAGCAGAGAGGTGTTTTTTGAATTTGCTACAATTTTTTTGCTACGAAATTTCTGGAAATGACTATTTTAGTAGTCAACTTCAAGCTCACTTTATGATCAAATGGTAAGGGATTTAGGAAATATGAACGAGATTTTTGTTCAGCATGGGCTCATCTACAAAAACCTCTCTCATTTTTTACATAGCTATTAGAGTTTGGAGAATATACACTTATCTTTGAGGCCTATTTTACCGATTTTTTCCTAGCCAGAGTTGTCGCAGAAATTTTGAAATTCGACTTGATGGGGTCCAAGTCAACATCCACGTGTCAAAAGTACATCAAAAATCCTGTACACTCAGCATTTGGTTGGATTCGATAAGGTTCAACAACACAATTTGTTGAGCTCATAAATGATTGGAGACTCCTATTTGTATTCAAACTCTGTTAAAACATAAATATCCCTATAAAGGCTCAATGTTTTATTAGTCAAATAGAACTAAGTCTCTTAGCCATGCATCAAGTTTAGCCCAGGCAGAAAATTATTAAATGGAGACCTCCCTTTATATATGTAGAACTTTTTCACTTGGAAAAGGGTTATTCGATGATGTGAGAAGGCCACTTTATGTAAATTTTTATCCAGCTAATATACATTTGTAGCATACTCTATTTTTTCTACCTGAGATTTGATTTTGGCTTTATGTTTTCTTGTCATGTTTTTATATTGTTAACAATGTTCATAACATATTGTTTACTTGGAATTCATGTCATACTTCCTCCAACTTCCTTCATGTGCTCTGTTTTACTGTAAAAGTTTAATTCACTCCATTTCAAAGCCAAAAATGCCTCAGCTTCCTTTAAACAATGTTGTTTGTAATTGAATTTTCTCTTAACTGACTCCATGCCCAATGGTGGCAGCCATCACATTCTCCTTCAACTTTAAAATCACATAAAAATAAGAGTTAGCCATCTGTAATTGAATTTTATCTAGAACATCATACTGTTTTCTTTGAGAGAGCCCTCTCATGCTAGAAGGGCTAACTTCTAGTGACAAGTGGTTTGAAATAGCTATGTTGGGTTGAAGGTTGACACAACCCAACCTGTTCTAAGTGATAAAAAAACCCATGCTTTAATAAGTCATTGTAACAATGATAAGAATTCTTTTGATAAATATATTTTATGAAGACCAAACCTAGTTACATTTTTCAAAAGGAAATAGATTTTCAATAATGCATATTTGGGATAGACAATTAGTATTTAGGGCATAACTTTTTCGTATGATATCGAAATTAAATGATAGGAATTGCATTTTAAACTAGGTTGATAGTAGAGTATACCCTAGACATAGGATTTAAAGATACATCCATTTAGTCTTCCAAAAACCGGCTATTCCATCTCTATTCTTAGCAAAGTCATTGCCACAAGAAATTGATAACTAAGTTATTTCTGCAAATGATGATTTGGGTATGTAGTATTTTTCATATATATATAAAATTAATTAATACATCCTCATACCAAAAAATAGATGAATACTCAATTCCTAATTTTTTAAATATGACCTTTAGGGGTGGCAGGAGGGGGGTGATCTTTCACCTTGGGGAACAAAACGAGCAAACATATTCTTGGGGACTGAAGTATGCCTCCAATAATATAGTAGATACATAAACTTTATTTCAAGGGCTCAATTAGGAAACTACAATGGATATGAACAACTTTATAGTCATGGGAGATTCTATAATGATGCATGACCAACAACAAATGACTCTTTGGGGTTGTTGAAGGAAATTCAACAAATTTCTACATGTGTGTGCCATCTCTATGATTTGGTAGACATAGTTTCCTGTTGGCATAACAATAATATTAGGAGGTGAGGAAACTCGTTCTAGAAATCATGCATCTCTGGGCTACTTTGAAGGACGACCTGGATCCTTTGAACCCCCTAGAGATCACATTTAGCTTTAGGAGACATGATTATTGCTCTTGCACAAAAGGTCAACCATGTTCCTTACCGAAATAACAAGCTCATACAACTGCTTTAGGATTCTTTAGGTAACAATTCAACCTTTTCCTTAATGAATAGTTATAGAATGAAACTATTGCTTTTCTCCAATTAGGTGGTAATGATGTTGGACTTTTTTCTTCAAGAGGATAGGTAAAAACTCTCATGTTTGTGTGCATAAGTCCTAAATTAGATGCACACAGTGAGACAATCAACACTCTAAAATTTGCAGAGGGTTGCAATATGTTGAACTTGTTACATGTTCCAACATGGAAAGTGGTGAGCTTAAAGAACATGTTTGTGTTAGAATGATTCTTGAAAAATATGTTGCTTTCTGAATGGTAGTCTTATTTTTTCTCCATGGAGCAAATGAACTAAAAACAAGGGATATTTTGGTCTATTTGCTTTAGGACCTATGAGTAGTTGAAGAATCTTGATAATGAATGTTGTCCTCTAGAGCAGTTAGAGGTTTCCTGATCTTTGATGTTGTAGATTGCTAGCTTGAAGAATGCATTGGCAAAGAAGGAAGCAAAAGTTGATAAAAGAATGAGGATTGGTGTCTCACTAATTACTAGGGATTTGACGAACAATCCTGAAAGACAAAGAATGAGGACTGGTTTCTCACCAATGCATCCACAAATGCAGACCATGGGAGATGTCCAAACAATGGTCAACCACATACAACCTATGAAGATGTTGTCAACAACATAGATGTATGTGTTCATTCATCTCATGCTATTGTCATTTGATTAAGATCTTGTATCTAAGAAGTCTTCATTGAAGTTACTTACCTGGAAAGACTAGATATTAAATGAATGACTTACACATTTTATCATGTGCGGAACCATATCAATAGAAGACAAAAGAGACCAAATCATGGTCAATACTTTCCAATAGAAGAGTCAATTGATGCAAGCCCTCTTGTGTTTGGCAATGGTTTAGGTGAAATGAAGAAAGATTCATCTAGATTGTGAAGAAGAGAAATTGTTATGGCAGTAACTTCATGAGATGTAGGGGTAATTCAAAGTAGAAGATCTATTAGAAAAGACAAACGTGAATATGATAAGTTGAAATTAATGCAAGAAGCATGGATGACTATCTGACAAGTGATTGATCATAAGAAATTTTTTTGTGGCAATTCAAGGCACGAAATGTGGTTGTTGTGACCCCAGTGGAACATGTCTCACTAATCAAGAACCCACCGCAGAGGATGTCAAAGACTCCTGAGCGAAGGTAACTTGCCTTTGTGCCTATAACATTGGAGGATGGCATCCATAATTAACTTGATGGTATTCAAACTGGCAAATATTGGCATATTATCAAAAGGAAAGAGTGCTAGGATCATAGAGCATCAAGAGAAGTGGTGGTGCCTAAAGACACTGTTGATTAATTTCATTGGCTAGTAAGATGAATAATCATAGAGTCTTTTGGCCTATAAATAGGCTACATTTGGTAATACCATGGGTGCTCGTATACTTGGAGCCCAGAACCACCAATAACTTAACCGAGTCAAATTTACTCGAACAGCCCTAACAAAGAGCTAGAAAAACTATTACACTTTTTTCATGGCATAATGATTTAAAGTTCTTTCTCTCTAGCAATTTTGTCTCTAAGGTGCAAGCCAAATTGAGACTTAAATCACTTAAATTACCGATACATTTTGAACCAACTAATATGGTTCATCCTCGAGATGATTAGAATTTCAAATTTCTCTATACAACTAAATTTGGGAAATTCCCTTAAACTTGTTAAAACTTCTCTACACAACTAAATTTTAAACTTGGTTAACCTCTCTAAAATCATAGCTAACTTTAGTTGCAGACATATGTCAAATTAATATCACAAGAGGAAACGAATCTCCATGAGATGAGATTCACAAAAAAAAAAAAAAAAACCTATCAACGTAATTCTTATCAAAACTTCATAAAAAAAAATATCTTATCCCAAAAATCTCAAGCTAAAAATAATCTTCAAAATAATGATGATGATGATGATAGTGGTTAATGTCCACTGAGACCAAATTGGTCTATTGGACCCCTAATTTTCTTAGTTTTTAATTGTCTGGCTCCTCGTCTTTTTTGGCGAGATTGGTGCTGTAGCTTTCTTTGTTTTCTCTACGGTCTTCCAGCTTCCTTTATCTTGCATCTCCTTCATCTCTTCTGGTTCTTGGGACATTGGTGTATTAGCTTCGCAATCTATTGTGTTCGTCCTTTTGAAGATAGTCGGAGAAAAAGTTTGGTCTAGGAGATCTGCTTCGCTGTTAAATGAAGATTTATTTTGTGCGGTATTCGAATCCTCGTAACTGTTGATGCTTGAGGGATTGTTGAGTTCACTTTTTTGTTGTTAGGTAAAGCTTTCTCCATATTTATCTTGAGAATTATATTTATGCAAAAAGTTCTCAAGTCACTTAGAGACCATATTCAGATAGCCAATAAGATGAAGGTAATGAACCAATCAAGAAAGAGACAAATCTGGGCAGGGAAATCTTAGAGTTAATGGTACCAAAAGGCAATTACATATTTCTTAATCCACGTTATTATGTCAATTAAAAATTCGTCCTTCACATGTGGCACAAATTTGCAACAGTATAGGCAGCACATATGGTTTTTGTTTTCGCTCGTGGTTATACCCGCACCCCTTGCACGCTTGGGCATGTCTCTTTCAATAGTTTTAAGCGTTCGATTTACCGCACAGAAGGACATGGCCGCCTCGACGCTTAGTCTAAACAGGTCAACGTTTTTCATCTGCAAAACAATAAAAGTTTGGCATGATTTCGAGAAAATTTGGCGGAAATGATTGAAATTCCCGGTTAAAGTGATTAAGGTTTGGGATTTTGGCTATCCAGGGATTTTTAATGCTAAATCCATTTTTACCAGAACTCCCATAATCAAATTTCTTGAAAAACTTCTCGCCAGATTCCTAAAAAAAATCCCTACAATTTTGTAGGCTCATTAGACTACGCCCTCCTGTCTCGGTTGGTAATCCTGCGAGTTTGGGGCGCTCCTCCTTGTCTGTGCAGGTCTCTGAATCTCTCACTCCAGGGGAATATTTCAGAGATGCTTATAATTCGACTACTCAGGGTTTGGATGATGTGGAGCTGTGGGTTGCAACAATATCGATGTTAGCAGGCGGCAATTGGGATCGATTTATAGTGGAAATTTGAAGCATGGCGAATCTAAGTGATGGGGTATTGCAGTCAGCCTGGTTGACTGTTGTAAATAAATGCCACTTGAAGTATGAGAGGCCCCTTATTCGGTCATTTTCAATTGGGAATTTGCCTCGTCTCTGCCAAATTGAGCCTTCCTTCTTCCGTGGTGCAGTCGATATCGGTGGGTAGGGGGTCATTGTCCTCTGAGGCTTCTCTGCAGGAATTTGAAATGTCACGAAAGCTGGGATGGTGCGGGTCATACTGAGTGGTATGGAAAGGCTGTGAATCTAAATTTTGTTGGTTATTAGAGTTTCTTTTGGAGATTTTATAAATGAAACAATGTTGGGAACCTAAGAAGCTTGAATAGGTACAAGTTAGATTTAAAATGGAAGATAGTGGAGTTCCCTTCTTGTTTTATTGTACATTTTGGCACGATACTCTGATACATGTATTTCTAGTATATTTGTTGTGACCATAGCACGATGTTTTAATATATTATAATTTTTTTTTAATTCTGTTGATGAAAAAAAAAATTCAAGATGATCTTCGCAAAATGCCAAAACAATATCTACCTCAACTTGTTGGAGAATCAGAAACTACCGTATCTTTTAAAACATGTTTAAGTGAATCATTGAATTTTTGCAGAAATGTTTTTTTCCATGTGATTCTTTCCTCTACCAAAAATCTAATTGACCCAATTTATATTTTTTTTTCATGTGATTCATTATGTTTGAATACTCTCCTCTTTTCTTGAATGTTATGTTTACTTTGTTATTCTATAACACATTAGCTCTTTCTTTCTTAATATTGTTGAAATTGTAATATAAATTTATGATTGATGTATTTATTATATTATTTTATTTTTTTATTAAAACATATTCTTTCAGGTTTAGAGAGCCAAAAAAGAAAAAGAAAATATTATGAGTTAAAAGAAAACTATTTGAGTCATGCCCCATTTGGACATTTGTAAGAAGATGAAATTTAATTTTTTCTCGTCATAAGTCCACCATATGTACAAGTTGACCCTCTTGGAACAAGTCGACCTGGCCCTCCAGAGTAGCACCCATTCGACCCTCTTGGATAACTATATATAAGAGGTAGTTAGACTCATTAGGGAGATAATCCAATCACATAACAAGAAGTACATCTGGACCATGGGAAGGAGAACAAGGAGAAGAAATCAAAGGAGAGAGAAAGTCAAGCTAAAGATAAGAAGAATATTCCTTTTGTTGATCGAATTTTTGATGAGGACAAAATTCTGTGAATAGGCCAAATTTTTCTGTGCTACTGCAGCCCTGAAATTCCAAGACCAAAATTTTAGGAAGTTGACCAGAATACTAGGTTTGACCTGCGTTGACTTTGACTCTTGGATGTGACTTGGAGGAGGGTTGGACTTGAAATTTTGATGGCAGCTTTGGTCTTGGTCTTAGATATCTCATTTTGTTTTGATTTTATAATAGACGGATTGTTGGGTTTTCCCCTTGTGGGGTTTTGCCTTGTCTAGCAGCCTAATTTTGGTGTCTCTTGTCTCTTTATTTCCCTGGAAAATTGATCATTTTTATAATTGCTTGATAAAGAAGAAACAACAAAAAATAAAGAAGAAAATATAACATTCACAAGTAATTATCGAGTAAGAGGAATCAAACCTAATCTACCCTATACTTGGTTTCGTAACATGGTATCAGAGCTAAGGTGAAAAAAGGAGCACTATTGGAGAAGCCCTAATCAGGACTAAGTCTGGTGTGCAAAAAGCCCTAAAAAGGTTTTAAAGCTAATGCAAGTGAAACAAAATCCTTGCATGCCCAAGACCATCACATCTATGACATAAAGGTTGTTGAAGGAATGCTCTTATATCTTCGAAAAAAAGAATCAATATATTATAGGCAAATGAAGGATGTTAAGAAGGCTATATATAAACCATTCATCTCGGATCATGCATTCTTCTCTCTGAAGTTAATATGAAGGGTTGAGGTTACATTTCTATGGAGTATTACGAAAGTCAGAAGGACATTCTCCTATGATTTCAAGTATTATGTAATGATATGAATTTCATAGCTACCTGTGATTGAAATTCCTGTGACATGACATGCCTCTCAGTGATATGAATTTTGTGGTGATATATATCTCTATGTGATGTGAAGTTTCTATATGATGCAAGTTTCAGTAATATTGACACAAGTTTCTGTGATATCTCTCCATGGTGATGCAATTTTTCTGTAACATATCCCTCTGTGATGATGTGTATTCCTATGGCATATTTCTCTGTACTATTGCGAGCTCCTGTGGTACCTTTTTTGTAATGAAACAAGCTTTAGATGACAAATATATCTCTGTGATTTGGCAGAAGCATTCATTCATTTGTTTAGTTACTCACATCTCTCAGTTAGAATATACATATATATGATCTAAACAGAGAAGTCAAGGTCACTCGCTCAAGAAATTTGGGAGGCTGATCTAAAGTAAAGCTCTGAGACTAAGGTATAAAATCTGAAGATAAAGAAAAGACATCAAAAACTGTAGCAATAAATTTGTGGAACCTTTGATGCATATAACAATACGAATGATGAATTTAAGAAATACAAAGCAAGTCAAGGAACAAAACTTATCTGTGACATATGTCTCTAAAGGGCCAAGCTCCTTTGTGGTATACCTTTATGCAAAATGAATTGAAAATTTTGTGATCAACTCTATGCTATAGGACTGAAAGTTTGGGGTATATAGTCTGTGGGGGGGACTGAAATCATCACTATTCAAGACTTTATGGTAAAAGAGTTGAATTGTTACTATCCAAAAATAATGCCAAGCTTGAAGATCTATATTTAGAAAAACGAGGTTATGTTTCCTGGCAAGAAGGGCGAAGGCACATGTAAGTCGATGGAAATATAAGATATACCAAGTTCATATATGTGGCACAAGAATGTGAAATAGCCATAACTCTGAGACTTCTTTCCTATACATAAAAGAAGGATGAATTACACCATGCAACCGACCTGTTTGATAATGAACTTTGAAAGATATAATTAAAGGGCACTGAAGGTTATGGAGAGACGAAGCCTTCTCTATAGACTATGTATTTGCAAAGAACATTGTAAATAGCCCAAACAGAATCTCTGTGGTTCATATCCTAGTTCGATGATTGTAGGTCTGAGGTACCTATGATAGAGAAAGATGATACATGTCAACTGAATGTCAAAGAATCAGATCTCTGCAAGGATGGACATGTAAGGTTGTAAAGGTACGCATAATTTTGGTTGCAACCAGTGACCTATGATATTAGGTTTCTAAGTTATGATCAAGCTAACGATCTTATTATCCTTTGAAAAACGGTGACTTATTATAAAGGAGTCTGTATAGATATATTAGAGATCATTGATATAGCATTTGAAGTCTCTCCTTACATATGAAGACCAGGCTTTTTGATCAATGAATGAAATGAAATCCATCTCATAGAGTGATGATCAATAACATCTCTAGGGTTTTGCAACTAACTCATTAGTATGCTTGTAGCTTGTCAATAACATCTCTAGGGTTTTGCAACTAACTCATTAGTATGCCTGTAGAATTACAATTCTTAAATGACAGATCTTGAAGACTTTGGAGAATCTAGGGTTTGTAAACCTTAACAAAGGTTTGAATTAGAAAACCCTAGGAACAAAACCCTAACTAATTGTTTCCACTGTAAGAAGAAGATCTAGCTCTAGAAGATGACATAAATAACATCATGCTGATGTGAGGACAAGGTTGGTGAAAAAGTTCCAAGTTTAAGAGAGAGTTGGCCTTTCTAAAAAAGATAAGTACTCTACATTTCCTTTCTTTGATTACTGTTGCTGTTATTTTGTCTATGCACTTTGCTTAATGATAATTTTTCTTTCATAGTCTTCTAATAAAGTTTGCATGTCAAGGCAAGAAGTATCTAAGTTTGACTAGCAGATGAAAGAATTGGAATAATGTAGCAAAGCACAAAGATTTTCTGAAGCTTAATAGACGTAAATAAAGAAGGATAAAGCAGTTTGAAGTATGTGTCAAAGAAGTCAATTAGATAGCGGATGAAAAACAAGATTTAGTAATTGAATGGAACAAGTTCAATTACCTTAGCTGGAAAGAGGGAGATGTAAGATCTTGATGGATACAATACTACTTGAAGTTTGGCAGAACAACCCAGAGAAGCCTGTGATAAAAAAAGGACAGATGATAGATTTATGGAAATACACTTTAACTAGAAGCTAAAGAATTATGATATTGTTGATACATCATTGTATGGACAACTGGTTGGTTCCCTGATATATTCAATTCAAGAACACATCATTTGGGTTGACATTATTGATGTTGATAAACATGCTACTGATGGTTGGGATCTGGTATGATTTCTTGGAATAGCATGAAGTAGAATTATGTTGCAATGTGAAGGAAGAAGATGTGAAGGCTTGTACAACCAGTTGTGAAGAAGTTTGGCTCCATAAAGTGTTTTCTGGACTACGTTATGACATGTTGGATTCAATTATGATGATCAAAGTTACATGAATGTTGTTAGAGAATCAAGAAAGTAGAAGTGATTTATGATTTAAGAGTATGATGCAGATAGGAACTGAAAAACTACAACAGATCTCCACGGAAAAATAGATAGATGATATAAGGGAAGTGTGAGAACTTTTGACACGAGTTTGGGCTTGTAGTTATCTCCTCCCAAGTTGAGAGGGAGTGGGGATAGACACCTTATTCTCCATGTGTCACGTACTATGGCCAGAACTAACCACCGTAAGTCTAGTGCATGAACACATGTAGGGAGAATAGTGGATTGGATAAGCATCAAGGACTGGCATTCTTGAGATTTGTACTATGATCGAGACTAACAATGGTAAGAGTCAAGTACATTGATTGAAGATAAGAATGGTCCTCAGGACTAGGACTGACATTTCCTTGTGTCAAGTATTGTAGCAATGGTTTAGGAAATAGTCCTGTGAGGACATACCTTTGTGAACACCCGGGTGGGGTATGTGTCTCAGAGAGGTGGTGTAGTGTCCTATTGAATGCCTCTTAGCATCGTGCTCTGATCTAGTGGAGAGATAGAGCGGGGACTTGACAAGGCCTTGGTAGTTTGACAATGTTGGTCATGATGATGCTATCGTCATTGATGCTTATCAATCCAGAGCCTTTCTTATATGAATATTTCAACTTGATATTATCCTATCAAGTCATTTTGAATAATGCCCTAGTTAAGAGGGAGAGTTGAAGTTGTAACTAGAGACGATCTTTATAATGTAATATAAATTTATTATTGATGTATTTATTATATTATTTTATTTTTTGGTCAAAGCGTTCTTCATGCTTAGAGAGTAAAAGAAAAGTCAAAAGGAATTTATTATGAGTCAAAATAAAATTATTTGAGTCATGTCACATTTGGAGATTTGTAAGAAAATGAAATTTGAATTTTTTTGAGTCATAAGTCCACCAAATGTACAAGTCAACCCTCCTCGGAACAATAGACCTGGCCCTCCAGAGTAGCACCCATTCGACCCTCCTGAACAACTATATATAAGAGGAAGTTCAACTCATTTGGGAGATAATCCAATCACATAACAAGAAGTACATCTGAACCATGCGAAGGAGAACAAGGAGCAGAAATCAAAGGAGAGAGAAAGTCAATTAATGTCAAGAAGAATATTCCTTTCTTTTGACTGAATTTCTGATGAGGAAAAAATTCTATGAATAGACTGAATTTTTATGTGCTACTATGGGCCCGAAATTTCAGGAAGTTGGCCAGAATGCTTGAGGTTTGACCTGCATTGAATTTGACTCTTGGAGGTGACTTGGAGGGTTGGAATTAACATTTTGGTGGCAGTTTTTGTCTTGGTCTTGGATCTCATTTTGATATGATTCTATAAGAGAAGGACTGTTGGGTTTTCCCCTTGTGGTGTTTTTCCCTAGCTAGAAACCTAATTTTGGTGTCTCTTTTCTCTTTATTTTCCTAGAAGGTTGATCATTTGTATAATTTCTTGAGGAAGGAGACATAAAAAATAATAAAGAAGAAAATATAACATTCACAAGGAATTATCAAGTAAGAGGAATCAAGCCTAATCTACCTTGTGCTTGGTTTCTTAACAAACGTATGGGATTGTCACATGCATGTTGGTGTTGTTTACAACTATAGATCTTGTTCCCTCATTCTACATCCAAGACATAAGTGATTTTTGCTTCTCCTTGGGTCCTTCTCTCGCAATGCTAGTGATCTAGGATGTTTTCTTCAACGATCTTAGCAAAATTGCATATAAGAGCATGTAAAATTGTTGGGGAAATTATATGTGTTATAGTTTCCAACATTAAATTATCAATCCGGGGTCGTAAGACTTAGAGGCACAAGTGCAGGTAACGCAGGATCAGAGCATCTAACCTAGACTAGAGTAAGAAATCAACTTGTCATTTAAGTACATAAACAAATCAAACACTATTTCTAGTAAAATCACTTCGACTTATAAAAATGCTAATTACGGGATTCAAATTATGTATAATAGAAAACACTCATTTATCTATTCTAATGTTGATCAAGACAAAACATGAATCACTAAATCAAAAGGGCATAAATATTAAATCTAAACTAAGCTAATGAACTCGAAATCTGAATTAATCTAGTGAATGCGGAATTGGAATTAAGCTCTGGAGCTCTCTACTTTCAACATTCAAACGCAAAGACTACCGATCTCAAAGCAACTGAAATGATACTCAAAGCAATCTAAACAAATGACATTTAAGGAAACTAAATCCTATTGTTAAGAAACCTATCAAATTGACCTCCTTATTTAACATTGGAAAGAAACTGAAATGACAATTCAACCTCTGTTTCTAATTATAATCACACTACGCACAAAATCAAATCTTATGCTATTGTTTGAGCTAAATTATCTCATGCTACCAAACTGAATTAACCTCGTCTAAAATAAAATTAAACCAAAGCAAATTACACTGCTTCTAATACTGTACTAAATAAGACTTAAGTTCCCTTCACCAATGACAATTCAGAAAATTTTAAATTTAATATAATTAAAAAGTGAATTAATCTGTTTTACAAAGTTAACATTACAAATTTACCATTGTTTTTGGTCAACGAACAACTATTTCATATTCAATGCATTATTAAATGTGTAATACATTATTAAATGTGTAATACCTGCCTTACGCTAGGGATAGTAATAAATAATATATGCAAAAAAAAATTATAAATCATTTTATAATTAAAATATTTTCCATATTTTTATTTTAGTTAATTTTAAATTAAAATAAAATTAGCATAACTATTTTTTTCATAAATATCCTTAATACTAATAAAATATTCGTGAAACCTTCTTAAAATACTAATACAAAAATGTGTTGTTATGCAATTTTTTTGTTTTAAAGTTGAACTTTGTTTTTACTCTCACTCTTAATAAAATCTCAAACTGGAATTTGTAACTGGAATAGGTGTCATCAACTAAGATTGAATTTAGGGGCTTGTAATTGATGACTAACCTTGGGATGCCTTTGATTTGTTCAACTCTTTTGTTCACATAGAACCCATAACAATTCCAAGGACTATCAGATTCTCTGATCAATCTTCTGCTAAGGAGCTATTGAATTTCTTTCTCGCAGAGATTTCTGTATTCTTAGCTCATTGAGATAGCTCTACTCTTACAAGGCTTACCAGCATATCTTTCCTTGTAAGGGAGTTCAACTGTGTGCTGCTTCCTGTGCCAAAAGGCATTAGGTTCCTCTGAGCAACATTCTTCCTCTAATTGTTTCTTCAATTCTCCAATTCTGGTCTTGACCTGGGGCGATTTAAGTTGTTCTTCTACTCTCAGAGTTGATTTCAGATCTTTTAGATCTGTTAGTCTGGCTTCGGCTCTATCCAGATCTTGCACAGTGTGTACCATTGTAGAAATTCTGGGATTGGAGATATATGGAAGTTCAATTTTCTTTCTTGTCCCTTTGGAAGTGGGGACATAAATAAAATATCCAGCTTTGCCTCCTTTGAGTCTGAGTGACCCATGAGGTTCTACTGCTGCAAGAAAGACATTACCAAGTATGCAGTCTACTGGAATGTCAGCTACTACAAATTTCAAATAAATACAGTGGCTATCAAAACAAACAGATGCTTTGGGTACTTCATATCTGAGTTTTTTATTACCCAAACCTACCACTTCTCTTTCTGCAGTCACCCAATATTTTGCTGGAATATTTTTCATATTTAGAATGTTAATATCTGCTCTTGAGTCAATGAGAGCAATCATTTCAAACATTTGCCCTTTTATGCAGATATTTATCAGAACATGGTGTTGTTGGTATGAGATAGTTAATAGTCTCATATCTCTGAATCCAAAATTTGGATCTTTCATACCCTCAGCAATTTGAACTTCTTGGTTACTACCATATGAGGCAGTATTCCATGGCTGATCATCATCTTCTTCTTTTGCAACATGTTTTTCTTTTATCATTTTTGCAATTTGAGTTTTTATTGCAGAAATTTCTGTCTTGAGATTATGAATCTCTCGACTGACTTCTCCTAGAGTAAGTGATCTTACTCTATCAGGTTTCTGTTGATGCCTTTGAAATGATTTTGTGTTACGTTCAAAAGAAGCATCAACAAATAAAGATTTCTTACCTGAATTATTTGAAGCTTTTGCTTTGAGCTGATCCATAAAAGCTTTAGTCAGGCGGTTTTTCATCTCTCCATCCTCCATGGCACAGATCTGGGAAAGGATCTTCAACTCTTCTTCTTCTGTTGCGGCCATAAAGACTTTTTCTTTTTGGGGTTTAGCTGCCTTGTGAAGAATTTCGATGATGGAACTCTTCGGCAAATGAGTGAAACCATCATTAGTAAATCAAAACAAAATCATATTTAATCATAGAAAATCTAAGAAAACTAATGATAACCAACCATAGTGTAAAATATGTATTTGGGGTAGGATCTTCAACTCTTCTTCTTCTGTTGCGGCCATAAAGACTTTTTCTTTTTTGGGTTTAACTACCTTGTGAAGAATTTCGATGATGGAACTCTTCGGCAAATGAGTGAAACCATCATTAGTAAATCACAACAAAATCATCTTTAATCATAGAAAATCTAAGAAAACTAATGATAACCAACCATAGTGTAAAATATGTATTTGGCAGCAAGTTATGGAATTAGGGTGCGGAACGAGTTAAAAACATAGGGTTTTAGGGTATGAATGGTGATATTGAAAGATGAAAACATGGGAATATTTAAGGCCCAACAAAAACCATAAATGAAAACACTTAAATAGAAGCAACAAAAAAGGATATCATAAAGACAATGCACCCAATGTGGGCTACGTCTCTGTGCCCAACTTCAAAATGGAGAAGCCTCTTCATTCATCTCAATAAAAAGAAAGGAAGGTACATAGAAAAATACATGATTATACCTTCATTTATGGGAGTGACTTTAAAATGGGTTGCTCAAATCCTCAATCTAACTACACCAACGGAGTCCTTGTGAAATTCTGAGTAAAATGAGTATAAACTTAGTTATATTCCGCCACTTGCAACTTTGGAGCCCCTAAAGAATCTTCAAGATTCCATAACAAATTATTCTGGGAATATTCTATAGAATGTTCCAAGGAATATAACCTAGGAATATTCCCTCAGTATAAGTGTCCACAGGGTTTCGCCTCCTGGTTCCCGATGTTTGTCTTGGTTTCGTCGGCCCGCAACAATTTTCCGCTCTCGATCTCCTATAGCTTGTTTGAATGAAATGAAAAGTTTATATATCAATATGCCGGCGGATATTTCATCGCCCACCCAACTAGCATGTTGGTTGGCCCGTTATGTGTTAAGACTGTTGGTTGTGGGGCCCGCGGGTTCAAACCTTGCTATGTTGTTTTGTTATTTTTAAACATAAGGTAAACTATATATATGTCTGTGTGTGTGTGTGTTTCTGTGTGTGCGTGTGTTGCCCATTAACTATTAACCATTCACCATTTTAAACATTAATGGTTACAATAGTTAAAACTACCCAAACCGTCGCTCAATTTGGTCTATTATGGTCGGTTGTGGCACATTTGGCCACTAGTTTGGTGCCACATGACACCATTTGATTGGGACATGTGGCCCCATGCTATTGCACCATCAAACTACCTCCAAGTTTAGCGGGGTGTCGCCATATTTAGTAGTCTCGCCAAATTTAACCATAATTAAAACCCTTCGCTAGATTTATCCCAGCTCCACCAAATTTAGTTATTAGTTTGGTTGGACTGGCAATTTGGTGACGACCCAAATTTATCTGGCGCTAATTAAATCTTGTCTTTTTTCCAAGTTTGACTGGAACTTTGACTGGGCATAACTTTCGCATACGAACAAAGATTGAGGGGCCATTTGCACCGTTGGATTCCTTGCGACAAGATATTTGATTTGATGCGGGTTTCACTGAGAGTTGAGGACTTTGATATTTAGTCTTTTTGGGATCCTCTTGGATCATTCCTCCCCACTGAAGGACTTTTGGTCCTCCAAAATTATAAAGAGGAACTACAAGCTGATGAACTACCCCATTTCTCGACCTGCATAGCAAATGTCTTTGACATGCCACACTTTACTTTCCTTTACCTTTGTACTTTGGAACCATAATGATGAGTCAACACCTATATCCATATGTAAATATGTCGCTATCAATGCATGTATCACAACTTGCAAGATTGAAATCAAGACCTTTCTTTCCAAGAGTTTATAAAACACTCATGGTCAACTTTTACAACAGAACCCATATCCCTTGCTATCCAACTAAAGGCCAAAATATCACTATTTTTCATATTCAAGCGATGTTATACACTTCATCAATTTTACAAGTTCTTGCCAATCTATAGGCTTTAAAAAACAACATGTGATTTACAATGGTGGTTATACTCAACTTCTTAAAAAGGCTACCCATCTCTTACCTAATCAAGCTAATGGGATTTCTTCCTATAGTTGGCTTCTTTGTTGAACTAATTCATCGGTTGGTTCCTTCACAAGTGATTTCATAGGCTTCTATTCCTTCTTTGGGTATAGCTCTAGATGGAGCTTCCAACATGTGGCTTTCTAATGTCCACCCTTGTTGCAATGGTTGCAATGGTTTTTCTTCCTCTAGACTTTCTTGACCTTCATTTGTGTCTCCTTCCTGGGCGACATATCCTTCCTTGAACGGTTGTCTTTGGTGTGACTTTGGCAAGGCGAACTTGACTTAGTTCTTCCTTTAAAATGCTCACTATCACTAGAAGGTTGTGATGTGCTCTCAACATCTTGCATTGGCTCATACTTGTCGCTTGAAGAATCTCATGTCTCTATGGGTTTGAAGCACCTTTCTTTAGCTTCCTCTCTGACATAGACCAATCTTGCATATCGAGGTAGTTCCACCACTTGGATGGGATTCACAATGCCTTGGCCATTAACTCCTAGTCCCTTTCCTTCATATCCCATCTTCTTCATTATATTTGAACCAATGCCTGTAGTGTGATTTTCAAAAACACCAAAATCATCATCATAATGAGAACATGAAATTGAAGAATCACTAACATTATTTACCTCAGTTTCTAATTCTGAAGTAGGTGATGATGACTTCTCTAAGCCTTCATTTCACTTCAACTTTTCCAAGGCCTCTTGTGTGGCTTGTATCTGAAGCTGCAATTTGTACTTCTATTCTTCTACTTCTTGTAGTAGTCTTTTTAGTTCAACATTCTCTGCTTGAATGCTCTGGTTGATCTCCTCAAGTTCTTGGAGCCATGCATTCTTTGATGCTCTATTTGAATGATGAGAATGAGAAGAAGAAGAATAACATTCACTTGAAGATGTATATGGAGGTTCAAGATGGTCTCGTACATCTCCTTGATTTACTACAACATTGTCCTTTGCTTTCTCTTTCTTCTTCTTATCCTTCTTTGCTATTCTCTTCTCATAATCTGCAAACAATTTATCTATCACTTCTGCCATCCTATATAAATATTTGTGGAAATCCTTTCCTTTCTCGGTGCAAACATCATCATTCTCCATTTTCCTTCTTTGTGTTGCACATACAATCTTAGAGTCAAAAGACTTGAGTTGTCATTTTCACTCTTTGAGTTTAGCCCTGATTATCATCCACACTCGCAATTCACATCGGCAAGAAGACCACTCTAATACCAGCATGATCTGGGACCTTTTCTTCGGCGATGTTAGCAAAATTGAATAAAAGAGCATGTAAAACCATAAATGAAAAAACTTTAAAATGAAGCAACATAAAAGGAGACCATAAAGACAATGCACCCAATGTTTGATAACATAGTTCATCCAATGTGGACTATGCTTTTGGGCCCAACTTCAAAGTGGAGAGGCCTCTTCATTTATCTCAGCAAAAAGAAAGGCAAGTACATGGAAAAATACATCATTATACCTCCATTTATGGGAGTGACTTGAAAATGGGTTGCTTAAATCCCCAATCTAACTACATCAATGAAATCCTTGTGAAATTATTTTAAAATGAGTATAAACTCAACTATATGTTGTCATCGTCAACTCTTGACTCTCTAGAGAATCTTCAAGATTCCAAAGTATAATCTTCTGGGAATATTATAGAAAATATTCTAAGGAATATACCCTTGGGTATATTCCCTTAGTATGCTCACCTACATGGTTCTGCTTCTTGGTTCTCGATGCCTAGTCCTAATTTCGCCATCCTACGACAATGTTTCACTCTCAGCCTCCTATAGCTTGTTCGAATGAAATGAAAAGTTTATATATCAATTCGTCGGTGGATATTCCAATGCCTGCACCACTGGCATGTTGGTTGGCCCATTATGTGTTAAGACTATTGGTTGCGGGGGCCGTGAGTTTAAACCCCGCAGACCCATCGTTTCATTGTTTTTAAACATACAACGATATATATATGACGATAACCCAATAGACCCCTCGTTTCTTTGTTTTTAAACATACGATGATATATCTGTGTGTGTGCGCGCAACTCGTTAACTCTTAACCATCTGCCATTTTGAACACTAATGGTTACAATGGTTAAAACTACCTTAACGTCGCTTAGTTTGGCATGTCGTGGTTTTTTGTAGCACATTTTCCTACTTGATTAAGCCACATGGCCCCATGCTATTGGGCCATCAAACTACCTTTAAGTTTAGTGGGGTGTCGCCATATTTGATAGTTCTGCTAAATTTAACCATAACTAAAACCCTTTGCCAGATTTATTTGGGCTCCACTGAATTTAGCTGTTAGTTTGTCCAGACCACCAATTTGGTGATGATCCAAATTTCTCTGGCGCCAACTATTTTTTATTATATATATATATATATATATATATATATATATATATATATATATATATATATATATATATATATATATATATATATATATATATATATATTATTTATTTATTTATTTATTTATTTTCGAGTTTGACTAGAACTTTAACTGGGCTTAACTTCTGCATATGAACTAGGATTGAGGCATCATTTGTGGTGTTGGATTCCTTGTGACGAGATATTTGATTTGATGTTATTTTCACTGAGAATTAAGGACTTTGATTTTTAGGTCTTTTGGGATTCTCTTGGAGCAACTAGTCATTGGTAAAAAATAAATCATAATGCTCTAAAGAGAGCCTTAATAAATAGAGTTGTTGTGCATTGATATTTCAATCAAACAAACGTTTTAGACCAAAGAGACAAGCTAATTCTTTATCAAATGAAGGTTTATCATGGCGGTGGCATAAAAAATTTATTATGATTATGGATTGATAACAAAGTGCTTGCATGGCATGGTTATGCCTATGACTTATAGGTTGAAACATATACATGTGAAATATTCTTTAGTAGCTTAAGTCCCTCTCAAGTTTTAGCAACCTAAAGTATCATTGAGGGCTTCTATAACATAATGAATGCATAACCCTTCTATGAAGATGTACTTCTTGCTCTTAGTGTGCCATAAGAGAGGAATTGAGGTTCAAAAATTGATTCATAGCTAAGTGAGATATGAAAGGGAAATAATTAGAGGTCACTTGTTGTAACAATTGGTTCAAATTTTGGTATGAGAGAATGAGAACTTGTCATAAGTACCATGGAAACTCCAATGATTCTACAAAGTGTTGGGTGCGTGTTATATTATTTCCACGACTAGCCCTCACATTTTGGATCCCATAGAAAAAATTATAAATAGAGAAGAGTTTAGGTCAAATCAACCATCGTCAATTGTGGATCAAATCATCTGTTTTCTTGAGTTGGAGCTCTGAGGGTTTTAAGACCCCTTCTCTTCTACTAATTTCAGTGGTGAAAGATTCTTCCCTAGTTAGTTTTATTTTATTTTTTTCTACAATGTTCTGGCAACAGGGAATTCACAATCCAAGGAGTAGCAAGGCATATTGAGACAAATTTGTGAGGTTGAATGAATATTTCTAAGGATAACTATTTGGATATATCAAATTTTTTGTGGCCAGACCCTTGTGAAAACTCATTTGGAGTAGGCTACAATTTCCTTGATGCTGGTAGAGAAAACTTGAGGCAAACAACATATTTTTTTGAGGTAGTTGAGGTTCCCTGTAGCCAACAAGTCGAAGCCGAAGGCACCCAAATTAATCTAAGGTTGGAAACCCAAACTTTATGAGGCATAGTGAAATTTTCTGAGGTTATGCATGTGCAAAAATACTCCTATCATTCTCCTTAGGTAATCTACAGGTTCTGGAGCTTAACAAAGGTATCCTGAAGGAGTTAGACCTTCCTAAAAGTTTTTTTTTGGGGCTTGATCGGAGACCGTGGCAGGTCGAAATCCCATGGAGATAGTATCGGTCTTGAGGCAGGTTGCAGATGAGTTCCTTGAGATGATTTAAAAGGTGGAATCAATATATATTAAATTTCACAATGATCCTCCTATAGAAAAATACAGACTACGGGTACTCCATTAAGTCCTTTGGTTAGAATTTACAAGAGAACATTATCTGTAGTTTATGAATTTTGTACAAGCAATCCTTGTTACTTTAGGCTCAACCCTATGTTGGGAATGGATGTTATCCAATTCACCATGCTACATCTAGATGGAGAAGCACACAATTGGTGGTACCATGGTTTGATTACATTGGGGCATGAAAACATCACTTCTTATGTATACTTTACATAAAGATTGATAGATAGACTTGATTGAAAGAACCTAGACATACACTTTAGAGAATTCACACAACTTAAACAAAAAAGATTGCATGAAGAATACATCTTAGAATTTGAGAGAACTATTGTCTTGGTAACAAAAATATCTGAAAAAAGACTAGTCATACTCTTCATGGAGGGACTAGCCGAACCCTTGCAAGTTTGGGTTAAGGCATTCGATCCTACAACCCTCCAAGATGCCATCAAGAAGACTTGTCATATGAGGAATGCATCAACCAAACCAAAGGCCGCGCTCAAACCTTTCGTCCCTCAGAAAAATAAGGAGAAGAAGCCCTTCCAACGTGATTGGCCTAAAAGGGATAGATTATATGAGGAAACAAGATGTGAACTAAGGAGGAAGAAGCTTTGTTTCACTTGCAAGGAGCCATGGGAACCACAACACTGATGTTTAGGCAAAGGAAATATCCACTACATTGAAGTGGTTGTTATGAAACCAGCTCAAGAAAAGATAGAAAAGATAGATCAACGCCTTAGAATTCAGCCTCTTCGAGGGGGCAACCTCCTTTACATTACATAAATGAACAATTCTTGGATGATACAAATGAAAAGACCTCCTTACTATATATAGGAGTCTAAGGGGTCATAACATAATCAGAGCCGACATAACAATAATAATATAAGGGCACAATAATAACCATAGTGGGCTTCTATGGGGCACAATAGTAACAATATGGGCACTACATGGGTACATCAATATAATAAGTGGGTTATACTAATAATAATAAGGGGTTACACTAGTAGTATAGGGGCCTAACATGCCCCTCTCCTTCAAAAAGCGTTGTCCTCAACGCTTGAGTAGTTCTTGATGCTTCTGTATAAAATTCTTGTCCTCCCATGTGGAATCTTTAGCGGGTAAGTTCTTCCACTTGATGAGATACTCTGAAATTGATCGATTTCGTAGCTGTCGGGTTCTTGTTTCTGTGATTGCTCCAGGTTCCAATATGATTTTTCCTTCCTCTTCAATTTCTGGAAATATTGTTTGAATTGGGATCTTTTGCAACTTTTGAATAAGTGGCCATACTTCTTCGTCCTTCTTCCATTCATCCCTTGCTTTGTTTATCCAATCTGGTTGGATAATATAAATAGCACAAAACAATGCTTCCACCTCCTCATCCTTGAAGAGTCTTCCCATTCGATAAGGTCGCCATTTTTTAAGTGCATGTAGTATTGCCAACATTTCCTTCTGATAAATAGCTTGCTTGAGATGTAGCAGTAAAAATACCCAATCACCTACATCAAAACATTTTTCACTACAATGTTTATCTACCTGTTGTTTCGTTTGATTTTTCATCGAAGTGGCGTTATCCTTTAAAAGTTGGAGAACTTGTTGTTGATGCTCGATGTGATCTTTCACTGCTTGAACCTTTTTCTTCTTGATATGTCCTTCTATCTCTAGAGTTTGAGGAGTGGTAATTTCTTCCAATCGTTTACAAGATATGGTCGGATTCATTTCTTGATGCTCGATGTGATCTTTCACTTCTTGAACATTTTTCTTCTTGATATGTCCTTCTATCTTGATAGTTTGAGGAGTCGTAATTTCGAACAATGAATTACAAGATATGGTTGGATTCATTTCTTCTTTCTTGATGCGATATTTCACTTCTTGCACCTTTTTCTTCTTGATATGTCCTTCTATCTTGATGGTTTGAGGAGTGGTAATTCCCGCCAATGCATTACAAGATATGGTCGGATTTATTTGTTCTTCATCTAGGCTTTGTTCCTGCAGTATATCCTCTTCTTTTGACCTTTCTTGCTCCTTTTCTTCTTCCTCTTCACAATTTATGTAGAATAATTTCTTCTCAGCACACTTATGACCTTTTGTGTATTCGCTATCACAATTGGAACAAAGCCCTTTTGCTCTTTTTTCTTCCAATTGTTGTGGTGTAACCCTTGTAGGTTGTGGAAGGCTAGGAGAAACAACACTTCCATCTTTATAGTTGTGAGGGGTACGCTTCCTACTTTCCATAATTTTGCTTTCCACTATGTCACAAAGCCCTTTTACTCTTTCCAATTGTTGTGGTGTTGCTCTAAAGAAGGTGTTGCTCTTTGTATCCTCATAATGTGCTATCATTTCCTCCGTGAAAATTGACCACGTAACAAATTGTTTACGAGAACAAAGCCCTTTGTACCATAAAAATTGATCTGGTTCTAAATATGAAGATGCAATACATACCTTTTGTAATAGTTGTACACCATGTAGATCAAAATATTGCTCCATCTGAAGTATCCAATTTACCGGATCCTTGCCATCAAACTTCCTCATCTTGCTTTTTCTTGATTTTAGGAGCTTGACCTTGAAACGACTGTAACTTTGTACTTTCAGATCTTTAAGTTCTAAAATTGTGACCTGCAGTAGCCCTCTGTGTCCTCTTTCCAATGCCACCAGTCTGATCCAAATTGGATTCTCCAAGAAAGAGTTATGCACAATCTCCCAAGATGACCTGATTATAGATTAGTTCAGTAGAGAAAACTTGTACGACGTGCCACGAGTCACTGTTTCAACCTTTGGATCTGAAAAACACCCACAAGAAACTACAGTCCGTCCTCTTTCTGTACCTTCTTACGAAACTTCAATCCGATCCCCAGAGAGAAAGTTATGACGATTTTCCCCAGGTCACCTGTTTTGAATGTAATTCAGGAGTCTGCAAAAAGAGCAACTTCCTCAGATCATATCTCCGAAAATATCGTGCTAAAAGCTCTGAAATTCGGACCCAAGGTTCAGCACGATTTCTTCTCAAATGGGTTTTTTTTGCGACTTCTGAAACGTCACATAAAAAAAGTTATAGCGAAAATGCCACGATGACCTGTTTGGAGCAGCGAAACCCTAGAATCCAAAGCTCTGATACCAAATGTTATGAAACCAGCTCAAGAAAAGATAGAAAATATAGATCAACGCCTTAGAATTCAGCCTCTTCGAGGGGGAAACCTCCTTTACATTACATAAATGAACAATTCTTGGATGATACAAATGAAAAGACCTCCTTACTATATATAGGAGTCTAAGGGGTCATAACATAATCAGAGCCGACATAACAATAATAATATAAGGGCACAATAATAACCATAGTGGGCTTCTATGGGGCACAATAGTAACAATATGGGCACTACATGGGTACATCAATATAATAAGTGGGTTATACTAATAATAATAAGGGGTTACACTAGTAGTATAGGGGCCTAACAGTGGTCTTCGACGATGAGGAAGAAGAAGGAGAACCCATTCCAAATTCTAAACATAGTATCCCAAAGGAAGAACATTCCCACGAGGAAGCTAAAGAAGAGGAAAATACACGCGAAGAGAAGTAATCCCGACTGCAAGTTAAGATTGCATCCCTATTAGGAACCCTGGGTATAACAACTTCAGGATCACGGGAGTCGTCAAGGGACAAGGCATCAAAACTTTGGTTGATGGGGGAGCTACACATAACTTCATTGATGAAACATCAGTAGAAAAGTAGAGGACTTCCCACAAAAGAGTTCGAGGGCCTTGATGTGATAGTAGCAGATGGGTACAAATTGGATAACACTTGGTAATTAAATTTTCACTAGTGATTTTTATGTAACAGATCTTGCATATATCAATATGGTATTAGGAGTTCAATGGTTGTATTTGTTGTGACAACACACCATGGACTACCAAGTAATGGAAATGGAATTTAAAGCCCCTAATGGCAGTAAGGTAGTTTTGAGAGGCATGGAAAATGATAGTAAAAAAGTCATTTCCACCAAAAGAATGGAGACCAGATTTAGACATGGAGATTTAGCATATGTTGTAGAATGCATGATTACCAGTGAAAAGACACCCATTAGTGGAATCCCACAGTGAAAATCAAACATTCAACAATTGTTGGACAAACATGTCCAGGTATTTAGTGATATTCCCCTAAGATTACCTCCTAAAATAGGATTTGAACATACTATAGAGTTGGAAGAAGGGGCCAAGCCCATAATTACTACACCATATCGACACCCAAATAAATTCAAGGATGAGATAGAAAAGGAAATCCAATAATTTCTAGCGATGAGCCACATCGGATCCATCTCAATTCCATTCACCTCTTCAGTGGTTCTAGTTAAAAATAAGGAAGGAACGTGGAGGATGTGTATTGACTACCATGCACTCAACAAAATGCTCATCAAGACAAGTATCTTATTCCCAGGATCGATGAGTTACTAAATTAGTTACATGGTGCAATTTACTTTTCAAATATTGACGTATGATTAGGATATCATCAAATATGAGTTTGAGAGAAAGATGTTCCAAAGAAAAAATTCTGACACCACTATGGACACTTTGAGTTTTTGGTCATGCCATTTTGTCTAACCAATGCTCCCGCCATATTCTAGTCTTGCATGAATAACATCTTCAACAAGTAGTTTAGGAAATTCTTACTAGTATTTTTTGATGACCTTCTGATATACAACAAGACATGGGAAGATCACTTGGGGCACCTGGATAAATATTTGAGCATAATGAAACAACAATCACTCTATTCCAAGGCATCAAAATGAAAATTTGGAATGACAGAGATCCTCTATCTAGGACACATAATTAGTGCAAAAGGAGTGCAGGTACATCAAGAGAAGATTCAAGCAATATTGGATTGGCCAACACCCAAGAATTTGACCGAGTTGCGAGGATTTTTCAGAATTGGTAGCTATTACTAGTTATCCATAAAGGGCTTCTCTCAACTAAGTGTGCCATTGATAGAATTGACTAAGAAAGGAGCATTCAGGTGGAATGAGGAATCAAACAAGACATTTAATAAGGTCAAATAAGTAATGTGATTATGTCCAATACTAGCACTCTTTGACTTCAATCAAGCCTTTGGTTTAATGTGATGCATCAGGGGAAGGAATAGGAGCAATGTTAATGCAGAAGGGCCACCCAATTGCATTTGAAATTTAGAAACTCTAGGACACATAAAGACTTTAGTCCATATATGACAAAAAAATGTTGGCTCTTATGCACGCCTTGTGAAAGCTCAACCAATACTTGGTGGGAAACAAGTTCGTAGTGAAGACATACTACAACAACCTGCACCATTTCTTGGAACAAAAAGACCTGAATGAATGATAGCATAAGTGAATAAGAAAGGTAAATGCTTATGATTTTGATATTGAATACATAAAAGGGAAAAATAATATTTTGGCTGACACACTCTCCAGAAAACTAGTAGCATGTTTCCTCATGGAACTCACATAAGACTGGAAGGCTCACCTCTCAGTGGAATATTCCAAGAACAAATTTTCTTGTGCTCTGACGGATGGACTCATTCAAGATGACAAGTACAAGATAGTTAATGATATTATTTACTATAAGGACAAGATATACTTGGTTCCTGAATCTATGCTTAAGGAGAAAACCTTGAAGGTTTCACATGACGTACCATCACCTAGACACCAAAGATTCTTCAAAACTTACCAAGAGACCAAGGAACAATTTTCATGGAAAGGAATCAAAGATGATGTATTAAAATAAGTTAAGGAACACATGACATGTCAATAGAATAAGGTCGCACACACGTATCTTGCAGGTTTACTCCAACCTTTACCAATTGCAGAACAAAAATGGGAAAGCATCTCAATGGACTTTGTTACGAGACTACCCAAAGCATAAGGAAAAGATCACATCTATATAATTCTTGACAGGTTGACACAATTTTCAGTTTTCTTTGCAATTCCCATTGATTACTTGACCAAACAAGTAGCAAAACTTTTCTTCAGAGAAGTTTTTCGACTTCATGTATTGCCTAAAAATATAGCCAGTGATCGAGATAGCAGATTTATGGGGGCATTTTTGCAGGGACTCTTTAGGATAGTCAGGGCATAATTAACCCCAAGCACCATAAATCACTGAAAATAGATGGCTAGACAAAGATCATGAATAAATGGATTTAGTGATACTTATGTAACTACGTGACTAGTCAAAAGAAAGCATGGATCAATTGGCTATACCTTGAGGAGCATTGCTACAACACTACTTATCATTTGTCTATCAGGATGATGCCTTTTAGAGCATTGTATGGTTATGATGCACCATCCTTCCTTGATCTTGTCTTTATAGACAAGAGGGCCCCATTAGCTAAATATTGGATACAAGAAAGCCAAGATATTCTTAGGATGCTCAAAGAAAATATGTAGGATTCCCAATGTCGAAAAAAAATTGTATGCACACCAGCACCAAACAAAATGTAGTTTTGAGGTAGGAGACCTCAAATTTTTGAGATCGCAACCATATAGGAAATCTACACTCAAGAAAAGTGGTGCATAAAAGATAAAGTCGAGGTTTTATGGACCATACAAAGTTATCCAGAAAATAGGAGAAGTGACGTAAGAGTTAGAACTGCCAAAATAAAGTAGAATTCATAAGTTCTTCTATGTTTCCTATCTCAAGAAGGTTTTTAGACAACAAGTCACTACTTCTATCAAGCCGCCCCTTTGGATGAAGAGGGAAAATTGGAGCTAATTCTAGAAGCAATCATGGCAGTACATAAAAGGAAACTAAGAGGTAGTATAATTTCATAATATCTTATTAGATGGAAGAATTTTCCGAAAGAATATGCCACATGGGAAGGATAACAAGTTTTACAACACCCTAATTTCAATTGCTTGAGGGAAAGAAATTTTGGGAGGGGGGGGGGGTGGCTGTGATGTCCTCTCCAAATTGATGGGCTAATGGAGGATGGAATATCTTATCCGACCCCGTAGGATATAGTCTTGATAAAGGGATAAAAACCCAATTTATCCTATGTTGGGGCTTCATTAGGAAAAAATTGGGTCGGTTGGGGCTAAAAAACCCAAAATTACGGGTTGCACCCATGAACCATCACATTTTGGAACCCCTGGAAAAATATATATATAGAGAAGAGTTAAGGTCAAATCAATCATCATCAATTGTAGATCAAATCATTTGTTTTCTTGAGTTGGAGATCTGAGGGTTTTAAGACCACTTCTCTTTTACTAATTTATCTGGTGAAAGATTCCATCCTAGTTAGTTTTATTTTCTTTTTTCTACTTTGTTATGGTAATAGGGAATTCACAATCCAAGGATCATCAAGGTATATTGAGGAAAAATTGTGAGGTTGAACGACTCTTTATGCGGATAACTATCTCGATAGATCGAAGTTCTTATGGCTAGACCCTTGTGAAAAATCATCTGGAGCAGGCCACAATTTCCTTGAGGCTGGTAGAGCGAACATGAGGAAGAAAACATAATTTTTTGAGGTAGTTGAGGTTCCATGTAGCCAATACGTCAAAGCTTGAGGCACTTAAATTCATCTGAGGCATGAAACTCAAACTTTCTTAGGCACAATGAAATCTTTTGAGGCTAATCCTATGTGAAAATTACTCCTGTCATTCTCCTAAGGAAATTCGCAGGTTCTAGAGTAGAAAGGAGGTATCCTGAAGGAGTTAGACCTTCCTGAAAGTTTATTTTTGGGGGTTCACTGGAGACTGTGGAAAACCATAATCCCCTGGAGATACTACTAGTCCTAAGGCAGGATGCAACTGAGTTCCTTGAGATGATTTAAAAGGTGAAACCAACTGACCTTAAATTCGACATTTATCCTCCTGTAGCAAACTTCGGACTAAGGGTACTCCATTAAGTCCTTCAATTAGAATTTGCAAGAGAGCACTAGCTATAGTTTGTGGATTTGTACATGTAGTCTTGGTCTTTGGTAGTTAGGTGTAAAATTGTTCATTGGCTACATTTTGTTGGACTTGGAAAGTCATTGTTGATTGGTTGAATATTAGATGATGATTGGATGAATAATGATATTTTTGATTGAATGAACAATGATATTGTATTCTTGTTAAATCATTGTGGGTTATATTGTACTACTGAAGGGTTTTTCTGTCTCACCACTGAATAAGCAAAAAGGAAATTTTAAACCCTAGTTTTTGAAAACCTAGGGAAATTTCTTTCCATAGGACAATACATTTCCAATTTAGTTGTGAGATGTCATACACTATATGTGTAGTCCACAAATTCTTGACTTGTATTATTTTGTCCAATATCCTTCTACATAGAAGGAAGTTGCATCACTACACTTCATAATTCCAAAGCTAACTCATCATTCTCGACAATGATCATGTACTTGAACACCAATCATGCCAACCTTGTTATCACCAAGAAATGGGAACCTTGATGTCACTGACCATGTTATCACCAAGAAATGGGAACCTTGATGTCACTAACAATGTTATCACCAAGAAACAAGAATCTTGATGTCACTAACCATGTTATCACCAAGAAATGGGAACCCTTTTATCACCAAGGAATTACCAAGCATGATTTGGGCACTTCCTATTTCCAAGAATCATAGCTTGTGTTGTTGGAAAGATTTCATAGAAAGTTATGAATTGAAATTATTTTGCATAAATAAAAACTCACCACACCTTTCAAGAAATTAAATCACACATTGCTAATTAAAAATCCTTGAATTGAAACTTTAGAAATAAATAAATACACATGACAAGAAATGAAATATTACTAACTATATAAAGGTTTGTTCTTATGGAATAGACTCTACCTCCCAAGAATGGGACAAATAATTAAAAGAATATAGCGACATAATCCAATCAATATATACACTATGAGAAACCTTTTTTAATTAGAAGAAAGAAATCAACTTCCCTCTCACCCAAGGGAGGTTGTTGGTACCGAGTCAACCCACAACTATACTCACTTAAGAGTTTACAAGGCTCAAAGCCAACACAACAATATTCATAGGCATGAAGCCACTCCACCAACGTTTATCAAGGAATTATATCTCATCATGTCACTAGTGGGGACTTGAACCTGGGTAGGGAAGGTAAAAATGATTATGTCCAACCACCTGAGATAGAGATAACCCCAATTGACATAAACTACATGAAACTATGAAAAATACAACTTATATTAAATAATATCTCAAGAGAAGTCTGTCATCATAATTTGGAATATGCTTTAAGAGTCCCTCCTCTTGCAGAGGCGAAAGGCTCTTTCTTTTATACACAAAATTTCTTGGAACAAAAAATAACAAGTAAATAAATGCAATTTCACTTGAGGATAAATGATTCCATAATGTTTGCAGCCAATTCCCGTTATAAAAAATAGTTGTCACTATCCTTGCTAAGCCCCATCGAATTTGGGATGTCATTGACATAAAAATTTGTAGCAAGTTGTGTTGGTTATACAACTTGCCAAAAATATGAGTCCTGTGTGTTTTTTCAATGATGTTGGATTTTGAGATTCATGGCCAAGTCAATGGGGGATCTTCAAATCTTGGAACAAAACCAATTTGCACTCATACCACCAGTAATTCACCCTCTTTTATCTCAAAATATTAAACCATGATTTAAAAAGTTGGAAAATGAATTGTAGCCACCCAAATTAATCTAAAACGTATGAGAATGTAGAAAAATGGATTTTTATAAGCGGGTTTATAAAAATCCATCCTCCACCAATTAAAATCATACAATTCATCTTTGAATCTATTTTCCATGTGGCTAGATGGTAGGTGGTTGATATATGTAGCAAACTTCAAAATGTTGGCATTGGATTTTCTTATTTTGTATCAATAATGACTTTGACTCATAGCAAAGGATGTTCAACAACCATGATTCATGAATCCATAGAAAAGGTTATATTATAGTTATATTTCCTGGATCGATAACATGTGAACCTTTAGAGCAATATCCTATAGCAACTTGTCTACACACAATCCATTATTTCAAAAGTAAATGCAAAATACACTACTTTTCCTAATGTTAGTCATAAATCCAATGAAATACCATGAAATGTAATAGAAAACGCTTTAGGCCTAGATCTTGTATGTGTGACTTGAAATGGACTAATATAGGGTCATGGGAAAATGAAAAGGGATTAAAAATAAGGATAAGAGGATGCTAAAATATGGAAATTTTGCCACTCAGCAATAGTTGTTCTTTCACATGTTTTTTTTTTTTTTTTAATTCTAACACAATCCAATTTGATGATGCTATTTTATTTACCAATATTGCTTCCCAAACCATGTTAGACTATCAAATCATTCTCATTTTGAGGATAGCCACATCCTTTGTAAATATCAAGCCGTTATCACACTCATTTCCTTACCACACCTTCAACTAACTGACTTGAAGTAACAAAAGGTTCTTAATGAAAACTATTTTATTTCTTCTAATTCCATGTTTGTCCCTTTATTAATTTATAATATTTGATTTGTTTCATCTCTTCATTTCTTTTGAGAGATTTTTGAATGTCATAACTCCTCAAATGTCATAACTTATAGAAGAATATCACTCTTTTGATATCACTTAATATATATCCATTTCACATCCTTCAAACTTGTTTTTGATCTATAAACTATTGTGGATATTCCATTGGACACTTCGTCATAACATATCTATTAAAATAAACCAAAATATATACTATGAAGGGTTGATTCATTTAGATTCTAGATCTATTAAAACTGATTTTGTTGTTTATGTATGCAATAAATAAAATGTGTAAACTAGAGAATAGTGAAATAAAAACACTCTCTAATCAAAATGAACACCAATATATGCTTTGGGAAACCCTTTGGGATAAAACCTAGTTGAAAGGTGAGGCTACCCTGCTCTCTTTTGTTTAGAATGGAAATAATGAAAACACATAAAAGAAGGTATTGACTATGGACTTATTGAAAACCTATGACTCGTTATTAGCTACATAATACAAACCCCCTCTATTAAGCTTTCTCTATACCCACTCTAGATGCTTTTCTCAACTATGAAACAAAATGCACCCAAATAGAATGGAACCCCTTTTCCTCCCAATGGGCCAACTATAACATAGCTCAATAATGAACTAGGGGTTACGTTTGACTCCATTAACTCTCAAATAGAGTTACAAATTTGACCCTTATAGAATCTTCTTCATAGTATTCATGTGGCTAGCCCCTTTTCCATAAATAATGGGGGTTGACATGAAATCCTCTCGAATTATGGTGGTCAATCATAATGGGTCAACCTCCGGGAGGTATAAATTTTTCATCTAAACTACAATTGACATTTTTCTCACCTCATTGGAAAGGTCTATGATCGTATACTGGCATCATTGGGTGCAAAACTGAAGTAATAAAGTTTTAGCCCCAAAAAAATATCATTTAAGGCTTCAAATTGGTGCAAGAATGTTTAAACCCCAACTCTCCAATCCAGGTCCTGCCATTGAAATTGCTTTTGTAGGTTGATTCCTTCAATTTTTAAACTCTAAAATCAACAAGATGGATGAAAAATTATATAGTGATCCAATTTGGATCACTTTTTTATGCTTTAGAGTTTGATTACCCAATCAATTTTGAGGGGATCCATGTCATGTTCCTCAAATTTTTGTTGATACTTTAATCACTTTGATCACTTTATCTTTTATTTGAACCAAACATGAATTTCATTTTAAATATTTGTAATTTTTAGATTTGTTATTTTACTATTTTCAGGGCCAAATTTATTTAAATGATTTTTGGATTCTTTTAAAAGCATCTCTAATATTTAGATTTGTTATTTTTCTTTTTTTTCAAAAAAAGATTTTTTTAGATGATCTCTCTTTAAACAAACTATATATTTAAAAGTCATATTTTTGTAATCTAATAAACCCATAAAATATCATCATACTTTGTAATGACATGTTCAAATAAATATTTATTAGTATCATGTTATTATATAATTTTACATAAATGATAGCTTTAGTGTTACAACTACGAATTCCTTTTTTTACTATATATTTGTAAGTCATATTTTTGTAATCTAACAAACCCATAAAAAATCATCATACTTTGTAATGACATGTTCAAATAAATTTTTATTAGTATCATGTTATATAATAATTTTACATAAATGATAACTTTAGTGTTACGACTACCAATTCCTTTAAAATAATCATACTTTGTAATGACATGTTCAAATAAATGTTTATGAGTATCATGCTATGTAATAATTTTACATAAATGATAACTATAGTGTTACGACTACTAATTCCTTTTTTAAAATATGCATGGCTTAAAAATAAATGAGGAAATTTAATAATGTCACCCAAATAAACATTATTGAGATATACAATGTAGGTGGATGAATGTATAGTAATAATTATCTTTTAATTAATCTGTATGACCATGAAGATCACAAAAGTTCATAGGATTGACCATTTAATTCTTCATTACAATGAGCATTCTTCAGAACATTTACCCTTCCTTGTTAACATTGTTTTCCACCACTATGAGGTTGGAGATAAAGTTTGTTGAGCACATCGAGGAAATGGTTTAAAGATCATCACATGAAAATTTGACCACTTAGTTAGGTTTACCAAACAATTGAAGTTGTTAACAATGCATTTGAATTAAACATTTTCATTTTGTTTTGGATTGCATCGTCTTAAACTCAATGCTTTTGAGGCTTTTTAACACACCTTAGCTAGAATAATATAAAACATAATGTAATATTATAATTGAAAATGGCCTGAAGTTTAGGGAAATGCCAATTGTCTTTAAAACAAAGCTATTTCATTGTTTCATATTATCAAAATATCACATTGTTTCCCAAATGCTAAGTGGTTTGACATAGACCAATTTTAGAGAAACTTTCTTTTTGTGTAATTAAGTGCAAGTGCAATGAGGATATTTACTCTAGAGAGCAATAAAATATCAATTAGGGAGCTAGTTTGAGCCAAAAAGGAGCAAAACCTTTATAGCATAATATCTCTTTTACAACATAATATCTATTGACGTACAACATCTTAATCTTATGAAACACCTACTTCAAGTGGGAAAACTTTTAGTGCATAACACAATATTTACCACCTAGACCCACCAAAGAACCGATACTAAATGGTTTTGAGTCATAAGTGTGAAGGCATATAGATAGCGCCTTGAAACACCCAATAACCAAGGCTTTGAAGCCTCTAGTCATTGCCACAATGAACAACACATAACATAAAGCTCAAAACTTGTGCAACCTACATATCATGGGTTTAGTGCATTGCATGGTGACATGCAAACACATCATTCATGCTTCAATGTAGAGCTATTGTGCCCATTTAAGTACCATTAAATAAACTTCTAAATTCTGAATCTATTATTCATATCCATTCATTTATCATTTTAAAATTTATCATGGCATGTTTTTTTACAATTCATACCTACTTGATTGTACTATTAATCTTGTATTTATTTAGACATTATAAGAATTAATGTGAAAGAGAAAATGCACATTTGCTGCACTCACTTTATCACATAAAAATTGTTAGATATCCATCACATTATGTAAATATAATAACTTGCTAGGAAATTTTGTTTGTACTATGAGCCTAAATGCGATTATGCTTTAACATGCTGTTCTTTTAACCATAATACAAGTCAATGTGATATATGTTATGTTATTTCCACAATATTAGCTCCCACTCCACGTTAGAGTACCAAATCATTATCACCTTCAAAATACCAATATCCTTTGTAAATGTTGAGCTATGATCACCCTTATTTTTTAACATAAGTTCAACTAGTTGATTTGAAGCTACAAAAGTTTTTGTAATGTGTTGATGGTGTTTGAAATTCGTTAACCAAGGGGGTCTCCCTAATGTCAAGTCTCAATTAGACCTCACACCATTTGGAGTAGGAGCCCCAACTCGAAATATGGCTGGTTTCCCTTATCCTAAAGGATTTTCCTTTGCTGACATTATTAACATAAGCGGTTACACAAACATTCTTTAAAATAGGCAAGTAAGTTGACACTTTGAGGCATACAATTGTGATGTATACAAGGTTCTTTCACGGCAAGGAAAGAGAGAGTGAGCCTCTAGAAGTAGTACCATCCTAAAAGAGACACATAAGAGCATAAGATGATTAGTTAACCTGCAAAGTAGTTCACAAGACAAACACGATCATAAAACAAAATACAACACACCTTCAACAAGATAAATACCAAAGCCACCGAAATAGTTCAATTTCCTTAGTACATATGAATGAAACATATACCGCAAACATCTAAATAATAGTCCTATGATATTCACAATACATGCATGAAAATGTGTTGGCTCATCGAGCTTCATATATTAAGTGGAAGTGCCAAGATATACAAGTACAATGCTACCACACTAGCCCCAATAGTGGAACATTAAGTCACCACTTGCTCCTCCAAAGAAAGATCTTCTCTCCTATGCCAATGATAGAGAAGCCAAGGTGGGAAGTTCAAGTCCCAAAATTCCATTTGCTTGAGTTATGAAGGTGTTTTTTTATAACAAATAAGGTGATTCTCCACCTCCCATGTGACTATTGACCTCCCTCATGACTCTTGAGCTTTTACAATGAATTTTTGAATTATTACATGACCTTTAAGCTTCTATATGACTTTAGAACTTAATAGTGACTCTTTATATTCCATGTGGGACCCTTGGTCTTCCACATATTTTACATTTTCTCATTTTGGGAAATTACACAATTACATTCCACAAATGATGTGGCAAGACATTATGACACATGTGACTCTTGAGATGACTCTTGACAATGATGACATGGAACTTCATGATGATGTGGCATTTCCAAGTGCTCCTTTTGTTGCTTTCTTTGCATATTCATGATGGATCTTGCATTTTCTTTGTCTTCATCCTCCAAGGGGCTGATTGATATGGAGTCTTAATGCAATATTGATCTTCTATCATAAGCTAGCGTCCCTTCATCTTCTTGCTCAATGAATTCTTCATGGTTCCAGCTTCACAAGTGTCTTTTAGCATAATTTCCTTCTCTTCCTCTCTAAGCACAATCCTATCATGTCGAGATATAGTATCTGCAAATGAAATCCAATCATGACAAGACAACATCAGTCCAAAAGTCCCCTAATCTAATTATCTTCATGAAATCCATTGATTGACATGGAACTGGGTATTGGACAGGGAGGAAGTCTCAGGGGTTGTGCAATGTGTAGTTCCAGAGGGCAGGAGCAAGGGACTGAGGCTTGCCACTGTGCAATGTCCAGTTTTGGAGACCTGAGAAGGAGGATTCAGTAGTTGAGGGTCACAATGAGGCATGCTTTCCCACTATGATTGAGCAATGAAAAATTCTGGAGGGAAACTGGACATATGCATTGCACAATTACATAATTCAGGGAAGCAGAGAGAGAGACTACTAGCTACAACTATAGAATGTGCAGAGAGAAGATGATTGGAAGGTTAAATTATGTAGTTATAGGGAGAAGGAGGCTAATCTTGAGCATTATGACTGTGAAATGTGTAGTCCTTGGAAGCAGTGACTGCGCATTGCATAGTTCTGAGAGGTAGCATAGGATTCTTGTGGTTTGAGACTACGTAATACGAATTTCAGGGAGGCAGTTTGGAAGGAGGTTGACCGGAGAAGGATCAATTGTAGAAAATGACTAAGACTGGGACCGAAGAGCAGAGAGATGGGCCCAAAACATGACTTGAACATTATCACACACTTATAGACAATCAACCACTCTATAAGGAAACACTTATCATCCAAAATCACCATGTCCTCATTAAAATGACAACGACACAACACTTACCTCCAAGTGCGACACTTAAGATATACTTTGCGACAATAATGATGACACTAGTAAGAAATTGCATGAAACTTTGGGAATAATTCTAATACATGTCTATATGATAAATAGGACCCATCGGCACCAAATTTGCCTCTTCAACTCTCACAACATGTGACACTTCCCATGCCAAAAGATGAAACTTGCGACGACACTTGCAAAAACTAAAAGAAAGTGGAAGCAACCAATGCTATAGTGAAGAGAACGCAAAAGCACCACTCGTATAAGTGAAAGCAAGCAGAAAATGACAGTCGTAAAAGTGAAAGGACGCTAATGAAATTTAAAGCGTACAAAAGCGACAGTTAAGAACACTCACCTAAGAGATGATATAATTGCAACCAACAGTGGGGGAGGTGTCAATATTGGGATTGTACAGTGACTGTCAACAAGGATTGCATAGTCTTTGTCTCTAAGGACTGCACAATCACTGTCATCGGAGACTGCACAAGCAATGCCTCTTGGGACTATGTTGTCATCAACCATAGAGAACTGTGCAATGACTATTTTCAGCACATGTGCAGTTATTGTCAGCTAGGATTACACAAGGTTTGACTCTCTAATATACACATAGACTGCTAAGGTTGCTTGCAAGAAAAGTGCTTGTGAACGCATCGAAAGCTAGGGATGTGTAAGCAAGTGACCTTGTTAGTTAAGAAACATCAGTAGACCATGATGTGACTAAAAGAAATTGAGGAACAAAAAATCATGGGATCACAAGTAGGCTCCAAAATTCAAGTGTAAGAAAAAATTTGGAGGGTGTTTGTCACGGCGACAACATAATGCTAACTATTTTGCTTCTTTTACTTGAAAACATTTATCTCCTTTATAATTTAAACTATATGTTATTTTACTTGCACAATATGACCTCCCATGCTATATTAAAGTAACAAATTGCACAATATTACCTCCCATGCTCTATTAAAGTAACAAATAATCTCACTCCATGATACCCATATACTTATCAAACCACTGCCACATTGATTTCTTGACGTGACTCCATTATGCTTTCAACCAATTGATTCAAAGCAACAAAATGTTTGGTAATGATAATTATTTTCTTATTTTAATTAAAAACATTAATCTCTATCCTAATTTAAATTATTTGATTTGTGTTGTATTTTCATTTCTTGTGAGGTTTTCAAATATCATGAGTGACAAAAGAAGATCATTCTCTTGGCATCACTTATTATATATCCATGTCACATCCCTTAATTTTTTTATGGATGCTTAAGAATTTGATAACACGTTTTTTTAGTCCATATTGCATTGATATCACATTTCTCAAATTCTAATGATGCTCTAGAATTTGAAAACTTTTATCTTTTTGTCGAAATAACAATAAAAATTCTTCACAAATATCTCTAATATTTAAATTTTTTCTTTTATTATATTAGATAAAGTTTTTTAATATATATATATATATATGAATTAAAAAAAAATCAAAACTTAAAAATTACATTTCATTTCTAATTTTTATATCCATAATAATAATAATAAATAAATAAGTAAATCATTACTATATAATATATCACACTCTACAGAGATTTACAAATTTATACACAAGTGATAATTCCCTTGTCACCATATAATGATATGATACACCCTACACAGTTGTGTACACAAGTAGTCATTACCTTATTACTATGACTATCATTCCTTTATTGCTATGACTACCAATTTCTTCATATAACCACCCTGCTATAGAGAAACTCAACATCATCACTCAAATCAAAGTAGTTGAGATAAACCATGCAAATGGTGATTAAAATCTAACAATAATTATCCATTTACAAATTCACATTCCCAAAAAAATCATAAAATTGACCACTAAATTCTTAAAATCAATTTCACCTTTTTCCATAGACCTTTTAAAGTGTTCTCAAGTGGAAAAACTTGTCTAAACCTATCTAGTGACCTTTTGACAATGATGCCAAATGGAAAAACTTATCAAATAAAACAAAACATGTTGAAGATGTTCAAAAACCAATTAGATTTACAAATCACCATATTATTTTATAAATAAATAAAATGAATTATATATATATATATATATATATATATATATATATATATATATATATATATAATTAAAATGATTATAAAAAAATTGGTTATTTTCTTATATAAATTTATTTTTTATTTAAATAAATTAATTTAAAATATTATAGCTCGTTTTCCTGAGAATAAGCCCCTAAATGAAAGTGTCACCTGCCCACAAGCGTTCTCTAGTTTCCACCGAGCACTTTTCATGGCATTTTCTTTAGATCCCGATGCAGATTACCCATTTTGATGACTAGGAAAAGGTTGCTTGATATACAAATCCATGTTCTGCCCAAGACCTTCCATTCTCTTCAGATAACACGTTAAGCAAACATCGTGGGTTCAAACTTCAAATAGGACTCAGATGAACACCAACGACATTGCGCTAAATACTTCTGATAAATATGAAGGACATCTTGCTTGTTGCCTTGCAAAGATCAATACCTTTTTAATCAGAGAATGGATAGGGCACTGATTTCATTTCTTCACTAAGTAGGCTTAATCTCCGATAATATTAAGGGCATCTTAGTATGAGTTCAGGTGATTTTGACTGTGGTGTAGAAAGTTTGTGGCTCTCACATGAAGGCACCACTTCTGATACCATGATAAATACACTCACAAAAATATCAAAATTAGATAGTTATGTGATGTATATTATTAATAGAATATATACGTTTTTGTGTATTATTAACAAAATGCGCAGTTCTGGAGGCCTGAGAAGGAGGATTCTGCAGTTGAGGGTCATAGTGAGGCAAGCTTTCCCACTATGACTGAGCAATGCAAAATTCTAGAGGGAACTAGACATCTGGATTGTACAATTGCGTAGTTCAAGGAAGCAGAGAGAGATTGCTAGCTGCAACTGTAGAATGCGCAGAGAGAAGATGACTGGAAGCTCAAATTACACAGTTCTAGGGAGAAGGAGGCTAATCTTGAGCATTGTGACTGTGAAATGTGTAGTCCTTGGAAGTAGTGACTCTGCAATGCGTAGTTCCGAGAGGCAAGATAGGATTCTTGTGGCCTGAGACTACATAATACGAATTTCAAGGAGGAAATTTGGAAGGAGGTTGATCAGAGAAGGATCAGTTATAGAAAATGACTAAGTCTGGGACTGAAGAGTAGAGAGATGGGCCCAAAACATGACTTGAACATGATCACACACTTATATATGATCAACCGCTCTGCAAGCAAACACTTATCATCCAAAATCATGTCCTCATCAAAACGACAACAACAAAACACTTACCTCCAAGTGTGACACTTAAGATACACTTTGTGACGATAGTGATGACACTAGTACGAATGTGCATGAAACTTTGGGAATAAGTATAATACATGCCTATATGATAAATAGGACCCATCGGCACCAAAGTTGCCTCTTCTGCTTTCACAACATGCGACACTTCCCATGCGAAAAGATGAAACTTGCGACGACACTTGAAAAAACTAAAAGAAAGTGGAAGCAACACATGCTATAGTGAAGAGAACACAAAAGCACCACTTGTATAAGTGAAAGCAAGCAGAAAATGACATTTGTAAAAGTGAAAGGATGCTAATGAAATTTAAAGCGCACAAAAGCGTCAATTAAGAACACCCACATGAGAGATGATACGATCACAACCAACAGTGGGGGAGCTGTCAATATTGGGATTGTACAGTGACTGTCAACAAGGATTGCACAATCTTTGTCTCTAGGGACTACGCAATCATTGTCATTGGAGACTGCACAAGCATTGCCTCTTGGGACTATGCAGTCATCAACCATAGAGAATTGCGCAATGACTATTTTCAACACATGTGTAGTTACTTTCAGCTAGGATTACACATGGTTTGACTCTCTAATATACACATAGAATGCTAGGATTGCTTGCAAGAAAACTGCTTTTGAACGCATCGAAAGATAGGGATGTGTAAGCAAGTGACCCTGTTAGTTAAGAAACATCAACAGACCATGAAGTGACTAAAAGCAATCGAGGAACAACAGATCATGGGATCACAAGTAGGCTCCAAAATTCAAGTGTAAGAAAAAATTTGGAGGGTGTTTGTCACAATGACAACATAATGCTAACTATTTTGCTTCTTTTACTTGAAAACATTTATCTCCTTTCTAATTTAAACTATATGTTATTTTACTTGCTCAATATGACCTCCCATGCTATATTAAAGTAATAAATTGCACAATATTACCTCCCATGCTCTATTAAAGTAACAAATAATCTCACCCCATGATACCCATATACTTGTCAAACCACTGCCACATTGATTTCTTGACGTGGCTCCATTATGCTTTCAACCAATTGATTCAAAGCAACAAAATGTTTGGTAATGATAATTATTTTTCTTATTTAAATTGAAAACATTAATCTCTATCCTAATTTAAATTATTTGATTTGTGTTGTATTTTCAGTTCTTGTGAGTTTTTCAAATATCATGGGTGAGAAAGGAAGATCATTCTCTTAGCGTCACTTAATATATATCAATGTCACATCCCTTAAAATTTTTATGGATGCTTAATAGTTTGATGGCACTGTTTTTTTTAGTCCATATTGCATTGATATCACATTTCTCAAATTTTATTGATGCTCTAGAATTTGAAGACTTTTATCTTTTTTTTGAAATAACAATAAAAAATTCTGCAAAATTATCTCTAATATTTAAATTTTTTACTTTATTATATTAAATAAAGTTTTTTTTAATAATTTATTATTTTTAATTTTTAATTTTTTTATATAATTAAAAAAAATTCAAAACTTATAAATTACATTTTCATTTCTAATTCTTATAATAATAATAATAAATAAATAAAAAATCATTACTATATATTATATCACACTCTACATAGATTTACAAATTTATACACAAATGATAATTCCCTTATCACCATATAATAATATGATACACTTGTCACTATATAATAATATGATACACCCTACACAGTTGTGTACACAAGTCATCATTACCTTATCGCTATGACTATAGTCATCATTACCTTATCACTATGACTACCATTCCTTTATTGCTATGACTACCAATTTCTTCATATAACCACCATGCTACAGAGAAACTCAACATCATCACTCAAATCAAAGTAGTTGAGATAAACCATGCAAATGGTGGTTAAAATCTAACCATAATTATCCATTTACAAATTCACATTCCCAAAAATATCATAAAATTGACCATTAAATTCTTAAAATCAATTTCACCTTTTAAAGTGTTTTCAAGTGGAAAAGCTTGTCTAGTGACCTTTTGACAGTGATGCCAATTGGAAAAACTTATCACACAAAACAGAACATGTTGGAGAGGTTCAAAACCAATTAGATTTACAAATCACCATATTATTTTATAAATAAATAAAATGAATTATATATATATATATATATATATAATTAAAAAAAATATAATTAAAATGATTTCAACCAATTGATTTACAAATCACTCTATTATTTTATAAATAAATAAAATGAATTATATATATATATATAAATTAAAAAATGTAATTAAAATGATTATAAAGAAGTGGTTATTTTTTATTTAAATTTAATTTTTATTTAAATAAATTAAATTAAATTAAAATATTATGGATTAAATACTAAGAAAATATTTTAAATTTTAAATTTACATAACATTAATCAAAATAGATAAAATACTAGTAGTTTTTAATTTGAAATTTATTGAATATTAAAATGACACACAAAATATCAAATTTATAACTATTTTACCATTTTTTTTATAAACAAATATCAATATCAATTTTTTGGTCTCAACTTAAATTAAAATGAATTAAAACACAAAAAGAACACTCAATAAATTTATACCATTTCTTTTACGATTACAATTACTTTTAAAATTTATACCATTTCATTTACGATTACAATTATTTTTAAAAAGGCATTTATTTTTTTTTTTTTTAAAAGGGAAAATTAAATATTAAAATAACACAAAAATATCAAATTTATAATTATTTTACCTTTTTTATAAACAAACATCAATTCAATTTTTTTGGTTTCAACTTAAATTAAAATGAATTAAAAAACAAAAACAACACTCAATAAATTTATACCATTTCATTTACGATTACCATTACTTTTAAAAGGGTATTTTTTTATCAAATTAAAAAATTAAAATCAAATTTTAAATTTGATCAATTTAATATATCAACTTATTTAAAAGATAAAGATAAAATTATTTTTATCGATAACTTAAAAAAATAAATAAAGATAGATTTCAAGAAGTACACATATTTTTTTCAAAAATAAAAATAAAGTTTAAGATCCATTTTGGGGTGATGAAATAGACAAGTTTGGAGGGGTGGGGCATTAATCACCCTCTTACATGACAACAATGAAGGGGAGACGTGGTGGGTACGAAGGGCATGGTGGACTGCAGAGGAATGTTCTCGAAGTACACCAAGTTATTATCATATTGGTGATATCTCTTGAGTATAGTTGTTGCAATGGAGAGATGAGAATTGGGATTTTGGACAACATTACCTACTTGGTTCAATCGAGGGGCCTCTCTGGAGAGCCAAGTTGGTGTCTCGAATGGTGGAGAGCAACTACGGTGGAAGTTTGGCAGTATGAAATTGTTTTGTATACAACACTAGCTCAATCTGCAGTATGGGACCCTGGGTCATCTCGAGTATGGAAGTTGGCTTATCTAGGTAGTCTGGCTTGTGGCTTCGACTCAGCTAGTAAGAGGCTCACCTCAAGGTTCAGAGTTAGTGATGTTGTGGCTATAAGAGAAGAGGATAAAGTCGTTCCTCAGGTAATTCTGCTACTCCTGCCTTTTACAGGGTTTACAATGTATGCTAGAATTAGATGGTTTGTTGACCAATGTGAAGGTAACTCGGCGAGTGAGAGACCTCCATTCTTTTTTAATTACAACGCATTTTGTGAATTTTGTTAGCATTCAGTTTTCTGGGCTTGTTTCCTCTCTAGGGAGGGTGCTGCTATGAAGCTCGTCCTTGCTCTGGGGTATTGGGGAGGCAGCTTTGGGTACCATTCTTTCTTTGTCAACTCCTTTAAGGATACACCTTCAAGTCTTTGTGTTATTTAGGTCCATTGGTAGTGTCTCGAAAACATTTGGAGTCTCTGCATGGGTTGGGAGGCAAATCTACTGCATCAGGGCGAAAACAATTGGGATTGTCGAAACGGGTGGTGTACTTCCCTCACCTGGAATATCTAGTGTCTAGTTTATCTTTTGTCAATGGTGGACATGATACGTTAACGCGGGTGGGCTCGATGGGGTGTTGGCCCTTATGGCTTGCCAGGGGAGCGAGCCAACAGGGCGAAAGTGCTGAACGAGGAAGGGGAAAACGTGGAGGGCAAGATGGCTCACGCCTAGGCCTAGCCTCCTAGTCACGTGGAGCAGCCTACATTGTTGGCTTCGATAGTTGATCAGTTGCGGGACATCATAGTGAACCTGGATGCCATCTGTCAGCAGAGGTATGACGACCATAATGAGATTATTGCTTACAACAACAACTTTTAATACAACCAGGGAGAAATTCTAGAGCACCTTGCTTTGGTGAGACATAGCCAACACTACAATAACGAGTAGTTGGATGAGATTGAGGTGTGATTGACTCATATTGACTACCATGTTCATGAAGGGCATGGCCCTCTTATGGCCCTAAGTAACGCTCATGATCCGAACCCTTCCCCTGATATGAAATTTGTAGGTTTTCTCTTGGTTTTGTTTGTGTTTTGGGTTATATGGATATGTTACTTTTGGGACTCATGTAAAGACTGGAAACATCGTCTTTATTTTTTTTTGCTCTCTTGGCCAACAAATCCGAACGGAGTGAAGCCGGGAGAGCAGAAGGCCTCTCGAATGTATGTTGTATCTCTTTGATGAATTAATGAAAGTTTTTTTTATCGACAAAAAAGAAAATAAATTTTAAGAAATTTGATTCATCTGATTTATAGCATTTTAAAAATATAAAGATTAATTTAAAAAATGATTTTTTATAAAATTAAATTAAGGTTCTTTTAAAAAGTAAAGACAAACTTTAGGAAATTGATCCATCCTTGATTTATTTTATGGATCAAATTAGTGAACCTTTTAAAAGATAACGATCAAAATAAAAATAAAAATAAAAATATTTTGATTCAAATGTATACAAAAAATTGATTTATTTAATTTACAACAATTTTCCAACATATGAAAAAAACAAAAATAAATCAAAATTTAAATGTTCATCTTAAATTAAGATGAATCTAAATCAACTAACATTTGAAGAATATCAACTTCTTTTTATCAAAATAAATCATGTAATTATAACAGACCTGTCTACTTGTGACAAATTCTTCAATTTCAAGGTGATATTATCTTATCAAACAAAATGAAAAAAGAAGAAAAAAAAACAAACAAAAAGAATACAAAAATCTAAAAATAGATTAGAATTAGATAATCGTGTCATGCATATTATTAACAAAATATACATATTAATACACATTTTCCTAACCCTTGGTTTCATATTCCAAGGGGTGTTTTGGACTTCTACGATTTCTAGCCTTTGCTTGAGGCTTTTCGCCCTCCACTCAAGTGAATGTGCCAAAATCATATAGCCCCAAAGGATTATGTTTTCAACATTCCCCTCTTAATCTGTAGGGGTGTATATGAGTCCAAGAAGAGAGTTGAAATACAAAAGTGTATGGTAGTCAGTAGTTGCATGTGCTCTCTGAATGGTGGTTTAAGGAAGACCACAAGTCATATGAACTAGCAAAAGTCAAAATTTTCTATCAGTGGTGGTTTAAAGTTAACCACCAACTCTGGAATTTGGCTCAAAGAATTTCCTAGAAAAATTTTGAATCAAGCTAGAAGTTGAAGTCTTCTGTGAAGTGGAAGTGCTCTCTGATGATATTTTAGAGATAACCACAAACTGAAGTAGCAGAAACTGAAGTAGCTATATGAAGTAGCAAAAACTAAAGTTCTTTGTTGATGGTGGTTTAAGGCTAGAGTCCAACCAAATCATGCTCAGGGAACATGAGTCTTTCTTTGAGTACAACTCTTACTTTAACATTGGCTAATTTTGGTTCTAGGCTTTGGCAGTGGGCTATGGTTTGGGTTGTGGCTCAAGCTTGCTTGATATATCTTTGAAGCTAGTGGCTAACCATCAATTCCCACCCTGTCAGATACAAGGTGAGAAGATGAAGATATCTCCACTACAAGATGCATCAATAGTCGAGAATGAAATCTATGGTATGACCAATATATCTTCTGGGCTATTGAACACCATTTCCAAGAAACGATCCATCTAAGGTAAATCTTTTCTCTTGCAGGATTCTTATGTCTAGAACATATGTTTGAATGATGAATATGTTTCTCACAATGTTCACAAGGGTGAAGATCAAAACATTGATCTTTCATGTGGCCAACTTAATCACAATGTTGGCTTCTATGAATATGAAGTGATTGTGGAGTAGAATGTGGAGTAGGTGAATATGAATTATCTTGGAGAAACCCAACACTCTGAAATTAGATTAGTTTGGAGTAGTCTGGAATGTGAAAGGACCCATCCTTTCATATCCAAGACTAGTTCAGTGCTTATTGTTAATAACTTCTTCCCAAGGTGCGATGGTGGGATTGGGAAGTGCAAGTGAAACCAATGCATCTTCATGTAAATCTACTCATGAAGTGGCCTCACTGATCTAATCAAGTGTTGGTTGCTAATGGTAATCAACCTGAAACTCAAAAAGAGAGTTATTCTGAACATACACCAATTCATAATGTTGTTCAACCACCGTAGTTCATTTCGTTGGAGTTGTGATTCAAGCTAAATAAACTCAATCTTATCTTGAGCATCTTGTAAATAAGTTCAAATGTTGGAGAGAGTGGTTTTGCCAATTTTCACTATCTATGAATAGTAGACTATTAGAGTTCATTTCATTGGAGCTATGATTGAAGCTGAAGAAACTCAATATTATCTGGAGCATCTTGCAAACAAGTTCAAACGTTGGAGAGAGTGGCTTTGCCAATTTGGAGTGTCTGTGAATAGGAGACTATTAGAGTGTTCATTAACTCGAATAACCTATCAATTCTGGCCATTTTCTTAATAGCTCAAGCTCAACAAATGAAAGGGGCCGGCTTCAATTGATAATGCACCCATTTACAATGTAAACTAATTGTAGGTTACAACTATTTTCCATCAATGCTTTAGATTTATTGATTACTAGCTTGATGATTTTAAGAAAGTCTTTTTATCAACAAAAAAAGAAGAAAATAAATTTTAAGAAATTTGATTCATCTTATTTATAACATTTTAAAAAGATAAAGATTAATTAAAAAAAAGTATGAAATTAAATTAGGATTTTTTTTTTTTAAAGTAAAGATAAACTTTAGGAAATTGATCCATACTTGATTTATCTTATGGATCAAATCAATGAACCTTTTAAAAGATAACGATCAAAAATTAAAATTAATTTGTGACAAATTCTTAAAATTCAAGGTGGTATTATCTTATCAAATAAAATGAAAAAAAAGCAAAACAAAAAGAGTACAAAAATCCAAAAGTAGACTAGAACTAGATAATCGTGTCATGCATATTATTAACAAAATATACATATTAATACAAATTTTCCTAACCCTTAGTTTCATATTCCAAGAGGTGTTTTGGACTTCTATGACTGTTAGCCTTCACTTGAGGCTTTTCGCCCTCCACTCAAGTGAATGTGCCAAAATCATATAACTCCAAAGGATTATGTTTTCAACATTCCCCTATTAATCTGTAGGGGTGTATATGAGTCCAAGAAGAGAGTTGAAATACCAAAGTGTATGCTAGGCAGTAGTTGCATGTGCTCTTTGAATGTTGGTTTAAGGAAGACCACAAGCCATATGAAGTAGAAAAAGTCAAAATTTTCTATTGGTGGTGGTTTAAATTTTGCCACCAACTCTGGAACTTGGCTCGAAGAAGTTCCTAGAATAATTTTGAATCGAGCTAGAAGTTGAAGTCTTCTGTGAATTGCAGTGATATTTGATGATGGTTTAAAGATAACCACAAACTGATGAAGTGGATAGCAGAAATTGAAGTCCTCCTCTGTTGATGGTGGTTTAAGACTAGCCTCCCACCAAATCATGCTAAGGGAACGTGAGTCTTTCTTTCACTACAACTCTTACTTTAACATTGGCTAATTTTGGTTCTAGGCTTTTGTAGTGGGCTATGGTTTGGGTTGTGGCTCAAGCTTGTATGAGATATCTTTGAAGCTAGTGGTTGACCATCAATTCCCACCCTGTCAGATATAAGGTGAGAAGATGAAGACATCTCCACTACAAGATGTATCAATAGTCGAGAATGAACTCTATGGTATTACAGATATTTCTTCTTGGCTATTGAAGACCATTTCCAAGAAATGATCCATCTAAGGTGAATCTTTTCTCTTGCAGGATTCTTATGTCTAGAATATTTGTTTTAATGATGAATATGTTTTCCACAATGTTCACAAGGGTGAAAATCAAAACATTGATCATGTAGCCAACTTAATCACAATGTTGGCTTTTATGAATATGAAGTGATTGTGGAGTAGGTGAATATGAACTGTTTTGGAAAAACCCAACGCTCTGAAATTAGATTGGTTTAGAGTAGTCTAGAATGTGAAGGACCCATCCTTTTATATCCGATACTAGTTTGTTGCTTATTGTTAATAACTTCTTCCCAAGGTGTGATGGTAGGCTTGGGAAGTGCAAGCGGAACCTATGCATATTTTTGTAAATCTACTCCTGAAGTGGCCTCACTGATCTAATCAATTGTTGGCTGCGAATGGGAATCAACCTGAAACTCAAAAAGAGAGTTATTTTAGAAAAAGACCAATTCATAATGTTGTTCATCCATTGTAGTTCATTTCATTGGATTTGTGATTCAAGCTAGATAAACTCAATCTTATCTTGAGCATCTTGTAAATAAGTTCGAATGTTGAAGAGAGTGGCTTTGGCAATTTTCACTATATATGAATAGTAGACTATTAGAGTTCATTTGATTGGAGTTATGATTCAAGCTCAAGAAACACAATATTGTCCAGAGCATCTTGTAAACAAGTTCAAATGTTGAAAAGAGTGGCTTTGCCAATTTGGAGTGCCTCTAAATAGTAGACTATTAAAGTGTTCATTAAGTCAATAAGCTGTCAATTCTGGCCATCTTTTTGATAGCTCAAGCCCAACAAATGAAGGGTGTTGGCTTCTACTTATAATGCACTCATTTACAATGTAAACTAATTGTAGGTTACAACTATTTTCCATCGATAATTTAGATTTATTGACTACTAGCTTGATGATTTTAAACAGATGCTCTATATCTCGCTGAAGAAAAGAATAAACCAGGAAATGTCAAGATCAAGTGCAGAGGTGAGTAGTACTGCATAAGTTCCAACGCTGAGACTCAAAGAGAACAGTGACCTCTGGTATCTACAGCCGAATGAACTAATGGTTTCAAGTTTTTTGTGTTGCCTCTTCTTAAGCGCACAAGAACAAACGACTCCAAAATTTTAATGGCCTCAATGATATCCTTGGTACCCATGAACTGGTCCAAAATTCTACACATAATAAATTGGCCAATTGCAGCTAGCTCGGTTGACACTCCAGTTTCTCCCCTTCTGGGTTTCTTAACTGAAACCAGACCCAGAGACCCTCATACTGTGTAGCAGGAAAAACAATGTTGCAGGGACTGATTTTTCTACATCGTCTAGGGCTACATACCACGGTCACATGGAAGCGTGTAAGTTGTAAATTCTTGAATGGATATCATTAGCTCAGATATCTAGTAAAGCTAGGTAGAATTATACTCTGTTGCTTGCTAAGGAAAGATGCAGTCATATAGACACTCTGAAAATTTTCACTTATAAATGAAAATTTCAGTTTTTTCCTCTGGAAAAAAGGTTTTCGAATGGAGATAAAAATGTAAACAAACTCACTTCAGAGCGTGAACTCAGCAGCAGGATTTGAGAGTATTGAGTTCTGAAAGTGCGCCATTATAGCTCCTTTTCCTGAGAATAAGCCCCTAAATGAAAGTGCCACCTGACCACAAGCGTTCTGTAGCGTCCACTGAGCACTTTTCATGGCATTTTCTTCAGGATCCCGACGCGGAGGCACCTCTTCTGATACCATGATAAATACACTCACAAAAATATCAAAATTAGATAGTTATGTGATGCATATTATTAACAGAATATATATATGTTTTCGTGACCTATGGTTTCATCTCCGAAGAATATTTTTTTTAATAAATATATATAAAAATTAAAAATTAAAACAAAAATCATAAAACAATAATGCAAAAAATAATAAAAATAATAATAAAAATATAACAAAATTTTAAGAAATTTGTGATTTTTTTAAAAAACATTTATGAAAAAACAATTTTTTTTTAAAGAAAAAGACTGTATTATATTAAAAAGCCAGGTTTTCATGGCTAAAACCATTTACATTTGTTGGTAACATCAATAATTTCAAAGTTCCCATACTTTTTGAATTACAATTTTGCACTAAGAACGTCCATATACTCTACAAAATTGCCCCAAAATTAACTCGTACTTGCAAAACATACAACATAATTAATTAAATTTCTCAAGAGGGGCCTGGCGCTGGTTTGTCCTCGATTGTCCCCTGCTTGCTGCGTTTTGTTCTAATACCTTTCGTCACTCCTAAAGTGACAACTACCTGCAACATCGATGTTGGGTCTGTGGGACCGTGCCTTTCATCATCTTTGAAGCTCCCAACAGTGTCTTGGTTCCTAGTCCTCAACATGAGAATTTATGTTTCCAACAATGAGCCTCCTTTTCATGTGGGCTACATCCATTCTAATTTATGGTCGACCATCTTGGCTCGCTCATCCCATTCTTTTTCAATAAAATCCAGCCTCCTTCGTATTAACAACTCATGCATGCCCATCATTATTGTTGAAATCTAATTTCAACGCAGCTGCCAGAAACCGGTCAGCTAATCCGCCGGAAAGCTCTCGGGTTGATTTCAGGCAAAGGTACTTTTCCGATGTTTGAACCCGAGAAATTTTGGTGATGACACGTGGTTCAGCCCTGACGTAACGCAACGTAAGAATCTCGGGGGTTAATGTTCAGCACTTGTTGGCCTTCCGATATTCTCCTCCTCCGTTCGATCTACTCCACCCTTTTCGTCCGTTGATTGCCCAAACCTGCATATGAACATACATTAATGACTTTGCGTGGAGTGAATTTCATTTTTGGTTGACCGCGGTAAAATAATTAATGAATTAATTGTTACCGTAGAGAATAGGTAAGGTGATTTAAATTTTAATGTTTTTATATGTATCGGAGGTATGGTGGTGCATTTAAAGAAAGGCATGGGTGTTAAAAATACTTACGGCACGTAAAAGTAATTGTGTTTTTTTTATTTTGTTTTGTTTTCAAAAAAAATGAAAAGGGCTCGTGCATTGACTATTGTAAAAAAAAGAGAGCAGTGAAAAACGTGCTCTGCATCTCTGTTTTGTTTGGCACATGGGATATAAGGTTTTTGTTGTTGGCCATCGTAGAATAGTGGTGCAGCGAAAAACCATGTGTGGTATGTATTGAACACACAGCAGTGTGTAAAAAGATAAGAACCAGGTGATGTAATTTTTGGAGTTGTAAGAAAACCATGTGTGGTTTTTGCACAAGCAGTGCATAAAGAAAATGGTGAAGTTTTTTTTGTAAGTCTGTGTGAATTTTGTTTACAGCAGTAAACTTATGTAAACTTTTATTACAGCAGTAAGTTGTTTTCACTGCAGTGAATGTAAAAAGAGATTTACAGCAGTTAACCCAGTAATTTCTCAGAAATCTTTTATGGTGTTGAAATACTCTGTCTCTCTGTGATTTTTTTTTAAGTCTTCTGTGCACAAAAGGATCCTGGAGAAAAGTAAAAACAGAGCATTGCCTCTGTGTGTTTGTTTATTTGGTTTTTGGTATTTTCCCCATCAAAAATACCCAACAGTGGTATCAGAGCAGGCTCAGGCTCTTTAAAGAAGTTAAAGAAGCTGAAGGGAGAAGGTTGTTGCTGCAGCAAAACTTCTCAGGCAGACAGAAGACTCAGACATCAAAGGATTCAGGTATTTCAAAAGTTTTTTTTTGTGTTGCTGAAGAAACAGTCAGCTGTTTTAAACACACAGTCAAGTATTTAGAGACATAAATCAGAATACAAGGAATGGCTAGCACAAGCACTGGTATGGGTTTGTTTAACACCCAGCTCCCACAGTTTAATGGGAAGAACTATGACTACTGGTCAATAACTATGACAGCCCTGCTTGCTTCCCAAGATTTATGGGAAATAGTTGAAGAAGGTTTTGAAGAACCAGCAGATGAAACTGAGTTCAATGCATTAACTCAGGGAGAGAAGGATCTGCTGAAGAACAATAGGAAGAAGGACTCAAAAGCCCGTGTGTTGTTGTATCTAGCAGTAGACCAGAGTATGTTTCCAAGGTTAGCAGCAGCTAAGACAGCCAATGAAGCATGGCAAACCCTTAAGACAGCCTATCAAGGCATGGAGAGAGTGAAGACAGCAAAACTACAATTGCTGAGAAAGGATTTTGAGAACTTGAACATGAAGGAGTCAGATAACATTGACTCATTCTTCACTCATGTGATTGGTGTAATCACACAAATGAGAACTCATGGAGAAACCATTGAAGACAGAAGAATTGTGGAGAAAATATTGAGGGTCTTACCCTCAAGGTTTGATGCCATAGTCACCACCATTGAAGAGACAAAGGATCTCTCAAGCTATTCAGTTGATGAGCTACATGCATCACTGATAACACATGAGCAGAGGTTGAGTAGGAATGAAAACTCATCTCTTGAGCAAGCCTTCAAGACCCAGATGTCCTTTGGAAGAGGAAGAGGTCAAGGAAGAGGAAACCGAAGAGGAAGAGGCAGAAGCCAGAACAGAGGAGGAAGGAACAGCGCATCAAATGCACAAGGAAGAGGCAGCAATCCAAATCAGAACCAAGGTCAAGGCAGCAACCAACAAAGAGATCAGTATCAGGCTCAAGGACAAAGGTATGATAAATCTAATGTTCAATGCTATTATTGCAAAAAGTATGGACATTATGCAAGTGATTGTAGAAAGAAACAACATGATATGAACAGTAGACAAAATGCAAATGTTACAAGAGAAAACAACAGTCAAAATAATGTCCTGTTAGCTTGTAACATGGCTGAAACACATAGTGAGGACATATGGTTTTTAGACTCAGGTTGCAGCAACCATATGACAGGGAACATAGCCCTCTTTTCAGCCTTAAATCAGAATTTGAAATCAGAGGTCACACTAGGAACTGATAGTAAAGTGTCTGTTATGGGAAAAGGGGAGGTAAAAATATTTACAAAGCAAGGAGAAAGGAAAACCATAGCAGATGTCTACTATGTCCCCGGAATGAGATGTAACCTATTGAGTGTTGGACAGCTTATCCAAAAGGGTTACAATGTTTACTTTGTAAATGATGTGTGCACCATCATGGATATACCACCCAGCAAAAGATGCATTGCTGAAGTGAAGATGACAAGGAACAGGATGTTCCCTCTCTGGATCAGGGCAGACATGAAGAACAAAAGTGAAATGGCAGCAGTCACCCAAGAGGCCTTCCAAAGCGTGCCAAAGGATGAGAACTGGTTATGGCACTTGAGATTCGGGCATCTAAATTTTGGAGGTCTAAACTTATTGAGCAGAAAAGGAATGGTAAGAGGATTACCATTGATAGAGAAACCGGACAGCCTATGTGAAGGCTGCATTTTGGGAAAACAACATAGAGAAAGTTTTCCATCAGGGAAGAGCATAAGGGCAAAGACACCCTTAGAGATCATCCACTCAGATTTGTGTGGACCAATGCAAGCTCCATCATTAGCTGGCAGCCTATATTTCTTGACATTCATTGATGACTGTACAAGAAAGACTTGGATATATTTCCTTAAAAACAAAAGTGAAGTCTTTGAGAAATTCCAAAATTTCAAAGCACTTGTGGAGAACCAAAGTGGGCTGCACATAAAAGTATTGAGAACTGATAGAGGAGGTGAGTATATCTCAAATGAATTCCTAAAGTTTTGTAGAGAAAATGGAATACATAAACAGTTCACAACTCGGTACACTCCGCAGCAAAATGGAGTTGCTGAAAGGAAGAACAGGACCATCATGGACATGGCGAGGAGCATGCTAAAGGCAAAGCATTTGCCAAATGAGTATTGGGCTGAAGCTGTACATTGTGCAGTTTATATATTGAACAGGTGTCCTACAAAAGCAGTCATGAACAAGGTGCCAGAAGAGGCATGGAGTGGGAGAAAGCAAGGAGTCACCCACATGAGAGTTTTTGGGTGTGTGGCCTATGCACACATTCCGGATCAGCTAAGAAGGAAGTTGGACAGCAAAGGGGAGAAATGCATCTTCATTGGATACAGTGATGAATCCAAAGCCTACAGGCTGTACATTCCATCTACCAAGAAGTTCTTTGTCAGCAGGGATGTTCAATTCATTGAAGAGGAAGCTTGGGATGGAAGCATAGAGAAAACAGTGAATGTCAAGAACTGTTTGTCTCATGATGAAGATGAAGAGGAGGTGGCTGAAATGCATCCCCAAACAGCAGTGCCAACACAAGGACAGCAAGGAACACCATTGAGGATCAATGAGAGTGCTTCTCCAAGCACACCACAAGGAGGAAATTCAAGTGCATCTTCAAGCACTTGCACACCAAGTGAAAGAGGTAAGAAGTTTAGAAATCTAAGTGAAATTTATGAAGAAGGAATGAATTCCTTATTTGCCTTGTTTTGTCATGTTGATGATCCTATTCATTTCGAAGATGCAATTAAAGATAGGAAATGGATAGAAGCTATGGATGAGGAGATGAATGCCATAGAGAGAAACAAAACATGGGATTTGGTTGAGTTACCAAAAGGCAAAGAAGTCATTGGTGTGAAATGGGTCTACAAGACCAAGAGCAATGCTGAAGGCAAGATTGAAAGGCATAAAGCAAGGCTGGTTGTCAAAGGGTACAAGCAGCAGTATGGGAGAGATTATGAGGAGACTTTCGCACCGGTTGCAAGGATGGAAACCGTGAGAGCAGTGCTGTCCATAGCAGCACAAAACAAATGGAAAGTCTACCAAATGGACGTGAAATCAGCATTCCTAAATGGAGTGTTAAAAGAAGAGGTTTATGTTGAACAGCCTCTCGGCTATGAGAAGAAAGGTGAAGAGCACAAAGTGTGCAAATTGAAGAAAGCTCTTTATGGGCTGAAGCAAGCGCCAAGAGCATGGTACAGCAGGATAGATTCATATCTATTGGATAATGAATTTGACAAATGTGAAGGAGAACCCACAGTCTACATCAAGGAAAAAGATGGTAAAATTTTAATTGTTGTTTTGTATGTTGATGATGTGATTTTCACAGGTAATGATGATCAGCTCATTAAAAATTTTAAATCAGTCATGAAGGATGAATTTGAAATGACTGACATGGGTTTCTTGAGATACTTCTTAGGCATAGAAGTAGATCAAAATGAAAAAGGAATTTTTATATCTCAAGCAAGATATGTAAATCAAGTTCTGGGCAGATTTAACATGCAAGAATGCAAGGCAGCAATCACTCCCACAGTGATGGGATTAAAGCTCAGCAGAGAGGACAACAGCAAGGATTTTGATCCTAGTTTGTATAAAAGTATTGTGGGCAGCCTTATGTATTTAACAGCTACTAGGCCTGATTTAATGTATGCTGTTAGTTTAATTTCCAGGTTCATGGAGAGGCCAAAGGAGGCACATTGGCAGACAGCAAAGAGAATTTTGAGGTATGTCAAAGGCACCAAAATGTTTGGAATTTTATATCATGCCTCAGAACATTCAGATTTGGTTGGATACACAGACAGCGATTGGGCTGGAAGTGTAGATGGTCGGAAGAGCACTTCCGGTTATGTTTTTAATATGGGCTCAGGAGCCATTTCATGGGCTTCTAAGAAGCAGTCCATTGTAGCATTGTCTACAGCAGAGGCTGAATATGTGGCAGCTACAGCAGCAGCATGTCAAGGAGTTTGGATGAGAAGAATGTTGAGAAGCTTAGGCCAAGAGCAGGCAAAAGCGACAGTGATCTTTTGTGACAATAGCTCTGCTATTGCATTGTCAAAGAATTCAGTGTTTCATAAGAGAACGAAACACATTGATACAAGGTTTCACTACATCAGAGAATTGGTGAACAATGGAGAAATTGTCCTAGAACATTGCAGGACTCAAGAACAGGTTGCAGACATCTTGACAAAGCCACTTGATCAGAAGAGCTTTGAATTTTTGAGAAAGTGTCTCGGTATGACCGAATGCCCAGCTGTTGAAATTAAAGGGGAGTGTTGAAATCTAATTTCAACGCAGCTGCCAGAAACCGGTCAGCTAATCCGCCGGAAAGCTCTCGGGTTGATTTCAGGCAAAGGTACTTTTCCGATGTTTGAACCCGAGAAATTTTGGTGATGACACGTGGTTCAGCCCTGACGTAACGCAACGTAAGAATCTCGGGGGTTAATGTTCAGCACTTGTTGGCCTTCCGATATTCTCCTCCTCCGTTCGATCTACTCCACCCTTTTCGTCCGTTGATTGCCCAAACCTGCATATGAACATACATTAATGACTTTGCGTGGAGTGAATTTCATTTTTGGTTGACCGCGGTAAAATAATTAATGAATTAATTGTTACCGTAGAGAATAGGTAAGGTGATTTAAATTTTAATGTTTTTATATGTATCGGAGGTATGGTGGTGCATTTAAAGAAAGGCATGGGTGTTAAAAATACTTACGGCACGTAAAAGTAATTGTGTTTTTTTTATTTTGTTTTGTTTTCAAAAAAAATGAAAAGGGCTCGTGCATTGACTATTGTAAAAAAAAGAGAGCAGTGAAAAACGTGCTCTGCATCTCTGTTTTGTTTGGCACATGGGATATAAGGTTTTTGTTGTTGGCCATCGTAGAATAGTGGTGCAGCGAAAAACCATGTGTGGTATGTATTGAACACACAGCAGTGTGTAAAAAGATAAGAACCAGGTGATGTAATTTTTGGAGTTGTAAGAAAACCATGTGTGGTTTTTGCACAAGCAGTGCATAAAGAAAATGGTGAAGTTTTTTTTGTAAGTCTGTGTGAATTTTGTTTACAGCAGTAAACTTATGTAAACTTTTATTACAGCAGTAAGTTGTTTTCACTGTAGTGAATGTAAAAAGAGATTTACAGCAGTTAACCCAGTAATTTCTCAGAAATCTTTTATGGTGTTGAAATACTCTGTCTCTCTGTGATTTTTTTTTAAGTCTTCTGTGCACAAAAGGATCCTGGAGAAAAGTAAAAACAGAGCATTGCCTCTGTGTGTTTGTTTATTTGGTTTTTGGTATTTTCCCCATCAAAAATACCCAACAATTATTTTGACCTCTTACATCGAGCCAATTCCCTGGTAGCCTCTTGGCTCTCCATCATTACAAGTGACAAAATCCTTAGCAGAATGGCGAGAAAGAACATAGACAAATATGATTGCTTCATTACTCTTCCTATTTAATGGCGCCCATGCTCGCCGGTAGAGTCTCTCCCTAAGACAGAGCATTAATTCGACTTGGATAGCCATCATGATAATTCTTAAGAATTTTTATGGATGCTTAAGAATTTGATGACATTTTGTTGTTCTTCTTCTTTTTAAGTCCATATTGCATTGATATCACATTTCTCAAATTTTATTAATGCTCTAGAATTTTAAAACTTTTAGTTTTTATTGAAATAACAATAAAAATTCTTCTAAAAATATCTCTAATTTTTAAAAAATTTCTTAGATACTTTTTTTTAATAGTTTATTAATTTTTTTAACGTAATTAAAAACTTTACCCAACTTAAAAGTTACATTTTCATTTCCAATTCTTATATCCATAAAAAAAAAATCATTACTCTATAATAATATATCACAATGTACAAAAATTTACAAATTTATACACAAAGATTTACAAATTTATACCCAAGTGATAATTCCGTTGTCATATAATACACACTACACAAATGTGTACACAAGTCATCATTACCTTATCACTATGACTATCATTTCTTTATTGACTACCAATTTCTTCATATAACCACACCGCTATAGAGACACCAAACAACATCACTCAAATCAAAGTAGTTGAGATAGACCATGAAAATGGTGGCTAAAATCTAACCATAATTATCTTTTTACAAATTCACTTTCCAAAAAAAATCCATAAAATTGACCATAAATTTTTTAAATCAATTTCACCTTTTTCCATGAACCTTTTAAAGTGTTCTCAATTGGAAAAACTTGTCCAGTGACCTTTTGACAGTGATGTCAATTGGAAAAACTTGTCAAATAAAACATAACACGTTGAAGGGGTTAAAAACCCAAATAAATTTATAAATCACCCTATTATTTTATAAATACAAAATTTGAATTTTTATATAAATTTTTTCAATTAATAAAATGGATCCTTTTGACAGTGATGTCAATTGGAAAAACTTGTCAAATAAAACAGAACACGTTGAAAAGGTTAAAAACCAATTAAATTTACAAATCCCCTTATTATTTTATAAATATAAAAATTGAAATTTTATATAAATTTTTCAATTAATAAAATGGATTAAAAGGAAACTTGTTATTTTCATATTTAAATTTAAATTTTTATTAAATAAATTAAATTAAAATATATAAACATTACTCGAAATAGATAGAATACTCATAGATTATTAAAGATTATTTTTAATTTGAAATTTATTGAATATTAAAGTTACATAAAAAAATATCAAATTTATAACTATTTGCAATTTTTATAAGGAAACATTAATATTAATTTTTTTTTCAACTTAAATTAAAATAAATTAAAAAACAAAATGAGCATTCAATAAATTTATACCATTTCATTTACAATTACAAGACCCGTAGAAGGGCATTTTTAACCCGTAGCAGGACATTTTTTTTCCAATTTAAAAGGGAAAATTAAAATCAAATTTTAAATTTGATTAATTTAATTTATCAACTTATTTAAAAGATAAATTTTATTTACAATTACAATGACCCGTAGAAGGGCATTTTTTTTCCAATTTAAAAGGGAAAATTAAAATCAAATTATAAATTTGATTAATTTAATTTATCAACTTATTTAAAAGATAAAGATAAAAATGTTTTTATTAATAATTTTTTAAAAGATAAAGATAAAAATGTTTTTATTAATATTTTTTTAAAAGAGAAAGATAAATTTCAAGAAATACAAATATATTTTTCAAAAATAAAGATAAAGTTTAAGATCCTCACTTGGATAATAAAATCGGTAAGTTCGACGGCGTGGGGCATTAATCTTCCTCCCACAACAACAATGAAGGAGAAATGTGGTGGGTACGAAAGGCTTAGTGGCCTGCAGGGGAATGTTCTCGAAGTATACCAAGTTATTATTATAGTGGTGATAGCTCTGGAGTGTAGTTGTTGTGATTGAGAGATGAGAATTGGGATTATGGACGACATTACCTACTTGGTTAAATCAGGGGGCCTCTTTATAGAGCCAAGTTGGGGTATCGACTAGTGGAGAGCAACTCCGGTGGCAGTCTAGCAGTATGAAATTGTTTTGTATATAACATTAGCTCAATCTGCAATATGGGACCCTAGGTCGGCTCGAGTATGGAAATTAGCTTATCTAGGTAGTCTGGCATGTGGCTTTGACTTAGCCAGTAAGAGGCACACTTCGAGGTCTAGGCTTAGTGATGTTGTGGCTATAAGAGAAGAGGATAAATTCGTTATTAGGTAATTCTGCTACTCCTTCCTTTTACAGGGTTTACAGTGTATGCTAGAATTAGACGGTTTGTTGACCAATGAAGGTAACTCGACGAGTGAGAGACCTCCATTCTTTTTTAATTACAATGTGTTTTGTGAATTTTTTTAGTATTCAGTTTTCTGGGCTTGTTTCCTCTTTGGGGAGTGTCCTTGCTCTAGGGCTCTTGAGAGGCAGCTTTGGGTTCCATTCTTTCTTTGAAGGCTCCTTTAAGGATACGCCTTCGAGTCTCTGTTGAAAATGTTTGGGGTCTCTACCCTGGTTGGGAGGCGAATATACTCCATCAGGGCGAAAACAATTTGGATTATCGAAATGGGTGGTGTACTTCCCTCGCCTGGAATATCTGGTGTCAATGGTGGAATTGATACTTTAATGCAGGCAGGGTCGACCAGGTCTTGGCCCTCATGGCCAGCTAGAGGAGTAAGCCAATCAGGTGGAAGTGCCGAACGAGGAAGTGGAGGAAGAGGTAAATGTGGAGGGCAAGGTGGCTCATGCCTAGGCCCGGTGTCCGGGCCGTGTGGAGCAGCCTTTGTTGCTGTCTTCGATAGCTGATCAGTTGCAGGACACCATAATGAACCTAGATGCCATCCGTTAGTAAAGATATGAGGGCCAAAATGAGATTATTTCTTATAACAATGATGTTCAATACAACCAGGGAGAAATTATGGAGCACCTTTCTTCGGTGAGACATAGCCAGCACTGCAATAACAAGCGGTTGGATGAGATTGAAGCGTGATTGTCACATATTGACTATCGTGTTCACGAAGGGCATGGCCCTCCTATGGCCCTAGCCAGTGCTCATGATCCAAACCCTTCCCTCTGATATGAAATCTACAGGTTGTCTCTTGGTTTTGTTTGTGTTTTGGGTTATATGGAAATGTTGCTTTTGGGACTCATGTAAAAACTAGAAACATCTTCTATGTTTTTGTATTGCTCTCATGGCCAACAAATTTGGTTGGAACGAAGCTGAAAAAGCTAAAGGCCTCTAAAATTTATGTTGTATCTCTTTGATGAATTAATAAAAGTTTTTTTTTTATCAAAAAAAAGAAGAAAATAAATTTTAAAAAATTTGATTAATCTTATTTATAACATTTAAAAAAAATAAAGATTAATTTAAAAAAAAAATGATTTTTTATAAAATTAAATTAGGATTTTTTCTGAAAGTAAAGATAAACTTTAGGAAATTAATCCATCCCTGATTTATCTCATGGATCAAATCAGTGAACCTTTTAAAACATAGCGGTAAAAAAAAAAATTCATATGTATACAAAAAACAAAAAAAAAAAAAAAAAAAAATTATTTAATTTACAATGATTTTCCAACATATAAAAAAAAAAAATCAAAATTTAAATAGTCATCTTAAATTAAGATGAATCTAAATCAACTAACTTTGAAGAATATCAACTTCTTTTATCAAAATAAATCATGTAATTATAACAGACCCACCTGCTTGTGACAAATTCTTCAATTTCACGGTGATATTATCTTATCAAACAAAATGAAAAAAAAAAAACCAAAACACAAAGAGTATTTGAGAACAATGTTGTGCATTTAAATCCTGTTGTCTCCCTTAGCTAATGATCCAGACACACGAATGCCCTCCTTCGCCATCCAGCCCATGGCAATGGAATACCGGCTCGTAGCGAACAATTATTTTCCTTAATTCATATGTCGTGGGATTCGATTGTATCAAACTCCAAAATATTCTCATTTAACATGATGTGATTATGGAATTGGCATCGTGAACCTTGCTTCATCCTAGAAGTCAATTGTTCCTTGCTCAAACTGAGAACCCAACTTGGCGAGATTGTCTGTGACAACATTTAGAGATGTAAGAATATGCTAAAGAGAGATTTCTTTGAATTTTGATACTAGAAGGATAGAAGGATAATTGATAAGAATATGCTAAAGAGAGATTTTTTCGAATTTTGATGCAAAAGCAATCCAAAAGGCAATTGATGAATTTTTTTTTTTTTTTTTCAACTTAAAGTAGATAAAGATCTATTGATTTTTTTATTTTATTTTTTTAATTGAGGAAAAGACAAATTCTGGTGGCCACACTTCTTTGTTTTTTGGGTAATAAATTACCCTCCTAATCCTACCACCCCTATATTAAAAAAAAAAAAACTTATAACATGTTTTTGGATAGTTTGGAGGGGGGGACAATTCTAAGAATGCCCACCAATTTTTTTTAAAAATGTGCAATATACCCCTTTCAATTTTAAGCGGAAGTGGAATGGGAGATCATGTTCTACATTTTTCCAAAATTTTCGTGATGCGCAATTCCTAAAATCACTCGCTCCCACCACCTATAACAAGCCAATTAAATAAACAGCATGTGTTCCACATTTTTCCGAGGGTGATTTCTAAACTCACTTCTCCCGTCTCACCCTCCTCTCCCCGAATATCCATCCACTACAATTTTTTTAATAAATCTCTCTTTTTAAATAAGTTATATATATATATATATAAAAGTAAGTTGTGTTTTTTATTAATATTATTGTTATTAGTTTAATAAAATTAATTATTGAAATTTTTTTATTTCAATTTAAGGTGGATAAAGATTTATTGATTTTTTAATTTTATTTTTTTAATCGAGGGTTTAAATTGATTCTCAAGGAAATATGTTTAGCATATGTTTAGTCTTAATGTTTATCGAGGATTGTAAATTATTTGAATTCTAATAAGTACTTCCATGATAAGTTCCTCATTATTATTTATAACATTCATTTATATATAAGCAAATTTTATTTAGCAAAATGATCCATTACTTTTAAGAAATTTAAAAATTTAGATTTGTGCCACATGGTTCCCCACCCACCAATTTCCTAGGGATTTGAGATTATTCCAATTCTATTAAGTTCATCCATAATAAGTTCATCATTATTATTTATAAATGACATTAATTTATAATTCATTTTTTTTCTTAAGTTAAAGGTGATCCATAACCTTTGTATACATGGTTAATCACGTAAATGTGTGCATTAGTAAGGCATTCTTCGTGTTGCCATAGTTTTTTTGGTTGCCATAGTTTCTTTGGTTATATTTATGAAGCCTTCGCCTATATCAACCACATTAATATTTTTAATGTTTTTTTGTAAGTTTGGGTGGGACTACATTATCATCATGTCCAATATATCACCGTGATTGAGGCGGGTAATTGAACTAGTGACTTCACATCAAGGAGAGTATTAAAAGAGCATTCAATCACCATCTATCTAAGACCCCATCGACAAAATTAATATATATTATTTTAATATAGTTATATTATTTACAATTTTAAGTTCATTTTGTGTCAAGAGGGATCAAATCTCTTGAGATGCAACCATCTTTTAGAGTGAAAAAGATTTGATCCCTCTCAGGGCTTGGTAGATCCGAAGTTAAAATGGATCTAGGTTGGTATAATATATAGGTAATTGACATTGAAATACTCTATTTATAATTCACTTTCTCCACATTAAAATGTTAAAACATGCTTCCTCATTTTTTTTTAGTGTATGCATATATTTAATTATTTTTATTATTAATATTTTCTAAAAGATTACATATCAAATTTATATTAAGTATTGAAATAATTACAAATATCCATCATACATTGAATTAGAAAGCAGTTGTTAATGTAATAACAATTCTCTCAATCTTTGTCTCTATATATGTTTTATGTTAAAAGAATTTACTCATCCTGAAATATTTTATTTATAACCTATATTAAACTTTTCTTTGTTATTGATATTTTTAAAATTTTATATATAGACATTGAATATTTTACTTATGGTTGACAATAAAATATTTGTTGTTTTAAATATCACATGCAAGTTGAATATAAAATGAACTACACATTATGTATTATCAATGATACTATTTCCCTTTATCTCTATATTAGGTAATGTATTATCAATAATACTATTTCCCTTTATCTCCATATTAAGTAGTGAAGAAATTACATTTCTTCTGCATAAAGTTTTTATTTTTATTTTTTATAAAGTTATATAAGGTGCAAGTTGAAATATTTTCATTATGGTGGACATTAATTTCTTTTGTGATTATTATTTTTAATTTTTTAATTTAAATTACTATTTTAATATTTTTAAATGTAACTTTACGTGACAACATCATCGCTCCTATACTAGGTTGTGGAGTGCCTATTAGTGCAATCATTATATGATTTTTCTTTAGCTTATACAAAAGGTATATATATATATATATATATATATATTTTCTTTTTTAACTTAAAAAAAAAATGTTTTTTTAATTAATTTTTTAAATATTGTAGTTTTCATGATTCCTAAAATGTCATAATTTTAAGCTCCTTAAACAAATGTTAAAAATAAATTATCTTTTTTATTACCTAGATGGTATTGAAATTTTAATTTCAAGGACATTGGTTGTCAGTGCCATGACTTCAAGATTTGTAATTTTATCCATAAGAAAAAAAGGAGGTTATTACTGGTAGCACTAATTTTTGATACAATAGTTGATTTTAAGGTTTTGGTTGCAATGTTACTAATTTTCAAGTTGGAAGGTTTCAAAGAAGTGGCAGTTCTAACCTTGAAAAATAAAAATGGTGCTCATATTATTGCCACTTTTGAGTTGACTTTAAAGTTTTTATCGACAATATCTTAACACTATCAAGGTCATGGTTGAAAATGTGTTAATTTTAACTCCGAAAAAAGAAGAAGCTATCAATGGCATCCCTTTTAGAAATGGAAGGTAAAAATAACAACTAAATGCAACCTCTAAAACAAATGAGAACTTTGGAAAGTTCTCCTCAAGTTGGGAACTATGTTAGTGAGGAAATTGTTGAAGAACCATTGTTGGTTCCCATGTGGAATCTCTTGGTTACATATACTTCCATTAGATCAAATACTTCCCTAGATTGTGCGTTGGTGTAATTGATGATATTTTGTATTAAATACTACTGGTTGGAGCCAAATGGAACCTTCTTCATCAAATTATAGTAGGTTGGTCTACACTTTGCAATTTGATCTCATGACCTTGTTCAAATAGGACACATGAAAGACTAGATGAATATTAGATTGCGCTCAAAGAGCTAGCTTGTAAGAGACCTGACCAACACATTATATGATTTGATAAGGGACCATATGACTTAGGAGCTAGCCTTTGGGGAAAATTATCTTTGAGTGATATATGCTTGTAAGGCTACATGCAAAGAAACATTTGATCCTCTTTAGTAAAATAATATTTTTATCTATGCTAATTAGCATGTTGTTTCATTTTATTTTGCACTATAGATAATGGTTTCTCTAGTGTGAAGCATTCCATCTAATGCATGAGCCTTGGAGGTGCCTGGTACATAAGATGTTGCTTAGAAATGGTTTTGGCTATAAATAACTTCATATGGTATCATTTTGGTAGTTTAATTATAAGTGATATTATACCACCATTTAGTAAGAGGAAACCATTGTGCACACTAGTGCAACTTTTTAGAACCAAAGAATCTCAAATAGGTTTGTATGCACTTGTTAACCACTTTTATGTTACCATCAATTTGAGGATGATATGTAGTTCTTATATTTAGTTGTCTAGTTTGAAGTTTAAATTTCTACCAATATTTTCTAGTAAATGTTGGATCTTGATCGAAGACAATAGAAGTGGGCATATCATATAGGTTAAAGATATGATCCATGAAGGCCTAGGAAACTTAGGAAGGATGATATAATGCAAAAAAACGAGCACCTTTGAAAATATTAACAACCACCACCATGATGATTGATTAGCTACCCACTTTTGAGAGTCTCAGTACAAAATCCATTGAAATGGTTGCCCAAATATATGTTAGGATTGGTAGAGGTTGCAATGCCTCTAGTATCTTCACCCTATCTTCTTTGTTTCTTTCACAAGCATCATATGATGTTATGAAATCTTGGATATCTATATTCAGGTCCTCACAGAAGAACGAAAACTTAGTTATTTCATAGGTTTTATGAAAGCCAGATTGACCTACTATTGGTGATGAATGGAGCTCCTCCAAGGCTCATTGTTTTAAGGTTGAATCTTTTGGTATAACAATGTTCCCTTTATACTGTAATGTATCTTATTTCCATGTGTAACTTTTATGTGGGTTGGGATATCTTTGAAGCCATTGTATGAACTATCTTAAAGAGTTGTTTGCTATTCATTCCTTATAGAGTTCCTTGAGCCATATTTAACTTGGTAATCATAACCCAAGGAGTTGACACCCATCCTCAAATTGTTTAGATACAACATTAGCCACAACATTATTTTTATTGTTCTTGAATATAATCTCATATTCATACCCCAACATATTGGTAATCCATTAATACTAATTTGATGAAGAAAATCATTGTTTGATGAAGTACTTCAAACTACGATGGTTAGTCTTCATCTAAAAAATCCTACTTGTGAGATATGGCCACCAAGTCCCCACTGCATGAAGGATAGCCATCATTTCCTTCTCATATCTAGATTTTCCCTAATTGTGGTTATACAATTGCTTATTGGTGAATGACAAGGGGCATCCTTCAATACTACTCCTAGAACTTTGCTTGAGCCATCGTACTCAAAGAAAAAAGTCTTATTAAAGTCGATCACTACTAATATTGGAGTAGTGCACATGACATCCTTAAAGTAGTGAAGGCTTGTTTTGCTTCCTCACTCAATACAAAGATATTCCTTTTAAGGAACGAAGTTAGAGAAGTTGCAAATTTTTCCATATTTTTTCACAAATTTCTATAATAGCCTATAATTCTAAGAATCTTCTAAGGCTCTTCAATGTTTTTGGATCAGGGCAATCTTGTATAGCCACCATTTTGTTGGGATCAACTCATACTCTCTATTAACTTACTATGTGACCCCAATATTCAACCTTAGAAGCCCCAAAAACACATTTGGAGCATTTCATGAGTAACTATTTGGCTTTTGAAAGTTGAAAGGACAAGTATCAACATCCTTTATGTGATTCCCATGCTTTACTATAGATCGAGATATCATCAAAGAAGACCAACACAAAATTGGGTAGGAATAGTTTGAAAATATTATTCATAAAACTCTAGAAGGTCGATGGAGCATTATAAAGTTCAAAAGGAACCATTAGAAACTCATATTAACCTTTATGTGTTCTAAAAGCTATCTTTGGAATGTTTGCCTTTGTGATCCTAATTAGTGGTATTATGAATGCAAATCAAGCTTAGTGGAAAAATTTGCTCCATGAAGTCCATCTAGGATTTCATCAATTATTAGAATGAGAAAATTTTCCTTGATTGTCAACTTATGGATGACCCTAAAATCAGGATGCATGTGCCAAATGTCTTCCTTCTTTAACACCATGACTAGGTGATGAGTGTGAACTTGTACTAGAATATATTGACTTTGCCTCCAACAATTCTTGAAAATAATAAAATTTTATTGTACTTAGAAGTTACAAACCATGTCTAAATATCAAACACATACATGAGAACATAGCACAACAACTAAAGTGAAACAAACTAAATAAAGGTATCATGACCTTGTGCATGAAAGCATGATGTATTGTTTACAAGTGCATGTATCATAAGAAATGTAGTAGGAATAAGCTTATATATTATGCTTAAGTCATATGAAAGAACTCCTAAGTGATGTAAGGCTGTATCATCATGTCTATTATGGAAGATTTAGAAAAAAATCTTAATTAGAAGGTATAGGTGGGAGAGCTCATGTAAGTAGCAATATTGCATCCATGAGAGGGTGATCTAAAAATAGATAATTAAAATCTATCATGCAAATCCCTAAATAAATCTAATGCTCATAAAGCGGGAAAGCTCTATTAATAATTACCGATGTGAAACCTCACCATTACCTACACCCCTACTACTAAGGTAATCATTAGAGAAAACTCTTAACCAAAAAAATCAAATTTATTTGTTTGCAGTGTTATTTCAAATAGAAAATTAATACTAAAAGAAATTTAGATTTGACTTTTTTAAACATGAATATAATAAATTGATATATTGTAAGTACTCTTAAAAATTTGGCACTTTCTTCTCTTTAAATAAATGGATTTTTCATTTGGCTATAATTTTATAAATTTTAAATATTAATAATTAAAATTTTCTTACACACGATTCCACAGAATTTTGATGTATTTTTCAAAATAATACTTTTTATTACATGACATTTTTGTTTTTACTCATCATTTTAACCATACTTTTATATATATCGAAAAATTACTTTTACATTTTTTATATGTTTTATAGAATTCAAGGACTAATCTTTTCAAATTATCCTAAGTTTTAGAGAAATTAGGAAAGGTGTGTTGTTTTAGTCAATTTCTTGAGTTGGTAGGTCTCTTTTTTATATGTTTTATAAAATTCAAGGACTATTCTTTTCAAAGTTTTAGAGAAATTAGGAAAGGTGTGTTGTTTTAGTCAATTTCTTGGGTTGGAAGGTCTCTTTTTTATATGTTTTATAGAATTCAAGGACTATTCTTTTCAAATTATCATAAGTTTTAGAGAAATTAGGAAAGGTGTGTTGTTTTATTCAATTTTTTGGGTTGGAAGGTATCTTTTTTATATACTTTTCTTGACCATACATCGAGATGGGTTCTTTCCATGCAATATCATGATTGATTTGATGTGCATCTGCCACTGCTAAGTGTATTCGTAGGAGATATATCGAATATGTTCAGCCAATACAAAATAAGTTTTGAAGATGAAGTTATTTTAGTAGGTGAGTTATGAGTTATGGATTATTTTTTATTAGATGGAAAATTTATTATGATTTAGTTGTTGATTTATGGATTATTTAATGGATGAATTTTACATTTATTATTAACAGATTTTTATTAAATTTTTATTAATATTCAATTAATTTACATAAAATTTTATTATTTATTTTAATTTATTTTTTAAAATTCATCTTGTTTCATACTTTGAAATTAAATATTTTTACAATTAATAATAAATGCATAATTGATGTAGAAAGGTGTTTTTCATTTTAAAAAGAATTGTATAATAGCTAAAACAACTACATAAACATCAACTTATTATAAATATCAAAATACTTACTTTATGATACACTTCGAATTGCCAAGAAAAAAAAAATATATTAACTAGATTATAACTCTATTATTATTAATAATAAATGGCATGTAACAAAGTTTAACTATGGAGATTCAACCCCACTTAACCATGTATATTTTTAACTTCTAAAAAAGTTTTGTTACAATTCCATGGGCCAATACCATGGCTTATCAATACCATATGCCCAAAAAACCATAACTCATTTCATATGACACTTGTTCATATGATTTTTTTTTAATTAATCAAACTTTTTAAACAAGTAGAAAAGACATAAATGATAGAAAAGATATGGGGTAAATCTTTATGATTAAATCTTGTTATATATATATATTTTAAATGTATATATCTTTAATTCGTATTTAATTCTTTTATTCTAATAATAATAATAATTATAAAATGTTATAATTTAATTAATTTTAATGATTTTTTTAAATCTTGGCAATGTGAGATGTATCATGAAATAAGTTTTTTTATGCTTATCCTAGATTGATCCCTATCAATGTTTATTAGTTGGACCTTTGATGTTTCCTTTTTATTTTTTTGATGAATCAAATCAGCTAGGCATTGAGGTGGTTGGTACCATCCCACAAGAATACTCACTGAAGAGTCTAATCCAATAACAACAATGTTCATAGGCAGAAATCCATTACAAAAATATTTATCAATGCATTATCGCTCATCATGGCACTAGCATGGACTTCAAAATGGGCGGCAAAATAACAATAATTTTGCCCAACCACTCATCCCAATTGAACCTTGATCTATAATTACTACTAAAAGTACTTTATAATATTCCATGGAGGTTAAATCCCTACCTGTAACTACCCGCTAGGAATGAATTTTTTATTTAACCTTATTATCAGCACTTTATATGCACTTTTACCCATGGTAACATTATTCTTAGTAACAACACTTTATAAGTATTTTTACCCATGGTAACATTAAGCGTATGCATATTACATTGGATTATGGTAACAGTATGATGTTCGGATAATTGTTAGGCTTGACCCTATCCTCGATCTCGAGAAACATCCGGCGGTTTGCAATGATATTCATTACCTTTATGGTTTGAGTGATTTAAATCTTAATTAAGTATTCGTCCTGCGGATTCTGCAATTGCTATTTATGATTTTCATATGTGAACGATTACTATCCACATCAACATTTATTTAGACGGGCCTGGGTTTTCGCGATGCTGGAGAGCTTGCTCCGGTTATCGTTTTCCGACTATACGTTTTTGGTACACGATGACTTGGACCTCCATATGTCGTCCACCTGGCGTGTAGGGCGTGCAACCTGCCAGCTGGCTTAAGCTACAACATGCTGGTTATTACTCCGGTTACCAACGTGGAAAACGAAACTTAATGCGCCTGGTACACGACACGAGAAAGCCCATATGACAGCTTCCCTCTTGAATTCCCGCGCCCATTCCTACGGTGGAGATGAGTCCTCCTAGATCGACGGTTGGAAACAATCCAGGTATGGGTAATATGACTTGAGGGTTTTTTCAATGCTGCAAATGAACCCTTGCAGCTCATTCTCGCAGTAACTCTCGACTTCTACAGGTCTCTGGCGATTAGCATTTCTCGCACAACGCAGACTACCCAACATGCCCGTCCATGGTGGAGATAATGTTCCGCCTACCACCCATGGTCACGGTAATCACGCGCTTCCTTGCTCACAGTGAATGCTATCTTGTTTACAGTTTTGGGTTCTTTTGCTTTGTTAGAGTTCTGGTGCTCACTCTTTTTCTTTGTTTTCTGGCAACCCCTCTGTCACAAGTGCGGAATACAGGTGTCGTGACCAGCGTATGGTGGAAGACCAGCTCCGTCTATCCTCGTACCGCTTTCCTGGTAAGAGGAACCTGTCACCATAGATTTTAAAGTTAAGAGAAGACCCCGAAAGAAGGTCCGAGCCAACTCTCTTCTTGGCAGGCTGCCTGAACCTATGTTTGAGCTATGGTGTTTTTTTTTGTATTGTTTTGAGTCATTCCCTTAATGTGGAAAAACGGCAACCCGCTCCGGTTTCTCTGTAACAAATTTGGGTTCTGCCCAGAACTGATTTGGCGGCGATGCCCAAACCGGGTTGCGCACGCTACATGGCTCTTATTATGTAATTTATTACAGGACCGAGGGTTAACCCTGCGGTGAACATTCATGTAATACCTTAGCGGTTACAGATATTTTAATTTCTCTTTGACTGGATAATGAATTGTATATATTCCATGGTAACGTGTTACTGCTCATTATGGTTCTGAGTTTTTTTGTTGGGTTACTATTGATATTCTCATCTGGATTGTGGTTATGGTTGCTCACTGTGGAGCGTTTGCTACATTTATCTGTTCCGAAGATTTTCCTGTAAATTTCAATTTCAATTAGGATAATTAATCCCAATGTTTTGCTTGTTGTTATTTGCTTGTTGAATGAGGGTTGCTGGTTTCGACTTGGTGGCTTTCGTTGGCTTCCCTACCCTGTTCACTCCGGCTACTGCCGCCCAATTTACAGTGGTGTTCCAAGATTATTCGGAATGATTGATATAGGGTTAAGTCAAGTTTATGGCATGGGCGCAAGCCCTCCCTTGCCCCTCAATGCTGAGGTATTTCACTATCGTATTGCACATTTATAAAACTACATTTTTAAGGAAGGAGTCTTGCGATCACTGTTCGGAAAATTAATCTAGAGAATACACGAGTCTATTTATTCTTATCGTCTTGTTACTACTTTCTTTCGTTCCGTCAGTATCGTCTATGGATCTTTATATACATATACTTCTATAGTGTTTTTCGATTTAGATTCATAAGCTGAGATAAATATTCACAGAGTTCTATTTCATTTAGCCGTTACTTATTTTATTCAAGATTCTTTTTCAGCAAGAACTCAGTGAACCTAACTCTATTTTGGGTTTTGTTCTTTTTTCTTTTTTGCTGTTCTTTCTTTATGACAGATGTACAGGAATTTCGTTCTTTAAAAGATTAATGTCTATACATATTTCATGTCTTTATTTGCTTGCATTATTTCAGAAAATGTTTTCCATATACCATTTACAGTTTCCTGCTCTGTCATAAATTTTAATTAATTCTACAGCATATACAGACCATCAAATTCTCGGTTATTCCATACCTATTCAGAGGCAAACCTCTTAATGCGCTTGTCAACCTCCCGACCTTAGGAGGGTCCTCCTCGACCTTCCACCCCCAAGCACTCCTGCAAGATTCTTGCTGTATGCAAGCCCTCTGGCACTACCAGAGTTACGATATCTGGTCCTTACCAGACGTAGCAGTTCCATGGAGTTTTCTGCTTCCCAACATACGCTATCTGGTCCTTACCAGACTTAGTGTTCGCTGCCCAATTGCAACCTTTCGAGCCTTGCTATCTGGTCCTTACCAGACGTAGCAGTTGCTCTTTTCTTTTTTTTGACATTATGTATCCTCCCTCTATGAGGGTCTCAACCGTCATCTGAAGGTAGTTAGGTTTTTTTTTTTCTTTCTGACAGATGTCATATTTTAATTCTAATACCCCTCTGATGAGGAAGCACTATAACCATTATCAGTTGTTTTTCTTCCAACCACACTTAATGGCAACCAATAACAATTTATCAACATAATTAATTAAAACAGTAACAGCAATAATAATTACTCAGTTTCACCAAACATAACCATAGTCAACAGTTAAATTTACTGCCTTTAATTTAAACACTAACGATTAACTAGGGGCATTACATCTCCCCCTCCTGAAGTTCAACATCGTCCCGATGTTGTTCACCCATAAACAATTCGGGATAATTTTCTTTCATGCTCTGTTCATCCTCCCAGGTGGCCTCTTCTGGCCCAAAGTGCTGCCATTGCACTTTAACCTGGGTGATGACTCGTTTCCGCAGCACGACCCTTCTCCGATCTAGTATGCTCACCGGCTCGACTAGGAATTCTCCTTCCGGTTCCACCTGAAACACACAACAATCTGATCAGTGCTTTCCCTAGCAACCATTTTTAGTTTATGCTTCTTACAGTATCCTCTTACCTGTATGTCCTGCCAACTAATTATGTGTTTAGGGTCATAGACATATTTTTTTAAAACTGACACGTGGAAGACGTTATGGACCCGGATGTGGCTAGGTAGGGCTAGCTGATAAGCTACCGGCCCCACTCGTGCTAAAATCTGAAAGGGTCCACAAAAACGGGGTGCCAATTTGGCACAACCATTCCATTGTAGAGCACTTCTCCTTGCCCGAATCCTGACATATACATGTTCTCCCACTTGGTACTCCCTAAAGGTCCTTTTTCGATCTGCAAAACTTTTTTGTCTGTCTTGAGCTACTTTTAAATTAGCCCGCACTCTCTTAACCATTGCCTCCATCTCTTTTAACATTTCAGGACCCAGCATGAGTCTGTCTTCTGGTCCACTCCAACTGGATGGCGTGCGGCATTTTCGGCCGTAAAGTACTTCGAATGGGCTCATCTGCAAGGATGCATGATATCCATTGTTATAAGCAAACTCCACAAGATGTAAATACTCTTCCCACCGAGTGGGTTGTTGCATCACATATGACCTCAGCATGTCCTCCACCACTTGATTCACCCGCTCAGTCTGTCCGTCAGTTTGCGGATGATATGCGGTGCTAAAATTCAATTGAGTTCCCAGACCTTCAAACAAGGTCCTCCAAAAAGCTGATGTGAATTTAACATCGCGATCGGATATTATAGTTTTTGGCAGCCCATGGAGCTTAAATATGTTCTGCATAAAAACATTTGCAATTTGGGCTGCACGATACGTAGATTGAACTGGTATGAAGTGGGCTGTCTTACTGAGTTTGTCCACTACAACCATAATAGAGTCATTGTTCCTCTTGGACTTCGGTAACCCTGTAATAAAGTCCATGGTGATAATCTCCCACTTCCATTCTGGTATAGGTAATGGTTGTAGCAAACCCGCGGGATGTTGATGTTCAGCTTTAATCTGCTGACATTCTATGCATCGTGCCAAATATTCCATTACATCCCTTTTCATGCCTGGCCAGTGATATTCCCTCCGAAGCGAAGTGATTAACTTTTGATAACCCGGATGTCCTGCATAAGGACTTTTATGATATTCATCCATAATTTTTTTCTTAATATCGCTCTGATTGGGTACACATATTCTTTTCTTGTAGCATAAAATGCCTGCTGCGTCCAATTCATAACCTTGTTGCATTATGTGGATGTTTAAGTTCTGCACAAGTTGTTTCTTTTGCTGGTAGATTTGATCTTGCTCAACAGCCTCTATAATTTCTTTGCTAAGGGTAGACCGTCCTTCACTAAGGCCAATTTCATAGAGACAATGCGCTTTTCGGCTTAATGCATCTGCTACCCGGTTTTCTTTTCCTTTTAAGTGTTTGATTTCAAAATCAAAACCGCCCAAAAATTCCACCCACCTAGCTTGCCTAGCGTTTAAAGTTGGTTGACTAAAGTAGCTAGTTAAGCTGTGGTGATCTGTCATCAATAAAAATTTTCTTCCCACCAAATAATGGCGCCACATTTTCAGTGCATGTACTACAAAAGTGAGTTCCAGATCATAGGCTGAATACTTTTGTTCATGTTCTTTCAATTTTCTGGATTCGTACGCGATCACCCTCCCTTCTTGCATCAACACCCCTCCTACACCCTCTTTGCTTGCATCTGTGCAGACTACGTAATCTTTTTCCGGGTCTGCAATGCTCAGCACAGGTGCAGTGGTGAGCAGGTGTTTGAGTTGTTCAAAACTCTGTTGACACTCCGCTGTCCACTTAAATATTTTTCCTTTCTTTTGCAAGGAGGTGATGGGGTATGCAACCCTGGAAAAACTTTCCACGAACCGCCTATAATATCCAGCCAGCCCCATGAAAGACCTGATATCTGCCACGTCCTTTGGTGTTGGCCATTCCATTATGGTTTTAATCTTTTCAGGGTCCACAGCAATGCCTTCCTTGGTGATGATATGCCCCAAATACTGGATCTGCTCTTTATAAAAGTCGCATTTGCTAAATTTACCATATAGCTGATGTTCCCGTAGAGTCTGTAGCACGAGTCTGAGATGCTCCTCATGCTCTTTAATATTCCGAGAGTATATCAGTATATCATCAATAAAAATTAACACGAATTTATCCAAGTACTGATGAAATACACTATTCATCAGGCACATAAATGTCGCAGGTGCATTGGTCAACCCGAAAGGCAGTACCACGAACTCATAGTGCCCATAACGGGTTCGAAAAGCAGTTTTGGCTATGTCCTCCTCCTTAATTCTGATTTGATGATACCCAGATCTCAAATCGATCTTTGAAAATATCGTCGCCCCTTTCACCTGATCGAACAGTTCATCGATACGGGGTAGTGGGTATTTATTTTTCACTGTCAATTTATTCAGCTGTCGATAATCTATGCACATACGGAGAGTTCCATCCTTTTTCCTGACAAACAGTACAGGGGCTCCCCAGGGTGATACGCTGGGACAGATGTACTTCTTGTCCAACAGCTCTTGCAGCTGCATCTTTAATTCTGTCAATTCCGGCACACTCATCCGGTATGGTGCTCGGGACACTGGGGCTGCACCAGGTACCAACTCTATGGTAAAATCCAAATCTCTTTTAGGTGGCAGTCCTGGTATTTCTTCGGGAAACACATCTGCAAATTCTTGCACTACTGGTATGCTTCCCAATGCATTATCTTTATCTTCAAACTTGGCATGACCCACTTGAATTGCATATACTTGACACTTTTTCCGGATGCATTTAGCCAGTTGTGAGGCAGTAATTGGCCGGATCTGTACTGGCTTCAGGATACCCTGAATTTCCTGTTCGTTTCCCAGTTCGTCCCGGTAAGAAATTGTTTTTGTTTTGCAATTTATTATGGACCACCGCCTTTCCAGCCAGTCCATTCCAATTAGCACATCATAAGAGCCGAGAGGAAGTACATTTAATTCTGCCGTCACTGTCTGACCTGCTATCTTCAATGGGCAGTTGTTGACCTTGGCCAGCACCCGCCTTTTGGCCCCGGTAGCTAGCTAAACTAACCATGGACTCTTAAACTTAACAGATTGCAAATTACATTTTTCCACTATTTTGGGGCTAACATAACTTAATGTAGCTCCTGGGTCTACTAAAACGGAAACAGTTCGATCAAAAATCTTACCTTCGAACTCTACCATCGTTGGCTGGTAATCAGCTTGACGGTCCTCGAGAGCGGAATTTATTCTTGGTATGGACCGAGCTACGTCTCCCACTGTAGAGGCTTCATAAACCTGGGACACCTGATCACTACCCTTTCGGTGAGGACAGTTCTTAATATAGTGTGGCCCGCCACAACCCCAACACTGTACTGGCGGTCTAGCTGTCCCCTCATTATCAACTCTGCCCGGCTGCTCGCTATATTTGGATTCATTAGGTGGTTTTAATCTGAGCTGATTTCTAGACTGGTTCCTATTGCTGGGCCCTTTTGAGACTCCCTTGCTGAAACTGCCACGAGCTCCCTTAACTCCCATAGTGGTTCTGCCGCCCTTTTTATCTGCCCAATGCTTCCCAAAACTTTCTCCCTTTTGTTTATTTTGCTGATAGCATATTCTAGCTTTCTGTATCGCTTCATCCATGGTCTTCGGGTTATCAAATTCGATCCTTTCCCGCATTGTTTTGGGTAGACTGCTAACAAACCGCTGCACTTTTGCCTTTTCCTCCCGAATATATGGTACATAGCGGAGCAGAGATGTAAATTTAGTAATGAATTCATCCATGGTCTGCTGCCCAAGCCGCAGATCATGAAATTCCCGTGCTTTTTCATCGTAGAAGCGTTCAGTCAAGTATTTCTCCTTGAAGTATCTTTGAAAAATTTCCCAAGTTATATCTTGTTCACTCACTCCCCGCACCATCTTGACTTCCTCCCACCATAATGTAGCTTTGGCCTGCAGCTGGAAAATAGCCAGCCGTGCCTTAAGATGGTGATCATACTCGTAAACTTGGAAATATTTGTTCATGTTAATTAACCAAGCTTCCGCAGCCTCCTCGGACTCCCCATCAAAATGCGGCGGCTTAATCTTCCGAAACTCCCCTTGCAGTTCTATCCGCTGTCTTTTTGAGGTTTGATGTTCAGAGGCGTTGTCAGATTTCTCTCCTCGAACCTCCGCCCTTCCTTCTGTTTCTTCCTGATCAGTATGGTAATCTTGTTCTTCTGATACACGCTTTTGCTCTGGACTGGGATTAGGCTGGTGCTGGTTTTGTTTATCTGATAAACTTTTCAGGATCCTTTCCTGTTCCATGGTTAATCTGGTGTTGTCCTCACGCAAACGGGCCATCTCGTTCTTCAATTCCTGGACTGTCTCCAATATGGTCAAATTGGTGCTGCGTGCCTCCTCCCCTAGCTGCACCCATATCTCAGGATTCCCCTGAGGGTGGGTGACGTTGTCTGGTCTGTCCACATTTCCATGAGGAGCGCTGCTCGTTCTCCTCATTCTGCTGTCACCTGTTCAGAAGATTAGTTCATTTTCAACAGATATTATATGCAATACATTGTTGGATAACCCCTACTTGCTTATTAACCGGAGAGCTTGCTCCGGTTATCGTTTTCCGACTATACGTTTTTGGTACACGATGACTTGAACCTCCATATGTCGTCCACCTGGCGTGTAGGGCGTGCAACCTGCCAGCTGGCTTAAGCTACAGCATGCTGGTTATTACTCCGGTTACCAACGCTGAAAACGGAACTTAATGCGCCTGGTACACGGCACGAGCAAGCCCATATGACAGCTTCCCTCCTGAATTCCCGCGCCCATTCCTACGGTGGAGATGAGTCCTCCTAGATCGACGGTTGGAAACAATCCAGGTATGGGTAATATGACTTGAGGGTTTTTCAATGCTGCAATTGAACCCTTGCAGCTCATTCTCGCGGTAACTCTCGACTTCTACAGGTCTCTGGCGATTAGCATTTCTCGCACAGCGCAGACTACCCAACATGCCCGTCCACGGTGGAGATAATGTTCCGCCTACCAGCCATGGTCACGGTAATCACGCGCTTCCTTGCTCACGGTGAATGCTATCTTGTTTACAGTTTTGGGTTCTTTTGCTTTGTTACAGTTCTGGTGCTCACTCTTTTTCTTTGTTTTCTGGCAACCCCTCTGTCACAGGTGCGGAATACAGGTGCCGTGACCAGCGTATGGTGGAAGACCAGCTCCGTCTATCCTCATTCCGCTTTCCTGGTAAGAGGAACCTGTCACCATAGATTTTAAGGTTAAGAGAAGATCCCGAAAGAAGGTCCGGGCCAACTCTCTTCTTGGCAGGCTGCCTGAACCTATGTTTGAGCTATGGTGTTTTTTTTTGTTTTGAGTCATTCCCTTAATGTGGAAAAGCGGCAACCCGCTCCGGTTTCTCTGTAACAAATTTGGGTTCTGCCCAGAACTGAGTTGGCGGCGATGCCCAAACCGGGTTGCGCACGCTACATGCTCTTATTATGTAATTTAATACAAGACCGAGGGTTAACCCTGCGGTGAACATTCATGTAATACTTAGCAGTTACAGATATTTTAATTTCTCTTTGACTGGATAATGAATTGTATATATTCCATGGTAACGTGTTGCTGCTCATTATGGTTTTGAGTTTCTGTTGGGTTACTATTGATATTCTCATTTGGTTTGTGGTTATGGTTGCTCACTGTGGAGCGTTTTCTACATTTATCTGTTCCGAAGATTTTCCTGTAAATTTCAATTTCAATTAGGATAATTAATCCCAATGTTTTGCTTGCTGTTATTTGCTTGTTGAATGAGGGTTGCCGGTTTCGACTTGGTGGCTTTCGCTGGCTTCCCTACCCTGTTCACTCCGGCTACTGCCGCCCATTTTACAGTGGTGTTCCACGATTATTCGGAATGATTGATACAGGGTTAAGTCAAGTTTATGGCATGGGCGCAAGCCCTCCCTTGCCCCTCAATGCTGAGGTATTTCACTATCGTATTGCACATTTATAAAACTACATTTTTAAGGAAGGAGTCTTGCGGTCACTGTTCGGAAAATTAATCTAGAGAATACACAAGTCTATTTATTCTTATCGTCCTGTTACTGCTTTCTTTCGTTTCGTCAGTATCGTCTATGGATCTTTATATACATATACTTCTATAGTGTTTTTCGATTTAGATTCATAAGCTGAGATAAATATTCACAGAGTTCTATTTCATTTAGCCGTTACTTATTTTATTCAAGATTCTTTTTCAGCAGGAACTCAGTGAACCTAACTCTATTCTGGGTTTTGTTCTTTTTTCTTTTTGCTGTTCTTTCTTTATGACAGATGTACAGGAATTTCGTTCTTTAAAATATTAATGTCTATACATATTTCATGTCTTTATTTGCTTGCATTATTTCAGAAAATGTTTTCCATATACCATTTACAGTTTCCTGCTCTGTCATAAATTTTAATTAATTCTACAGCATATACAGACCATCAAATTCTCGGTTATTCCATACCTGTTCAGAGGCAAACCTCTTAATGCGCTTGTCAACCTCCCGACCTTAGGAGGGTCCTCCTCGACCTTCCACCCCCAAGCACTCCTGCAAGATTCTTGCTGTCTGCAAGCCCTCTGGCACTACCAGAGTTACGCTATCTGGTCCTTACCAGACGTAGCAGTTCCAGGGAGTTTTCTGCTTCCCAACATACGCTATCTGGTCCTTACCAGACTTAGCGTTCGCTGCCCAATTGCAACCTTTCGAGCCTTGCTATCTGGTCCTTACCAGACGTAGCAATTTCTCTTTTCTTTTTTTTTGACATTATGTATCCTCCCTCTATGAGGGTCTCAACCGTCATCTGAAGGTAGTTAGGTTTTTTTTTTTTCTTTCTGACAGATGTCATATTTTAATTCTAATACCCCTCTGATGAGGAAGCACTATAACCATTATCAGTTGTTTTTCTTCCAACCACACTTAATGGCAACCAATAACAATTTATCAACATGATTAATTAAAATAGTAACAACAATAATAATTACTCAGTTTTACCAAACATAACCATAGTCAACAGTTAAATTTACTGCCTTTAATTTAAATGCTAACGATTAACTAGGGGCATTACACTACCATTCACCTAATAATTATTGATATTTACATTAAAATTAAATTAAAAGTCCTATTCCAAAACAGGCATGGCTATCAACATAATTAAATGATTCCATATTAAATTTTACACTTATCTAGCTACAAAAATATCTATCAAGGCATTATTGCTCATCATGGCACTAGCATGGATTTCAACATGGGCGGGAAAATAACAATCATTTTGCCCAACCACTCATCCCAATTGAACTTTGATGTATAACTACTAAAAATACTTTATAATATTCCATGGAGGTTAAATCCTACCATTCACCTAATAATTATTGATATTTACATTAAAATTAAATTAAAAGTCCTATTCCAAAATAAACATGTCTATCAACATAATTAAATGGTTCCATATTAAATTTTACACTTATCTAGTTATGTGTAGTCTAACTACTAAACAAAATGATATTTTTCTGAATATTTTTTCTAATCAATTTTATTCAAAATCTAGTAGAGATTTTTAAGTCATAATTTTAAGTTGTTTAATCTATAAAGATCAAGTACCTAAGAAGTTTTCAAAGTCCATTTAAACATTCAAAAGTACATTTTAAACAATAAAAAAAAAAAAAAAAAATCTTACTAAAAATTATTTATTATGGTAAAAAAAAACTATTTCATATATATATATATATAATCACTAAAAAAAATACTATATTAAATCATTTTAATTCAATCATTAATAAATTTATCATTAATAATTTATAAACCCATAATATTAAATAATCAATAATATTTATTCATAATATTTTAAAACTTATTTAACTTTATGTGGGTGACGAATGAAGTATTTACCCAAAATATTTACAACTGAATAAAACACATTTTTTTACCAGAAATCTTATTCAATAAAACACAGTTTTTTTTTGAAATCTTCTTCAGCATCAACTTCTCCATTGTAAAAATATAGGTACTTGTTAAAAAAATTAATAAAATTCCAAATTCATCTAATACATTTTAACATGTGTTTCATGCTACACGGTTATGAGTATATAAATTGGGAAAAATCATGTCACGTAACTTATCCTCTTCATACTAATTTCTATTTCCTCGTTTTCTATATTTTCATTATTTTTAACATGGGTCTCTGCGAGAGGGTTATGAGTATACAAAAAGTCAAAAGTCAAAAGGGAGGGTAATAGATAAAATCATAATATTATTTTAGCAATTTTTAAAAATTAATTAATAATCAATTATAAGAATGAGCCATTCAAATACATATATGCAAATTTTTGTTAAAACTCATGATATCAATTTATACATAAAAATATATAATTTATTATTATTATTATGTAAATTATGTCATCTGATTTTTTGAATTTTGAATTTTTATCTTTTTTACATCGATATATTTCAAGCATTTTGTTATTTATGAATTAACATATTAATATTTAATAAAAAACTAACAATTCCCGGTGCTAGTGAAAATGTGTGAATAATTGCAAATAAGTGAAGATGTTAAACAAAATTGGTAACTTTTATTTCAAAGCTGTTCAAACTATAATAACTTTACTTATTTAAGAAATATAAAGAAATTAATAGGAGAGATTCCTTTCCTTGCATTAAAATAGTGGATGGAAAGGGTATTTTATGAAGGATTCACATGCAACAAGAAAGAATTTTTTCTTAATGTTGTGTGAGGTATAGAGGGAAGAGTGTGGCTTGTTGGTGTATTGTGGTGCTTGGAGTAATTATAATGGGAGAAATTGAGGCAGGTAGCGGGAATTTCTTTTTCTAAGTATCGTGCGTTGGGTTGTGTGAGATAGTTTTGAGCAATGAAAATAATTTCACCCTTACAGACTCTTAGCCTTAGTTTAGAGGTAGTATCTAGAAAATTGCATGTAGTTGGGTGGAAAAGCTTCTTTAGCAACTAATGGGTGGTGAATTATAGAAAAAATAAATGTTCATTTTAATTGATGGTTAGTTCTTTCTATAAAGTGTTTAATAGTTGTATTTGTACAAAAGGCATGTTCAAAGGAGAAGATCATTTGCACCTTTATGATATTCTAGTCCTTAGAAGTTGAGGTGGATAAAATCTACAAATCCACACCATGTGCTAGTAGATATGTGTAATTCAAGATACAATTTATAAAAGAAATATGTAGGTGTTATGTTTATCATATTTGAAAAATTAAGAAATCATAAGTAAATGCAAATAATACTATTTCTCAAGAGACATTGCACAAGACAAATCAAATTAAGCCTAAAAAATCCCTTAATCTAGGGAATTCCTTTGAAGGTTTTGTCTTAGTTGTCTTAGGATTTTCACATGTTGCATGGATCCTTAGTTAAGGATGACATGACAACGCCAAAGAAGTTTTTAGATGGATTAAATCATTGCAAACAACATTATGGCTCAAGTGTAAACTTTGTTCAATGCTTGTGTTGATTTTCTGAGGCTTGTGTCAACCTTTTATATCAAAGCTCTTGCATCCAAATATTCCATGGCACAATACTTACTCAATTTATACAATAGAATGAATGTCACTTTGAAACAAACAATGGCACGCTCACGGATTATTCATGTTATGGTTGGTAATTGGATCCACAGTTCACACATTGTGCTAGTATTTTAACATTACTTATTGGGTAAAAGGACTATTATTTGTTGTTTTTTCAAAGAGATATATGATCTTCTAATTTGATAATTACTTTCCAATGATTTCTTAATCAAGTCATATTATGTCACATATATGATTAAGCGATTATACATAGAAAAAATCGACAATAATACAATAATGATAGTAGGATCATAAAGAGACAACCAAGCACAAAAGAGACACAAAAATTATGCCCTAGGAAACCCAAATTCAGGAGAAAACCCAACAATATTTTCTAGGATAAATTGTTTAGTTCAACAAAGTACAATCTAATATTTCAAGTCAAAATTTCTCAACCTAGACCAACAATCTAGCATAGCTCAAACTTGGTCAAGCAAGTTGAAACTCCACCTCTTATAACTACCCAAAAACTTCAGTCAAACTCAATTAAACAAGCTAAAATTCAGCCTCTTGCAACTACCTAGAACCTTAGTCAAACTACCCAGAAACAGGGCAAAATTTGGTCAAACAATAACAGAACTGACTTAGTCAATGTTGGTTAACATAGGTCAAAGCTCAAGAAGTCTTCCTCGTTAACTTTCATATGTGAAAAAAATAATAGAAGATGTTATTTGATCTGAAAAATGTGTGTCCAAATGATGGAGGCCAAGCTTGTATTTATAGTGGTCATGAGGTGCCTAAGGGACACGTTTCCTTGTGTTGGGATGACCTATACTTTGGGGCTGAGTTGAGCAGATTTAATTCAAATTCAAATTTTAATTTTCCCTCTTTTGATTGAGCTGAATTGTAGCTGGGGAATGCCTCCTGCAACTACCCAAAAAACAACACTCCCTCTTAGCTAGGGAGGCACTCACCTAAACTTCCTCAAATTTCCACTTTGCTAAAAAAATTCTCCATCCCAAGAAAAGATTGAATGAGCCTGATATGTTAATGTATCCATCCACTTCATGTTCTATAATTATAGAACTATGTGGAAAGCATCCTGCATCAACATCATGCGAAGGATCTATTTACCCACTAGCCAAATACCCTTTTCAAAGGATCTAGTCACCCACTAGCCAAATAACCTTTCACGATATTGTTAGGTACCCCCTGATTGGAGTAAACACAAGACTAGTTCTAGGTCACCAACTATCCAAGTCACCACTTGGAACTAAGTCAGTATCCCTGACCAATGGTGAAATCCTACACCAATTTACCATTTCCTCATGTTATCATATGATACTTGAATGGTGAAACACTTACTCGATGTTATGGGGCACTCGCTCTACCCAAAATCGAAGTAACCCTTGGAAATATGATCAAAACCTTCTGATCTAGTGAGCACCCGAGCCATAATGCTCTATACGCTAATCTCCCTAACCACATTACATGGAACTTGGTCAATACCCTTGACTTAGGGAGAATGTCTATCCTTGATGCCACAACATCAACACTCCCTCTAATCAAGGGGAGCATTCTCAACCATTCCAAAGTTGTCCCTCAAGTAGACAAAATTCATTTAGGAAAAAGGCTTGATGAGAATCTCAACAACCTGCTCATCTGTAGAAATGTATTGGAGCATCATTGCTCCCTTTTGTACCATGTATCAGATGTAGTGGTACTTGATCTCAATGTCCTTTGACATGCCATCATGGTCGTTTACAACACTTGATCAAACAATCCTACGAGAAAATTCCAAAGCCACACTACTTCATAAATCGCCAAAATACTTGCAATATACTCAACCTCTGCAGTGCTAATTGTGACAGATGTATGCTTCCTAGTCATCCAGGATATCATAGCAGAACCCAAGCTGAAGCAACATCCTGATGTGCTCTTCTTTAATTTTAAATTCTTTGCTCAATTTGAATCTATATATCCTTGCAATTATTGTACTTCATCATTTTGAGCCATATCACAATCCATATCCAATTGTACCATGTTGGTACCTCAACACGTGTTGCGTTGCATTCCTCGGCTCAACCATAAATTGACCGACTTCCTTCAATAGATCCATCACCACAACTGCTTTTCTGGTCACCCTGATCGGGTGCTCCCTTTAACACTGAAACAACCTGCTATGGCTATTATATATGCTCCCTCTATCATTGTTGCTTCCTAGTCACTGAAACATATCTGCTATCTAGCATGGTCCACACATAGAAGGCATAATTCTCTTAGAGACCTCCAGTATTTGAGCATCTAGTATTGATGATCTCAAACCTGTGACATCCTCTTGGACGATTGGTCCTTCCACTTTTATCGATTGTTTTTACATCGTGGGATCCACCAAATCTAAATCAAAACCTCTCAAATTCTTCAGATTGGTCACCATGGGAGTTTCCATCATCCCAAAATTTCTAAAGGATCTCAATAGTTTACTTTTGTTGACCAAGAAAGTAATGCATCAAATCTAGATCCTTCATCTCGAACTCATAGGTCAACTCCCTCTGAAGTAAGGCTTCCTGAGGTAATCCTAACTACTTCCTCTATTACGAAAGAAAATCTTCCTTCCATTGTTACTCCCTTTATCACATGAGTCCTTCTATTCCCGCCATAAACAAGTCATGTAATAATAATATAAACCTTGTAGTGAAGGTTAGGATCAACATTACACTTGGTGAAACTAATACTCATCAAATATCCATCAATCCAAGAATACCATGCTCGGGGTGCTTGCTTGAATCTGTACAAAGCCTTCTTTAGTCTGCAAACATGAGATTCCCTCTTATGTACCTTAAATACCCAAGGTATCTCTATGTACACCTATTCTTCCTTTATTACTTTGTTGAGGAAAGTAGTCTTCACATCTATCTAATGTAATTTCCAACCCATAATTGAAATAATAGTTCTAATAGAAGTGTACCTTGTAACTAGAGAAAATGTCTCTTCATAGTCCTCTCCATCTTTTTAGGAGAACCCCCTTTCCATGCATCTTGCTTTGCACTTCTCTATGTTGTTTCCTACTGCATGCTTGATCTTGTAGATCTATTTGGAAGTCAACATTAGCTTCCCTTCAGGTCTTGATACAACTTTCCACACATCATTCTTCATGATGGAATAATATTCCTCCATCATGGCATCCTTTCAAACTTGTTGGCTTGTTTCCTTTGAACTAGAAGCTCTTGTGGTCATCTAGTATGGTTCTAGATGTCTACAAAATTTCCCCCTCTCAAACAAAAATCACTCTTACTGGATTTATGCTTGATCTCGGGAGAATCCTCTTCCCACAAACTTTTCTTTGTTCTTCCTGATGCTTCCATCTGCTGCCAGAATCATTTCCTTGGAAACCTTCATGATGTACCTGTAAATTTCATTAGGAGGCCATGGAAGAAACACTTATAACCAAGCAAAAGGTACAAAGACAAGAGGTTTTACCAATAAGTAATAATAATCAAAGAAGAAAGATGTGAGGCACTTATCTTTTGATTTGAGGATTGTAGGGAATTTTTAAATCCCTCTTGATCCTTTGTTTCTTGCAGAAATCATTGAAATTCATCTGTAAGCTCATCAAGTTGTAGATGCTTATCCTCATCCTCATCATCAGATACTTAATGCATCTTACTTTCCTTTTATTCCTTGAATGAATTGTATGATCTAGGTTTTCTTCATTTAGTGAATTCATCGATTTTTAATACTCTAGGTCTAGCTCTATGGTTTTATCCACAAACCCTAGGGATTTTTAAATCATAACCTTCAAGTATTTTCTATGGTTTTCAAACCCTAAGTGTACCAGCTCTTCCGAAAAGGGCTCATATTTTAGCACAAGTATTATGAATTTTCTTGCTTTATATGAGAGAGCCTTTCTCCTAAGATAACTCTCGATTTGGATTAAATTTCTTGAATCAAATCATATCCCAAATGCTTACAAATTTTTTTGCTATATACTAATATGTTCTGGCAAGATCCTCGCAACATATCTCAGCCAATACAATTTTAACTTCAACAACATATACAAGGCATCTTCTACACATACTTGTCAAGGGCCCTTATTTTACCATATTTCCACAATCATATATCTACTTCTAGTTCAACCCCCCTTTAGCAAGTCTTATCAATGACAACACTTTTTCTTATGCCTATAAAGAGCTTCCTAGATAGGCCTCAACATTGTCGATAAATCTGGGATAGTTATTTTAGGTCTCCTTTTAAACGATTTATCTTTCAATGACAAGTTATTGTGATGTTGTTTTAGCTCTTCTTTAGTATATTAGGTTTCGTATCATCAAGACAAATACCAAATAATAAAGATCATAACATAGAACACAAATGTAGCGCTCAGCTAGGGAAAAACCCATAAGGAGGGGAAAACCTAATCAAGAACTCTTCCTTCAGTACACTCAAATAAAAATGATACAACCATGACCTTTGACACAATCTTTTACCCCTCCATCCATCGAGCTAACCAAATAATTTTTTTTCCTGCAATTCAATCCTTGATCTGCAACAATTTTGTTCCTGTAATAGAGTCACAGTCTCTTAATCCCTTCGACCTATAATAGTCCTTCAATTCTGTTAGGCCCCTATACTACTAGTGTAACCCCTTATTGTTATTAGTACAACCCACTTATTATATTGATGTACCCATGTAGTGCCCATATTGTTACTATTGTGCCCCATAGAAGCCCACTATTGTTATTATTGTGCCCTTACATTATTATTGTTATGTCGGCTCTGATTATGTTATGACCCCTTAGACTCCTATATATAGAAAGGAGGTCTTTTCATTTGTATCATCCAAGAATTGCTCATTTATGTAATGTAAAGGAGGTTGCCCCCTCGAAGAGGCTGAATTCTAAGGCGTGGATCTCTCTTTTCTATCTTTTTGTGAGCTGGTTTCATAACATTTGGTATCAGAGCTTTGGATTCTAGGGTTTCACTGCTCCAAACATGTCATCGTGGTATTTTCGCTATAACTTTTTTTCTGTGACATTTCAGAAGCTAAAAAAAAATCCATGTGATAAGAAATCGCGCTTAATCTCGGGTCCGAATTTCAGAGCTTTTCGCATTATACTTGCGGAGATATGATCTGAGGAAGTTGGTCTTTTTGAAGACTCCTGAATTAAATTCCAAACAGGTGAGCTGGGGAAATCATCATAACTTTCTCTCTGAGCATTGGATTGAAATTTTGTAAGAAGGTACAGAAAGCGGACGGACTTTATTTTCTTTTATATATTTTTCAATGCCAAAGGTCGAAACAGTGACACATGGCACTTCATACAAGTTCTCTCTTCTGGAAAGGTCTATAATCAGGTCATCTTGGGAGATTGTGCATAACTCTTTCTTGGAGAATCCAATTTGGATCAGACTAGTGGCATTGGAAAGAGGACATAGAGGGCTACTATAGGTTGCAATTTCAGAACTTAAAGATCCAAAAGTACAGAGTTACAGTCGTTTCAAGATTGAGTTCCTAAAATCAAGAAAAAACAAGATGAGGAAGTTTGATGGCAAGGATCCGGTAAATTGGATACTTCAGATGGAGCAATATTTTGATCTACATGATGTACCAATGTTACAAAAGGTATGTATTGGATCTTCATATTTAGAACCGGATCAATTTTTATGGTATGAAGGGTTTTGTTCTCGTAAACAACTTGTTATGTTGTCAATTTTCACGGAGGAAATGATAGCACATTATGAGGATACAAAGAGAAACACCTTCTTTAGAGCAACACCACAACAATTGGAAAGAGTAAAAGGGCTTTGTGACATAGTGGAAAGAAAAATTATGGAAACCAGGAAGCATACCCCTCAAAACTATAAAGATGGAAGTGTTGTTTCTCCTAGCCATCCACAATCTACAAGGGTTACACCACAACAATTGGAAGAAAAAAGAGAAAAAGGGCTTTGTTAAAATTGTGATAGCAAATGCACTAAAGGTCATAAGTGTGCTGAGAAGAAATTATTTTACATAGAATATGAAGAGGAGGAAGAAAAGGATCAAGAAACATCAAAAGAATAAGACATACGCTAGGACCCCACCCCAGAGAAAGAAGAAATGAATTAGACCATATCTTCTAAAGCATTGGCAAGAATTACCACTCCTCAAACTCTCAAGATAGAAGGACATATCAAGAAGAAAAAAGTGCAAGAAGTGAAAGATCACATTGAGAAAGAAGAAATGAATCCAACCATATCTTATAATTCATTGGTCGAAATTACCACTCCTCAAACTATCAAGATAGAAGGACATATCAAGAAGAAAAATGTTCAAGAAGTGAACGATCACATCGAGCATCAAGAAATGAATCTGACCATTTCTTGTAAAGGATTGGAAGAAATTACCACTCCTCAAACTCTAGAGATAGAAGGACATATCAAGAAGAAAAAGGTTCAAGCAGTGAAAGATCACATCGAGCAACAACAACATGTTCTCCAACTTTTAAAGGATAACGCCACTTTGGTGCAAAATCAAACGAAACAACAGGTAGATCAACATCGTAGTGAAAAATGTTTTGATGTAGTTGATTGGGTATTTTTACTGCTACATCTCAAGCAAGCTATTTATGAGAAGGAAATGTTGGCAATATTACACGAACTTAAAAAATAACGACCTTACCCAATGGGAAGACTCTTCAAGGATGAGGATGTGGAAGCATTGTTTTGTGCTATTTCTATTATCCAACCAGATTGGATAAACGAAGCAAGGGATGAATGGAAGAAGGACGAAGAAGTATGGCCACTTATTCAAAAGTTGCAAAAGCTCCCAATTCAAACAATATTGCCAGAAATTGAAGAGGAAGGAAAAATCATATTGGAACCTGGAGCAGTCACAGAAATAAGAACCCGACAGCTACGAAATCGATCAATTTCAGAGTATCTCATCAAGTGGAAGAACTTACCCGCTAAAGATTCCACATGGGAGGACAATAATTTTATACAGAAGCATAAAGAACTACTCAAGCATTGAGGACAACGCTTTTTGAAGGAGAGGGGCATGTTAGGCCCCTATACTAGCAGTGTAACCCCTTATTGTTATTAGTACAACCCACTTATTATATTGATGTACCCATGTAGTGCCCATATTGTTACTATTGTGCCCCATAGAAGCCCACTATTGTTATTATTGTGCCCTTACATTATTATTGTTATGTCGGCTCTGATTATGTTATGACCCCTTAGACTCCTATATATAGAAAGGAGATCTTTTCATTTGTATCATCCAAGAATTGCTCATTTATGTAATGTAAAGGAGGTTGCCCCCTCGAAGAGGCTGAATTCTAAGGCGTGGATCTCTCTTTTCTATCTTTTTGTGAGCTGGTTTCATAACAAATTCAACCATGATAACTTTCAACAAAGACTTTGACCTTCAATGATGACCTTCGACCTATAGTTTAACATATTTTTTCGCACTTTTCCTTCTTCAGATTGATGACATGTCTTCCTTCCAAATGATCTCAGTTTATTAGGGTATTTATAGTTGTTGTTTCATATAATATTGAGCCAACATGAATGATTGATAGGTCGACTTGTATGTTAGGTCCCTATAATACTAGTATATTCCCCTTATTGTTATTGTTAGTGTAGCCCCCTATTGTAATGTATCCCCCATTTTGAAATTGTTGTGCCCCACAAAAGCCCATTATTGTTATTGTTTTGCCCTGCTGTAGCATTTTTTGGTTTTGGTAAGTTAGTATCAATTAGTCAAAAAATGAAAATATATTTAAAAAAAATGTTAAGTTAGGATATGGACAAAAATAATATTAAATAAAAAATGTTAGGAATATTTGATAGATAAGTCAATATCAAATAAAATGTTAGAATAGATGCCCTAAAAAAAATGAAGGCACAAAAAAAATGTTAGGCTAGAAATAAAAGAAAAATGATAAATTCTGGAAGTGTTGCAAATCCAAATGCCACTACTCTTAGTCAATTTTATTTTTGCAAATAAAGGGTGTGTGCAGATTGTTTAAATGCCACACTATTTCATACAATCCAATTGTATAGTTTAATCATGATTGGGTTTGATTTAAATTGTCTGTCAATAGGTAGCAATTAAAATTGGCTCAACAGTTTAATCTGAGCCAATGGAGGAAATAAGGGATAGAAGTAGGTTAGTCATTAAAAGGAAAATATTGAGTTGCTAGACTAAATGCACTCGGAGAACTAAGTGAGAAAATGTTAGGAAAGATAAGGGTAGGTAGACAAATAGAATAAAATTGGAGCATGAAAGGATTTTATCCTAAGTTATAACATTGCAAAGATGTGGATATGGTATGAGTTTTAAATAACCATAAATCCTAATTATCAATGTAATTATGCAAATATTCTAACTTCATCCATTCATTCGCCCAAAATTGTCACATCCGCCATAAATCTTGACCCCACCATCACTTTCCACCTTCATTGTTAAATCCCATTCATCTTATCTTACATCCCACACACTCCCCTGAAATTTGATGGCCCACATTGCTCCTTGGCCCTCAATTGCCGTTTGAACTTTATCAAGGGGGGGGGGGAATGGGAAGTTTTGGAAACCACCCTCTAAAACTGTTTTTCCCCCGTTCTAGTCTTTCGGGACTTAAAATCCCGAAACCACTTACCGCTCTAACTCACTCCCGAATGCGGTTTACATTTGACCGTTTACCGCCGCTCCCACATCACTCTCCAAGTCCGCTCCATGTAATTTCATCCGTCCAATCAGCGACCACCTATCCATTATTCATTCAATTCGCAACTCCCGCAAATTTATGCCCCATAGACCCATTTATCAGTCTCGTTGGATAATTAATAAGGATTTATCCATTCATTAAACATCTTGTTGGCATTATGAGACAAGCGTTGTACTTGATGGCAACCCTCTCATAGAAGAACATCTCAATTACATATAACTAGATCAATCTACAGATGTGACTAAATACATGGGATGCAAGACAGCTCAAAGGAACAAGAAGATCAAGTTCTAAGTGTGACAAGTTAGCTTTGCCATCAAGTCCAAAGGGGGAGATTGTTGGCATTATGAGACAAGTGTTGTCCTTGATGGCAAATCACACTGATGACAAATTATAGTGCAGAAGGATAGCAGCAAGGAATTTATGATCAGACTATAAGAAGAAGAGAAAATTCATATACGCAGGTTCATTAAGCCCAAGTCGCGTATACACGCAGGTTCGCTATATACCAAGTCGCGTATACGCAGGTTCGCTATATACCAAGTAGGGTATACACGCATGTTCATGAATGGAAAATAGCGTACGTGTCGGAAAGCTTACTTTTGGTCCGTGGTAGTTAGTCCTCGGTACTTGAGCCTATGTTTTTGGACCAAAGTATTTCGACAGACGTGTTGATCCCTAGTATTTAGTTGATGGTATTGTTTTACTATGGTTTTGGACCGTGGTATTATGAAAGGCCTAAACCTATATAAGGAGAAGATCATTAGGCCAAAGGAGTGTGAGTGAGTAATGAATATCTGATGAAGTGTGAGATCCAAATGCTGGTTATGGGTTGATGATCTGAACCATAGTTTCACTCATGTGGAGGATGATGAACTATGGAACGGGATCTCAAGGCTTTGAATGATTATCTTCATATGGTTTGACTGTGGATAGACTAGATCTATTGACGCATGTTTATTGTTATGATCTGGGTATGTTTTGATGTCTGATATAGCTGCAGAATTATAAGTTAGGATTTGCAGATCTGTACGCAGGTTGTCTTTGGAAAAAGGGCGTATACACGCAGGTTGGGTTTGTCCAAGTAGCGTATACAATGTGAAGTATGATATTTGAAGATGAAGTTGGATCTGGTTACTGTTATGTTGTCTATGTTGTTGACAGGGTTTCAGTGATTCAGTATTGGGTGATTCAGAGATTGATGATGCAGGTTGTTTTATGGATCCAGTATGAAAATGTATGAAACGTGGTCCCGGGAAGATCGTAGAGTTCAGTAGGCTAGCACCTACGTACTGGTAAACATATCAGCCAGTACAAGAGTCAGGGGGTTGTACCTCCCTTCCAGGAGCAGCTGGAGAACGAGTAAAGGTTGGAGCATTTTGTAGGCAGGCACCTACGTACTAGTAAATGGATCGGCTAGTACAAGAGCTAAGAGGGTTGTATCCCTCTGCAGGTTGTAGCCTGCGTGCTGGTAAAGGACTGCACCAGTACATTGTAAAAGAAGTTTCTTATTAAAGGAAGATAGAAACAAATTGCAGCAGGTGGTTTTCACCCACATTGGGTTTCCACCTTATATCATGGTGTTCATGTGTGTGCCTTATGTGTGATGATCTGTTCTATTATACTGCACCTGTTTACTGTTAATATGGTTAATAATGTTCTGATGCATTTACTGAAGATAAGCTAACTGAATCATAAGATTACTGCATGTACGCTAGTTGCCCTTAACGAAGTAGCGTATATACGCTGATATCCTTAACTGAAGCTGCGTGTATGAATCTGAGTATGAAATTGAAATTTTTTTATCTGATCTGATAATACTGATTCACCCCCCCCCCTCTCAGTATTATTTCCAACACATCCTTGCTCCATTTTTGTTCATTATAAACCCGGTTCCTTCATGAAAACCGTTACACAGTATATTTCTGAAAATTAGTTCATCACTGGAGATTTCTTGCTTGCAGCCTAAACGATACACTCATCATTCAATCGAATTCGTCATTCTGTTCAGAACCAAGCTGACCAGATCCACCTATCTACTTTCAGTTATATATATATATATATATATATATATATATATATATATATATATATATATAGATATTATCACTATGTTTCAGACTGATTTCTTCCATTCCTGTCACTTTCAACCTGTAATTCACTTTACAAGATGCCTCCTAAGGGAAAAGAAATTTCTGAAATCCCAAATCCTCTCATTCATCCACAAGTTGACTTCCATCATACTCCCCTGGTCAACAGAGATTGTAAAATCATTGAGTCTTCCTCCCAATTTGATTTATATGAAATTTGCTGCTGGATGGAAGATCAATTAGTTGATCAGATAGATGGAATAGGACTTTGGGACTCCCACCTTCCTCATTACATTTTCCCTCAAATACACAGAGCACCTAAATTTTTCAGGAAATTCCATGAATCCTATGATCCCAATCAAAGAGCAATCATTTCACCCACATGAGAGATCCTTTGTTTCATCAATGATGATTCCATTGAAAAGGTGTTGCAGGCCCCAACTATGGTACCAACCCATCCTTTTTATCATGAAAGCCTGATGAAGCCTATCAAAAGATAGATTTTACTAAAAGATATCAAACTCTTGAAATTTTCCTAGTTGTAGATAGCCCTTTGCCTAAAAGAAACCCCCCTATGATTCATCCATGTTCCCAGACAAAACCAAGAAAATCACCACCATTATGTCTTATCTGCTTGGTTATAATTCTGATCAATATGTTAATGAATCCATCTTAGGTTTCTTATCTATCTTTTCTGTTGATTCCAAACCCACTTTTATTTATAACTTCAGCCAATTCCTAGCTGAAGCCATACATGAACAATTTGTCTAGTTTAACACTGAAGAAGTATCCAAGTATGCTTCAGTGCTTTTTTACCTTTTTATTATTTTCAGGGAGACAAGTTTCCATTCACCTTACAGAAGCTAGATGAGGAAGGCAACCAACAATCAGTGATCTTTTGGACTTCAATGGGAATGAAGGAGAAGGAAGAATTTACATATAAACGGTTCATAAAATTGTTTATTCATCCAGCTATTAGTCTTATGATCAGCAATCCAGTGCCAAGAATCAGTGAGGAAATTGTGAAAGTACTGCAGCTGGTTAATCAAGCCACCATAGGAGATTGGTAATTTTTACAAAACTATATAGAAATTAGAGTCTATGATTGTGAGCTTCCACCCTACAAACTTCCTAAGTTCCTCCCTATCATAATCTTTGCATTGGAATATATTAGGAAGAGGTTAAATGCAGATGAAGTACATTTTGTGGCTACAAAGAAGAAATCACAATTTTAGCTAAAGGCTCAGGTTGGTCCTTTCATCTACAACACTAGAGCAGCAGGAGAAGAAGCATACAGGTTATTGAAGGAAATGAAATTTGGCCTCAACTTCACTTGGTCTTATGACCCAATGGAAGTAATTTCAAAACTTAGGGTTGAAAATAAATTCATTGCATACCACCGTACATCCAGGCTTGAAATAGAGCAGTACAAAAATCAATTAGAATGGAAGGAGAACACCCTTTAAGAAGTAGAAGAACAAGTAGTCTCTACTTCAAATTTACAAAATCCACTTGCACAGGAAAAGACAACCAAGCGAGGAAGGGAAGAACAGTCATCCCCTACAACTGAAGCATCAAGCCAGGGCTTCAGAATTGTGCATAGAAAGAAGAGACCTAGGATCTCTGTGAAGGTTAGTGCAACAAATGAGCCATAGAAAACAACATTTGATGGACTTGGGGAGACTTTACTTTTTACACAATCTGGTGGACAATCTACATAGCCCCCCACTCATTCCACTGCTTCTCAGGAACAACAGATGATTTCGACTAGTGGAACTAGTCAGAAGGACAAAGAAGATGATATCTTCCATGATTTCGGTGAAATTAAGAAGAAAAAAGAGGAATTGAAGCTAAAAGCTTATACTGAATTCTGGAAACATTCTTCCAGTTCTCAAGCTAGACTTATTTCAGTCTTTGACTCTAAGAAGGGTAAGATGCAAATGGCTTTCTTACAATCTCAAATTCCACAACCCAGGACTCCTACACATTATTCAAAGAAATCCTCATCTGAGTTTAATGTAAAATATGTACATCCAATTGACCAAATTTAGCTGCACAAAAAAACTGGCCAGATGATTTCTTCCACTTTAACTCATACTGCCATGAGTTTGTCAAAGCTGTAGGTCACCCTGGCTAATACACAGTCACAAATCAAGTTGGAAAAAGTTTCCTCACTGGAAAAGGACACCAAAGTCAAATTATTGGAAGATCTGGTGCTGAAGATGGGATACGATCCCTCAAATATAGATGTTGCAGAAGAACTTGACAAGAAGAAAAATGTTGAGCTCTCGACATTAAGGAAGCATCTCAAACTGCCAGCTTCCAAGGATCCAATTACCAAGGAGATTGAAGAAACCAAGAGTCAGAAATATGACACGATGAAGCTCATCATGGAACAAAATATGCAAATAAAATATATGGAGGAGAAAATGGAAAATTGGTCAGAGAGAAAGAAGAATTTGTGAAGAGGACTCAAATTCCAATGGATGTAGTTCCTCTTTCAGCAGTCTCTATAACTAGAGTTTCTACTTTAGGCACAGCACCAACTACAGTTACAAAAGAAGGAGCTGAACAACTTGCAGAAGTTGCTCAGAATCTGTCAATTCAGACAATTGAAATTAAGAAGTTGTAGGATGAACTGAAGGAATTAAAACATATGAAGGCAGTTGAAAATAGTTCACATGCAACCGAGTTGCAGAGGACAAAAAGTCAAATTGAAGTTTTGTAGAAGGAAATCAAAGAATCTTACCTTGGAAACAAACTGGGTTTGGAAAAGGAGATTCTATGGGAAGAAATTACTGAATCGGTCAAGGATATTTGGCCCTATATCAAGATAATCTTTGATCAAAAATATTTTTTGGAGAAAGTTGGAAGCTATCGAAACTATCTCCAAGGAAATTGAGGACATGCCAGAAGTTGTCGCTTAGGTAATCAAGTTTTTGAATTCTAAAGACAGCTATGAGCTTGAAGAATTAGGTATAAATGACAGGACAACAACCATACTTGAAGTGAAGAAAATCATAACAAACAAAAACCTCATTCTTCAGTTGGAGGAAAAATGCAACAATGTTAATGTCATAGTTCAAATATTTTTTAGTCGGTTAGAACTGTTGACGAGCAAGGGTTTACCCTCTATGCTTGTGATAAACGACAAATTAAAGCCCATTGAAGATTATGTTCGAAAGCTTACAGAGGTGGGTACCAATGCAACTTCCATTTCAAACATAAGAGGTGTAGCAACACCAAGGGTTGTGTTGAATGCACTCAAAGATTCATTTTTCATTCTAGATGAAATCAGACATATATTTCTAGTAAAACCCACTTTTACTAAATATACAGAGATGGATGGAGTTTATAGAAGGGTAACTAAGTTATCTATCCCAAATAAGAAACGATGGGAAGAGTTAGCTGATTTACTTGACTAAAAGGGTGATCAAACAACATTCAGTATTTTCAGGAAAAGTCATCACCAATTCAACAGTTCTTAGTTTTTCCAACAACAGTCATCAACAGCTCAGCACAAAAATAGTGACAGATCGACTACCAATTTATATTCTTGATTTTATATTTATCTATTTTTGTAAAATAGTTTAAGATATTTTCTCAGTTCTAAGCTTGTATAAATAACTCTCTTCCATGAGTTATTAAGGGTTGCACCCTTGAAAGAAACATTTGTAAGCATTGAATGTACTTGGATTTTTCTAAATCATTAATACAAAGGCAAATGATTCTGAGTTTCGATTCATACAGTTTTGTGTTCCCTGTAAGTTTTCCAGTTTCCATTCATTGTGTTCTTTCTTCATATTCTTAAGTTTTACAGAGATAAATAGGTAGGAATACTTGTGTTTCAAGTTACTCCTATAAGCTTCTGAAGTGGTAACCTTTAAAGAGAATGAATTATATAAATTGTTTGTTTAATTAATTCCCTCTAAATCATAAAATCATCAGCGTCTTTTGTAATCTTAGGCATATTTTGTTAAAATTTCTGAACATTGTTTGAAGGTTTTCTTACTTATGATTATTTAATTTTCTATTTGAAACTTGTAATAGTCATATCATATTTTAGTTTCTGCTCATCACTAAACAAGTTATATCACTGTGTGGATTTTAATAGCAGCCCTCTGTTTAAATATTAATACTATTCAAAGGGTTAGGTATGACTGTTTTATATCTGTTTCATACATTGGTCCTCCAAAATTAAAACAAAACCCCCCAAAAAAAATATCTTAGATGCCCTGCCACGGTAGCTGATGATTATCATCTCAGAGATACAACATCAATCTGGCGTCGTTGATGGGGACTCAAATTTCATTAAGTTTTCCTTAGTCAACGATATTATTTCTATTCCTTTAAGGTGATTAAAGGTCTAGATAGGTCAAAATCCTTCACCTCACAACTCCTCTGTACCAAACTGGCACCTTTTAAGCACACTAGATCCCATTCTGAATCTGACATAGTTAGTCCTCTGTCAGATCCAGAAAGACTTGTGAGAAAAGCCAGTTCTAGAAGAAGACATCAACCATCTTCTTCTACTTTAGCCTTGCATTTTGAAGATACATTACAATTTGATCCCTATAGTAACATTCCATCCAATCCAGAGTACACTCACTTATCACCAAGGGTTGCTGAACTCTTAGATAGGGGAGTTGATTTCAAATCAGCTTTCCTTATTCATTCACTTGAATCTCATCTAGAACCCCCACTTCCACCAGGATCACCTAAATCTGAGTCTGACCTGGGTGTTCATTTACCTGAATACAAACCTACAGACTTTCTATCCCAACAACTTATTCATTTCATTCCACCTATGAACAACCAAAATCTTCTACTTCTAAACAACTTGAAGGGACCTTTGATATATATTCAAATCCACTCTTTGAAACTGAAGAGGATATTCACTCTCAGGTCCACAAGTTGGTTATTAAAACTCATTTAAAATCATTTAGGAAATCTCCACCTTCTTTATCTCCTCCTTCTTCACCCCCACATAGTAATTCACCCCTTCTATCACCATCTTCCTCTTCCCTATCACCATCTTCACAAACATTTCATACATCATATTCTATTATGGCATTCCAAACCATTGTACATGCAAGATATGCAGCTTTAGTTTTACCTCCAGTCCTTGATGCTTTCCCTAATGGATATTTAAAGCACCTTCCTAGATATAATGGAGAAAATGGTCCCTCAGTTGAGGATCATCTTCAAGCATTTCTAGACTTTGCAGATAACATGAACATAGAACAAGAAAATGTTTACATGAGGTTGTTTGTTCAGTCCCTTGAGGGAAATGTGAGGACTTGGTTTAGGAAGTTACCTGCAAATTCCATTAGAAACTGGGAAGAATTAACAAATATATTCAAAAATCAATGTGGGGTGAAAAAAGATGCTCTTTACTTTTTGACTGAGTTTGAAGAACTTAAAAGAAATTTTGGTGAACCTATCTCTAATTTTATCAAAAGGTTCAACAAACTTTATCATAAGATGCCCCCTGATTGCAAACCACCTGGAGCAGCAGCTAAATCTAGGTTTTCAAAAGCTTTTGAAGATGATTTTGATGTGATGTTAAGAAAAATAACTTCAAGGACTCTTGAAGATATGCAAGCTAATGCTATAGAGGTGGAAGCAACTAGGTCTACCTCAACCACTCTAAAAGCTAAAGAGGAAAAGGCCCAAAGAAAACTTAAATCAAGTCAAGAGGCCTCTACTTCCTCTAAGACTAAAACTAAAGATTCTAAAATAGATGAGATAACTTCACTTTTTAGAAATATATCTAATATAATTTCCAAGATTGAGACTCAACCTAGAGAAGTTCAACAAATGGTCACTCGACCCTAAAATCAAAATCATGGTCAATACAAAAGAAATCCACCATTACAAATTCTTCAAAGGCCTAGTAATGATAAACAGGTTCCAACTCCTTCACTGATATATGATCATCATCCTGATGACAATACTATGACTATCACTGAAGATATTAACAATATGGATACCTCTTTTGGTGAGACTGCTATTATTCCTCTCTCACAACAAAAATAGGTTCAACAAGATCAAGACTCCTCATAGGCTTCCAAATACCATGCCCTCTTTGAATTCCTAATTGCAAAACTAAACAAAATACATGATCTTAGGCCCAGACCTGGTCCTGGAAGACCTCCTAAGGAACCTCCAACAATTGAACCTTATACCAAAGCTGTTGAAACTCAGACAACTATTATTAGACCATCAAATCAGTCAATTGATACTACTCAAATTGAAAAATTGTTTTAATTGCATTTAATGTTGAAAAGGAGTTAGAAAGAGTTAAAATACCTATACCACTTTCAGAACTTTCCAAAAACTCTGGATATAAAAATCAAGTCTCCAAATGGATACAAAACACCTCGGTTGATGCTGAAAGTGATATCATTAGCCTTCAAGATGAAAAATCAGTAGTTGTCTTTGGTCCTGGCTCATATATGGTAGATGAAATGGTACCCCCTTTCTATGTGACCCTTAAAACAAATGATTCTATGCTATACAATTGTATGCTTGATTCTGGAGCATCACATAATCTCATGCCAAAAACTATCATGGACCATTTAAATCTCAACATAACTAGATCCTATCATGATTTGTACACCTTTGACTGCAAAAGGGTGCCTTGTCTAGGATTTATTAAGGATTTAGTAGTCACTCTCGCCCAAATCCTAGTAAAAAGTGTAGTGTTAGATATAGTTGTTGCAAATATCCCTCCCAAATTTGGAATGCTCCTTTCAAGGTCTTGATGTTCTAAATTAGGGGGAACTCTTCAGACGGACATGTCTTATGCCACTATTCCAGTTTATAGGGGTGTTACACAACATTTTGTCATTATCCCTGTACACCTCATTCCTTGATCCTGGAGGACCTTTACAGTGAACCCTACATGCTTTCCCTTCATGAAGAAACTCCCATTGTGTCCCTTTTCATGAGCAGAACAATTCCTTCTTGCACCATTTCCCAAAAATCTTCTGTTTTTCCCAGTTTACAAGACCGACGCTAATGACCCTTGTCCTCCTCACACCGATATGTAGAGATTAACACTGTCCCTAGAGCCGACCAGAGCGACTGAGCTTTGTTCCAATCACGCCGATCCTATTATGGAATTTTTTTTAAATAAGGAGCTGAAGCTTCCAGCTTTAGAATCTTCATAACGGAAGTCTGGTAAATGGCTTGGCTAGATGGGGTTGAGGATGTCAGTTTAGGCTCCTTTCCCCTATAAGGATGGAACTACCTCAAGAGATAAGACCTTCTCCCATGAGAAGAGGATCCATCTCCCATCCATTCATGCTATATAAACCCCCTTTTTTCCCAAGCACAAGCTAGTGTTAATGTTGGTGTGCTAGTGCTAATTAAGTTTGGAGTAAACAACAAGTTATTCATAGTTGTAGCTCTCTAGTTGTGTGAGGGGGAAGTGTGAATTTGGTTTAGTGTGAAGCCTAAAGGGAAGGGCCTTAAAACTATCATTGTTGAGGCCACCATGGAATGCTAGCAGAAGTGTGTGGGAACCTGGTTTTGTCATAGGAGAATGACAACGTCAAGACAATGGTTGTAATCTCTTCTTGATTCAATATATATGCAACTATTGATTGATTTCCTACATGATGTGTCATCTTGCATGTTCATGGCTTAATGTTTCTTGACTTGTTAAGTAGCTTGAATTACAATTTGTCTATTATCACGGTTGTTGTTTGCTGTTGTTTACTTGTTTCAGGCGTTTGAAGAAGGAAACAAGAGATAACTGGAGTGAGCAAGCAAGGTCATCACCAAACGGGATAAGCGTACTAAGAGGTAGGCCCTCTTAATTGGTTATAACCTAAGGAAATCTTCCATAGAATGTATCAGTTATGGCTAGACCCATTATCGGGTTAGATGAATTGTTTGTGTTCACACTCATAATTTTACTTCACCACAAATTGGCGACCATACTGGGGAACTAATCCTTTTGTTTGTTTGTTTGATATTTCATGGTTTTGTGTGAACTTTTCTAGTTCCATTTTTTCCCTTTGGTTCTATCTGTTTTCCTTTGCTTACTAGTCTGAGTTTGAAATTCATAGTAGCAAATCTGGTCCCATCTTAAAAAAAAAAAAATTTCTTAGCTTCCTTGCTCAACGCGCTTAATTAGTTGATAGTTGCGTCGATCAGCGCAATATACTGAGAAACATTCACGCCGACCTCCTTTTGGCACTTTTTTCAGTTAGGTAGTCACGCCGATGCCTGTAAGTGAATATTAGGGCTTGTCCCAAATCTTGGCCAGTGTGTTTTTCTCTCATGATTTCGACCCCGTCAAACTTTTAGACCATTTTCTCCCTGACTAGAAAATCGCTTTTCATTTCTTTTATCTGCTTGTTGATTTGTCATCTTTCTGCTTGATTTCTTGGGTCATTGGATGGTTAGTGGCACTAGGTCATCTAGATTGTCATCCATTCAGTTGATTGTGAACTCAATGAGTCGAGTTGTTGGTGCATTTACAACTTCCATTTCGTTTGCGGTCCTGCTATGGCTTTGAACCCCATTACACAAGTTTGAAAAGTTTTTGTTTACTTGTTTGAACGTTTCTTTTCTGGCATGGATCACATTTCTTGTCTTTTTTTTGGTAAAGTCGGTGTTTCATTAGTCTTAATGAGTTTTTGTTTTCGTGTTTTCATTTGCTTGAAGAGCTAATTGTCTTGAAAACTTTTTCATTGAGGTGTTGTATGCGAAAAATTCATTTCATCATTTCATGAAAAGTGTGAAATTCTAGTTTGTTGCATCAGTATGCTAGGGTAGTCAGCATCATTAAAGACTAGGATTGCATTGGCATTTGAAAAGAAAAAGAACTCTTTTTGCTTTTGGAAGGACTATTAGAAATGTACTTGTCAGGAAATTAGGAATTGGAATGTATTTTTCATTAGTTTATTTTCTTGTAAAGTGAAGTAGTGAAAAATCATTTTGCTTTCAGTTGCTTGGTCATTTGCATTTGATTGTGTGTTTTCTACCCTCTCTAGTGTAGAAAATTCATCGAATTTAAAGGGTCTTGTCTCATTTAGTTGCATTTTAGGGTTTTTTGAGTCACAACGCTAAGGCCTGAAAACTGAGACATAACTCAAGATAAACTTTAAAACAAACTCACTTAACCTAAGGTGCATTTGAAATCTAATGATCACATCTAGAAGGTCTAGGCTAGAGACGTGTTTCGGCGTCTTTAAACTTAGCAGCTGTCGTTAGCTTCGGCACTAGACAGCACTAGTACGGATTTGTCCTCCTTGTACCATCGAGTATATAACAGGAGACCCTCCTCTAGGCTGCAATCCTTTATCCATAGAAAGCCGATTCGGCCGCCTTGCAAACGTGTTATAGATCTGATCTGAAAATATAAGACAATGCAAATAAACCAAGAAACAATAAGATAGAAATATATAGAAATGCTTCTTTATTGATCAATCCCTTAAGGTAGGGCAACACCATACATTCACTCCTTAAGGAAGGAGAGCACTCCACAAGCCATATGCCTGTTCATACAATAATCCTTGACCTCTCTCAATGGGGAGTCTCTGGCCTCTCTATAGGCCTCATACATACAATACCATGGTTCCATCAATACCATCTATCTAATACCATGGGCCCATTACATTATTACTAACTATTTGTGGTCCCTTACATGATACGGGTTAACCACCTTATTTATTACTATGGCCCATCCCATTATTACATTATTCCCTTGGGTACCTCCTTTTGTAACCCATATTATCCCCCCTAGGTATACTACATTCCACCCTCCTTAACATGTTTCGTTCCTAAAACATGGGAAGAACACAAATAATAAGATCTACTCAAAAGAGTAGTCCACTAGTACCATGCACGTGCATCTAGCCATCCAAGAGAAAGGTGAACCCTCGATATCGCTGGTGCCTCGCTCGCTTGAGATGGAAGTTTACCTTGGTAGCTCTTCTGTGTTGATGTGTAGTAGGTGGATCTTCGCTCCTCTCTATCTATCATGCGGGGGTTTTTGTCCTTGTGGCTAATTCGTTGCCATGTTGTTGGTTGTTTTCTTGCAAGGTGATGTGGGTGGTGATATGATGAAGTGTTAACCAACAATGTATCTTTCTTTAATTCACCACCTAATGGAGCTTGATGGGTATCTGGTACCTGTTGTGGTGCCTATTGTTGTTTCTTATCTTTCAATATTACTTCAACCACTGAGTCCCCCTCTGATGTAACATTTTCTGCTTCAGCCTCTACCTGTTTTTCTGGTACCTGGTTTGATGTTTGTGTGTGGTTTTCAACCATCAATGGCTCATCATCTGATATGTCAGTCCCTGGAACATCTTCTGCTTCAGCCTCTGTGGACTCTACCTATTTATTGATGGAAATATCCTGTAATGTAATTTTCTTCTTTTTATACTAGAGCTTCAGGAATTTCTTCGGCACATTAATATTGATAGTACCCACGGATTCCATCCAAGGATATCCCAAAACAACATCCATGTTATCCAGATATGAAGTATAAAAATCACCATGCAACACATACTTATCCATAGAAATCTTCAAATCCTTATAAACTTGAACATCCTCATCATCAACCTGTGTGTTTTCAATGTGTTTCGCTGGAACTTGTAATTTTTTTGCCAAATTAACATTGATAAAATTATGCTGACAACTAGGATTTATAGACACAATGATCTTCTCCTTCTGAATGAATCTATGAACTCACAATAATGATATACCAGTAGAAAATAACCCCTTACATGTCTCATTCTTATGTTTTCTAGCATGATACCATTTGTCTAAAAGGACTCTTTCAAATTCTTCATCTGACAGTTTGGTCCACTGCTTGTTGTCAAACAAGCGCAACCATTTGGACGCCCCATCTTGGAAATTAAGCGGTACCATAGCCGTCCAAAATTTCACATATTTGAACTTTTGTCTCTCTATGAATTCTTCAATAGTAGGGCTATCATCTTTTCCTGTAAAATATAGCATCTCCATGAAGAGGGTTTGGGAAAAACTCACTTACTTGGCAAAAATTTTAAATGACCACAATTCCATCAATATTGTTCAGAATCCCTATTATGACCTATTTTCGGAAATGGAACAACCATTCTGCATCTTCCCATGTGGTAGAAATCCCGATCTAGGCACTGGAATTTCAGATCCGCGCTGCAACTGTCCCACCGTCACAAAAATTTCTGAAAAAAAGAGTTGATTTTAAATCAACGATATCTCCCTCATCCGGACTCCAATTCGATTGATTTCTTTTTTTGAACTTGGGTATTTTTTCACAAAAAATCTATATCTACAATTAGATTCTGTAGATTTTTCACTAGAACGTACAGATATGATCTGCAAACTCGCCGCCCTGAAAAATCTCTGCCACCCAACTGATTTTTAAATCAGCAATATCTCCCTCATCCGGACTCCGATTCGGCCAATTTTTTTATTTCAAACTGAGTATTTTTTCACCAACAACCCAGATCTGCAATTAGATTTTGCAGATTTTGCCCCAAATCATACAAATCTGATCTGCAAACTCGTCGCCCCGAAAAATGTCTGCAACACCACTAATTTTTAAATCAGCGATATCTCCTTCATTGGGACTTTGATTCAGCTGATTTTTTTTGAGCTTGGGTATTTTTTCACAAAAATCTAGATCTGCAATTAGATTTCACATATTTTTGACCAAAACATACAGATCTGATATGCAAAATCAGCGCCCCAAAAAATTCTTGTAAAGATAACAAAAAAAATATTCTCCACTTTGCCCAAGAAAGTGCTCTGATACCACTTGTTATAGATATGATCTGAAAATATAAGACAATGCAAATAAACCCAGAAACAATAAGATAGAAATAGATAGAAATGCTTCTTTATTGATCAATCCCTTAAGGTAGGGCAACACCATACATTCACTCACTAAGGAAGGAGAACACTCCACAAGCCATATGCCCGTTCATACAATAATCCTTGATCTCTCTCAATGGGGAGTCTCTAGCCTCTATATAGGCCTCATATATACAATACCATGGGTCATTACCATGGATCCCTCAATACCATCTATCTAATACCATGGGTCCATTACATTATTACTAACTACTTGTGGTCCCTTACATGATATGGGTTAACCACCTTATTTATTACTATGGCCCATCCCATTATGACATTATTCCCTTTGGTACCTCCATTTGTACCCCATATTATCCCCCCTAGGTATACTACAAAACATGATACACTGAACACAAAATTCAGGGAGATTTCCTGTCCATACTTCTCGGTTCGCTAGGAGGTATTCTGTAGTTCACGGTTGCTTAGTAATCCTTTTTACCTAGGCCATCTAGAGTAGTCATTTGCTCTTTTTGACTCATTAAACTTAAAAGATCATTAGAGTGTTTTTCCTTTCGATCTCATTTCCAATCGAAAGTGATAGAGTCATCTTTGTCTCTTTCTCGACTCTTAAAACATGAAAGAGAACCAGTCTATTTATGCGTTTTAATAAATTGATTTCCCACAATCTTATAACATCTGGTTAGTCTTTTTGGACCAAATTGTGAGTTTCCTTTAAAGAAATTTTAAAGCCTTGAAGTTTGTCTCTCTCTTTTCCTGTTAACTAAGACAAGGTCATCGCGGTTGAACCATCTAGCTCACCCAGTTCCTCTTCCTCCCCTCCATCTGAAAGATTGTCAGATCCTATCAGAGTTTGGCTTTGAGCAGCAGCATCCGACTACACTTTGGTGTGATAATAAAAGTGCCATTCAGCTATGCAAAGATCCAGTCCAACATCAGTGCAACAAACACATTGAACTGCACATGCACTTCATCAGAAAGCTCATTCACGACCATGTTCTTGAAGTGCAATATTGTTCAACAGATGATCAAGTTGCAGACATCTTCACAAAGGCTCTCACAGAGGCGAAGTTCACTAAACTTAGATTTATGGTTGGAGTTCAGGAAGTTGTCACTAAGGGGGGATAGGCTCTAGTGCCTCCTTCCTTCTCCTATTGTGTCATATTTGTAAATCCTTCAATCCTATCCCAAGTTGTTCTTAAGGGGGGATGTTAGGATATTCCGACACATAGGAAATAGTTAAGTACAACTTGGTCTAGTATAGAGTTAGGTAAAGTGTGTTTCTTTACCGTTGTACATATTGTAACTTACAATCCGACGGTCACGATATGTAGTGATCCGACGGTTCATTCTCTCCTCGGTATTACCGACACTTGATCCGTGGCTTGACACCCGATTGGTCCATGAATTCTATTTAAAGCGCATGGAGGGTCATTTGTAGGGTAATCTGTGTATGAGAGAAACATATGTAAATTTTCATTCTTTTATTAATAAATTGCCTGAAGTGGCCGCGTTGGCTCAGGCTGTGGACTGTTTCCCTCTTTGAGGGTTTTAACCACGTCAAAATACTAGTGTATTGATCTGCGATCTGGTTGTGAGCGGTGTCCTTTTGGTGTTCTGTCTGAGGAACTTACCCTGTAAATTCCTACATCCATCACATTATGTAAATATAACAACTTGATAGGAAATTTTGTTTGTACTATGAGCCTCAATGCGATTATGCTTTAACATGCTTTTGTTTTTTTAACCATAATACAAGTCAATGTGATATATGTTATGTTATTTCCACAATATTAGCTCCCACTCCACGTTAGAGTACCAAATCATTATCACCTTCAAAATACCAATATCCTTTGTAAATGTTGAGCTATGATCACCCTTATTTTTTAACATAAGTTCAACTAGTTGAATTGAAGCTACAAAAGTTTTTGTAATGTGTTGATGGTGTTCGAAATTCGTTAACCAAGGGGGTCTCCCTGATGTCAAGTCTTAATTAGACCTCACACCATTTGGAGTAGGAGCCCCAACTCAAAATATGGCTGGTTTCCCTTATCCTAAAGGATTTTCCTTCGCTGCCATTATTAACATAAGCGGTTACACAAACATTCTTTAAAATAGGCAAGTAAGTTGACACTTTGAGGCATACAATTGTGATGTATACAAGGTACTTTCACGGCAAGGAAAGAGAGAGTGAGCCTCTAGAAGTAGTACCATCCTAAAAGAAACACATAAGAGCATAAGATGATTAGTTAACCTGCAAAGTAGTTCACGAGACAACCACTATCATAAAACAAAATACAACACACCTTCAACAAGATAAATACAAAAGCCACCGAAATACTTCAATTTCCTTAGTACATATGAATGAAACATATACCACAAACATCTAAACAATAGTCCTATGATATTCACAATACATGCATGGAAATGTGTTGGCTCATCGAGCTTCATATATTCAGTGGAAGTGCCAAGATATACAAGTACAATGCTACCACACTAGCCCCAATAGTGGAACATTAAGTCACCACTTGCTCCCCCAAAGAAAGATCTTCTCTCCTATGCGGGAAGTTCAAGTCCCAAAATTCCATTTGCTTGAGTTATGAAGGTGTTTTTTTATAACAAATAAGGTGATTCTCCACCTCCCATGTGACTATTGACCTCCCTCATGACTCTTGAGCTTTTACAATGAATTTTTGAATTATCCTTTAAGCTTCTATATGACTTTAGAACTTAATAGTGACTCTTTATATTCCATGTGAGACCCTTGGCCTTCCACATATTTTACATTTTCTCATTTTGGGAAATTACACAATTACATTCCACAAATGATGTGGCAAGACATTATGACACATGTGACTCTTGAAAATGATGACATGGAACTTCATGATGATGTGACATTTCCAAGTGCTCCTTTTGTTGCTTTCTTTGCATATTCATGATGGATCTTGCATTTTCTTTGTCTTCATCCTCCAAGGGGCTGATTGATATGGAGTCTTAATGCAATATTGATCTTCTATCATAAGCTAGTGTCCCTTCATCTTCTTGCTCAATGAATTCTTCATGGTTCCAGCTTCACAAGTGTCTTTTAACATAATTTCCTTCTCTTCCTCTCTGAGCACCATCCTATCATGTCAAGATATAGTATCTGCAAATGAAATCCAATCATGACGAGACAACATCAGAGCAGAAATCCCCTAATCTAATTATCTTCATGAAATCCATTGATTGACATGGAACTGGGTATTGGACCGGGAGGAAGGCTCAGGGGTTGTGCAACGTGTAGTTCCAGAGGGCAGGAGCAAGGGACTGAGGCTTGCCACTGTGCAATGTGCAATTTTGGAGACCTAAGAAGGAGGATTCAGTAGTTGAGGGTCACAATGAGGCATGCTTTCCCACTATGATTGAGCAATGAAAAATTCTGGAGGGAAACTGGACATCTGCATTGCACAATTACGTAATTCAAGGAAGCAGAGAGAGAGACTACTAGCTGCAACTATAGAATGTGCAGAGAGAAGATGATTGGAAGGTTAAATTATGTAGTTATAGGGAGAAGGAGGCTAATCTTGAGCATTATGACTGTGAAATGTGTAGTCCTTGGAAGCAGTGACTGCGCATTGCATAGTTCTGAGAGGTAGGATAGGATTCTTGTGGTTTGAGACTACGTAATACGAATTTCAGGGAGGCAGTTTGGAAGGAGGTTGACAGGAGAAGGATCAATTGTAGAAAATGACTAAGACTGGGACCGAAGAGCAGAGGGATGGGCCCAGAACATGACTTGAACATTATCACACACTTATAGACAATCAACCACTCTATAAGGAAACACTTATCATCCAAAATCACCATGTCCTCATTAAAATGACAACAACACAACACTTACCTCCAAGTGCGACACTTAAGATATACTTTGCGACAATAATGGTGACACTAGTACGAAATTGCATGAAACTTTGGGAATAATTATAATACATGTCTATATGATAAATAGGACCCATTGGCACCAAAGTTGCCTCTTCGGCTTTCAAAACATGTGACACTTCCCATGCCAAAAGATGAAACTTGCGATGACACTTGCAAAAACTAAAAGAGAGTGGAAGCAACACATGCTATAGTGAAGAGAACGCAAAAGCGCCACTCGTATAAGTGAAAGCAAGCAGAAAATGGCAGTCGTAAAAGTGAGAGGACACTAATGAAATTTAAAGCGAACAAAAGCGACAATTAAGAACACTCACCAAAGAGATGATATAATCGCAACCAACAGTGGGGGAGCTGTCAATATTGGGATTGTACAGTGACTGTCAACAAGGATTGCATAGTCTTTGTCTCTAGGGACTGCACAATCACTGTCATCAGAGACTGCACAAGCAATGCCTCTTGGGACTATGCTGTCATCAACCATAGAGAACTGTGCAATGACTATTTTCAGCACATGTGCAGTTATTTTCAGCTAGGATTACACAAGGTTTGACTCTCTAATATACACATAGACTGCTAGGGTTGCTTGCAAGAAAAGTGCTTGTGAACGTATCGAAAGCTAGGGATGTGTATGCAAGTGACCCTGTTAGTTAAGAAACATCAGCAGACCATGATGTGACTAAAAGAAATTGAGGAACAAAAAATCATGGGATCACAAATAGGCTCCAAAATTCAAGTGTAAGAAAAATTTTGGAGGGTGTTTGACACGGCGACAACATAATGCTAACTATTTTGCTTCTTTTACTTGAAAACATTTATTTCCTTTCTAATTTAAACTATATGTTATTTTACTTGCACAATATGACCTCCCATGCTATATTAAAGTAACAAATTGCACAATATTACCTCCCATGCTCTATTAAAGTAACAAATAATCTCACCCCATGATACCCATATACTTATCAAACCACTGCCACATTGATTTCTTGACATGACTCCATTATGCTTTCAACCAATTGATTCAAAGCAACAAAATGTTTGGTAATGATAATTTTTTTTCTTATTTTAATTAAAAACATTAATCTCTATCCTAATTTAAATTATTTGATTTGTGTTGTATTTTCATTTCTTGTGAGGTTTTCAAATATCATCAGTGACAAAAGAAGATCATTCTCTTGGCATCACTTATTATATATCCATGTCACATCCCTTAATTTTTTTATGGATGCTTAAGAATTTGATAACACTTTTTTTTAGTCCATATTGCATTGATATCACATTTCTCAAATTCTATTGATGCTCTAGAATTTGAAACTTTTATCTTTTTGTTGAAATAACAATAAAAATTCTTCACAAATATCTCTAATATTTAAATTTTTCCTTTTATTAGATTAGATAAAGTTTTTTAATATATATATATTTTAATTAAAAAAATCAAAACTTAAAAATTACATTTCATTTCGAATTTTTATATCCATAATAATAATAATAAATAAATAAGTAAATCATTACTATATAATATATCACACTCTACAGAGATTTACAAATTTATACACAAGTGATAATTCCCTTGTCACCATATAATGATATGATACACCCTACACAGTGGTGTACACAAGTAGTCATTACCTTATCACTATGAATTTATCATTCCTTTATTGCTATGACTACCAATTTCTTCATATAACCACCCTGCTATAAAGAAACTCAACATCATCACTCAAATCAAAGTAGTTGAGATAAACCATGCAAATGGTGATTAAAATCTAGCAATAATTATCCATTTACAAATTCACATTCCCAAAAAAATCATAAAATTGACCACTAAATTCTTAAAATCAATTTCACCTTTTTCCATAAACCTTTTAAAGTGTTCTCAAGTGGAAAAACTTGTCTAAACCTATCTAGTGACCTTTTGAAAATGATGCCAAATGGAAAAACTTATCAAATAAAACAAAACATGTTGAAGATGTTCAAAAACCAATTAGATTTACAAATCACCATATTATTTTATAAATAAATAAAATGAATTTTATTTATTTATATATATATATAAATTAAAATGATTATAAAAAAATTGGTTATTTTGTTATTTAAATTTAATTTTTATTTAAATAAATTAATTTAAAATATTATAGCTCGTTTTCCTGAGAATAAGCCCCTAAATGAAAGTGTCACCTGCCCACAAGCGTTCTCTAGTTTCCACCGAGCACTTTTCATGGCATTTTCTTTAGGATCTCGATGCGGATTACCCATTTTGATGACTAGGAAAAGGTTGCTTGATATACAAATCCATGTTCTGCCCAAGACCTTCCATTCTTTTCAGATAACACGTTAAGGAAACATCGTGGGTTCAAACTTCAAATAGGACTCGGATGAACACCAACGACATTGCGCTAAATACTTCTGATAAATATGAAGGACATCTTGCTTGTTGCCTTGCAAAGATCAATACCTTTTTAATCAGAGAATGGATAGGGCACTGATTTCATTTCTTCACTAAGTAGGCTTAATCTCCGACAATATTAAGGGCATCCTAGTATGAGTTCAGGTGATTTTGACTGTGGTGTAGAAAGTTTGTGGCTCTCACATGAAGGCACCACTTCTGATACCATGATAAATACACTCACAAAAACATCAAAATTGGATAGTTATGTGATGTATATTATTAACAGATATATATATATATATATATATATATATATATATATATATATATATATATATATATATATATATATATATATATATAATTAACAAAATGCGCAGTTCTGGAGCCCTGAGAAGGAGGATTCTGCAGTTGAGGGTCATAGTGAGGCAGGCTTTCCCACTATGACTGAGCAATGCAAAATTCTGGAGGGAAATGGACATCTGGATTGTACAATTGCGTAGTTCAAGGAAGCAGAGAGAGATTGCTAGCCGCAACTGTAGAATGCGCAGAGAGAAGATGAATGGAAGCTCAAATTACACAGTTCTAGGGAGAAGGAGGCTAATCTTGAGCATTGTGACTGTGAAATGTGTAGTCCTTGGAAGTAGTGACTCTGCATTGCGTAGTTCCGAGAGGCAAGATAGGATTCTTGTGGCCTGAGACTATGTAATACGAATTTCAAGGAGGCAATTTGGAAGGAGGTTGATCGGAGAAGGATCAGTTGTAGAAAATGACTAAGTCTGGGACTGAAGAGTAGAGAGATGGGTCCAAAACATGACTTGAACATGATCACACACTTATAGACGATCAACCACTCTACAAGGAAACACTTATCATCCAAAATCACCATGTCCTCATCAAAACGACAACAACTAAACACTTACCTCCAAGTGTGACACTTAAGATACACTTTAGGACGATAGTGATGACACTAGTACGAATGTGCATGAAACTTTGGGAATAAGTCTAATACATGCCTATATGATAAATAGGACCCATCGGCACCAAATTTGCCTCTTCCGCTTTCACAACATGCGACACTTCCCATGCCAAAAGATGAAACTTGCGATGACACTTGAAAAAAATAAAAGAAAGTGGAAGCAACACATGCTATAGTGAAGAGAACACAAAAGCACCACTTGTATAAGTGAAAGCAAGCAGAAAATGACAGTTGTAAAAGTGAAAGGATGCTAATGAAATTTAAAGCGCACAAAAGCGTCAATTAAGAACACCCACATGAGAGATGATACGATCACAACCAATAGTGGGGGAACTGTCAATATTGGGATTGTACAGTGACTGTCAACAAGGATTGCGCAATCTTTGTCTCTAGGGACTACACAATCATTGTCATTGGAGACTGCACAAGCATTTTCTCTTGGGACTATGCAGTCATCAACCATAGAGCGCAATGACTATTTTCAACACATGTGCAGTTACATTCAGCTAGGATTACACATGGTTTGACTCTCTAATATACACATAGAATGCTAGGATTGTTTGCAAGAAAACTGCTTGTGAACGCATCGAAAGATAGGGATGTGTAAGCAAGTGACCCTGTTAGTTAAGAAACATCAACAGACCATGAAGTGACTAAAAGAAATCGAGGAACAACAGATCATGGGATCACAAGTAGGCTCCAAAATTCAAGTGTAAGAAAAAATTTAGAGGGTGTTTGTCACAATGACAACATAATGCTAACTATTTTGCTTCTTTTACTTGAAAACATTTATCTCCTTTCTAATTTAAACTATATGTTATTTTACTTGCTCAATATGACCTCCCATGCTATATTAAAGTAATAAATTGCACAATATTACCTCCCATGCTCTATTAAAGTAACAAATAATCTCACCCCATGATACCCATATACTTATCAAACCACTGCCACATTAATTTCTTGACGTGGCTCCATTATGCTTTCAACCAATTGATTCAAAGCAACAAAATGTTTGGTAATGATAATTATTTTTCTTATTTTAATTGAAAACATTAATCTCTATCCTAATTTAAATTATTTGATTTGTGTTGTATTTTCAGTTCTTGTGAGTTTTTCAAATATCATGGGTGAGAAAGGAAGATCATTCTCTTAGCATCACTTAATATATATCCATGTCACATCCCTTAAATTTTTTATGGATGCTTAATAGTTTGATGGCATTGTTTTTTTTTAGTCCATATTGCATTGATATCACATTTCTCAAATTTTATTGATGCTCTAGAATTTGAAGACTTTTATCTTTTTTTTGAAATAACAATAAAAAATTCTGCAAAATTATCTCTAATATTTAAATTTTTTACTTTATTATATTAAATAAAGTTTTTTTAATAATTTATTATTTTTAATTTTTTTATATAATTAAAAAAAATTCAAAACTTATAAATTACATTTTCATTTCTAATTCTTATAATAATAATAATAAATAAATAAATAAATCATTACTCTATAATATATCACACTCTACATAGATTTACAAATTTATACACAAATGATAATTCCCTTGTCACCATATAATAATATGATACACTTGTCACTATATAATGATATGATACACCCTATCACACTCTACATAGATTCACAAATTTATACACAAATGATAATTCCCTTGTCATCATATAATAATATGATACACTTGTCACTATATAATGATATGATACACCCTACACAATTGTGTACACAAGTCATCATTACCTTATCACTATGACTACCATTCCTTTATTGCTATGACTACCAATTTCTTTATATAACCACCATGCTACAGAGAAACTCAACATCATCACTCAAATCAAAGTAGTTGAGATAAACCATGCAAATGGTGGTTGAAATCTAACAATAATTATCCATTTACAAATTCACATTCCCAAAAATATCATAAAATTGACCATTAAATTCTTAAAATCAATTTCACCTTTTAAAATGTTTTCAAGTGGAAAAACTTGTCTAGTGACCTTTTGACAGTGATGCCAATTGGAAAAACTTATCAAATAAAACAGAACATGTTGGAGAGGTTCAAAACCAATTAGATTTTCAAATCACCATATTATTTTATAAATAAATAAAATGAATTATATATATATATATATATATATATAATATAATTAAAATGATTTGAACCAATTCATTTACAAATCACTATATTATTTTATAAATAAATAAAATGAATTATATATATATATATATATATAAATTAAAAAATGTAATTAAAATGATTATAAAGAAAGTGGTTATTTTTTATTTAAATTTATTTTTTATTTAAATAAATTAAATTAAATTAAAATATTATGGATTAAATAATAAGAAAATATTTTAAATTTTAAATTTACATAACATTAATCAAAATAGATAAAATACTAGTAGTTTTTAATTTGAAATTTATTGGATATTAAAATGACTCACAAAAATATCAAATTTATAACTATTTTACCATTTTTTTTATAAACAAATATCAATATCAATTTTTTTGTCTCAACTTAAATTAAAATGAATTAAAACACAAAAAAAAAACACTCAATAAATTTATATCATTTCTTTTACGATTACAATTACTTGTAAAATTTATACCATTTCATTTACGATTACAATTATTTTTAAAAAGACATTTATTTATTTATTTTTTCCAAATTTAAAAGGGAAAATTAAATATTAAAATGACACAAAATACCAAATTTATAATTATTTTACCCTTTTTATAAACAAACATCAATTCATTTTTTTGGTTTCGAACTTAAATTAAAATGAATTAAAAAACAAAAAGAACACTCAATAAATTTATACCATTTCATTTACGAAAAGGGTATTTTTTTATCAAATTAAAAAAATTAAAATCAAATTTTAAATTTGATCAATTTAATATAACTTATTTAAAAGATAAATATAAAATTATTTTTATCGATAACTTAAAAAAATAAAGATAGATTTCAAGAAGTACACATATTTTTTTCAAAAATAAAGATAAAGTTTAAGATCCATTTTTGGGTGATGAAATAGACAAGTTTGAAGGGGTGGGGCATTAATCACCCTCTTACGCGACAACAATGAAGGGGAAACGTGGTGGGTATGAAGGGCATGGTGGACTGCAGAGGAATGTTCTCGAAGTACACGAAGTTATTATCATATTGGTGATATCTCTTGAGTATAGTTGTTGCGATGGAGAGATGAGAATTGGGATTTTGGACAACATTACCTACTTGGTTCAATCGAGAGGCCTCTCTGGAGAGCCAAGTTGGTGTTTCGAATGGTGGAGAGCAACTACGGTGGAAGTTTGGCAGTATGAAATTGTTTTGTATACAACACTAGCTCAATCTGCAATATGGGACCCTGGGTCATTTCGAGTATGGAAGTTGGGTTATCTAGGTAGTCTGGCTTGTGGCTTCGACTTAGCTAGTAAGAGGCTCACCTCGAGGTTTAGAGTTAGTGATGTTGTGGCTATAAGAGAAGAGGATAAAGTCGTTCCTTAGGTAATTCTGCTACTCCTGCCTTTTACAAGGTTTACAATGTATGCTAGAATTAGATGATTTGTTGACTAATGTGAAGGTAACTCGACGAGCGAGAGACCTCCATTCTTTTTTAATTATAATGCATTTTGTGAATTTTGTTAGCATTCAATTTTCTAGGCTTGTTTCCTCTCTGGGGAGGGTGCTGCTATGAAGCTTGTCCTTGCTCTGGGGTATTGGGGAGGCAGCTTTGGGTACCATTCTTTCTTTGTCAACTCCTTTAAGGATACACCTTCAAGTCTATGTGTTAGTTAGGTCCATTGGTAGTGTCTCGAAAACATTTGGGGTCTCTGCATGGGTTGGGAGGCAAATCTACTGCATCAGGGCGAAAACAATTGGGATTGTCGAAACAGGTGGTGTACTTCCCTCACCTGGAATATCTAGTGTCTAGTTTATCTTTTGTCAATGGTGGACATGATACGTTAACGCGGGTGGGCTCAATGGGGTGTTGGCCCTTATGGCTTGCCAGGGGAGCGAGCCAACACGGCAAAAGTGTTGAACGAGGAAGGGGAAAACGTGGAGGGCAAGATGGCTCACGCCTGGGCCTAGTCTCCTAGTCACATGGAGCAGCCTACATTGTTGGCTTCGATAGTTGATCAGTTGCGGGACATCATAGTGAACTTGGATGCCATCTGTCAGCAGAGGTATGATGACCATAATGAGATTATTGCTTACAACAACAATTTTTAATACAACCAGGGAGAAATTCTAGAGCACCTTACTTTGGTGAGACATAGCCAACACTGCAATAACGAGCAGTGGGATGAGATTGAGGCGTGAATGACTCATATTGACTACCATGTTCACGAAGGGCATGGCCCTCTTATGGCCCTATGTAACACTCATGATCCGAACCCTTCCCCTGATATGAAATTTGCAGGTTGTCTCTTGGTTTTGTTTGTGTTTTGGGTTATATGGATATGTTACTTTTGGGACTCATGTAAAGACTGGAAACATCGTCTTTATTTTTTTTTGCTCTCTTGGCCAACAAATCCGATCGGAGTGAAGCCGGAAGAGCAGAAGGCCTCTCGAATGTATGTTGTATCTCTTTGATGAATTAATGAAAGTTTTTTTATCGACAAAAAAAGAAAATAAATTTTAAGAAATTTGATTCATCTGATTTATAGCATTTTAAAAATATAAAGATTAATTTAAAAAATGATTTTTTATAAAATTAAATTAAGGTTCTTTTAAAAAGTAAAGACAAAATTTAGGAAATTGATCCATCCTTGATTTATTTTATGGATCAAATTAGTGAACCTTTTAAAAGATAACGATCAAAATAAAAATAAAAATAAAAATATTTTGATTCAAATGTATACAAAAAAATTGATTTATTTAATTTACAACAATTTTCCAACATATGAAAAAAACAAAAATAAATCAAAATTTAAATGTTCATCTTAAATTAAGATGAATCTAAATCAATTAACATTTGAAGAATATCAACTTCTTTTTATCAAAATAAATCATGTAATTATAACAGACCCGTCTACTTGTGACAAATTCTTCAATTTCAAGGTGATATTATCTTATCAAACAAAATGAAAAAAGAAGAAAAAAAACAAACAAAAAGAATACAAAAATCCAAAAATAGACTAGAATTATATAATCGTGTCATGCATATTATTAACAAAATATACATATTAATACACATTTTCCTAACCCTTGGTTTCATGTTCCAAGGGGTGTTTTGGACTTCTACGATTTCTAGCCTTTGCTTGAGGCTTTTCGCCCTCCACTCAAGTGAATGTGCCAAAATCATATAGCCCCAAAGGATTATGTTTTCAACATTCCCCTCTTAATCTGTAGGGGTGTATATGAGTCCAAGAAGAGAGTTGAAATACAAAAGTGTATGGTAGTCAGTAGTTGCATGTGCTCTCTGAATGGTGGTTTAAGGAAGACCACAAGTCATATGAACTAGCAAAAGTCAAAATTTTCTATCAATGGTGGTTTAAAGTTGACCACCAACTCTGGAATTTGGCTCAAAGAATTTCCTAGAAAATTTTTGAATCGAGCTAGAAGTTGAAGTCTTCTATGAAGTGGAAGTGCTCTCTGATGATAGTTTAGAGATAACCACAAACTGAAGTAGCTATATGAAGTAGCAAAAACTAAAGTTCTTTGTTGATGGTGGTTTAAGGCTAGAGTCAAACCAAATCATGCTCAGGGAACATCAGTCTTTCTTTGAGTACAACTCTTACTTTAACATTGGCTAATTTTGGTTCTAGGCTTTGGCAGTGGGCTACGGTTTGGGTTGTGGCTCAAGCTCGCTTGATATATCTTTGAAGCTAGTGGCTAACCATCAATTCCCACCCTATCAGATACAAGGTGAGAAAATGAAGATATCTCCACTACAAGATGCATCAATAGTCGAGAATGAAATCTATGGTATGACTGATATATCTTCTGGGCTATTGAACACCATTTCCAAGAAACGATCCATCTAAGGTAAATCTTTTCTCTTGCAGGATTCTTATGTCTAGAACATATGTTTGAATGATGAATATGTTTCTCACAATGTTCACAAGGGTGAAGATCAAAACATTGATATTTCATGTGGCCAACTTAATCACAATGTTGGCTTCTATGAATGTGAAGTGATTGTGGAGTAGAATGTGGAGTAGGTGAATATGAATTATCTTGGAGAAACCCAACACTCTAAAATTAGATTGGTTTGGAGTAGTCTGGAATGTGAAAGGACCCATCCTTTCATATCCAAGACTAGTTCAATGCTTATTGTTAATAACTTCTTCCCAAGGTGCGATGGTGGGATTGGGAAGTGCAAGCGAAACCAATGCATCTTCATGTAAATCTACTCATGAAGTGGCCTCACTGATCTAATCAAGTGTTGGTTGCTAATGGTAATCAACCTGAAACTCAAAAAGAGAGTTATTCTGAACATACACCAATTCATAATGTTGTTCAACCACTGTAGTTCATTTCGTTGGAGTTGTGATTCAAGCTAAATAAACTCAAGCTTATCTTGAGCATCTTGTAAAAAAGTTCGAATGTTGGAGAGAGTGGTTTTGCCAATTTTCACTATCTATGAATAGTAGACTATTAGAGTTCATTTCATTGGAGCTATGATTGAAGTTGAAGAAACTCAATATTATCTGGAGCATCTTGCAAACAAGTTCAAACGTTGGAGAGAGTGGCTTTGCCAATTTGGAGTGTCTATGAATAAGAGACTATTAGATTGTTCATTAACTCGAATAACCTATCAATTCTGGCCATTTTCTTAATAGCTCAAGCTCAACAAATGAAAGGGGCCGGCTTCAATTGATAATGCACCCATTTACAATGTAAACTAATTGTAGGTTACAACTATTTTCCATCAATGCTTTAGATTTATTGATTACTAGCTTGATGATTTTAAGAAAGTCTTTTTATCAACAAAAAAAGAAGAAAATAAATTTTAAGAAATTTGATTCATCTTATTTATAACATTTTAAAAAGATAAAGATTAATTAAAAAAAAGTATGAAATTAAATTGGGATTTTTTTTTTAAAAGTAAAGATAAACTTTAGGAAATTGATCCATACTTGATTTATCTTATGGATCAAATCAGTGAACCTTTTAAAAGATAACGATCAAAAATTAAAATAAAAAAATGATTCTTATGTATACAAAAAAATTGATTTATTTAATTTACAACGATTTTCCTATATATATATCTATATATATATATATAGATATAAATGGTCATCTTAAATTAAGATGAATCTAAATCAACTAACTTCGAAGAATATCAACTTCTTTTTATCAAAATAATCACGTAATTATAACAAAGCCGCCTATTTGTGACAAATTCTTAAAATTCAAGGTGGTATTATCTTATCAAATAAAATGAAAAAAAAAGCAAAACAAAAAGAGTACAAAAATCCAAAAGTAGACTAGAACTAGATAATCGTGTCATGCATATTATTAACAAAATATACATATTAATACAAATTTTCCTAACCCTTGGTTTCATATTCCAAGAGGTGTTTTGGACTTCTACGACCGCTAGCCTTCACTTGAGGCTTTTCGCCCTCCACTCAAGTGAATGTGCCAAAATCATATAACTCCAAAGGATTATGTTTTCAACCTTCCCCTATTAATCTGTAGGGGTGTATATGAGTCCAAGAAGAGAGTTGAAATACCAAAGTGTATGCTAGGCAGTAGTTGCATGTGCTCTTTGAATGTTGGTTTAAGGAAGACCACAAGCCATATGAAGTAGCAAAAGTCAAAATTTTCTATTGGTGGTGGTTTAAATTTGACCACCAACTATGGAACTTGGCTCGAAGAAGTTCCTAGAATAATTTTGAATCGAGCTAGAAGTTGAAGTCTTCTGTGAATTGCAGTGATATTTGATGATGGTTTAAAGATAACCACAAACTGATGAAGTGGATAGCAGAAACTGAAGTCCTCCTTTGTTGATGGTGGTTTAAGACTAGCCTCCAACCAAATCATGCTAAGGGAATGTGAGTCTTTCTTTGACTACAACTCTTACTTTAACATTGGCTAATTTTGGTTCTAGGCTTTTGTAGTGGGCTATGGTTTGGGTTGTGGCTCAAGCTTGTATGAGATATCTTTGAAGCTAGTGGTTGACCATCAATTCCCACCCTGTCAGATATAAGGTGAGAAGATGAAGACATCTCCACTACAAGACGTATCAATAGTCGAGAATGAACTCTATGGTATTACAGATATTTCTTCTTGGCTATTGAAGACCATTTCCAAGAAATGATCCATCTAAGGTGAATCTTTTCTCTTGCAGGATTCTTTTGTCTAGAATATTTGTTTGAATGATGAATATGTTTTCCACAATGTTCACAAGGGTGAAAATCAAAACATTGATCATGTAGCCTACTTAATCACAATGTTGGCTTTTATGAATATGAAGTGATTGGGGAGTAGGAAGTGGAGCAGGTGAATATGAATTGTTTTGGAAAAACCCAACACTCTGAAATTATATTGGTTTGGAGTAGTCTAGAATGTGAAAGGGCCCATCCTTTCATATCCAAGACTAGTTCGGTGCTTATTGTTAATAACTTCTTCCCAAGGTGTGATGGTAGGCTTGGGAAGTGCAAGCGAAACCTATGCATATTTTTGTAAAGCTACTCCTGAAGTGGCCTCACTGATCTAATCAATTATTGGCTGCTAATGGGAATCAACTTGAAACTCAAAAATAGTTATTTTAGGAAAAGACTAATTCATAATGTTGTTCATCCATTGTAGTTCATTTCATTGGATTTGTGATTCAAGCTAGATAAACTCAATCTTATCTTGAACATCTTGTAAATAAGTTCGAATGTTGAAGAGAGTGGCTTTGCCAATTTTCACTATATATGAATAGTAAACTATTAGAGTTCATTTGATTAGAGTTATGATTCAAGCTCAAGAAACACAATATTGTCCAGAGCATCTTGTAAACAAGTTCAAATGTTGAAAAGAGTGGCCTTGCCAATTTGGAGTGCCTGTAACATTAAGTCTAATAAGCTGTCAATTCTGGCCATCTTTTTGATAGCTCAAGCCCAACAAATGAAGGGTGTTGGCTTCTACTTATAATGCACTCATTTACAATGTAAACTAATTGTACGTTACAACTATTTTCCATCAATACTTTAGATTTATTGACTACTAGCTTGATGATTTTAAACAGATGCTCTGTATCTCGCTGAAGAAAAAAATAAACCAGGAAATGTCAAGATCAAAGTGCAGAGGTGAGTAGTACTGCATAAGTTCCAACGCTGAGACTCAAAGAGAACAGTGACCTCTGATATCTACAGCCGAATGAACTAATGGATTCAAGTTTTTTGTGTTGCCTCTTCTTAAGCGCACAAGAACAAACGACTCCAAAATCTTAATGGCCTCAATGATATCCTTGGTACCCATGAACTGGTCCAAAATTTTACACATAATAAATTGGTCAATTGCAGCTAGTTCGGTTGACACTCCAGTTTCTCCCCTTCTGGGTTTCTTAACTGAAACCAGACCCAGAGACCCTCATACTGTGTAGCAGGAAAAACAATGTTGCAGGGACTGATTTTTCTACATCGTCTAGGGCTACATACCACGGTCACACGGAAGCGTGTAAGTTGTAAATTCTTGAATGGATATCATTAGCTCAGATATCTAGTAAAGCTAGGTAGAATTATACTCTGTTGCTTGGTAAGGAAAGATGCAGTCATAGAGACACTCTGAGAATTTTCACTTATAAATGAAAATTTCAGTTTTTTCCTCTGGAAAAAGGTTCTTGAATGGAGATAAAAATGTAAACAAACTTACTTCAGAGCGTGAACTCAGCAGCAGGATGTGAGAGTATTGACTTCTGAAAGTGCGCCTTTATAGCTCCTTTTCCTGAGAATAAGCCCCTAAATGAAAGTGCCACCTGACCACAAGCGTTCTGTAGCGTCCTCCGAGCACTTTTCATGGCATTTTCTTCAGGATCCCGACGCGGAGGCACCTCTTCTGATACCATGATAAATACACTCACAAAAATATCAAAATTAGATAGTTATGTGATGCATATTATTAACAAAATATATATATGTTTTCGTGACCTATGGTTTCATCTTCTAAGAATATTTTTTTTAATAAATATATATAAAAATTAAAAATTAAAACAAAAATCATAAAACAATAATGCAAAGAATAATAAAAATATAACAAAATTTTAAGAAATTTGTGATTTTTTTAAGAACATTTATGAAAAAACAATTTTTTAAATAAAAGGACTATGTATTATATTAAAAAGTCAGGTTTTTATGGCTAAAACCATTTACATTTGTTGGTAACATCAATAATTTCAAAGTTCCAGTACTTTCTGAATTACAATTTTGCACTAATAACGTCCATATACTCTACAAAATTGCCCCAAAATCAACTCGTACTTGCAAAACATACAACATAATTAATCAAATTTCTCAAGAGGGGCCAGGGGCTGGTTTGTCCTCGATTGTCACCTGCTTGTTGCGTTTTGTTCTAATACCTTTCGTCACTCCTAAAGCGACAACTACCTGCAACATCAATGTTGGGTCTGTGGGACCGTGCCTTTCATCATCTTTGAATCTCCCAACAGTGTCTTGGTTCCTAGTCCTCAACATGAGAATTTATGTTTCCATGCAATGAGCCTCCTTTTCATGTGGGCTACATCCATTCTAGTTTATGGTCAACCATCTTGGCTCGCTCATCCCATTCTTTTTCAATAAAATCCAGCCTCCTTCATATTAACAACTCATGCATGCCCATCATTATTTTGACCTCTTACATCGAGCCAATTCCCTAGTAGCCTCTTGGCTCTCCATCATTACAAGTGACCAAATCCTTAGCAGAATGGCAATAAAGAGCATAGACAAATATGATTGCTTCATTACTCTTCCTCTTTAATGGCGCCCATGCTCGCCGGTAGAGCCTCTCCCTAAGACAGAGCATTAATTCGACTTGGATAGCCATCATGATAGTTCTTAATAATTTTTATGGATGCTTAAGAATTTGATGACATTTTGTTGTTGTTCTTCTTTTTAAGTCCATATTGCATTGATATCGCATCTCAAATTTTATTAATGCTCTAGAATTTTAAAACTTTTAGTTTTTATTGAAATAACAATAAAAATTCTTCTAAAAATATCTCTAATTTTTTAAAAATTTCTTAGATACTTTTTTTTAATAATTTATTAATTTTTTATGTAATTAAAAACTTTACCCAACTTAATAATTACATTTTCATTTCCAATTTTTATATCCATAAAAAAAATTATTACTCTATAATAATATATCACAATATACAGAGATTTACAAATTTATACACAAAGATTTACAAATTTATACCCAAGTGATAATTCCCTTATCCTATAATACACACTACAAATGTGTACACAAGTCATCATTACCTTATCACCTTATCACTATGAGTATCATTTCTTTATTGACTACCAATTTCTTCATATAACCACACCGAAACAACATCACTCAAATCAAAGTAGTTAAGATAGACCATGCAAATGGTGGCTAAAATCTAACCATAATTATATTTTTACAAATTCACTTTCCAAAAAATAATAAAATTGACCGTTAAATTTTTTAAATCAATTTCACCTTTTTCCATAAAACTTTTAAAGTGTTCTCAATTGGAAAAACTTGTCCAGTGACCTTTTGACAATGATGTCAATTGGAAAAACTTGTCAAATAAAACAGAACACGTTGAAGAGGTTAAAAAACCAATTAAATTTATAAATCACCCTATTATTTTATAAATACAAAAATTGAATTTTTATATAAATTTTTTCAATTAATAAAATGGATCCTTTGGACAGGGATGTCAATTGGAAAAACTTGTCAAATAAAACATAACACGTTGAAAAAGTTCAAAAACCAATTAAATTTACAAATCACCTTATTATTTTATAAATACAAAAATTGAATTTTTATATAAATTTTTTCAATTAATAAAATGGATTAAAAGGAAAGTTGTTATTTTCATATTTAAATTTAAATTTTATTTAAAATAAATTAAATTAAATTAGAATATTATATATATAGATATATATAAAATTTACTAAACATTACTCGAAATAGATAGAATATTCATAGATTATTAATCAAAATATATAGAATACCAATAGATTATTTTTAATTTGAAATTTATTAAATATTAAAGTTACACAAAAATATCAAATTTATAACTATTTGCAATATTTTTTATAAGGAAACGTTAATATTAATTTTTTTTTTTTATATTTCAACTTAAATTAAAATAAATTAAAAAACAAAAGGAGCATTCAATAAATTTATACCATTTCATTTACAATTACAATGACTTGTAGAAGGGCATTTTTTTCCCGAATTTAAAAGGGAAAATTTAAGCAAATTTTAAATTTGATTAATTTAATTTATCAACTTATTTAAAAGATAAAGATAAAATATTTTTATTAATAATTTTTTTTAAAGATAAAGATAAAAATGTTTTTATTGATAATTTTTTTAAAAGATAAAGATAAATTTTAAGAAATACAAATATATTTTTCAAAAATAAAGATAAAGTTTAAAATCCTCACTTGGGTGATAAAATCGGCAAGTTCGACGGCGTGGGGCATTAATCTTCCTCCCACACGACAACAATGAAGGAGAAATGTGGTGGCTACGAAAGGCTTAGTGGCCTGCAAGGGAATGTTCTCGAAGTATACCAAGTTATTATCATAGTGGTGATAGCTCTGGAGTGTAGTTGTTGCGATTGAGAGATGAGAATTGGGATTATGGACGACATTACCTACTTGGTTAAATCGGGGGGCCTCTTTGTAGAGCCAAGTTGGGGTATCGACTAGTGGAGAGCAACTTTGGTGGCAGTCTAGCAGTATGAAATTGTTTTGTATACAACACTAGCTCAATCTGTAGTATGGGACCCTAGGTCGGCTTGAGTATGGAAATTAGCCTATCTAGGTAGTCTGGCATGTGGCTTCGACTTAGCTAGTAAGAGGCACACCTCGAGGTCCAGTCTTAGTGATGTTGTGGCTATAAGAGAAGAGGATAAATTCGTTATCAGGGAATTCTGATACTCCTTCCTTTTACAGGATTTACAGTGTATGCTAGAATTAGACGGTTTGTTGACCAATGTGAAGGTAACTTGACGGGCGAGAGACCTCCATTCTGTTTTAATTACAATGTGTTTTGTGAATTTTTTTAGTATTCGATTTTCTGGGCTTGTTTCCTCTCTGGGGAGGGTCCTTGCTCTAGGCTCTTGAGAGGCAACTTTGGGTTCCATTCTTTCTTTGAATGCTCCTTTAAGGATACGCCTTCAAGTCTCTGTTTCATTTGGGTCCATTGGTGGTGTGTTGAAAACGTTTGGGGTCTCTGCCCTGGTTGGGAGGCGAATATACTCCATCAGGGCGAAAAACAATTTGGATTGTTGAAATGGGTGGTGTACTTCCCTCGCCTGGAATATCTGGTGTCAATGGTGGAATTGATACTTTAATGCAGGCAGGGTCGACCAGGTGTTCGCCCTCGTGGCCAGCGAGAGGAACAAGCCAATCAGGCAGAAGTGCCGAACGAGGAAGCAGAGGAAGAGGTAAATGTGGAGGGCAAGGTGGCTCATGCCTAGGCCCGGTCTCCGGGCCGTGTGGGGCAGCCTTTGTTGCTGTCTTTGATAGCTGATCATTTGCAGGACACCACAATGAACCTAGATGCCATCCGTCAGCAAAGGTATGATGACCAAAATGAGATTATTGCTTAAAAAAATGATGTTCAATATAACCAGGGAGAAATTCTGGAGTACCTTTCTTCGATGAGATGTAGCTAGCACTGCAATAACAAGCAGTTGGATGAGATTGAGACGTGATTGTCACATATTGACTATCGTGTTCACGAAGGGCATGGCCCTCCTATGGCCCTAGCCAGTGCTCATGATCTAAACCCTTCCCTCTGATATGAAATCTGCAGGTTGTCTCTTGGTTTTGTTTGTGTTTTGGGCTATATGGAAATGTTGCTTTTGGGACTCGTGTAAAAACTAGAAACATCTTCTATGTTTTTGTATTGCTCTCATGGCCAACAAATTTGGTTGGAGTGAAGCTGAGAAAGCTAAAGGCCTCTAGAATGTATGTTGTATCTCTTTGATAAATTAATAAAAAAAAAAGAAGATAATAAATTTTAAGAAATTGGATTAACCTTATTTATAACATTTAAAAAAAAACTAAAGATTAATTTAAAAAAATGATTTTTTATAAAATTAAATTAGGATTTTTTAAAAAGTAAAGATAAACTTTAGGAAATTGATCCATCCTTGATTTATCTCATGGATCAAATCAGTGAACCTTTTAAAACATAGCGATAAAAAAAATAATTCGTATGTATACAAAAAAAATAAATTGATTTATTTAATTTACAATGATTTTCCAACATATAAAAAACCAAAATAAATCAAAATTTAAATAGTCATCTTAAATTAAAATGAATCTAAATCAACTAACTTTGAAGAATATCAACTTCTTTTATCAAAATAAATCATGTAATTAAAATAGACCCACCTACTTGTGACAAATTCTTCAATTTCACGGTGATATTATCTTATCAAACAAAATGAAAAAAAAAAAAACCAAAACAAGAAGAGTATTTGAGAAGAATGTTGTGCATTTAAATTGTGTCGTCTCCCTTAGGTAATGATCCAGACACACGAATGCCCTCCTTCACCATCCAGCCCATGGCAATGGAATACCGGTTGGTAGCGAATGATTATTTTCCTTAATTCATATGTTGTGGGATTCGATTGTATCAAACTCCAAAATATTCTCATTTAACATGACGTGATTATGGAATTGGCACCGTGAGCCTTGGTCCATCCTAGAACTCAATTGTTCCTTGCTCAAACTGAGAACCCAACTTGGCGGGATTGTCTGTGACAACATTTAGAGATGTAAGAATATGCTAAAGAGAGATTTCTTCGAATTTTGATACTAGAAGGGTAATTGCTAAGAATATGCTAAAAAAGATTTTTTCAAATTTTAATGCAAAGGCAATCCAAAGGGCAATTGATGAAAGGATAAGGATCTATTAAGTTTTTTATTTTATTTTTTTGATTGAGGGAAGAGCAAGTTCTGGTGGCCACACTTTTTTGTTCTTTAGGATAATAGATTACCCTCCTAATCCTATTGGAGTTGTCTATAATGCGACTTTTTGGAGATTCCGGTGACGGAATCCGGCGGAAGAAATTGAGGTTAAATCTTGATTTGTTGCAGTTAAAATGGTTTTTTAACTGCATATTTGGATTCAACACCCTCGAAAACCCCTGGGAGGCTTTCATTGTGCAGAAACTAGCTATCAAACTTGCGATTCCAATAAATTCCTGCCGGATTTCGACCGGAAAAACCCGCCAGAAAAACTTTCAAACACCCCTATATTAAAAAAAAAAACCTATAACATGTTTTTGGATAGTTTGGAGGGTGGGACAATTTTAAGAATCCCCACCCAGTTTTAAGAAAAATGTGCAATATACCGCTTTCAATTTTAAGCGGAAGTGGAATGGGAGATCATGTTATACATTTTTCCAAAAATTTCGTGATGCGCAATTCCTAAAATCACTCGCTCCCACCACCTATAACAAGCCAATTAAATAAATAGCATGTGTTGCACATTTTTCCGAGGGTGATTTCTAAACTCACTTCTCCCCTCTCATCCCTCTCTCCCGGAAAATCCATCCACTTTGAACCTTTTTTAAATAAATCTCTTTCTTTTTAAATAAGCTATAAACATTTTTTTAATAAGTTTTTTTTTTAAATAAGTTGTGTTTTTTAGGATTAATATTATTATTATTAGTTTAATAAAATTAATTATTGGAATTTTTTTATTTCAACTTAAGCTGGATAAAGATTTTTTTTTTTTTTTAATTGAAGGCTTAAATTGATTCTCAAGGAAATATGTTTAGTATATGTTTAGTCTTAATGTGTATCAAGGATTGTTTAGTCTTAATGTTTGTCAAAGATTGTAGATTATTCAAATTCTAATAAGTTCTTCCATGATAAGTTCCTCATTATTATTTATAACATTCATTTATATATAAGCAAATTTTATTTAGCAAAATGGTCCATTACTTTTAAGAAATTTAAAAATTTAGATTTGTGCCACATGGCTCCCCACCCACCAATTTCCTAGGGATTTGAGATTATTCCAATTCTATTAAGTTCATCCATAATAAATTATAAATGACATTAATTTATAATTCATTTTTTTTCTTAAGTTAAAGTTGACCCATAACCTTTTTATACATGGTTAATCATGTAAATGTGTGCATTAGTAAGGCATTCTTCGTGTTGCGATAGTTTTTTTGGTTATATTTATGAAGCCTTCGCCTATATCAACCACATTAATATTTATAATGTTTTTTTGTAAGTTTGGGTGGGACTACATTATCATCATGTCCAATATATCACTGTGATTGAGGCGGGTAATTGAACCAGTGACTTCACATCAAGGAGAGTATTAAAAGAGCGTTCAATCATCATCTATCCAAGACCCTATTGACAAAATTAATATATATTATTTTAATATAGTTATATTATTTACACTTTTAAATTCATTTTGCGTCAAGAGGGATCAAATCTCTTGAGATGCAACCATCTTTTAGAGTGAAAAAGATTTGGTCCCTCTTAGGGCTTGGTAGATCCGAAGTTAAAATGGATCTAGGTTGGTATAATATATATGTAATTGACATTGAAATATTCTATTTTTAATTCACTTTCTCCACATTAAAATATTAAGACATGCTCCCTCATTTTTTTTGGTGTATGCATACATTTAATTATTTTTCTTATTAATGTTTTCTAAAAGATTACATATCAAATTTATATTAAGTATTGAAATAATTACAAATATCCATCATACATTGAATTAGAAAGCAGTTGTTTATGGAATAAAAACTCTCTCAATCTTTGTCTCTATATATGTTTTATGTTAAAAGAATTTACTTAACCTGAAATATTTTATTTATAACCTATATTAAACTTTTCTTTGTTATTGATATTTTTAAAATTTTATATATGGACATTGAATATTTTACTTATGGTTGACAATAAAATATTTGTTGTTTTAAATATCACATGTAAGTTGAATATAAAATGAACTACACATTATGTATTATCAATAATACTATTTCCCTTTATCTCCATATTAAGTAGTGAGGAAATTACATTTCTTCTGCATAAAGTTTTTATTTTTATTTTTTATAAAGTTATATAAGCTGCAAATTGAAATATTTTCATTATGGTGGACATTAATTTCTATTGTGATTATTATTTTTAATTTGTTAATTTATATATATATATATATATATATATATATATATATATATATATACATACATACTTTTGGTTATTTTATATTTATATAAAGTTATATAAGGTGCAAATTGAAGTATTTTCATCATGGTGGACATTAATTTCTTTTGTTATTATTATTTTTAATTTGTTAATTTAAATTACTATTTTAATATTTTTAAATGTAACTTTATGTGACAACATCGCTCCTATACTGGGTTGTGGAGTGCCTATTAGTGCAATCATTATATGATTTTTCTTTAGCTTATATAAAAGGTATTTTTTTTTTTTTAACTTAAAAAAAATGTTTTTAAAATTAATTTTTTAAATATTGTAGTTTTCATGATTCCTAAAATGTCATAATTTTAAGCTCCTTAAACAAATGTTAAAAATAAATTATCTTTTTTATTACCTAGATGGTATTGAAATTTTAGTTTCAAGGATATTGGTTGTCAGTGCCATGATTTCAAGATTTGTAATTTTATCTATAAGAAAAAAAGGAGGTTATTATTGGTAGCACTAATTTTTGATACAATAGTTGATTTTAAGGTTTTGGTTGCAATCGTACTAATTGTCAAGTCGGAAGGTTTCAAAGAAGTGGTAGTTTTAACTTTGAAAAATAAAAATGGTGCTCATATTATTGCCACTTTTGAGTTGACTTTAAAGTTTTTATCGACAATATCTTAACACTATCAAGGTCATGGTTGAAAATGTGTTAATTTTAACTTCAAAAAAAAAAGCTATCAATGGCATCACTTTCAGAAATGGAAGGTAAAAATAAAAACTAAATGCAACCTCTAAAACAAATGAGAACTCTAGAAAGTTCTCCTCAAGTTGGGAACTATGTTAGTGAGGAAATTGTTGAAGAACCATTGTTGGTTCCCATGTGGAATCTCTTGGTTACATATACTTCCATTAGATCAAATACTTCCCTAGATTGTGCGTTGGTGTAATAGATGATCTTTTGTATTAAATACTACTTCTGGTTGGAGCCAAATGGAACCTTCTTCATCAAATTATAGTAGGTTGGTCTATACTTTGCAATTTGATCTCATGACCTTATTCAAATAGGACACATGAAAGACTAGATGAATACTAGATTGCGCTCAAAGAGCTAGCTTGTAAGAGACCTGACCAACGCATTATATGATTCGATAAGGGACCATATGACTTAGGAGCTAGCCTTTGGGGAACATTATCTTTGAGTGATATATGCTTGTAAGGCTACATGCAAAGAAACAATTGATCCTCTTTAGTAAAATAATATTTTTATCTATGCTCATTAGCATGTTGTTTCATTTTATTTTGCACTATAGATAATGGTTTCTCTAGTGTGAAGCATTCCATCTAATGCATGAGCCTTGGAGGTGCCTGGTACATAGGATGTTGCTTACAAAGGGTTTTGGCTATAAATAACTTCATATGGTATCATTTTGGTAGTTTCATTATAAGTGATATTATACCACCATTTAATAAAAGGAAACCATTGTGCACATTAGTGCAACTTTTTAGAACCAAAGAATCTCAAATAGGTTTGTATGCACTTGTTAACCACCTTTATGTTACCATCAATTTGAGGATGATATTCAGTTCTTATATTTAGTTGTGTAGTTTGCATTTTAAATTCCTACCAATATTTTCTAGTAAATGTTGGATCTTGATCGAAGACAATAGAAGTGGGCATATCATATAGGTTAAAGATATGATCCATGAAGGCTTGGGAAACTAAGGAAGGATGATATAATGCAAAAAACCGAGCACCTTTGAAAATATTAACAACCACCACCATGATGATTGATTAGCTACCCACTTTTGAGAGTCTCACTACAAAATCCATTGAAATGGTTGCCCAAATATATGCCAGGATTGGTAGAGGTTGCAATGCCTCTAGTATCTTCACCTTATCTTCTTTGTTTCTTTCACAATCATCATATGATGTTACGAAATCTTGGATATCTATTTTCAAGCCCTCACAGAAGAATGAAAACTTAGTTATTTCATAGATTTTATGGAAGCCAGATTGACCTACTATTGGTGATGAATGGAGCTCCTCTAAGGCTCATTGTTTTAAGGTTGAATCTTTTGGTATAACAATGTTCCCTTTATACAATAATGTATCTTATTTCCATGTGTAACTTTTAGGTGGGTTGGGATATCTCTGAAGCCATTGTATGAACTATCTTAAAGAGTTGTTTGCTAGTCATTCCCTACAAAGTTCCTTGAGCCATATTTAACTTGGTAATCGTAACCCAAGGAGTTGACACCAATCCTCAAATCGTTTAGATACAACATTAGCCACGACATTATTTTTATTGTTCTTGAATATAATCTCATATTCATACCCCAACATATTGGTAATCCATTAATACTAATTTGATGAAGAAAATCATTGTTTAACGAAGTACTTCAAACTGTGATGGTTAGTCTTCGTTTAAAAAATCCTACTTGTAAGATATGGCCACCAAGTCCCCACTTCATGAAGGATAGCCATCATTTCCTTCTCATATCTAGATTTTCCCTAATTGTGGTTATACAATTGCTTATTGGTGAATGACAAGGGGCATCCTTCAATACTACTCCTAGAACTTTGGTTGAGCCATTGTACTCAAAGAAAAAAGTCTTATTAAAGTTGATCACTACTAATATTGGAGTAGTGCACATGACATCCTTAAAGTAGTGAAGGCTTGTTCTGCTTCCTCACTCAATACAAAGGTATTCCTTTTAAGGAATGAAGTTAGAGAAGTTGCAAATTTTTCCATATTTTTTCACAAATTTCTATAATAGCCTATAATTCTAAGAATCTCCTCAGGCTCTTCAATGTTTTTGGATCGGGCCAATCTTGTACAACCACCATTTTCTTGGGATCAACTCATACTCCCTATTAACTTACTATGTGACCCCAATATTCAACCTTAGAAGCCCCAAAAACACATTTGGAGCATTTCATAAGTAATTATTTGGCTCTTGAAAGTTGAAAGGACAAGTATCAACATCCTTTATGTGATTCACATGCTTTACTATAGATCAAGATATCATCAAAGAAGACCAACACAAAATTGGGTAGGAATAGTTTGAAAATATTATCCATAAGACTCTAGAAGGTGGATGGAGCATTATAAAGTTCAAAAGGAACCATTAGAAACTCATATTAACCTTTATGTGTTCTAAAAGCTATCTTTGGAATGTTTGCCTTTGTGATCCTAATTAGTGGTATTATGAATGGAAATCAAGCTTAGTGGAAAAATTTGCTCCATGAAGTCCATCTAGGATTTCATCAATTATTAGAATGAGAAAATTTTCCTTGATTGTCAACTTATGAATGACCCTAAAATCAGGATGCATGTGCCAAATGTCTTCCTTCTTTAACACCATGACAAGGTGATGAGTGTGAACTTGTACTAGAATATATTAACTCTGCCTCCAACAATTCTTGAAAATAATAAAATTTTACTGTACTTAGAAGTAACTACAAACCATGTCTAAATATCAAACACATACATGAGAACATAGCACAACAACTTAAGTTAAACAAACTAAATAAAGGTATCATGACCTTGTGCATGAAAGCATGATGTATTGTTTACAAGTGCATGTATCATAAGAAATGTAGTAGGAATAAGCTTATATATTATGATTGAGTCATATGAAAGAACTCCTAAGTGATGTAAGGCTATATCATCATGTCTATTATGGAAGATTTAGAAAAACAAATCTTAATTAGAAGATATAGGTGGGAGAGCTCATCTAAGTAGTATTGCATCCATGAGATCTAAAAATAGATAATTAAAATCTATCATGCAAATCCCTAAATAAATCTAATGCTCATAAAGCGGAAAAGCTCTATTAATAATTACCTATGTGAAACCTCACCATTACCTACGCCCCTACTACTAAGGTAATCATTAGAGAAAACTCTTAACCAAAAAAATCAAATTTATTTGTTGCATTGTTATTTCAAATAGAAAATTAATACTAAAAGAAATTTAGATTTGACCTTTTTAAACATGAATATAATAAATTGATATATTGTAAGTACTCTTAAAAATTTGGCACTTTCTTCTCTTTAAATAAATGGGTTTTTCATTTGGCTATAATTTTATAAATTTTAAATATTAAAAATTAAAAATTTCTTACACACGATTCCACAGAATTTTGATGGATTTTTCAAAATAATACTTTTTATTACATGACATTTTTGTTTTTACTTATCATTTTAACAATACTTTTATATATATAGAAAAATTACTTTTACATTTTTATATGTTTTATAGAATTCAAGGACTAATCTTTTCAAATTATCCTAAGTTTTAGAGAAATTAGGAAAGGTGTGTTGTTTTAGTCAATTTCTTGGGTTGGAAGGTCGCTTTTTTTATATGTTTTATAAAATTGAAGGACTATTCTTTTCAAATTTTTAGAGAAATTAGGAAAGGTGTGTTGTTTTAGTCAATTTCTTGGGTTGGAAGGTCTCTTTTTTATATGTTTTTTTATAGAATTCAAGGACTATTCTTTTCAAATTATCATAAGTTTTAGAGAAATTAGGAAAGGTGCGTTGTTTTAGTCAAGTTTTTGGGTTGGAAGGTCTCTTTTTTATATACTTGTCTTGACCATACATCGAGATGGGTTCTTTCCAGGCAATATCATAATTGATTTGATGTGTATCTGCCACTACTAAGTGTATTCGTAGGAGATATATCGAATATTTCGGCCAATACAAAATAAGTTTTGAAGATGAAGTTATTTCACTGGGTGAGTTATGAGTTATGGATTATTTTTTATTAGATGGAAAATTTATTATGATTTAGTTGTTGATTTATGGATTATTTAATTGATGAATTTTATGTTTATTATTAACAAATTTATATTAAATTTTTATTAATATTCAATTAATTTACATAAAATTTTATAATTTATTTTTATTTATTTTTTAAAATTCATTTTGTTTTCATATTTTGAAATTAAATATTTTCACAATTAATAATAAATACATAATTGATGGAAAGAGGCCTTTTTCATTTTAAAAAGTATTGTATAATAACTAAAACAACTACATAAACATTAACCTATTATAAACATCAAAATACTTGTTTTATGATACACCTCAAATTGTCAAGAAAAAAATATATATTAACTAGATTACAGCTTTATTATTATTAATAATAAATGGCATGTAACAAAGTTTAGCTATGGAGATTCAACCCTACTTAACCATGTATATTTTTAACTTCTAAAGAAGTTTTGTTACAATTCCATGGGCCAATACCATGGCTTATCAATACCATATGCCCAAAAGACTATAACTCATTTCATATGACACTTATTCATATGATTTTTTTTTTTAATTAATTAATTTGATTAAACAAGTAGAAAAGACATAAATGATAGAAAGGATATGGGGTAAATCTTTATGATTAAAAATCTTGTTATATATATATATTTTTAAATGTATATATCTTTAATTCATATTTAATTCTTTTATAATAATAATAATAATAATAATAATAAAATGTTATAATTTAATTAATTTTAATGATTTTTTTAAATCTTGGCAATGTGAGATGTATCATGAAATAATTTTTTTTATGCTTATCCTAGATTGACCCCTATCGATGTTTATTAGTTGGACCTTTGATGTTTCCTTCTTATTTTTTTGATGAATCAAATCAGCTAGGCAGTGAGGTCGTTGGTACCATCCCACAAGAATACTCAGTCAAGAGTCTAATCCAATAACAACAATGTTCATAGGCACAAATCCATTACAAAAATATTTATCAATGCATTATCGCTCATCATGGCACTAGCATGGACTTCAAAATGGGCAGGAAAATAAAAATCATTTTGCCCAACCACCCATCCCAATTGAACCTTGATCTATAACTACTACTAAAAGTACTTTATAATATTCCCTGGAGGTTAAATCCCTACCATTCACCTAATAATTATTGATATTTACATTAAAATTAAATTAAAAGTCCTATTCCAAAATAGGCATGGCTATCAACATAATTAAATGATTCCATATTAAATTTTACACTTATCTAGCTACAAAAATATCTAACAAGGCATTATTGCTCATCATGGAACTAGCATGGATTTCGACATGGGGGTGAAAATAACAATCATTTTTCCAAATCACTCATCCCAATTGAACTTTGATCTATAACTACTACTAAAAATACTTTATAATATTCCATGGAGGTTAAATCCCTACCATTCACATAATAATTATTGATATTTACATTAAAATTAAATTAAAAGTCCTATTCCAAAATAAACATGGCTATCAACATAATTAAATGATTCCATATTAAATTTTACACTTAGTCTAACCAATAAACGAAATGATATTTTTTTGAATATTTTTTCTAATCAATTTTATTCAAAATCTAATAGAGATTTTTAAGTCATAATTTTAAATTATTTAATTTGTAAAGATCAAGTGCCTAAAGGGTTTTCAAAGTCCATTTAAACATTCAAAAGTACATTTTAAACAATAAAAAATAAAAAAAAATCTTACTAAAAACTATTTATTCTAGTAAAAAAAAACTATTTCATCTATTAATATATATATATATATATATATATATATATATATATATATATAATCACTAAAAAATACTATATTAAATCAATTTTAATTCAACCATTAATAAATTAGAAACCCATAATATTAAATAATCAATAATATTTATTCATAATATTAATATATAAAACTTATTTAATTTATGTGTGGTTGTATCTTCCGGATTCATCGCATCTGTTGTTTTTGTGCATCGAGGTTTCGAACCAACCTCTGTGGTTCATCATCAGGATTAGAATTAGTGAAGAAGTCCGAGATGGGTGAAGATGAATAAATAGATGAGGAGAAGGTAAAGTGAAGGGCCGACAAGATCTAGATTTAAGGAAAAGTTTATTAATTAGTTTAGGATTGAATTATTTTTATTTTAATTTAGACTTTATTATAATTTCATTTTTCTTTTATTTTTATTTTCCTTTTATTTTTATTTTTGTTTGAGTTTAAATATGTTTCACCTAATCAAGCTTTAGTTATGAATTGAATTATTGGTTTATTCCTATGTAAATATCTATGTATATTTATATTGCTAGATTTAATTTATTATAAATATCTATGTATATTTATATTGCTAGATTTAATTTATTATAAATATCTATGTATATTTATATTGCTAGATTTAATTTATTATGTTTTAATTTAATTACAAATACATTATGATTTAATTACAAGTTAGTTATAAATATGAATAATTATTACGTTTTATGTGGGTGACGAATGAAGTATTTACCTAAAACACATTTTTTTTTACCAGAAATCTTATTCAATAAAACACAATTTTTTTTTAAGAAATCTTCTTCAGCATCAACTTCTCAATTGTTAAACTAGCATTTGCATCAGATGTTGCAAAGGAAACGCCGTAAGGCATAAATTGAAGAAAGCAAATAGAGAAAAAAAAATACTTTGATAAAGAATAAGAATATATTGAACACTCAAATCAATGCCCCATTAACTGGAGCCACTTAGTAGACATTCCATACAAAATGGGCATATGATCCAAGAACATTGGTGCATAAGAGAGCCAATTAGTCAGGTAAAATAAGTATAAATGGTTTCATAAATTAAAATCCACAAGTCTAACAAATCTTGCTTAGCCATTTAAGATATAGAAGCTATCTTGTTTAGCCATTTAAAATATAGAAGCTTCGAAACCTTTGTATATGAGCTATTGTCAAAGGACTGCCCTTGTCCTCAGAAGCATTACCCTTGTTCATCAGTGGCAAGGCCTGTTGTGTTGTCTTTCCCAATACTTTCTCATATAGTGCGATGGCCAGGCTTTCCATCATGGCACTGGTGCTAGCCGAATTTGACAGAATGGAGAGGAGAAGAAGCAAGTGGCTCCTCCTTTAAAAATATTTGAACAGTGGATTTTAGTGAAAGCTATTTTTTCAATGGAACGAAATGTAGGTAGAATGTGCAAATGCCTTTTTGGTTCCTTGTTTGTTATGGGTCCACTTCTCTCTGCTGCTTAAATGAAGATAAACTTTACGATGGAAGATAAGTCAAATTTAGATATAAATTGGCTTTGAACCAAGCTTTTGTATGATGTGGATGGAACATTTATATTCTGGGAAAGGGAAATTTGTCATCATTTGTGTGTGCATCTTTTGAACAGGGACATTCTGTAGTCTATATATCCTCAGGGGCCTCGGTAACCAAAACAGGTTGATTATGCTGGGGAGGATAAGAAGAAGATGCATCAATTGCCGAATCTGATGCGTTGGATTCTGAGTGGTCATATCTCTCAGAGGCATCTGCAGTTTCCATGTCTCCTGTTGTTTTGTATCTTCGAAGCAAATGCAATGGAGAAGATCCATGGATTGGAGTTGTTTTTCAGCTTTGAAATCCCGAAAACACAGTTGATCTGAGTGTAAAACCAGGGGAAGAATGCTTTGAATTTCTATCTCGTTTTGTTTTTTTCTTAGCATTTTGTTGCCATCTGTTCAAAGCATTGGCCGTCTGTTCTTCAAATATTGCCTTCTTCATGTGAGATCCCATCTGCATAAAAATATCCCATCATATTTTAAGAGCATATTCCTTTATACATGATATTTAACCAGAACAGAGTGTTTTTTGAACGATCCAAAAGCTCACTAAAACATTTGTACATATTGGAAAAACAAAATTTGCCCCAAAATGGGATGTTCTCTATCTATCAACAAACAAGGTAAAATGAATGTTCTCTATCTATCAACAAACAGGGTTATATCAAGAAATAAAATTAAAATGATTTAAAGAGAAATCATCATTTCTATTTCTCTGCTTTTCTAGTACTTACTTCTTGGAATCATATGTGTCTTCTTGGAATCATATAGACACATAATAGTAGATTGTGTAGAATGGAATAATTCTCCGTAAACTTGAAGTTGTTGAAAGATGCAGTGTGTAGGTGGCTAAAACAAAAAAGGGAAGAGTTTATTGGACCCTTAGATTGTATTAAAAGGCATATTTCAAATATGGTCTTCAGAGGAGAGTGACTTTTGATTAGCCCGGAAAAAATTTTTGTCATAGAGCAAGAGATTCATGGGAAGGTAAAGGGTAGAGCTACATGGGTTGCATAAGGAGATACTAAATCAAAATTTTTCCATAAGTATGCGAGCCATAAATGGACAATAAATGTGAAGTTTGTATGGAATAATGTGATTCCATCCTTGGTGGATTGGTTCTTCTATGGAAGAGTGTTCGTGAGATTCAATTCTTCATCTTTAAGGTTTGTTCCAGCATTTGCTTTTCCAGGAATTTGATTAGGCCTGAATGGAGCTCTCTTTCAAAATTGAGTTGTCTTTTCTAGTTTAATTACTCATCACATAAGGTTTTCTTACCTTGAACAAGTGAACCGTGTGAGAGAAAAAAAGAGAAGGTATGTGAGGGAGCTGGCAATTTCTAATGGAGCTGTGTGAGGTTTGTGGGTTTCTTTTAGGGAGTGAGTGAAAGGGAGGGTGTGGAGCAGGAGCTGTTTTATTCTTGTCTTAGGATGTGATAATCTAGTGCAAACTTGGAATAGGTCAAAGAAGCAACTTCTTTGCAGAATTAATAGTAATGTGAATTAGAAACACTTGATGACATTCAAGTTTCTAGGTGATAGTAGATTGATTAAATGGAAAAATTGAACTCAAAATTCTCCATTTGGAATCATGGCAGAGGAACCTTTGTTGTAGCTATAGGGAAAACAATGTTTTACCAAATATGCTCTCAAAACAAGATTTGTTGCCAAATTATGGAGTCTGCTCATATGCAGAATTTCATAATCATTTTTTAGTTTCTGAATTTTCTCTTAATATGTTTTATTCTATGAATCCATTAAGAAGATAAAAAGTTTTATGAAGATAGAAAGTTTTATGTAAGGGTTAAAAAATGTGCTGCTTAATATCCCTGACATTATATATATTTTTTTATTTCTGTTCGAATAGCACAAGTATATTTTTTCTCCCAAAAAAGAGTCTATAGCCAGCAGAACTTCTGTTTACGTCAATTACTCGGTTCTCACCCCATTTTCTCTACCGGTGTATAGATAAAGTGATGTCTCTCTCCGCACATTCACACAAAACTAATTCTTTGACTTTGCAAGTAAGAATACTAAATACCCAAATCAAGGCACAGATACAAGGACAGAACGGGCGTAGAAATGTGAAAGGAGCTATATATAAATGGGAATGGAGCCATCTTTCTATATCCTAAAGAAGGAGGTCCTACACACACTTTCTGTAAATTTATTTATTTATATGCATAGTGGAATTCTAATTAATAAAAAAAAAACGCGTGAAGGAGTCTAAAATTAAAATGAGCAGAAAGGAGTGAATGGGACAAAACTAAGATTGATGAATATTATTGCCGCGGCTCAGCAGAGAGTCGATGACTTCATTATAGTACTTGACCCCGCCCATATTGATTTCTCCACGGCCGTCTGAAGAAAAAAATTATAAAACAAAGATAGCACAAGTATGATGTTCGAATTTGGATCAAATTCACAACCCCATGAATTCACACCAGAAAAAATGCGCGCCCAAGATATGGAGAAGCGGTATGAATCCAACCCAATTTCCGACATCATCTCCACATCTTCCTGCAATATCATAAGATGAAATTGGCTGGATGATTCAAGGTTTTTGGTCTTTGACAGTAACTATCAGATTTGATGATGGATTGAGTAATCATCTAAAATATAGGTTCCACAATTTTTTCCGCAAATCTCTAACAATACGAAACCAAGACAAATCAAGAGTGGAATGCAATATAGAGAAAGAAAATATATACCTTATAGCGGTACTCGTCATCTGTTACGTCTGCGTTCATTCCATCGGCAATTGTTCCTGCACCTCCCAGTACAAATTAACCTTTGATTTTGGAATTTGATTTTGAATCTGAAAGTAGGGTTGGTAATTGATTCTGAATATGAAGGTAGGGCTGAAATAATTACAGGTGTATGCGAGAACACGTCCCAGTTGCTAAGTCCTTTTCCATCGGTCCCTCCACCTGAAATTAAAAATAAATTAATGGCGGCCCTCAAAATTGAAATGATCGAGAGAAGATATCTTGGGTGCGTGCGTGCGTGTACCTGATAAGTGGAAGAAGCCACGCCGAACAGAAAATCTGATGGGAAGTCGCTCCTGCTCAACTCAGATTTCTCCACAGATGATCCCTTAACGAAGCAGGAAAACCAGAGCAACAGAAACACCATTGAGGTGAAGCAAGTACCCACCTGAATCTTCATTTTCTTTTCAGGGAACCTAACAAAACAGCAAAGTCCACGTAGCAGCGCCTGGAAGTAGCGTAGCGTCGAGCAGGACAAGCGCCCATCGGCTGAGTCGCATTGCATCCACCGAGTCGCATCGTATACCGGTATAATCAATTGGATGGCTAAGATTCATTTCATCGTCTAACACTTAAATCAAAGGCTAAGAAATGTACACGTAATCCAAGAGTAAAGTTGATTCCAAAGGAAAACGCCTTACGGCGTAAGGAAACGCCTTACGGCTTAAATATACTTGTTAAAAAAATAATAAAATTCCAAATTCATCTAATACATTTTAACATGTGTTTCATGCTACACGGTTATGAGTATATAAATTGGGAAAAATCATGTCACACAACTTATCCTCTTAATACTAATTTCTATTTTCTCGTTTTCTATATTTTCATTATTTTTAACATGGGTCTCTGCGAGAAGGTTATGAGTATATAAAAAGTCAAAAGGGAGGGTAATAGATAAAATCATAATATTTTGGTAATTTTTTAAAATTAATTAATAATCAATTATAAGAATGAGCTATTCAAATACATATATGCATATTTTTGTTAAAACTCATGATATCAATTTATACATAAAATATATAGTTGTTTATTATTATTAGGTAAAAAATTATATATTATTATGTAAATTATTTCAAGCTGATTTTTTGAATTTTGAATTTTTATTCTTTTTACATCCATATATCTCAAGCATTTTGTTATTTATGAATGAACATGTTAATATTTAATAAAAAACTAACAATTCTCGAGTGCTAGTAAAAATGTGTAAATAATTGTAAATAAGTGAAGATGTTAAACAAAATTGGTAACTTTTATTTCAAAGGTGTTCAAACTATAATAACTTTACTTCTTTAAGAAATATAAAGAAATTAATAGATGAGATTCCTTTCCTTGCATTAAAATAGTTGAGAGAAAGGGTATTTTATGAGGGATTCAGATGCAACAAGCAAGAATCTTTTCATAGTGTTTTGTGAGGTATAGAGGGAAGAGTGTGGTTTGTTGGTGGATTGTGGTGGTTAGAGTAATTATAATGGGAGAAATTGACGCAGGTAGCGGGAATTTTTTTTTCTAAGTAATGTGGGTTGGGTTGTGTGAGATAGTTTTGAGCAATGAAAATAATTTCACCCTTACGGACTCTTAGTCTTAGTTTAGGGGTAGTATCTAGAAAATTGCATGTAGTTGGGTGGAAAAGCTTCTTTAGCAACTAATGGGTGGTGAATTCTAGAAAAAATAAATGTTCATTTTAATTGATGGTTAGTTCTTTCTATAAAGTGTTTAATAGTTGTAATTGTACAAAAGGCATGTTCGAAGGAGAAGATCATTTGCACCTTTATGATATTCAGGCCGATAGGCCTTCCTTTGAAACAGAGTTTCGTCGTCCTTTTGTCTCTGTGATTGACATGTGTCTTCTACATTCAGCGGGCATCTGTACACAGAGAGAGATTCCATTTGACATATGTGCGCACCGCCGGACTTCGAGAAGAGTCAGTTTGAATTAAGTATAGAATTTATTGTTTGATAATGCGCTGTGCTCCAGCTGTGATGCAAAACGTTTCATTTCCGAGAACCGCGAAATCAGATGGATGGTTTTGAAGGCATGGGAAGAATGGCTGCTAAATCCGAAGAATTTGACGCTGTTGATATGGGGGATTGCCGTGGCAGTTTCAGGAGCTATTATATTTTTTCTTATGGTTGGCCTTCTGAATAGGGCCCTACCTACAAAGAAACAGAGGGATGTCTGGTACGAGGTCAACAATTAAATTATAAATGCTCTCTTTACCCTGTTGTGCCTTTACGAACACCCAAAGCTTTTTTATCATCTTTCACTTCTCATTAGATGGAAACCAGAGGACATTGTCAAGCTTAGAAAGGTCTACTGCAAAAATGAAAGTTACAAACTTCATGAAAGCGCGCACATTATGGTAGTAGTGCTACTTCTGCAACTGACAATTTTTGGACAGTATGCAGTCTCTTGTCTCAATTGGGTTTATAAGAGATTAGAGCGTCCGGCTATTGCTGTAGATTTGAGCGAAGGCGTTTCAATAGTTGCTGCTGTTGCAGCTGCTCTATATCTAATCCTCAGTCCTCTCAGAAAGGATTACGAAGCTGAAACTGATTTGGAGGCTCAAGCAGATCTGACTCAGATAGGTGATAACCCTGTAAATGGTGAATCTACATGTATGCTACTTGAAAAGAAATTCTCTTTTCTTCTAAGAGATAGTAAAAGAATGGAACCTAAACCGGAATGGTAGGGAGGTCTATTTAACTGCAGCAGTGATCATCCTGCTGTAGTTTTTTCAACATCTTGTGGGTTCTCTGTTTTTGGGTGGAACATGGAAAGACTAGGATTCAGGAACATGTATATACATAGTGACCTTCATTTTGTTTTGCATGGCCCCTTTTTGCATCTTCACCCTTTCTGCCATGAATATTCATAATGAGGATATTCAGTAAGCTCTTGCTATCACTGGGCTAATTCTTTGCGCTTTTGGGCTTCTTTATGGTGGGTATTGGAGGATCCAAATGCGGAAGAGGTTTGGCCTACCTGGGAATCACTGGTGTTGTGGTCAACCTAATGTGACAGATTTAGTGCAGTGGCTTTTTTGCAGCGTCTGTTCTCTGTGTCAGGAGGTTCGCACCAGAAATTTCTATGTGGTCTATGAAGAGCTTTGTCCTAGAGAATATTTTGGCCAAGATTCACCAAACCAGAGAGATGCTTCAGCCAGATCAGTTCTGAGGCCGCGACTTTGTATCCAGAAAATCCACTATATATTCAACTTTTAGCTTGCAGAGTTACTATGGAACTCTCATTGACTTCATGCTAACAGATTCAAAAGAATTGCTTTATGTAGAGTATTCCAAGCCAGAAGAAACCCAGGGTGCTTTGTCATTGAACAGTATGGACGTTGGTGGGCAACGTTTAAATGTTGAGATGACAAAAGTTACAGTGTGCAGGTTTGCTGAGTGTTTGATCTTCACTTTTTGTGTTTATTGTATCCTTTATTATACCCATTCGTCTCAAAACCAGTGGCTGTTGGCTTGGTATCACTTATAACTATATACTCCAAACTGCCTTGTACATTTCCAGTACATACCCTATTCAGAAGAGCTTGATGAGGCTGCCATGATGTCTGAGCGACAAGCTCTATTTGCATGCCTTTTACTCTCCAAAAAAATGCCTGCTTATGGTGATTAACTGAAAGGATTTAGTTCAACTTCTTTGTTAGGTGTTTGCATGCAAAGTAAGTTGAAGTCTTCATCAACAGATCTAACTCAAGCAGATGCTCAAATGAACTCCAACCTTTATGCCTTCTATATATTTCAAAATTATAAAACTTTATCGTGTTCAGTAGCACAGATCAAGCTTACCTTCTATGGTTGGTGTTTGTAACTTTGCATGCATTCATGTTGAATGTGACATCTTAATAGAAAAAATTCTCTTGTCCAGTTGTCCAGTTCAACTCCTCCTGCTTGCATGCATGTATTGTGACCTTAAACATGCTTAAGCTAAGGCAGTGAGAAAATACACTCCAGTGGTTAGATTGGGACTATATTTTTCTTTTCTTGCACATGCTTAAGCTACATATTTTCCTATTCTTGCACAAGAGAATAGTATTTGCTTGGTTTATGCCTTATCTTCTTAAGTTTTTTATGAACTTTGAAAATGCAAATTGCAATGGAATCATTGACAGCGGTTCTTTTGAACAGATTGTCTGTTTGAAGCTCCACAATAACTTTTCTCCTAGTACAATACATTTATAGTGGATGTTGAAGACAACCAATTGCTATATCTACATACTATAAATATTTTGAAGATACTTTTACATGGTAACTTCATTTTGTATGCCTTTTCTTTCTTTTCTGAGCCTTCGTTGCTTGACTTTTCTTGTTTTGAAATTAGAGTTTTTTTGTTGGAAGAACAACGATTATAAATAGGTGCACTGATGACTATAAATATACAATGAAACCAGCTATTCATATGATCAAAACATTTTGAAATGGTCTATTTGTCATTCCCAATATAGCAACTAACAAGAAAAACGTGCTGCCTGGTTAACGTGTTAGGATAAATGATCAATGGTTAATTGAAGCATGCCTGGATAAGTCAAGACATTTGCTTATTAATACTTAATGCTGATTTTGGTATTCAAGATCGTTTATTGATCAGAGTAATATTTTGAGACGCTGAAATCTCTTAAAGCACAAATACATCTTTTAGCATTTTCGTTGGCAGCTGAACGAACTGCTTGTAGGCTGCAATGTCAGTCATATATTCTACCCTTCCAAGAGTTCATCTATCTTGACCATCTTTACCAGTGAAGAGCCACTGTAAGCTGCAAGCTTCTGGTTTTGGCCGAGTTGGTTTATGTAAGCTGCAAGCTTCTGGTTTTGGCCGAGTTGGTTTAAGTAGGCAAACTACAAAGTTTCCACACAATTGAGTACATTTGTTGCTGCATATTTAGTATTTAGATTTCATGTCCCCCCTTGGAGCAGGTGGCTACCCACGAACTCACTTCTTTCCAAAACAAAACAGTTGTATCACTATGTAGGTGCAAAAGCTTTTTCTGATTGGTGCTATCCCAGAAGAAGAAATTTAGAAATGTTGATGCATATGCTTTAGTCAGATAACCCAGTGTGCTTGCTTGCATACTCATAAATATTTTGTTTATGGTGACAATTTAGAAATGTTGATGCATATGCTTTAGTCAGATAAACCAGTTTGCTTGCTTGCATACTCATAAATATTTTGTTTAAGGTGAAGTCACCATAAGCAAGTTGATGCATCAACTTGTGGCATCTTATTAGCTAATGAACTATTTATGTCAAGGCTATAAGGGTGCTAGAAAATCATCCTTATTTGTCTCTGTATGAGTGTCTCTGCCATCCTTTTTTTGATTGAACCTTGTGCAAGGTATGAACTGATGTCAGTGACTAAACTAGTTTGTGGTTGCAAAAATTCTACATTAGTCTTTAGAAAAATATAAGTATTAGGCTATTTTTGGGATTTAAGTCTCAACAGTCTTGCTTATTTAAGGGTGCTCCTGACTAAGCAGTAAACCCCTTTTTGTTAAATAGAAGGGTCTATGCTGATGCTTCATCTTTGCAGAAACCTTGTTTGTATGGGTATACTAATCTGGAAATGATTACAATGAGGGGTTACCTTTACTCAATGAAGGTTCAGATGTTTCACTTCTAGCTTCCTCCTCAGGAGGCATGCATTTATGGATGGATATACATGAGTACTTTGCCAACTTGAAATGCTGGAGACTAAGCTTAAACAGATTTGAGATTCTTTCTTGCAATTATCCTGCACCAACATTTCTTTACTTCATCATTTTTCTTCCTTAATTTGGTGTTCTTGCAGTAGCTGGTTGCAGTGGCTAATTTGTTCCTCTTATTATTTTTCTTGTATGCCAATTAAACAATTGTTTTATCCAATTGGCCGGAAGTGTATGTGACTCACACCTGGTCATTCAAGTGTTTTTTCCATGCAAACTGAACAGTTGTTTTGGTCATTCAAGTGTTTTTTCCATGCAAACTGAACAGTTGTTCTGTTTATTTGAGAAGGAATAGAATAGCTTTTAAATATCCTGAGCACAAGCATTGAATTGCTTTTGGAAAATATGGTAATGCTACTGGGAAATATAATTATAATTAGTGTACCAAAGCATTGAAAATCAATCTCCGTTGGAAATATAAAATTTAAATTTGCCAATACATATGGTATATGGCATACATATCTACAAATATTATCCTCAGACCAATTTTCCAATTTTTATACCATTTTTCCAATTTAAAAAATCTATCGGCCTTTCTTTGCACTTTTTAGGGCAATTGCTAGTCTAGTCCTTAGAAGTTGAGGTGGATAAAATCTACAAATCCACACTATGTGCTAGTAGATATGTGTAATTCAAGATACAATTTATAAAAGAAATATGTAGGTGTTATGTTTATCATATTTGAAAAATTAAGAAAAAATAAGTAAATGCAAATAATACTATTTCTCAAGAGACATTGCACAAGACAAATCCAATTAAGCCTAAAAAATCCCTTAATCTAGGGAATTCCTTTGAAGGTTTTGTCTTAGTTGTCTTAGGATTTTCACATGTTGCATGGATCCTTAGTTAAGGATGACATGACAACGCCAAAGAAGTTTTTATATGGATTAAATCATTGCAAACAACATTATGGCTCAAGTGTAAACTTTGTTCAATGCTTGTGTTGATTTTCTGAGGCTTGTGTCAACCTTTTATATCAAAGCTCTTGCATCCAAATATTCCATGGCACAATACTTACTCAATTTATACAATAGACTGAATGTCACTTTGAAACAAACAATGACACGCTCACAGATTATTCATGCTATGGTTGGTAATTGGATCCACAGTTCACACATTGTGCTAGTATTTTAACATTACTTATTGGGTAAAAGGACTATTATTTGTTGTTTTTTCAAAGAGAAATATGATCTTCTAATTTGATAATTACTTTCCAATGATTTCTTAATCAAGTTATATTATGTCACATATATGATTAAGCGATTATACATAGAAAAAATCGATAGTAATACAATAATGATAGTAGGATCATAAAGAGACAACCAAGCACAAAAGAGACACAAAAATTATGCCCTAGGAAACCCAAATTTAGGAGAAAACCCAACAATATTTTCTAGGATAAATTGTTTAGTTCAACAAAGTACAATCTGATATTTCAAGTCAAAATTTCTCAACCTAGACCAACAATCTAGCATGGGTCAAACTTGGTCAAGCAAGTTGAAACTCCACCTCTTATAACTACCCAAAAACTTTAGTCAACCTCAATTAAACAAGCTAAAATTCAGCCTCTTGCAACTACCTAGAACCTTAGTCAAACTACCCAGAAACATGGCAAAATTTGGTCAGACAATAACAGAACTGACTTAGTCAATGTTGGTTAACATAGGTCAAAGCTCAAGAAGTCTTCGTCGTTAACTTTCATCTGTGAAAAAAATAATAGAAGATGTTATGTGATCTGAAAAATGTGTGTCCAAATGATGGAGGCCAAGCTTGTATTTATAGTGGTCATGAGGTGCCTAAGGGACACGTTTCCTTGTGTTGGGATGACCTATACTTTGGGGCTGAGTTGAGCAGATTTAATTCAAATTCAAATTTTAATTTTCCCTCTTTTGATTGAGCTGACTTGTAGCTGGGGAATACCCCCTGCAGCTACCCAAAAAACAACACTCCCTCTTAGCTAGGGAGGCACTCACCTTGACTTCCTCAAATTTCCACTTTGCTGAAAAAATTCTCCATGCCAAGAAAAGATTGAATGAGCCTGATATGTTAATGTATCCATCCACTTCATGTTCTATAATTATAGAACTATGTGGAAAGCATCCTGCATCAACATCATGCGAAGGATCTATTTACCCACTAGCCAAATACCCTTTTCAAAGGATCTAGTCACCCACTAGCCAAATAACCTTTCACGATATTGTTAGGTACCCCCTGATTGGAGTAAACACAAGACTAGTTCTAGGTCACCAACTATCCAAGTCACCACTTGGAACTAAGTCAGTATCCCTGACCAATGGTGAATTCCTACACCAATTTACCATTTCCTCATGTTTTCATATGATACTTGAATGGTAAAACACTTACCCGATGTTATGGGGCACTCACTCTACCCAAAATCGAAGTAACCCTTGGAAATATGGTCAAAACCTTCTGATCTAGGGAGCACCCGAGCCCTAATGCTCTATACGCTAATCTCCCTAACCACATTACATGGAACTTGGTCAATACCCTTGACTTAGGGAGAATGTATATCCTTGATGCCACAACATCAACACTCCCTCTAATCAAGGGGAGCATTCTCAACCATTCCAAAGTTGTCCCTCAAGTAGACAAAATTAATTTAGGAAAAAGGCTTGATGAGAATCTCAACAACCTGCTCATCTGTAGAAATGTATTGGAGCATCATTGCTCCCTTTTGTACCATGTATCAGATGTAGAGGTACTTGATCTCAATGTCCTTTGACATGCCATCATGGTCGTTTGCAACACTTGATCAAACAATCCTACGAGCAACTTCCAAAGCCACACTACTTCATAAATCGCCAAACTACTTGCAATATACTCAACCTCTGCAGTGCTAAGTGTGACAGATGTATGCTTCCTAGTCATCCAGGATATCATAGCAGAACCCAAGCTAAAGCAACATCCTGATGTGATCTTCTTGAATTTTAAATTCTTTGCTCAATTTGAATCTATATATCCTTGCAATTATTGTACTTCATCATTTTGAGCCATATCTCAATCCATGTCCAATTTTACCATGTTGGTGCCTCAACACATGTTGTGTTGCATTCCTCGGCTCAACCATAAATTGATCGAATTCCTTCACTGGATCCATCACCACAACTGCTTTTCTGGTCACCCTGATTGGGTGCTCCCTTTAACACTGAAACAACCTGCTATGGCTATTATATATGCTCCCTCTTTTTCATTGTTTCTTCCTAGTCACTGAAACATATCTGCTAACTAGCATGGTCCACACATAGAAGGCATAATTCTCTTAGAGACCTCTAGTATTTGAGCATCTAGTATTGATGATCTCAAACCTGTGACATCCTCTTGGACGACTGGTCCTTCCACTTTTATCGATTGTTTTTACATCGTGGGATCCACCAAATCTAAATCAAAACCTCTCAAATTCTTTAGATTGGTCACCATGGGAGTTTCCATCATCCCAAAATTTCTAAAGGATCTCAATAGTATACTTTTGTTGACCAAGAAAGTAATGCATCAAATCTAGATCCTTCATCTCGAACTCATAGGTCAAATCCCTCTGAAGTAAGGCTTCCTGAGGTAATCCTAACTACTTCATCTATTATGAAAGAAAATCTTCCTTCCATTGTTACTCCCTTTATCACATGAGTCCTTCTATTCCCGCCATAAACAAGTCATGTAATAATAATATAAACCTTTTAGTGAAGGTGAGGATCAACATTACACTTGGTGAAACTAATACTCATCAAATATCCATCAATCCAAGAATACCATGCTCGAGGTGCTTGCTTGAATCTGTACAAAGCCTTCTTTAGTCTGCAAACATGAGATTCCCTCTTATGTACCTTAAATCCCCAAGGTATCTCTATGTACACCTCTTCTTCCTTTATTACTTTGTTGAGGAAAGTAGTCTTCACATCTATCTAATGTAATTTCCAACCCATAATTGAAATAATAGTTCTAATAGAAGTGTACCTTGTAACTAGAGAAAATGTCTCTTCATAGTCCTCTCCATCTTTTTAGGAGAACCCCCTTTCCATGCATCTTGCTTTGTACTTCTCTATGTTGTTGCCTACTGCATGCTTGATCTTGTAGATCTATTTGGAAGTCAACATTAGCTTCCCTTCGGGTCTCGATACAACTTTCCACACATCATTCTTCATGATGGAATAATATTCCTCCATCATGGCATCCTTTCAAACTTGTTGGCTTGTTGCCTTTGAACTAGAAGCTCTTGTGGTCATCTAGTATGGTTCTAGATGTCTACAAAATTTCCCCCTCTCAAACAAAAATCACTCTTACTGGATTTATGCTTGATCTCGGGAGAATCCTCTTCCCACAAACTTCGCTTTGTTCTTCCTGATGCTTCCATCTGCTCCCAAAATCATTTCCTTGGAAACCTTCATGATGTACCTATAAATTTCATTAGGAGGCCATGGAAGAAACACTTATAACCAAGCAAAAGGTACAAAGACAAGAGGTTTTACCAATAAGTAATAATAATCAAAGAAGAAAGATGTGAGGCACTTATCTTTTGATTTGTGGATTGTAGGTAATTTTTAAATCCCTCTTGATCCCTTGTTTCTTGTAGAAATCATTGAAATTCATCTGTAAGCTCATCAAGTTGTAGATGCTTATCCTCATCCTCGTCATCAGATACTTAATGCATGTTACTTTCCTTTTATTCCTTGAATGAATTGTATGATCTAGGTTTTCTTCATTTAGTGAATTCATCGATTTTCAATACTCTAGGTCTAGCTCTATGGTTTTATCCACAAACCCTAGGGATTTTTAAATCATAACCTTCAAGTATTTTCTATGGTTTTCAAACCCTAAGTGTACCATCTCTTCCGAAAAGGGCTCATATTTTAGCACAAGTATTATGAATTTTCTTGCTTTATATGAGAGAGCCTTTCTCCTAAGATCCCTCTCGATTTGGAGTAAATTTCTTGAATCAAATCATATCCCAAATGCTTACAAAATTTTTTGCTATATACTAATATGTTCTGGCAAGACCCTCGCAACATATCTCAGCCAATACAATTTTAACTTCAACGACATATACAAGGCATCTTCTACACATACTTGTCAAGGGCCCTTATTTTACCATATTTCCACAATCATAAATCTACTTCTAGTTCAACCCCCCTCTAGCAAGTCTTATCAATGACAACACTTTTTCTTATGCCTATAAAGAGCTTCCTAGATAGGCCTCAACATTGTCGATAAATCTAGGATAGTTAGTTTAGGTCTCCTTTTAAATGATTTATCTTTCAATGACAAGTTATTGTGATGTTGTTTTAGCTCTTCTTTAGTATATTAGGTTTCTTATCATCAAGACAAATACCAAACAATAAAGATCACAACATAGAACACAAATGTAGGCGCTCAGCCAGGGAAAAACCCCTAAGGAGGGGAAAACCTAATCAAGAACTCTTCCTTCAGTACACTCAAATAAAAATGATACAACCATGACCTTTGACACAGTCTTTTACCCCTCCATCCATCGAGCTAACCAAATAATTTTTTTTCCTGCAATTCAATCCTTGATTTGCAACAAGTTTGTTCCAGTAATAGAGTCACAGTCTCTTAATCCCTTCGACCTATAATAGTCCTTCAATTCTGTTAGGCCCCTATACTACTAGTGTAACCCGTTATTGTTATTAGTACAACCCACTTATTATATTGATGTACCCATGTAGTGCCCATATTGTTACTATTGTGCCCCATAGAAGCCCACTATTGTTATTATTGGGCCCTTACATTATTATTGTTATGTCGGCTCTGATTATGTTATGACCCCTTAGACTCCTATATATAGAAAGGAGGTCTTTTCATTTGTATCATCCAAGAATTGCTCATTTATGTAATGTAAAGGAGGTTGCCCCCTCGAAGAGGCTGAATTCTAAAGCGTGGATCTCTCTTTTCTATCTTTTTGTGAGCTAGTTTCATAACATTTGGTATCAGAGCTTTGGATTCTAGGGTTTCACTGCTCCAAATAGGTCATCGTGGTATTTTAGCTATAACTTTTTTTTCTGCGACATTTCAGAAGCTAAAACAAAATCCATTTTATAAGAAATCGCGCTTAATCTTGGGTCCGAATTTCAGAGCTTTTCGCACTATATTTGCGGAGATATGATCTGAGGAAGTTGGTCTTTTTGAAGACTCCTAAATTAAATTCCAAACAGATGAGCTAGGGAAAATCATCATAAGTTTCTCTCTGAGCATTGGATTGAAATTTTGTAAGAAGGTACAGAAAGCGGACGGACTTTATTTTCTTTTATATATTTTTCAGTGCCAAAGGTCGAAACAGTGACACGTGGCACTTCATACAAGTTCGCTCTTCTGGAAAGGTCTATAATTAGGTCATCTTGGGAGATTGTGCATAACTCTTTCTTGGAGAATCTAATTTGGATCAGACTAGTGGCATTAGAAAGAGGACATAGAGGGCTACTATAGGTTGCAATTTCAAAACTTAAAGATCCAAAAGTACAGAGTTACAGTCGTTTCAAGATCGAGCTCCTAAAATCAAGAAAAAACAAGATGAGGAAGTTTGAGGGCAAGGATCCGGTAAATTGGATACTTCAGATGGAGAAATATTTTGATCTACATGATGTACCATTGTTACAAAAGGTATGTATTGCATCTTCATATTTAGAATCAGATCAATTTTTATGGTATGAAGGGTTTTGTTCTCGTGAACAACTTGTTATGTGGCCAATTTTCACGGAGGAAATGATAGCACATTATGAGGATACAAAGAGCAACACCTTCTTTAGAGCAACACCACAACAATTGGAAAGAATAAAAGGGCTTTGTGACATAATGGAAAGCAAAATTATGGAAACCAGGAAGCATACCCCTCACAACTATAAAGATGGAAGTGTTGTTTCTCCTAGCCTTCCACAATCTACAAGGGTTACACCACAACAATTGGAAGAAAAAAGAGAAAAAGGGCTTTGTTACAATTGTGATAGAAAATGCACTAAAGGTCATAAGTGTGCTGAGAAGAAATTATTTTACATAGAATATGAAGAGGAGGAAGAAAAGGATCAAGAAACATCAAAAGAAGAAGACATACGCCAGGACCCCACCCCAGAGAAAGAAGAAATGAATTAGACCATATCTTCTAAAGCATTGGCAAGAATTACCACTCCTCAAACTCTCAAGATAGAAGGAAATATCAAGAAGAAAAAAGTGCAAGAAGTGAAAGATCACATTGAGAAAGAAGAAATGAATCCAACCATATCTTGTAATTCATTGGTCGAAATTACCACTCCTCAAACTATCAAGATAGAAGGACAATTCAAGAAGAAAAATGTTCAAGAAGTGAAAGATCAAATCGAGCATCAAGAAATGAATCCAACCATTTCTTGTAAAGGATTGGAAGAGATTACCACTCCTCAAACTCTAGAGATAGAAGGACATATCAAGAAGAAAAAGGTTCAAGCAGTGAAAGATCACATCGAGCATCAACAACATGTTCTCCAACTTTTAAAGGATAATGCCACTTCGGTGCAAAATCAAACGAAACAACAGGTAGATCAACATCGTAGTGAAAAATGTTTTGATGTAGGTGATTGGGTATTTTTATTGCTACATATCAAGCAATCTATTTATGAGAAGGAAATGTTGGCAATACTACATGCACTTAAAAAATGGCGACCTTACCGAATGGGAAGACTCTTCAAGGATGAGGATGTGGAAGCATTGTTTTGTGCTATTTCTATTATCCAACCAGATTGGATAAACGAAGCAAGGGATGAATGGAAGAAGGACGAAGAAGTATGGCCACTTATTCAAAAGTTGCAAAAGATCCCAATTCAAACAATATTGCCAGAAATTGAAGAGGAAGGAAAAATCATATTGGAACCTGGAGCAGTAACAGAAATAAGAACTTGACAGCTACGAAATCAATCAATTTCAGAGTATCTCATCAAGTGGAAGAACTTACCCGCTAAAGATTCCACATGGGAGGACAAGAATTTTATACAGAAGCATCAAGAACTACTCAAGCGTTGAGGACAACGCTTTTTGAAGGAGAGGGGCATGTTAGGCCCCTTTACTACTAGTGTAACCCCTTATTGTTATTAGTACAACCCACTTATTATATTGATGTACCCATGTAGTGCCCATATTGTTACTATTGTGCCCCATAGAAGCCCACTATTGTTATTATTGTGCCCTTACATTATTATTGTTATGTCGGCTCTGATTATGTTATGACCCCTTAGACTCCTATATATAGAAAGGGGGTCTTTTCATTTGTATCATCCAAGAATTGCTCATTTATGTAATGTAAAGGAGGTTGCCCCCTCGAAGAGGCTGAATTCTAAGGTGTGGATCTCTCTTTTCTATCATTTTGTGAGTTGGTTTCATAACAAATTCAGCCATGATAACTTTCAACAAAGACTTTGACCTTCAATGATGACCTTCGACCTATAGTTTAACATATTTTTTTGCATTTTTCCTTCTTCAGATTGATGACTTGTCTTCCTTCCAAATGATCTGAGTTTATTAGGGTATTTATAGTTGTTGTTTCATATAATATTGAGCCAACATGAATGATTGATAGGTCGACTTGTATGTTAGGTCCCTATAATACTAGTATATTCCCCTTATTGTTATTGTTAGTGTAGCCCCCTATTGTTATGTATCCCCCATTTTGCAATTGTTGTGCCCCACAAAAGCCCATTACTGTTATGGTTGTGCCTTGTTGTAGCATTTTTTGGTTTTGGTAAGTTAGTATCAATTAGTCAAAAAATGAAAATATATTTCAAAAAAATGTTAAGTTAGGATATGGACAAAAATAATATTAAATAAAAAATGTTAGGAATATTTGATAGATAAGTCAATATCAAATAAAATGTTAGAATAGATGCCCTAAAAAAATGAAGGCACAAATAAAATGTTAGGCTAGAAATAAAAGAAAAATGATAAATTCTGGAAGTGTTGCAAATCCAAATGCCACTACTCTTAGTCAATTTTATTTTTGCAAATAAAGGGTGTGTGCAGATTTTTTAAATGCCACACTATTTCATACAATCCAATTGTATAGTTTAATCATGATTGGGTTTGATTTAAATTGTCTGTCAATAGGTAGCAATTAAAATTGGCTCAACAGTTTAATCTGAGCCAATGGAGGAAATAAGGGATAGAAGTAGGTTAGTCATTAAAAGGAAAATATTGATTTGCTAGACTAAATGCACTCGGAGAACTAAGTGAGAAAATGTTAGGAAAGATAAGGGTAGGTAGACAAATAGAATACAATTGGAGCATGAAAGGATTTTATCCTAAGTCATAACATTGCAAAGATGTGCATATGGTATGAGTATTAATTAACCATAAATCCTAATTATCAATGTAATTATGCAAGTATTCTAACTTCATCCATTAATTCGCCCAAAATTGTCACATCCGCCATAAATCTTGACCCCACCATCACTTTCCACCTTCATTGTTAAATCCCATTCATCTTATCTTACATCCCACACACTCCCCTGAAATTTGATGGCCCACATTGCTCCTTGGCCCTCAATTGCCGTTTGAACTTTATCAGCGGGGGGGGGGAAATGGGAAGTTTTGGAAACCACCCTCCAAAACTGTTTTTCCCCCGTTCTAGTCTTTCGGGACTTAAAATCCCAAAACCACTTACCGCTCTAACTCACTCCCGAACGCGGTTTACATTTGACTGTTTACTGCCACTCCCACATCACTGTCCAAGTCCGCTCCATGTAATTTCATTTGTCCAATCAGCGACCACCTATCCGTTATTCATACAATTCGCAACTCCCGCAAATTTATGCCCCATAGACCCATTTATCAGTGTCGTTGGATAATTAATAAGGATTTATCCGTTCATTAAACATCCTTGCTCCATTTTTGTTCATTATAAGCCCGGTTCCTTCATGAAAACCGTTACACAGTATATTTCTGAAAATATGTTCATCACTGGAGATTTCTTGCTTGCAGCCTAAACAATACACTCATCATTCAATTGAATTCATCATTCTATTCAGAACCAAGCTGACCAGATCCACCTATCTACTTTCAGTTATATATATATTTTTTATCACTGTGTTTCAGACTGATTTCTTCCATTCCTGTCACTTTCAACCTGTAATTCACTTTAAAAGATGCCTCCTAAGGGAAAAGAAATTTATGAAATCCCAAATCCTCTCATTCATCCACAAGTTGACTTCCATCATACTCCCCTGGTCAACAGAGATTGTAAAATCATTGAGTCTTCCTCCCAATTTGATTTATATGAAATTTGTTACTGGATGGAAGATCAATTAGTTGATGAGATAGATGGAATAGGACTTTGGGACTCCCACCTTCCTCATTAAATTTTCCCTCAAATACACAGAGCACTTGAATTTTTCAGGAAATTCCATGAATCCTATGATCCCAATCAAAGAGCAATCATTTCACCCACAGGAGAGATCCTTTGTTTCATCAATGTTGATTCCATTGAAAAGATGTTGCAGGCCCCAACTATGGTACCAACCCATCCTTTTTATCATGAAAGCCTGATGAAGCCTATCAAAAGATAGATTTTACTAAAAGATATCAAACTCTTGAACTTTTCCTAGTTGTAGATAGCCCTTTGCCTAAAAGAAACCCCCCCATGATTCATCCATGTTCCCAGACAAAACCAAGAAAATCACCACCATTATGTCTTATCTGCTTGTTATAATTCTGATCAATATGTTAATGAATCCATCTTAGGTTTCTTATCTATCTTTTCTGTTGATTCCAAACCCACTGTTATTTATAACTTCAGCGAATTCCTAGCTGAAGCCATACATGAACAATTTGTCTGGTTGAACACTGAAGAAGTATTCAAGTATGCTTCAGTGCTTGTTTACCTTTTTATATATTTTCAGGGAGACAAGTTTCCATTCACCTTACAGAAGCTAGATAAGGAAGGAAACCAACAATCAGTGATCTTTTGGACTTCAATGGGAATGAAGGAGGAAGAATTTACGTATAAACAGTTCATAAAATTGTTTATTCATCTAGCTATTAGTCTTATGATCAGCACTCCAGTGCCAAGAATCAGTGAGGAAATTGTCAAAGTATTACAGCTGGTTAATCAAGCCACCATAGGAGATTGGTAATTTTTCCAAAACTAGACAGAAATTAGAGTCTATGATTGTGAGCTTCCACCCTACAAACTTCCTAAGTTCCTCCCTATCATAATCTTTGCATTGGAATATATTAGGAAGAGGTTAAATGCAGATGAAGTACATTTTGTGGCTACAAAGAAGAAATCACAATTTTAGCTAAAGGCTCAGGTTGGTCCTTTCATCTACAACACTAGAGCAGCAGGAGAAGTAGCATACAGGTTATTGAAGGAAATGAACTTTGGCCTCAACTTCACTTGGTCTTATGACCCAATGGAAATAATTTCAAAACTTAGGGTTGAAAATAAATTCATTGCATACCACCATACAGCCAGGCTTGAAATAGAGCAGTACAAAAATCAGTTAGAATGGAAGGAGAACACCCTTTAAGAAGTAGAAGAACAGGCAGTCTCTACTTCAAATTTACAAAATCCACTTGCATAGGAAAAGACAACCAAGCAAGGAAGGCAAGAACAGTCATCACCTACAACTGAAGCATCAAGCCAGGGCTTTAGAATTGTGCATAGAAAGAAGAGACTTAGGATCTCTGTGAAGGTTAGTGCAACAAATGAGCCATAGAAAACAACGTTTGATGGACTTGGGGATACTTTAATTTTTACACAATCTGGTGGACAATCTACATAGCCCCCCACTCATTCCACTGCTTCTCAGGAACAACAGATGATTTCGACTAGTGGAACTAGTCAGAAGGACAAAGAAGATGATATCTTCCAGGATTTCGGTGAAATTAAGAAGAAAAATGAGGAATTGAAGCTAAACACTTATACTCAATTCTAGAAACACTCTTCCAGTTCTCAAGCTAGAATTATTTCAGTCTTTGACTCTAAGAAGGGTAAGATGCAAATGGCTTTCTTACAATCTCAAATTCCACAACCCAGGACTCCTACACATTATTCGAAGCAATCCTCATCTGAGTTTAATGTAAAATATGTACATCCAATTGACCAAATTTAGCTGCACAAACAAACTGGCCAGATGATTTCTTCCACTTTAAGGCATACTGCCATGAGTTTGTCAAAGTTGTAGGTCACCCTAGCTAATACACAGTCACAAATCAAGTTGGAAAAAGTATCCTCACTGGAAAAGGACACCAAAGTCAAATTATTGGAAAATTTGGTGCTGAAGATGGGATACGATCCCTCAAATATAGATGCTGCAGAAGAACTTGTCAAGAAGAAAAATGTTGAGCTCTCGACATTAAGGAAGCATCTCAAACTGCCAGCTTTCGAGGATCCAATTACCAAGGAGATTGAAGAAACTAAGAGTCAGAAATCTGACATGATGAAGCTCATCATGGAACAAAATATGCAAATAAAATAGATGGAGGAGCAAATGGAAAAATTGCTCAGAGAGAAAGAAGAAGTTGTGAAGAGGACTCAAATTCCAATGGATGTAGTTCCTCTTTCAGCAGTCTCTATAACTAGAGTTTCTACTTTAGGCACAACACCAACTACAGTTACAACAGAAGGAGTTGAACAACTTGCAGAAGTTGTTCAGAATCTGTCAATTCAGACAGTTGAAATTAAGAAGTTGTAGGATGAACTGAAGGAATTAAAACATATGAAGGCAGTTGAAAATAGTTCACATGCAACCGAGTTGCAGAGGACAAAAAGTCAAATTGAAGTTTTGTAGAAGGAAACCAAAGAATCTTACCTTGGAAACAAACTGGGTTTGTAAAGGGAGATTCTATGGGAAGAAATTACTGAATCAGTCAAGGATATCTGGCCATGAATGCGCCCTGCCCTCCCATCTATCCGTCTTGAATTTCATTAAGATTTCTGAGCGGGGGGCTTCACATTTATTGCTGCGATGGCGTCCCTGTATTCTCCCGCTGGCTGGCTCGTGTCATCACATGCTGGCCATGTGGCTTGGCACTCTCCCCTGTGCTTACACCCGCATCCGGGTGATTTGTGTTGTATTTTCATTTCTTGTGAGGTTTTCAAATATCATCAGTGACAAAAGAAGATCATTCTCTTGGCATCACTTATTATATATCCATGTCACATCCCTTAATTTTTTTATGGATGCTTAAGAATTTGATACACTTTTTTTTTAGTCCATATTGCATTGATATCACATTTCTCAAATTCTATTGATGCTCTAGAATTTGAAACTTTTATCTTTTTGTTGAAATAACAATAAAAATTCTTCACAAATATCTCTAATATTTAAATTGTTCCTTTTATTATATTAGATAAAGTTTTTTAATATATATATATTTTAATTAAAAAAATCAAAACTTAAAAATTACATTTCATTTCTAATTTTTTTATCCATAATAATAATAATAAATAAATAAGTAAATCATTACTATATAATATATCACACTCTACAGAGATTTACAAATTTATACACAAGTGATAATTCCCTTGTCACCATATAATGATATGATACACCCTACACAGTTGTGTACACAAGTAGTAATTACCTTATCACTATGACTATCATTCCTTTATTGCTATGACTACCAATTTCTTCATATAACCACCCTACTATAGAGAAACTCAACATCATCACTCAAATCAAAGTAGTTGAGATAAACCATGCAAATGGTGATTAAAATCCAACAATAATTATCCATTTACAAATTCACATTCCCAAGAAAATCATAAAATTGACTACTAAATTCTTAAAATCAATTTCACCTTTTTCCATAAACCTTTTGAAGTGTTCTCAAGTGGAAAAACTTGTCTAAACCTATCTAGTGACCTTTTGGAAATGATGCCAAATGGAAAAACTTATCAAATAAAAAAAAACATGTTGAAGATGTTCAAAAACCAATTAGATTTACAAATCACCATATTATTTTATAAATAAATAAAATGAATTATATATATATATATATATATATATATATATATATATATATATATATATCTTAAAATGATTATAAAAAAATTGGTTATTTTCTTATTTAAATTTAATTTTTATTTAAATAAATTAATTTAAAATATTATAGCTTGTTTTCCTGAGAATAAGCCCCTAAATGAAAGTGTCACCTGCCCACAAGCGTTCTCTAGTTTCCACCGAGCACTTTTCATGGCATTTTCTTTAGGATCCCGATGCGGATTACCCATTTTGCTGACTAGGAAAAGGTTGCTTGATATACAAATCCTTGTTCTGCCCAAGACCTTCCATTCTCTTCAGATAACACGTTAAGGAAACATCGTGGGTTCAAATAGGACTTGGATGAACACCAACGACATTGCGCTAAATACTTCTGATAAATATGAAGGACATCTTGCTTGTTGCCTTGCAAAGATCAATACCTTTTTAATCAGAGAATGGATAGGGCACTGATTTCATTTCTTCACTAAGTAGGCTTAATCTCCGACAATATTAAGGGCATCCTAGTATGAGTTCAGGTGATTTTGACTGTGGTGTAGAAAGTTTGTGGCGCTCACATGAAGGCACCACTTCTGATACCATAATAAATACACTCACAAAAATATCAAAATTAGATAGTTATGTGATGTATATTATATGTATGTATGTATGTATGTATATATATATATATATATATATATATATATATATATATATATATATTATTAACAAAATGCGCAGTTCTAGAGACCTGAGAAGGAGGATTCTGCAGTTGAGAGTCATAGTGAGGCAGGCTTTCCCACTATGACTGAGCAATGAAAAATTTTGGAGGGAAATGGACATCTGGATTGTACAATTACGTAGTTCAAGGAAGCAGAGAGAGATTGCTAGCCGCAACTGTAGAATGTGCAAAGAGAAGATGTCTGGAAGCTCAAATTACACAGTTCTAGGGAGGAGGCTAATCTTGAGCATTGTGACTGTGAAATGTGTAGTCCTTGGATGTAGTGACTCTGCATTGCGTAGTTACGAGAGGAAAGATAGGATTCTTGTGGCCTAAGACTATGTAATACGAATTTCAAGGAGGCAATTTGGAAGGAGGTTGATCGGAGAAGGATCAGTTGTAGAAAATGACTAAGTCTGGGACTGAAGAGTAGAGAGATGGGCCCAAAACATGACTTGAACATGATCACACACTTATAGATGATCAACCACTCTACAAGGAAACACTTATCATCCAAAATCACCATGTCCTCATCAAAACGACAACAACAAAACACTTACCTCCAAGTGTGACACTTAAGATACACTTTGCGACGATAGTGATGACACTAGTACGAATGTGCATGAAACTTTGGGAATAAGTCTAATACATGCATATATGATAAATAGGACCCATCAGCACCAAATTTGCCTCTTTCGCTTTCACAACATGCGACACTTCCCATGCCAAAAGATGAAACTTGCGATGACACTTGCAAAAACTAAAAGAAAGTGGAAGCAACACATGCTATAGTGAAGAGAACACAAAAGCACCACTCGTATAAGTGAAAGCAAGCAGAAAATGACAGTTGTAAAAGTGAAAGGATGCTAATGAAATTTAAAGTGCACAAAAGCGTCAATTAAGAGCACCCCACATGAGAGATGATACGATCACAACCAATAGTGGGGGAGTTGTCAATATTGGGATTGCACAGTGACTGTCAACAAGGATTGCACAATCTTTGTCTCTAGGGACTACACAATCATTGTCATTGGAGACTGCACAAGCATTGCCTCTTGGGACTATGCAGTCATCAACCATAGAGCGCAATGACTATTTTCAACACATGTGTAGTTACTTTCAGCTAGGATTACACATGGTTTGAATCTCTAATATACACATAGAATGTTAGGATTGCTTGCAAGAAAACTGCTTGTGAACGCATAGAAAGATAAGGATGTGTAAGCAAGTGACCCTGTTAGTTAAGAAACATCAACAGACCATGAAGTGACTAAAAGCAATCGAGGAACAACAGATCATGGGATCACAAGTAGGCTCCAAAATTCAAGTGTAAGGAAAAATTTGGAGGGTGTTTGTCACAATGACAACATAATGCTAACTATTATGCTTCTTTTACTTGAAAACATTTATCTCCTTTCTAATTTAAACTATATGTTATTTCACTTGCTCAATATGACCTCCCATGCTATATTAAAGTAATAAATTGCACAATATTACTTCCCATGCTCTATTAAAGTAACAAATAATCTCACCCCATGATACCCATATACTTATCAAACCACTGCCACATTGATTTCTTGACGTGGCTCCATTATGCTTTCAACCAATTGATTCAAAGCAACAAAATGTTTGGTAATGATAATTATTTTTCTTATTTTAATTGAAAACATTAATCTCTATCCTAATTTAAATTATTTGATTTGTGTTGTATTTTCAGTTCTTATGAGTTTTTCAAATATCATGGGTGAGAAAGGAAGATCATTCTCTTAGCATCACTTAATATATATCCATGTCACGTCCCTTAAATTTTTTATGGATGCTTAATAGTTTGATGGCACTGTTTTTTTTTTAGTCCATATTGCATTGATATCACATTTCTCAAATTTTATTGTTGCTCTAGAATTTGAAGACTTTTATCTTTTTTTTTGAAATAACAATAAAAAATTCTGCAAAATTATCTCTAATATTTGAATTTTTTACTTTATTATATTAAATAAAGTTTTTTTAATAATTTATTATTTTTAATTTTTAATTTTTTTATATAATTAAAGAAAATTCAAAACTTATAAATTACATTTTCATTTCTAATTCTTATAATAATAATAAATAAATAAATAAAAAATCATTACTATATAATATATCACACTCTACATAGATTTACAAATTTATACACAAATGATAATTCCCTTCTCACCATATAATAATATGATACACTTGTCACTATATAATGATATGATACACCCTACACAGTTGTGTACACAAGTCATCATTACCTTATCGCTATGACTATAGTCATCATTACCTTATCACTATGACTACCATTCCTTTATTGCTATGACTACCAATTTCTTCATATAACCACCATGCTACAGAGAAACTCAACATCATCACTCAAATCAAAGTAGTTGAGATAAACCATGCAAATGGTGGTTGAAATCTAACAATAATTATCCATTTACAAATTCACATTCCCAAAAATATCATAAAATTGACCATTAAGTTCTTAAAATCAATTTCACCTTATAAAATGTTTTCAAGTGGAAAAACTTGTCTAGTGACCTTTTGACAGTGATGCCAATTGGAAAAACTTATCAAATAAAACAGAACATGTTGGAGAGGTTCAAAACCAATTAGATTTTCAAATCACCATATTATTTTATAAATAAATAAAATGAATTTTATATATATATATATAATTAGAAAAAACATAATTAAAATGATTTCAACTCATTGATTTACAAATCACTATATTATTTTATAAATAAATAAAATGAATTATATATATATATATATATATATTAAAAATTTTAATTAAAATGATTATAAAAAAATGGTTATTTTTTTTTAAATTTAATTTTTATTTAAATAAATTAAATTAAAATATTATGGATTAAATAATAAGAAAATATTTTAAATTTTAAATTTACATAACATTAATCAAAATAGATAAAATACTAGTAGTTTTTAATTTGAAATTTATTGAATATTAAAATGACACACAAAAATATCAAATTTATAACTATTTTACCATTTTTTTATAAACAAATATCAATATCAATTTTTTGTCTCAACTTAAATTAAAATGAATTAAAACACAAAAAAAAAAAAACACTCAATAAATTTATACCATTTCTTTTACGATTACAATTACTTGTAAAATTTATACCACTTCACTTACGATTACAATTATTTTTAACAAGGCATTTATTTATTTATTTTTTCAAATTTAAAAGGGAAAATTAAATATTAAAATGACACAAAAATATCAAATTTATAATTATTTTACCCTTTTTATAAACAAACATCAATTCATTTTTTTTGGTTTCGAACTTAAATTAAAATGAATTAAAAAACAAAAAGAACACTCAATAAATTTATGCCATTTCATTTACGAAAAGGGTATTTTTTTATCAAATTAAAAAGGAAAATTAAAAAAATTAAAATCAAATTTTAAATTCGATCAATTTAATATATCAACTTATTTAAAAGATAACGATAAAATTATTTTTATCGATAACTTAAAAAAAAATAAAGATAGATTTCAAGAAGTACACATATTTTTTTCAAAAATAAAGATAAAGTTTAAGATCCATTTTGGGGTGATGAAATAGACAAGTTTGAAGGGGTGGGGCATTAATCACCCTCTTACGCGACAACAATGAAGGGGAAACGTGGTGGGTACGAAGGGCATGGTGGACTGCAGAGGAATGTTCTCGAAGTACACCAAGTTATTATCATATTGGTGATATCTCTTGAGTATAATTGTTGCAATGGAGAGATGAGAATTGGGATTTTGGACAACATTACCTACTTGGTTCAATCGAGAGGCCTCTCTGGAGAGCCAAGTTGGTGTTTCGAATGGTGGAGAGCAACTACGGTGGAAGTTTGGCAGTATGAAATTGTTTTGTATACAACACTAGCTCAATCTGCAATATGGGACCCTGGGTCATCTCGAGTATGGAAGTTGGGTTATCTAGGTAGTCTGGCTTGTGGCTTCGACTTAGCTAGTAAGAGGCTCACCTCGAGGTTCAGAGTTAGTGATGTTGTGGCTATAAGAGAAGAGGATAAAGTCGTTCCTTAGGTAATTCTGCTACTCCTGCCTTTTACAAGGTTTACAATGTATGCTAGAATTAGATGATTTGTTGACTAATGTGAAGGTAACTCAGCGAGCGAGAGACCTCCATTCTTTTTTAATTACAATGCATTTTGTGAATTTTGTTAGCATTCAGTTTTTTGGGCTTGTTTCCTCTCTGGGGAGGGTGCTGCTATGAAGCTCGTCCTTGCTCTGGGGTATTGGGGAGGCAACTTTGGGTACCATTCTTTCTTTGTCAACTCCTTTAAGGATACACCTTCAAGTCTCTGTGTTATTTAGGTCCATTGGGAGTGTCTCGAAAACATTTGGGGTCTCTGCATGGGTTGGGAGGCAAATCTACTGCATCAGGGCGAAAACAATTGGGATTGTCGAAACGGGTGGTGTACTTCCCTCGCCTGGAATATCTAGTGTCTAGTTTATCTTTTGTCAATGGTGGACATGATACGTTAATGCAGGTGGGCTCGATGGGGTGTTGGCCCTTATGGCTTGCCAGGGGAGCGAGCCAACAAGGCGAAAGTGCTGAACGAGGAAGGGGAAAATGTGGAGGGCAAGATGGCTCACGCTTGGGCCTAGTCTCCTAGTCACGTGGAGCAGCCTACATTGTTGGCTTCGATAGTTGATCAGTTGCGAGAAATCATAGTGAACCTGGATGCCATCTGTCAGCAGAGGTATGACGACCATAATGAGATTATTGCTTACAACAACAATTTTTAATACAACCAGGGAGAAATTCTAGAGCACCTTGCTTTGGTGAGACATAGCCAACACTGCAATAACGAGCAGTGGGATGAGATTGAGGCGTGATTGACTCATATTGACTACCATGTTCACGAAGGGCATGGCCCTCTTATGGCCCTAAGTAACGCTCATGATCCGAACCCTTCCCCTGATATGAAATTTGCAGGTTGTCTCTTGGTTTTGTTTGTGTTTTGGGTTATATAGATATGTTACTTTTGGGACTCATGTAAAGACTGGAAACATCGTCTTTATTTTTTTTTGCTTTCTTGGCCAACAAATCCGATCGGAGTGAAGCCGGGAGAGCAGAAGGCCTCTCGAATGTATGTTGTATCTCTTTGATGAATTAATGAAAGTTTTTTTATCGACAAAAAAAGAAAATAAATTTTAAGAAATTTGATTCATTTGATTTATAGCATTTTAAAAATATAAAGATTAATTTAAAAAATGATTTTTTATAAAATTAAATTAAGGTTCTTTTAAAAAGTAAAGACAAACTTTAGGAAATTGATCCATCCTTGATTTATTTTATGGATCAAATTAGTGAACCTTTTAAAAGATAACGATCAAAATAAAAATAAAAATAAAAATATTTTGATTCAAATGTATACAAAAAATTTGATTTATTTAATTTACAACAATTTTCCAACATATGAAAAAAACAAAAATAAATCAAAATTTAAATGTTCATCTTAAATTAAGATGAATCTAAATCAACTAACATTTGAAGAATATCAACTTCTTTTTATCAAAATAAATCATGTAATTATAACAGATCCGTCTACTTGTGACAAATTCTTCAATTTCAAGGTGATATTATCTTATCAAACAAAACGAAAAAAGAAGAAAAAAAAACAAACAAAAAGAATACAAAAATCCAAAAATAGACTAGAATTAGATAATCGTGTCATGCATATTATTAACAAAATATACATATTAATACACATTTTCCTAACCCTTGGTTTCATATTCCAAGGGGTGTTTTGGACTTCTACGATTTCTAGCCTTTGCTTGAGGCTTTTCGCCCTCCACTCAAGTGAATGTGCCAAAATCATATAGCCCCAAAGGATTGTGTTTTCAACATTCCCCTCTTAATATGTAGGGGTGTATATGAGTCCAAGAAGAGAGTTGAAATACAAAAGTGTATGGTAGTCAGTAGTTGCATGTGCTCTCTGAATGGTGGTTTAAGGAAGACCACAAGTCATATGAACTAGCAAAAGTCAAAATTTTCTATCAGTGATGGTTTAAAGTTGACCACCAACTCTAGAATTTGGCTCAAAGAATTTCCTAGAAAAATTTTGAATCGAGCTAGAAGTTGAAGTCTTGTGTGAAGTGGAAGTGCTCTCTGATGATAGTTTAGAGATAACCACAAACTGAAGTAGCAGAAACTGAAGTAGCTATATGAAGTAGCAAAAACTAAAGTTCTTTGTTGATGGTGGTTTAAGGCTAGAGTCCAACCAAATCATGCTCAGGGAACATGAGTCTTTCTTTGAGTACAACTCTTACTTTAACATTGGCTAATTTTGGTTCTAGGCTTTGGCAGTGGGCTATGGTTTGGGTTGTGGCTCAAGCTCGCTTGATATATCTTTGAAGCTAGTGGCTAACCATCAATTCCCACCCTATCAGATACAAGGTGAGAAGATGAAGATATCTCCACTACAAGATGCACCAATAGTCGAGAATGAAATCTATGGTATGACCGATATATGTTCTGGGCTATTGAACACCATTTCCAAGAAACGATCCATCTAAGGTAAATCTTTTCTCTTGCAGGATTCTTATGTCTAGAACATATGTTTGAATGATGAATATGTTTCTCACAATGTTCACAAGGGTGAAGATCAAAACATTGATCTTTCATGTGGCCAACTTAATCACAATGTTGGCTTCTACGAATGTGAAGTGATTGTGGAGTAGAATGTGGAGTAGGTGAATATGAATTATCTTGGAGAAACCCAACACTCTAAAATTAGATTGGTTTGGAGTAGTCTGGAATGTGAAAGGACCCATCCTTTCATATCCAAGACTAGTTCAATGCTTATTGTTAATAACTTCTTCCCAAGGTGCAATGGTGGGTTTGGGAAGTGCAAGCAAAACCAACGCATCTTCATGTAAATCTACCCATGAAGTGGCCTCACTGATCTAATCAAGCGTTGGTTGCTAATGGTAATCAACCTGAAACTCAAAAAGAGAGTTATTCTGAACATACACCAATTCATAATGTTGTTCAACCACTGTAGTTCATTTCATTGGAGTTGTGATTCAAGCTAAATAAACTCAAGCTTATCTTGAGCATCTTGTAAATAAGTTCGAATATTGGAGAGAGTGGTTTTGCCAATTTTCACTATCTATGAATAGTAGACTATTAGAGTTCATTTCATTGGAGCTATGATTGAAGTTGAAGAAACTCAATATTATCTGGAGCATCTTGCAAACAAGTTCAAACGTTGGAGAGAGTGGCTTTGCCAATTTGGAGTGTCTATGAATAGGAGACTATTAGAGTGTTCATTAACTCGAATAACCTATCAATTCTGGCCATTTTCTTAATAGCTCAAGCTCAACAAATGAAAGGGGCCGGCTTCAATTGATAAGGTACCCATTTACAATGTAAACTAATTGTAGGTTACAACTATTTTCCATCAATGCTTTAGATTTATTGATTACTAGCTTGATGATTTTAAGAAAGTCTTTTTATCAACAAAAAAAGAAGAAAATACATTTTAAGAAATTTGATTCATCTTATTTATAACATTTTAAAAAGATAAAGATTAATTAAAAAAAAAGTATGAAATTAAATTAGGATTTTTAAAAAAAAGTAAAGATAAACTGATGCAGGAGCATCTGGTCGACAGGGCGAAGACCGAGAAGGGGCAGACAAAGTTTCTGAAGAAGATTGGGAAAGATGAATATTTCGACAAATGGACAGCAAGACTGTCAGAGTTCTTATTGTTTTTTTTTATTTTGTTCTTCCAAGGTCAACTACAACATTTGTTTCTAATAGCTTAAGTTTCTATGTAATCTGTTCTGTTTTTAAATTGTGGTAACAGGTCTTAATTAGAGTTGTTAGGGGACTGTAGTAACAGGTCTTAAACTAGAGTTGTTAAGAATTAGATAAATGACAATAATCAATGTAAGCCGTAAACCCTTATGGAACAGGGGAAACAGATAAACAAACAAATAGTCAAGTCGCATAAACTGATAGTAACTGCCAAGCAACTGTAATGTAGTAACTACCAAGCAGTTATCTAACTGCTGGACTATTGTATAAAAAGACAGATGAAATAACCCAGACGGGTTCCGGAGCGAAGCATTGAAAAGAGAATAAGCAAAATACATTTTATTTCCTTCATAAATTGTTCAAGTGCACAATTAAATTCAAGATTGCAAGATTTATGTCCTCTAAGATAGAATACGCATGCATATACAGTCTTGTTCATTCCATTCGTTACAGACAAATGCAGTGACAGGGTTTCACGACCCTACGAATTCACATACATAAATATTTCTGTTCATTCCATACATTGCAGGCAAATACAGTAACCAAGTTTCATTACTCCAAAAGAAAGCACACATACATATATTTCTGTTCATTCCATACATTGCAGGTCGACACAGTAACAGAGTATCACAACTCCAAAAGTCTCATGACCAGCCGAGGCCGAGAGCGAGTATAAAGCGAAGAGAGTCAAGCAAAAAACGCAAGATACGACGGTCCACAGTCAAACTGGTAAGCAACAACACCGAGTTTCATATTTATTACATACCACTGTGTAAATATCTTGTAGGGTTATAAAATTCCCATGACCTGAAAGTACTGTGCAACGAGGACTCGTTGGTCCCAACCACCAAATAAACGAATACACAGAAACCCTCCTATCCACAGCTACAGAACGACCGAGCAACGAAGATACATTGGACCGAGCCATTAAACGAAAGTATTCATAGAAACCCTTCAAGCTACGGCTACGGGTTGAAACATTACAAAGGCCAGACTCTATATCAAATACAGACCACCGAAGCAAGCAAATACAGCAAAGACGAAGAACCACAGAAGAGATTAAGTTAAGAACAGGGCTACCCGGAGGATAGACAGTCGAAATCCCTGCAAAACCACGGGACCGGTCACCTGCAACCACCACAGCAGAGCCACGTTAGGGTCATAATCAAATCCAAACCCACGCAACAGAAACAATACTAAGAAGCTGTAAAGGAGATAACAGAGAGTAAAACCCTTGTATGGCTGAAGGGGCAAAGCCATACCTGTAGTGAACCGACCCATAAGTTGCAGAAACAAAGGGACACCCTGACCACAGAGGGGCTGCGAGGGTTAGCATCATTTCGAGCAGAGATTAAAGACATATAGCAAAGAACAAACCCTCACCTGGATATACAGTGCCGAATGTTGGACTAGAACCAGAGACGGAGCCGAACACCTGAGAAAACCACTGAGACGGAGCCGAACACCAGAGAGAACCACAGAGAGCAGAGCGACAGAGTAAAAATGACCAAATGGGCGCGAACCGGCAGTGAAAAGGTAAAAGCGTAAAGTTAGGGTTTGGTAAACTTCGAGACGGACAGGTGTCACTAGAGGAGGAAGAGTGAGTACCGTGGGTTGATTAACAATCACCTACCTCATAAATTGCAATCACACCACATCTTAAATCAAATAACAGTGCAAGTCCACATAGGACTGGGTTAGTGCGGGACACGTGGGCTGGGTCCCCATCAATTGGTATCAGAGCAGTTTTTTTTGTATATATATAGAGGAACATGGCAGAAGGGCAAGTGCCAAGACGAGGACGTGGAAGAGGTGCACGCAGAGGAGCAGATGAAGGATTGAGAGAACAGATTAGAATTTTGACAGCTCGCTTGGAAGCAGTGGAAGCGGGTAGACGAAGAGACCCGGAACTGGGAGATGATAGTGAGGACGAAGCGGTAGCTGCTACAGACGGTTCTGATGAAGAAGCTCCAGAATTGAGACTGCTGCGTTCAATTTTATTGGCCAGCAGCAAACCCAAAACAGAGATTTCAAATTACGATGGCAGTCTGTCTGCTGATATCCTATTGGATTGGATAAGCGAACTGGATAAGTATTTCGAAAATGAGGAAGTTAAGGAGGATAAGAGAGTCAAGTTCGCTGCTACTAAGTTGAAGGGACATGCCCTCTTGTGGTGGGATAATGTCCAAGCAGACAGAAAAAGACTGAACAAATTACCTATACGGAGTTGGTCAAGAATGGTAGCAAAATTGAAGGGCAGATTTCTGCCGAAAGATTACCAGGTTGAACTATGTCGGCGAGTACAGAATTTGAAACAGAGAGGTATGACTGTCAAAGAGTATACGGAAGAGTTCTACCGGGTAAATCTACGTGCTGGTTATACAGATGAAACTCCAGAAAAAACAACGAGATATGTCAATGGCTTGAGGATGGAAATTCTGGATGAAATTAGCATCCTTTCTCCCCGAAATATTGAAGAAGCCTTTCAGAGTGCTGTAAAGGCTGAGGAAAAGATTAACAGAAAACAAAACAGTAGAAGAGGGAGAGGAAATAGCAGAGGACGGGGACAATCCTACGGTAGAGGAAGGAGTGCTGCGAACAACGAAGAAGGCGGCAGTTCAAAAACTTCAGGGACAACAGAAAAAGGGGATAGCACCAGAGGAGGTCGGTCATACCAAAGAGGACGAGGGAATGGCCGCGGAAGAGGGACTAATGTCCAGTGCTACAGGTGCCACAAATGGGGGCACAGAGCCTTTGAGTGTCCAGAAGTTGAACAGGTCGGTCAGAGGGGAACGCTGATGGCACAGCCTGAAGAAGCTGAAGCACAACCCCGAGAGGTGGAAGACATGGCGGAGACGGGGGAAGCTTTGATTTTGAACAAAGTATTGTTAAAGCCAACCAAGGAAGTGGTTGAAACAACACAGCGGAAGGCACTGTTCCGGACAGTCTGTAAATCGCATGGAAAGTGCTGTAAGGTGATAATAGACAGCGGGAGTACAGATAACTTGGTTGCCACAGAGATGGTGGAAAAACTGGGGTTGAAGCGACTGAAGCACCCCACACCTTACAAGGTGTCGTGGCTGCAGAAAGGCCACCAGCTGTTGGTTGATGAACAATGTGAAGTAGAGTTTCGCATTGGCAAGTACCACGATACAGTGGTCTGCGATATTATGCCCATGGACGTGTGCCACATACTGCTCGGAAGACCATGGCAGTATGACAGGAAGGTGACACACGATGGGAAAACTAACTGTTATAAGTTCGTGAAGGATGGGGTCAAACACACACTTGTACCCATCAAAGAGGAAGATTCGGCAGAGTCAAGCGGAACAAAGGCGCTATTACTTGGAGGAAAACAATTCATAAAGCAGATTGAAGAAGATGAGATTAATTTTGCAGTGGTGAGAAGGATGAAGCCAGTATTACTGAGCTTGGAGAAATCAGAATTGCCCAAAGAGGTACAAGAGTTGTTAAAAGAATTTCCAGATATTGTGGCTGATGAACTACCTAATAAGTTGCCTCCCAAGAGGAGCATCAGCCACCATATTGATTTTATACCAGGATCAAGTTTACTGAACAAGGCAGCGTACAGAATGAGTCCAAAGGACAATGAAGAAGTACGCAAACAAGTGCAGGAGCTGTTAGATAAGGGACTGATCAGAGAGAGTTTGAGCCCTTGTGCAATACCTACAGTCCTTGCGCCCAAGAAGGGAGGAGAATGGCGAATGTGCACAGATTCGCGGGCTATAAACAAGATCACCATTCGATACAGGTTTCCCTTGCCTAGGATGGATGACATGATGGACTGTCTTAGTGGGGCAACATATTTTACAAAAATAGATCTGAAAAGTGGGTATCATCAGATCAGAATCAGGGAAGGGGACGAATGGAAGACAACCTTCAAGACCAACGAAGGGCTGTACGAATGGCTGGTTATGCCATTTGGGTTGAGTAACGCTCCGAGTACTTTTATGAGACTCATGAATGAAATGTTAAAGGAATTTATTGGAAAATTCGTGATAGTCTATCTGGACGATATTCTAATTTTTAGCAGGACGAAAAGAGAGCACCTTCAACATATTCGAAGAGTATTCGAGAAGCTGCAGCAGAACAAACTGCTGATAAATTTGAAGAAATGCACTTTCTTGCAGAAGGAGTTGATTTATCTGGGATTTGTAGTGGCAGAGAATGAGCTAAAGATGGACCCGGAGAAGATTGAGGCGATCATGAGTTGGCCGTCACCTAAGAGTTTATTCGAGGTACGTAGCTTTCACGGTTTAGCGAGTTTTTACAGAAAGTTCATTAAGAATTTTAGTGAAATCTGCGCGCCCATGCTAGAAACCATCAAAAAGGCCAGCCAACCTTTTTGCTGGACTAAGGCAGCAGAAGACAGTTTCCAACTTCTGAAGCGGAAAATAACGGAGAGGCCAATCTTGAGACTGCCCGATTTTAGCAAACCTTTTCAGGTTCGGTGTGATGCCAGCGGGACAGCTATTGGCGCTGTACTCAGTCAAGAGGACAGACCAGTAGCATTCTTTAGTGAAAAGCTAAACGAAAGTCGGCAGAAGTATTCGTCATACGACAAAGAATTCTATGCAGTGGTTCAGGCCTTGAAGCATTGGAGGCACTATTTACTAGGTAATGAGTTCGTTTTGTTCTCTGATAATTCTGCGTTATAGTACATAACTCAGCAACATAAACTGAACCATAAACATGCCAAGTGGGTGGAGTACCCGCAAAATTTCACTTTTGTGTTGAAACACATAAGTGGGCAAGCCAACAAAGTGGCGGATGCTTTGAGCAGAAGAGCCTTGCTGTTACAGGAAAGTGGTATGCAGGTGATGGGATTCGAGTATTTGAAGGATTTATACCAGATGGACGTGGATTTCAAAGAAGCCTTTGAGGCATGCCAAAATCCTGTCTTAAGGAATACAAGCCCATGGCTAGATTTTAGTTTACAGGAAGGATTATTATTCCGAGGTGGACAGCTATGTATTCTGGATTGTTCAATGAGAGAAAATTTAGTGAAAGAGAAACATAGTGGCAGTTTAGCAGGACATTTTGGCATTGATAAAACATTGGAACAGCTAAGACATTTTTATTACTGGCCGAAAATGAGTCGGGACGTACAGAGATATATAACCAGGTGTAAAATCTGCCAACTGGCGAAAGGACACAGCCAGAATACTGGATTATACACACCCTTACCAGTTCCAAGCAGACCGTGGGATTCAGTCAGCATTGACTTTGTCCTAGGACTGCCTAGAACGCAGCGAGGATATGATTCAGTGATGGTGGTGGTGGATCGGTTTTCAAAGATGGCTCATTTCATTCCGTGCCGGAAGACTAGCGACGCCACAAACGTGGCACATCTCTTCTTCACAGAAGTAGTTCGATTACATGGCTTACCAAAGACTATAGTTTCAGACAGGGATGTGAAGTTTACGGGGCATTTTTGGCGCACCCTGTGGAAAAAGCTGGGCACACAGTTAAATTTCAGTTCTGCATATCACCCGCAGACCGATGGGCAGACAGAGGTAGTGAACAGGAGTTTGGGCAACTTGTTACGAAGCTTAACAGGAGAAAACTCACGCTTGTGGGATCGAGCTCTTGCCCAGGCAGAATTCGCTTATAACGATTCGCCTAACCGGAGCACCAGTCTTAGCCCATTCCAAATCTTGTATGGTATGCATCCGAGAGGAGTACATGAGTTACGGGATTTGGGACAGCTAGAGAGGAGAAGTGCAGACGGGGAAGATTTTGCTGAAGCGATGAGCGAACTGCATGAGAAAGTCAAACTGAGGTTACAGGACAGCACGCAGAAGTATAAGCAGCATGCAGACATAAGACGGCGTGAGGTACATTTTCAGATTGGAGACGAAGTCCTTGCACATTTGCGCCGGGAACGGTTTCCTAAGGGTACGTATAACAAACTGAAGTTCAAAAAAATCGGCCCATGCAAAATTCTGCGCAAATTTTCAGCAAATGCATATGAAATTCAGCTGCCACCTGATATAGGTATATCACCCATATTCAACGTGGCAGACCTGTTTCCATATCATGCCCAGACAGAAGATGGAAGAATGGTACAGCCACAACGGGACACCCAGTTCGAGGACAGTCTTTGGAAGAAACAGTTACCATCGGTCAAGACCCATGAGATAGAAGGAATCATCAGCACACAGGTGGCCAAGAAGACACGCAGAAAGGAGTATCTGCGTTATCTCGTTAAGTGGAAGGACCGTCCAATGGAGGACAGTTCCTGGCTCGACGAGATACAGATTCGGAAGGCAGGCTACTCGGTGGAAGAACTCATGGAACGGAGCCATGAGATCTCTCTTTTACCCCGGCAGCCTGATGCAGGAGCATCTAGTCGACAGGGCGAAGACCGAGAAGGGGCAGACAAAGTTTCTGAAGAAGATTGGGAAAGATGAATATTTCGACAAATGGACAGCAAGACTGTCAGAGTTCTTATTGTTTTTTTTTTATTTTGTTCTTCCAAGGTCAACTACAGCATTTGTTTCTAATAGCTTAAGTTTCTATGTAATCTGTTCTGTTTTTAAATTGTGGTAACAGGTCTTAATTAGAGTTGTTAGGGGACTGTAGTAACAGGTCTTAAACTAGAGTTGTTAAGAATTAGATAAATGACAATAATCAATGTAAGCAGTAAACCCTTATGGAACAGAGGAAACAGATAAACAAACAAATAGTCAAGTCGCATAAACTGATAGTAACTGCCAAGCAACTGTAATGTAGTAACTACCAAGCAGTTATCTAACTGCTGGACTATTGTATAAAAAGACAGATGAAATAACCCAGACGGGTTCCGGAGCGAAGCATTGAAAAGAGAATAAGCAAAATACATTTTATTTCCTTCATAAATTGTTCAAGTGCACAATTAAATTCAAGATTGCAAGATTTATGTCCTCTAAGATAGAATACGCATGCATATACAGTCCTGTTCATTCCATTCGTTACAGACAAATGCAGTGACAGGGTTTCACGACCCTACGAATTCACATACATAAATATTTATGTTCATTCCATACATTGCAGGCAAATACAGTAACCAAGTTTCATTACTCCAAAAGAAAGCACACATACATATATTTCTGTTCATTCCATACATTGCAGGTCGACACAGTAACAGAGTATCACAACTCCAAAAGTCTCATGACCAGCCGAGGCCTAGAGCGAGTATAAAGCGAAGAGAGTCAAGCAAAAAACGCAAGATACGATGGTCCACAGTCAAACTGGTAAGCAACAGCACCGAGTTTCATATTTATTACATACCACTGTGTAAATATCTTGTAGGGTTATAAAATTCCCATGACCTAAAAGTACTGTGCAACGAGGACTCGTTGGTCCCAACCACCAAATAAACGAATACACAGAAACCCTCCTATACACAACTATAGAACGACCGAGCAACGAAGATACATTGGACCGAGCCATTAAACGAAAGTATTCATAGAAACCCTTCAAGCTACGGCTACGGGTTGAAACATTACAAAGGCCAGACTCTATATCAAATACAGACCACCGAAGCAAGCAAACACAGCAAAGACGAAGAACCACAGAAGAGATTAAGTTAAGAACAGGGCTACCCGGAGGATAGACAGTCGAAATCCCTGCAAAACCACGGGACCGGTCACCTGCAACCACCACAGCAGAGCCATGTTAGGGTCATAATCAAATCCAAACCCACGCAACAGAAACAATACTAAGAAGCTGTAAAGGAGATAACAGAGAGTAAGACCCTTGTATGGCTGAAGAGGCAAAGCCATACCTGTAGTGAACCGACCCATAAGTTGCAGAAACAAAGGGACACCCTGACCACAGAGGGGCTGCGAGGGTTAGCATCATTTCGAGCAGAGATTAAAGACATATAGCAAAGAACAAACCCTCACCTGGATATACAGTGCCGAATGTTGGACTAGAACCAGAGACGGAGCCGAACACCTGAGAAAACCACTGAGACGGAGCCGAACACCAGAGAGAACCACAGAGAGCAGAGCGACAGAGTAAAAATGACCAAATGGGCGCGAACCGACAGTGAAAAGGTAAAAGCGTAAAGTTAGGGTTTGGTAAACTTCGAGACGGACAGGTGTCACTAGAGGAGGAAGAGTGAGTACCGTGGGTTGATTAACAATCACCTACCTCATAAATTGCAATCACACCACATCTTAAATCAAATAACAGTGCAGGTCCACATAGGACTGGGTTAGTGCGGGACACGTGGGCTAGGTCCCCATCATAAACTTTAGGAAATTGATCCATACTTGATTTATCTTATGGATCAAATCAGTGAACCTTTTAAAAGATAACGATCAAAAATTAAAATAAAAAAATGATTCTTATGTATACAAAAAAATTGATTTATTTAATTTACAACAATTTTCCAATATATATATATATATATATATATCAAAATTTAAATGGTCATCTTAAATTAAGATGAATCTAAATCAACTAACTTTGAAGAATATCAACTTCTTTTTATCAAAATAATCACGTAATTATAACAAACCCGCCTATTTGTGACAAATTCTTAAAATTCAAGGTGGTATTATCTTATCAAATAAAATGAAAAAAAAAGCAAAACAAAAAGAGTACAAAAATCCAAAAGTAGACTAGAACTAGATAATCGTGTCATGCATATTATTAACAAAATATACACATTAATACAAATTTTCCTAACCCTTGGTTTCATATTCCAAGAGGTGTTTTGGACTTCTACGACCGTTAGCCTTCACTTGAGGCTTTTCGCCCTCCACTCAAGTGAATGTGCCAAAATCATATAACTCCAAAGGATTATGTTTTCAACATTCCCCTATTAATATGTAGGGGTGTATATGAGTCCAAGAAGAGAGTTGAAATACCAAAGTGTATGCTAGGCAGTAGTTGCATGTGCTCTTTGAATGTTGGTTTAAGGAAGACCACAAGCCATATGAAGTAGCAAAAGTCAAAATTTTCTATTGGTGGTGGTTTAAATTTGACCACCAACTCTGGAACTTGGCTCGAAGTAGTTCCTAGAATAATTTTGAATCGAGCTAGAAGTTGAAGTCTTCTGTGAATTGCAGTGATATTTGATGATGGTTTAAAGATAACCACAAACTGATGAAGTGGATAGCAGAAATTAAAGTCCTCCTTTGTTGATGGTGGTTTAAGACTAGCCTCCAACCAAATCATGCTAAGGGAACGTGAGTCTTTCTTTGACTACAACTCTTACTTTAACAGTGGCTAATTTTGGTTCTAGGCTTTTGTAGTGGGCTATGGTTTGGGTTGTGGCTCAAGCTTGTATGAGATATCTTTGAAGCTAGTGGTTGACCATCAATTCCCACCCTGTCAGATATAAGGTGAGAAGATGAAGACATCTCCACTACAAGACGTATCAATAGTCGAGAATGAACTCTATGGTATTACAAATATTTCTTCTTGGCTATTGAAGACCATTTCCAAGAAATGATCCACCTAAGGTGAATCTTTTCGCTTGCAGGATTCTTATGTCTAGAATATTTGTTTGAATGATAAATATGTTTTCCACAATGTTCACAAGGGTGAAAATCAAAACATTTATCATGTAGCCAACTTAATCACAATGTTGGCTTTTATGAATATGAAGTGATTGTGGAGTAGGGTGTGGAGCAGGTGAATATGAACTGTTTTGGAAAAACCCAACGCTTTGAAATTAGATTGGTTTGGAGTAGTCTAGAATGTGAAAGGAACCATCCTTTCATATCCGAGACTAGTTCGGTGCTTATTGTTAATAACTTCTTCCCAAGGTGTGATGGTGGGCTTGGGAAGTGCAAGCGGAACCTATGCATATTTTTGTAAATCTACTCCTGAAGTGGCCTCACTGATCTAATCAATTGTTGGCTGCGAATGGGAATCAACCTGAAACTCAAAAAGAGAGTTATTTTAGAAAAAGACCAATTTATAATGTTGTTCATCCATTGTAGTTCATTTCATTGGATTTGTGATTCAAGCTAGATAAACTCAATCTTATCTTGAGCATCTTGTAAAGAAGTGCGAATGTTGAAGAGAGTGGCTTTGCCAATTTTCACTATATATGAATAGTAGACTATTAGAGTTCATTTGATTGGAGTTATGATTCAAGCTCAAGAAACACAATATTGTCCAGAGCATCTTGTAAACAAGTTCAAATGTTGAAAAGAGTGGCTTTGCCAATTTGGAGTGCCTGTAAGTAGTAGACTATTAAAGTGTTCATTAACTCTAATAAGCTGTCAATTCTGGCCATCTTTTTAATAGCTCAAGCCCAACAAATGAAGGGTGTTGGCTTCTACTTATAATGCACTCATTTACAATGTAAACTAATGGTAGGTTACAACTATTTTCCATCGATACTTTAGATTTATTGACTACTAGCTTGATGATTTTAAACAGATGCTCTATATCTCGCTGAAGAAAAGAATAAACCAGGAAATGTCAAGATCAAGTGCAGAGGTGAGTAGTACTGCATAAGTTCCAACGCTGAGACTCAAAGATAACAGTGACCTCTGATATCTACAGCCGAATGAACTAATGGTTTCAAGTTTTTTGTGTTGCCTCTTCTTAAGCGCACAAGAACAAACGACTCCAAAATCTTAATGGCCTCAATGATATCCTTGGTACCCATGAACTGGTCCAAAATTCTACACATAATAAATTGGTCAATTGCAGCTAGCTCGGTTGACACTCCAGTTTCTCCCCTTCTGGGTTTCTTAACTGAAACCAGACCCAGAGACCCTCATACTGTGTAGCAGGAAAAACAATGTTGCAGGGACTGATTTTTCTACATCGTCTAGGGCTACATACCACGGTCACATGGAAACGTGTAAGTTGTAAATTCTTGAATGAATATCATTAGCTCAGATATCTAGTAGAGCTAGTTAGAATTATACTCTGTTTCTTGCTAAGGAAAGATGCAGTCATATAGACACTTTGAAAATTTTCACTTATAAATGAAAATTTCAGTTTTTTCCTCTAGAAAAAAGGTTCTTGAATAGAGATAAAAATGTAAACAAACTCATAAAACGATAATATAAAAATTAAAAATTAAAAAAAAAAAATCATAAAACGATAATATTTTTTTAATAAATATATATAAAAATTAAAAATTAAAACAAAAGTCATAAAACGATAATGCAAAAAATAATAAAATATAACAAAATTTTAAGAAAATTGTGAATTTTTTTAGAAAACATTTATGGAAAAACTTTTTTTTTTAAACAAAAAGACTATGTATTATATTAAAAAGCCAGGTTTTCATGGCCAAAACCATTTACATTTGTTGGTAACATCAACAATTTCAAAGTTCTAGTACATCCATAACTTATTTTTCCTGCTACTATGGACTTTTTGAATTACAATTTTGCACTAATAACGTCCATATACTCTACAAAATTGCCCCAAAATTAACTCGTACTTGCAAAACATACAACATAATTAATTAAATTTCTCAAGAGGGGCCAGGTGCTGGTTTGTCCTCGATTGTCACCTGCTTGCTGCGTTTTGTTCTAATACCTTTCGTCACTCCTAAAGCGACAACTACCTGCAACATCGATGTTGGGTCTGTGGGACCGTGCCTTTCATCATCTTTGAAGCTCCCAATAGTGTCTTGGTTCCTAGTCCTCAACATGAGAATTTATGTTCCCATTCAATGAGGCTCCTTTTCATGTGGGCTACATCCATTCTAATTTATGGTCGACCATCTTGGCTTGCTCATCCCATTCTTTTTCAATAAAATCCAACCTCCTTCATATTAACAACTCATGCATGCCCATCATTATTTTGACCTCTTACATCGAGCCAATTCCCTAGTAGCCTCTTGGCTCTCCATCATTACAAGTGACCAAATTCTTAGCAGAATGGCAAGAAAGAACATAGACAAATATGATTGCTTCATTACTCTTCCTCTTTAATGGCGCCCATGCTCGCTGGTAGAGTCTCTCCCTAAGACAGAGCATTAATTCGACTTTGATAGCCATCATGATAATTCTTAAGAATTTTTATGGATGCTTAAGAATTTGATGACATTTTGTTGTTCTTCTTCTTTTTAAGTCCATATTGCATTGATATCACATTTCTCAAATTTTATTAATGCTCTAGAATTTTAAAACTTTTAGTTTTTATTGAAATAACAATAAAAATTCTTCTAATAATATCTCTAATTTTTAAAAAATTTCTAGATACTTTTTTTAAATAATTTTTTATGTAATTAAAAACTTTACCCAACTTAAAAATTACATTTTCATTTCCAATTCTTATATCCATAAAAAGATCATTACTCTATAATAATATATCACAATGTACGGAAATTTACAAATTTATTTACAAAAATTTACAAATTTATACCCAAGTGATAATTCCCTTGTCATATAATACACATTACATTACAAGTCATCATTACCTTATCACTATGACTATCATTTCTTTATTGACTACCAATTTTTTTATATAACCACACCGTTATAGAGACACCAAACAACATCACTCAAATCAAAGTAGTTGAGATAGACCATGAAAATGGTGGCTAAAATCTAACCATAATTATCTTTTTACAAATTCACTTTCCAAAAAAATCATAAAATTGACCATTAATTTTTTAAATCAATTTCACCTTTTTCCATGAACCTTTTAAAGTGTTCTCAATTGGAAAAACTTGTCCAGTGATCTTTTGACAGTGATGTCAATTGGAAAAACTTGTCAAATAAAACAGAACACGTTGAAGGGGTTAAAAAACCAATTAAATTTATAAATCACCCAATTATTTTATAAATACAAAAATTGAATTTTTATATAAATTTTTCAATTAATAAAATGGATCCATTTGACAGTGATGTCAATTGGAAAAGCTTGTCAAATAAAACAGAACACGTTGAAAAGGTTAAAAACAATTAAATTTACAAATCACCTTATTATTTTATAAATATAAAAATTGAAATTTTATAAAAAAATTTCAATTAATAAAATAGATTAATATGAAAATTGTTATTTCCATATTTAAATTTAAATTTTTATTAAATAAATTAAATTAAAATTTTATATATATAAACATTACTCGATATAGATAGAATACTCATAGATTATTAAAGTTTATTTTTAATTTGAAATTTATTGAATATTAAAGTTATATAAGAAATATCAAATTTATAACTATTTGCCATTTTTATAAAGAAACGTTAATATTAATTTTTTTTTTTCAACTTGAATTAAAATAAATTAAAAAACAAAATGAGCATTCAATAAATTTATATCATTTCATTTACAATTACAATGACTCGTAGAAGGGCATTTTTTTTTTCCAATTTAAAAGGGAAAATTAAAATCCAATTTTAAATTTGATTAATTTAATTTATCAACTTATTTAAAAGATAAAGATAAAAATGTTTTTTATTAATAATTTTTTAAAAGATAAAGATAAAAATGTTTTTATTAATATTTTTTTAAAAGATAAAGATAAATTTCAAGAAATACAAATATATTTTTCAAAAATAAAGATAAAGTTTAAGATCCTCACTTGGGTGATAAAATCGGTAACTTCGACGGCGTGGGGCATTAATCTTCCTCCCACACAGCAACAATGAAGGAGAAATGTGGTGGGTACAAAGGGCTTAGTGGCCTGCAGGGGAATGTTCTCGAAGTATACCAAGTTATTATTATAGTGGTGATAGCTCTGGAGTGTAGTTGTGATTGAGAGATGAGAATTGGGATTATGGACGACATTACCTACTTGGTTAAATCGGGGGGCCTCTTTATAGAGCCAAGTTGGGGTATCGACTAGTGGAGAGCAACTCTGGTGGCAGTCTAGCAGTATGAAATTGTTTTGTATACAACACTAGCTCAATCTGCAGTATGGGACCCTAGGTCGGCTCGAGTATGGAAATTAGCTTATCTAGGTAGTCTGGCATGTGGCTTCGACTTAGCTAGTAAGAGGCACACCTCGAGGTCCAGGCTTAGTGATGTTGTGGCTATAAGAGATGAGGATAAATTCGTTATTAGGTAATTCTGCTACTCCTTCCTTTTACAGGGTTTACAGTGTATGCTAGAATTAGACGGTTTGTTGACCGATGAAGGTAACTCGACGAGTGAGAGGCCTCCATTCTGTTTTAATTACAATGTGTTTTGTGAATTTTTTTAGTATTCAGTTTTCTGGGCTTGTTTCCTCTCTGGGGAGTGTCCTTGGCTCTTGACAGGCAGCTTTGGGTTCCATTCTTTCTTTGAAGGCTCCTTTAAGGATACGCCTTCGAGTCTCTGTTTCATTTGGGTCCATTGGTGGTGTGTTGAAAACGTTTGGGGTCTCTGCCCTGGTTGGGAGGCGAATATACTCCATCAGGGCGAAAAAAATTTGGATTATCGAAATGGGTGGTGCACTTCCCTCGCCTAGAATATCTGGTGTCAATGGTGGAATTGATACTTTAATGCAGGCAGGGTCGACCAGGTGTTGGTCCTCATGGCCAGCCACAGGAGTAAGCCAATCAGGCGGAAGTGCCGAACGAGGAAGTGGACGAAGAGGTAAATGTGGAGGGCAAGGTGGCTCATGCCTAGGCCCGATCTCCGGGCCGTGTGGAGCAGCCTTTGTTGCTGTCTTCGATAGCTGATCAGTTGCAGGACACCATAATGAACCTAGATGCCATCCGTCAATAAAGATATGACGGCCAAAATGAGATTATTGCTTATAACAATGATGTTCAATACAACTAGGGAGAAATTCTGGAGCACCTTTCTTCGGTGAGACATAGCCATCACTGCAATAACAAGCGGTTGGATGAGATTGAAGCGTGATTGTCACATATTGACTATCGTGTTCACGAAGGGCATGGCCCTCCTATGGCCCTAGCCAGTGCTCATGATCCAAACCCTTCCCTCTGATATGAAATCTACAGGTTGTCTCTTGGTTTTGTTTGTGTTTTGGGTTATATGGAAATGTTGCTTTTGGGACTCATGTAAAAACTAGAAACATCTTCTATGTTTTTGTATTGCTCTCATGGCCAACAAACTTGGTTGGAATGAAGCTGAGAAAGCTAAAGGCCTCTAAAATGTATGTTGTATCTCTTTGATGAATTAATAAAAGTTTTTTTTTTTATCAAAAAAAGAAGAAAATAAATTTTAAAAAATTTGATTAATCTTATTTATAACATTTAAAAAAAATAAAGATTAATTTAAAAAAAAAAATGATTTTTTATAAAATTAAATTAGGATTTTTTCTGAAAGTAAAGATAAACTTTAGGAAATTGATCCATCCTTGATTTATCTCATGGATCAAATCAGTGAACCTTTTAAAACATAGCGATAAAAACAAAATCATATGTATACAAAAAAAAATTAATTTTATTTAATTTACAATGATTTTCCAACATATAAAAAAACAAAAATAAATCAAAATTTAAATAGCCATCTTGAATTAAGATGAATCTAAATCAACTAACTTTGAAGAATATCAACTTCTTTTATCAAAATAAATCATGTAATTATAACAGACCCACCTACTTGTGACAAATTCTTCAATTTCACAGTGATATTATCTTATCAAACAAAATGAAAGAAAAACCAAAACAAAAAGAGTATTTGAGAAGAATGTTGTGCATTTAAATCATGTTGTCTCCCTTAGCTAATGATCTAAACACACGAATGCCCTCCTTCGCCATCCAGCCATGGCAATGGAATACCGGCTGGTAGCGAACAATTATTTTCCTTAATTCATATGTCATGGGATTCGATTGTATCGAACTCCAAAATATTCTCATTTAACATGATGTGATTATGGAATTGGCATCGTGAGCCTTGCTCCATCCTAGAACTCAATTGTTCCTTGCTCAAACTAAGAACCCAACTTGGCGAGATTGTCTGTGACAACATTTAGAGATGTAAGAATATGCTAAAGAGAGATTTCTTTGAATTTTGATACTAGAAGGATAGAAGGATAATTGGTAAGAATATGCTAAAGAGATGCAAAGCAATCCAAAGGCAATTGATGAAAGTTTTTTATTTTATTTTTTATTTCAACTTAAAGTGGATAAAGATCTATTGATTTTTTAATTTTATTTTTTTAATTAAGAGAAAGGCAAGTTCTGGTGGCCACACTTTGTTTTTTAGAATAATAGATTACCCTCCTAATCCTACCACCCCTATATTTAAAAAAAAAAAAAAAAAAAAAAAACAAACTTATAACATGTTTTTTGGATAATTTGGAGGGTGGGACAATTCTAAAAATGCCCACCAATTTTTAAGAAAAATGTGCAATATACCCCTTTCAATTTTAAGCGGAAGTGGAATGGGAGATCATGTTATACATTTTTCCAAAATTTCTGTGATGCGCAATTCCTAAAATCACTCGCTCCCACCACCTATAACAAGCCAATTAAATAAACAGCATGTGTTGCACATTTTTCCGATGGTGATTTCTAAACTCACTTCTCCCGTCTCACCCTCGTCTCCCCGAATATCCATCCACTACAAACTTTTTTTAATAAATCTCTTTCTTTTTAAATAAGCTGTAAACTTTTTTTTAATATTTTTTAGGATTAATATTATTGTTATTGGTTTAATAAAATTAATTATTGAAATTTTTTTATTTCAATTTAAGGTGGATAAAGATTTATTGATTTTTTTATTTTATTTTTTTAATCGAGGGTTTAAATTGATTCTCAAGGAAATATGTTTAGCATATGTTTAGTCTTAATATTTATCGAGAATTGTAAATTATTTGAATTCTAATAAGTACTTTCATAATAAGTTCCTCATTATTATTTATAACATTCATTTATATATAAGTAAATTTTATTTAGCAAAATGGTCTATTACTTTTAAGAAATTTAAAAATTTAGATTTGTGCCACATTCCCCACCCACCAATTTCCTAGAGATTTGAGATTATTCCAATTCTATTAAGTTCATCCATAATAAGTTCATCATTATTATTTATAAATGACATTAATTTATAATTCATTTTTTTTCTTAAGTTAAAGGTGATCCATAACCTTTGTATACATGGTTAATCAGGTAAATGTGTGCATTAGTAAGGCATTCTTTGACTTCACATCAAGGAGAGTATTAAAAGAGCGTTCAATCACCATCTATCTAAGACCCCATCGACAAAATTAATATATATTATTTTAATATAGTTATATTATTTACAATTTTAAGTTCATTTTGCGTCAAGAGGGATCAAATCTCTTGAGATGCAACCATCTTTTAGAGTGAAAAAAGATTTGATCCCTCTCAGGGCTTGGTAGATCCGAAGTTAAAATGGATCTAGGTTGGTATAATATATAGGTAATTGACATTTAAATATTCTATTTATAATTCACTCTCTCCACATTAAATGTTAAAACATGCTTCCTCATTTTTTTGGGTGTATGCATACATTTAATTATTTTTATTATTAATATTTTCTAAAAGATTACATATCAAATTTATATTAAGTATTGAAATAATTACAAAATCCATCATACATTGAATTAGAAAGCAGTTGTTAATGGAATAACAATTCTCTCAATCTTTGTCTCTATATATGTTTTATGTTAAAAGAATTTACTCAACCTGAAATATTTTATTTATAACCTATATTAAACTTTTCTTTGTTATTGATATTTTTAAAATTTTATATATAGACATTGAATATTTTACTTATGGTTGACAATAAAATGTTTGTTGTTTTAAATATCACATGTAAGTTGAATATAAAATGAACTATACATTATGTATTATCAATGATACTATTTCCCTTTATCTCTATATTAGGTAATGTATTATCAATAATACTATTTCCCTTTATCTCCATATTAAGTACTGAAGAAATTACATTTCTTCTGCATAAAGTTTTTGTTTTTATTTTTATTTTTTATAAAGTTATATAAGGTGCAAGTTGAAATATTTTCATTATGGTGGACATTAATTTCTTGTGTGATTATTATTTTTAATTTGTTAATTAAAATAACTATTTTAATATTTTTAAATGTAACTTTACGTGACAACATCATCGCTCGCTCCTATACTAGGTTGTGGAGTGCCTATTAGTGCAATCATTATATGATTTTTCTTTAGCTTATATATATATATATATATATATTTATTTTTTTTTTATTTTTTTTTTTCTTTTTCTTTTTTTCCTTTTTAACTTAAAAAAATAAAATGTTTTTTTAATTAATTTTTTAAATATTGTAGTTTTCATGATTCCTAAAATGTCATAATTTTAAGCTCCTTAAACAAATGTTAAAAATAAATTATCTTTTTTATTACCTAGATGGTATTGAAATTTTAATTTCAAGGACATTGGTTGTCAGTGCCATGACTTCAAGATTTGTAATTTTATCCATAAGAAAAAAAGGAGGTTATTACTGGTAGCACTAATTTTTGATACAATAGTTGATTTTAAGGTTTTGGTTGCAATGTTACTAATTTTCAAGTTGGAAGGTTTCAAAGAAGTGGCAGTTCTAACCTTGAAAAATAAAAATGGTGCTCATATTATTGCCACTTTTGAGTTGACTTTAAAGTTTTTATCGACAATATCTTAACACTATCAAGGTCATGGTTGAAAATGTGTTAATTTTAACTCCAAAAAAAGAAGAAGCTATCAATGGCATCACTTTTAGAAATGGAAGGTAAAAATAACAACTAAATGCAACCTCTAAAACAAATGAGAACTCTGGAAAGTTCTCCTCAAGTTGGGAACTATGTTAGTGAGGAAATTGTTGAAGAACCATTGTTGGTTCCCATGTGGAATCTCTTGGTTACATATACTTCCATTAGATCAAATACTTCCCTAGATTGTGCGTTGGTGTAATTGATGATATTTTGTATTAAATACTACTTTTGGTTGGAGCCAAATGGAACCTTCTTCATCAAATCATAGTAGGTTGGTCTACACTTTACAATTTGATCTCATGACCTTGTTCAAATAGGACACATGAAAGACTAGATGAATATTAGATTGCGCTCAAAGAGCTATCTTGTAAGAGACCTGACCAACACATTATATGATTTGATAAGGGACCATATGACTTAGGAGCTAGCCTTTGGGGAAAATTATCTTTGAGTGATATATGCTTGTAAGGCTACATGCAAAGAAACATTTTATCCTCTTTAGTAAAATAATATTTTTATCTATGCTAATTAGCATGTTGTTTCATTTTATTTTGCACTGTAGATAATGGTTTCTCTAGTGTGAAGCATTCCATCTAATGCATGAGCCTTGGAGGTGCCTGGTACATAGGATGTTGCTTACAAAAGGTTTTGGCTATAAATAACTTCATATGGTATCATTTTGGTAGTTTAATTATAAGTGATATTATACCACCATTTAGTAAGAGGAAACCATTGTGCACACTAGTGCAACTTTTTAGAACCAAAGAATCTCAAATAGGTTTGTATGCACTTGTTAACCACTTTTATGTTACCATCAATTTGAGGATGATATGCAGTTCTTATATTTAGTTGTCTAGTTTGAAGTTTATATTTCTACCAATATTTTCTAGTAAATGTTGGATCTTGATCGAAGACAATAGAAGTGGGCATATCATATAGGTTAAAGATATGATCCATGAAGGCCTAGGAAACTTAGGAAGGATGATATAATGAAAAAAAACGAACACCTTTGAAAATATTAACAACCACCACCATGATGATTGATTAGCTACCCACTTTTGAGAGTCTCACTACAAAATCCATTGAAATGGTTGCCCAAATATATGTTAGGATTGGTAGAGGTTGCAATGCCTCTAGTATCTTCACCCTATCTTCTTTGTTTCTTTCACAAGCATCATATGATGTTATGAAATCTTGGATATCTATATTCAGGTCCTCACAGAAGAACGAAAACTTAGTTATTTCATACGTTTTATGAAAGCCAGATTGACCTACTATTGGTGATGAATGGAGCTCCTCTAAGGCTCATTGTTTTAAGGTTGAATCTTTTGGTATAACAATGTTCCCTTTATACTATAATGTATCTTATTTCCATGTGTAACTTTTAGGTGGGTTGGGATATCTTTGAAGCCATTGTATGAACTATCTTAAAGAGTTGTTTGCTAGTCATTCCTTACAGAGTTCCTTGAGCCATATTTAACTTGGTAATCGTAACCCAAGGAGTTGACACCCATCCTCAAATTGTTTAGATACAACATTAGCCACGACATTATTTTTATTGTTCTTGAATATAATCTCATATTCATACCCCAACATATTGGTAATCCATTAATACTAATTTGATGAAGAAAATCATTGTTTGATGAAGTACTTCAAACTACGATGGTTAGTCTTCATCTAAAAAATCCTACTTGTGAGATATGGCCACCAAGTCCCCACTGCATGAAGGATAGCCATCATTTCCTTCTCATATCTAGATTTTCCCTAATTGTGGTTATACAATTGCTTATTGGTGAATGACAAGGGGCATCCTTCAATACTACTCCTAGAACTTTGCTTGAGCCATTGTACTCAAAGAAAAAAGTCTTATTAAAGTCAATCACTACTAATATTGGAGTAGTGCACATGACATCCTTAAAGTAGTGAAGGCTTGTTCTGCTTCCTCACTCAATACAAAGGTATTCCTTTTAAGGAACGAAGTTAGAGAAGTTGCAAATTTTTGTATTTTTTCACAAATTTCTATAATAGCCTATAATTCTAAGGATCTCCTAAGGCTCTTCAATGTTTTTGGATCGGGGCAATCTTGTATAGCCACCATTTTCTTGGGATCAACTCATACTCTCTATTAACTTACTATGTGACCCCAATATTCAACCTTATAAGCCCCAAAAACACATTTGGAGCATTTCATGAGTAATTATTTGGCTTTTGAAAGTTGAAAGGACAAGTATCAACATCCTTTATGTGATTCCCATGCTTTACTATAGATAGAGATATCATCAAAGAAGACCAACACAAAATTGGGTAGGAATAGTTTGAAAATATTATTCATAAGACTCTAGAAGGTCGATGGAGCATTATAAAGTTCAAAAGAAACCATTAGAAACTCATATTAACCTTTATGTGTTCTAAAAGCTATCTTTGGAATGTTTGCCTTTGTGATCCTAATTAATGGTATTATGAATGCAAATCAAGCTTAGTGGAAAAATTTGCTCCATGAAGTCCATCTCGGATTTCATCAATTATTAGAATGAGAAAATTTTCCTTGATTGTCAACTTATGGATGACCCTAAAATCAGGATGCATGTGCCAAATGTCTTCCTTCTTTAACACCATGACTAGGTGATGAGTGTGAACTTGTACTAGAATATATTGAATTTGCCTCCAACAATTCTTGAAAATAATAAAATTTTATTGTACTTAGAAGTTACAAACCATGTCTAAATATCAAACACATACATGAGAACATAACACAACAACTAAAGTGAAACAAACTAAATAAAAGTATCATGACCTTGTGCATGAAAGCATAATATATTGTTTACAAGTACTTGTATCATAAGAAATGTAGTAGGAATAAGCTTATATATTATGCTTGAGTCATATGAAAGAACTCCTAAGTGATGTAAAGCTATATCATCATGTCTATTATGGAAGATTTAAAAAAACAAACCTTAATTAGAAGGTATAGATGGGAGAGCTCATCTAAGTAACAATATTGCATCCATGAGAGGGTGATCTAAAAATAGATAATTAAAATCTATCATGCAAATCCCTAAATAAATCTAATGCTCATAAAGCGGGAATGCTCTATTAATTATTACCTATGTGAAACCTCACCATTACCTACACCCTTACTACAAAGGTAATCATTAAAGAATACTCTTAACCAAAAAATCAAATTTATTTGTTTGTAGTGTTATTTCAAATAGAAAATTAAAACTAAAAGAAATTTAGATTTGACTTTTTTAAACATGAATATAATAAATTGATATATTGTAAGTACTCTTAAAAATTTGGCACTTTCTTCTCTTTAAATAAATGGATTTTTCATTTGGCTATAATTTTATAAATTTTAAATTTCTTACACACGATTCCAGTATTTTGATGTATTTTTCAAAATAATACTTTTTATTACATGACATTTTTGTTTTTACTCATCATTTTAACCATACTTTTATATATGAAAAAAAATATTTTTACATATTTTTATATGTTTTATAGAATTCAAGGACTATTCTTTTCAAATTATCATAAGCTTTAGAGAAATTAGGAAAGGTGTGTTGTTTTAGTCAATTTCTTGGGTTGGAAGGTCTCCTTTTTATATGTTTTATAAAATTCAAGGACTATTTTTTTCAAAGTTTTAGAGAAATCAGGAAAGGTGTGTTGTTTTAGTCAATTTCTTGGATTGGAAGGTATGTTTTTATAGAATTCAAGGACTATTCTTTTCAAATTATCATAAGTTTTAGAGAAATTAGGAAAGGTGTGTTGTTTTATTCAAGTTTTTGGGTTGGAAGGTCTCTTTTTTATATACTTGTCTTGACCATACATCGAGATGGGTTCTTTCGAGACAATATCATAATGACTTGATGTGTATCTGACACTGCTAAGTGTATTTCTAGGGGAGATATATCTGTGAGTGCTAGTGCTAAGTAAATTCGTAGGAGATATATCGAATATGTTCAGCCAATACAAAATAAGTTTTGAAGATGAAGTTATTTTACTCGGTGAGTTATGAGTTATGGATTATTTTTTATTTTTTATTAGATGGAAAATTTATTATGATTTAGTTGTTGATTTATGGATGATTTAATTGATGAATCTTACATTTATTATTAACAATTTTTTATTAATATTCAATTAATTTACATAAAATTTTATAATTTATTTTTTAAAATTTATTTTGTTTTCATATTTTGAAATTAAATATTTTCACAATTAATAATAAATGCATAATCTATGTAAAGAGGCGTTTTTCATTTTAAAAAGAATTGTATAATAGCTTAAACAACTACATAAACATCAACTTATTATAAACATCAAAATACTTATTTTATGATACACTTCAAATTGCCTATATATATATATATATATATATATAACTTTATTATTATTAATAATAAATGGCATGTAACAAAGTTTAACTATGAAGATTCAACCCCACTTAATCATGTATATTTTTAACTTCTAAAAAAGTTTTGTTACAATTCCATGGGCCAATACCATGGCTTATCCATACCATATGCCCAAAAGACCATAACTCATTTCATATGACACTTGTTCATATGATTTTTTTTAATTAATCAATTTGATTAAACAAGTAGAAAAGACATAAATGATAGAAAGGATATGGGGTAAATCTTTATGATTAAAAATCTTGTTATATATATATATATATATATATATATATATATATATATATATATATAGTTTAAATGTATATATCTTTAATTCATATTTAATTCTTTAATTCTAATAATTCTAATAATAATAATAATAAAATGTTATAATTTAATTAATTTTAATGATTTTTTTAAATCTTGGCAATGTGAGATGTATCATGAAATAAGTTTTTTTATGCTTATCCTAGATTGATCCCTATCAATGTTTATTAGTTGAACCTTTGATGTTTCCTTCTTATTTTTTTGACGAATCAAATTAGCTAGGCCCAAGGGCTAGAGTGAGGTGGTTGGTACCATCCCACAAGAATACTCACTGAAGAGTCTAATCCAATAACAACAATGTTCATAGGCACAAATCCATTACAAAAATATTTATCAATGCATTATCGCTCATCATGGCACTAGCATGGACTTCAAAATGGGCTGGAAAATAACAATCATTTTGCCCAACCACTCATCCCAATTGAACCTTGATCTATAACTACTACTAAAAGTACTTTATAATATTCCATGGAGGTTAAATCCCTACTATTCACCTAATAATTATTGATATTTACGTTAAATTAAAAGTCCTATTCCAAAATAGACATGGCTATCAACATAATTAAATGATTCCATATTAAATTTTACACTTATCTAGCTACAAAAATATTTATCAAGGCATTATCGCTCATCATGGCACTAGCATGGATTTCAAAATGGGCAGGAAAATAACAATCATTTTTCCCAACCATTCATCCCAATTGAACTTTGATCTATAACTACTACTAAAAATACTTTATAATATTCCATGGAGGTTAAATCCCTACCATTCACCTAATAATTATTGATATTTACATTAAAATTAAATTGAAAGTCCTATTCCAAAATAGACATGGCTATCAACATAATTAAATGATTCCATATAAAATTTTACACTTATCTGATTATGTGTAATCTAACCAATAAACGAAACGATATTTTTTTAAATATTTTTTCTAGTCAATTTTATTCAAAATTTAATAGAGATTTTTAAGTCATAATTTTAAATTATTTAATCTGTAAAGATCAAGTGCCTAGAGGGTTTTCAAAGTCCATTTAAACATTCAAAAATACATTTTAAACAATAAAAAATAAAAAAATCTTACTACAAACTATTTATTCTAGCCAAAAAACTATTTCATCTATTAATATATATTTATATAAAATCACTAAAAAAATACTATATTAAATCAATTTTAATTCAATCATTAATAATTTATAAACCCATAATATTAAATAATCAATAATATTTATTCATAATATTAATATATAAAACTTATTTAACTTAATTATAACGTTTATAACGTTTTATGTGGGTGACGAATGAAGTATTTACCCAAAATATTTACAACTGAATAAAACACATTTTTTTTACCAGAAATCTTATTCAATAAAACACAATTTTTTTTAAGAAATCTTCTTCAGCATCAACTTCTCCATTGTAAAAATATAGGTACTTGTTAAAAAATTAATAAAATTCCAAATTCATCTAATACATTTTAACATGTGTTTCATGCTACACGGTTATGAGTATATAAATTGGGAAAAATCATGTCACAAAACTTATCCTCTTCATACTAATTTCTATTTCCTCGTTTTCTAATCATAATATTTTGGTAATTTTTAAAAATTAATTAATAATCAATTATAAGAATGAGCTATTCAAATATTTTGTTAAAACTCATGATATCAATTTATACATAAAATATATGGTTTTTTATTATTATTATTATGTAAAAAATTATATATTATTATGTAAATTATTTCAGCTGATTTTTGAATTTTGAATTTTTATCTTTTTACATCTATATATTTCAAGCATTTTGTTATTTATGAATTAACATGTTATATTTAATAAAAAACTAACAATTCCCGAGTGCTAGTAAAAATGTGTAAATAATTGTAAATAAGTGAAGATGTTAAACAAAATTGGTAACTTTTATTTCAAAGTTCTTCAAACTATAATAACTTTACTTCTTTAAGAAATATAAAGAAATTAATAAAAGAGATTCCTTTCCTTGCATTAAAATAGTTGAAGGAAAGGGTATTTTATGAGGGATTCAAATGCAACCAGCAAGAATCTTTTCTTAATGTTGTGTGAGGTTTTCTTAGTGTTGTGTGAGGTATAGAGGGAAGAGTGTGGCTTGTTGGTGGATTGTGGTGTTTAGAGTAATTATAATGGGATAAATTAAGGCAAGTAGCAGAATTTCTTTATCTAAGTACCGTGGGTTGGGTTGTGTGAGATAGTTTTGAGCAATGAAAATAATTTCACCCTTACGGACTCTTAGTCTTAGTTTAGGGGTAGTATCTATAAAATTGCATGTAGTTGGGTGGAAAAGCTTCTTTAGCAACTAAGGGGTGGTGAATTCTAGAAAAAATAAATGTTCATTTTAATTGATGGTTAGTTCTTTCTATGAAGTGTTTAATAGTTGTAATTGTACAAAAGGCATGTTCCAAGAAGAAGATCATTTGCAACTTTATGATATCCTAGTCCTTAGAAGTTGAGGTGGATAAAATCTACAAATCCACACCATGTGCTACTAGATATGTGTAATTCAAGATACAATTTATAAAACAAATATGTAGGTGTTATGTTTATCATGTTTGAAAAATTAAGAAAAAATAAGTAAATGCAAATAATACTATTTCTCAAGAGACATTGCACAGGACAAATCCAATTAAGCCTAAAAAATCCCTTAATCTAGGGAATTCCTCTAAAGGTTTTGTCTTAGTTGTCTTAGGATTTAAACATGTTGCATGGATCCTTAGTTAAGGATGACATGACAATGCCAAAGAAGTTTTTAGATGGATTAAATCATTGCAAACAACTTTATGGCTCAAGTGTAAACTTTGTTCAATGCTTGTGTCAACCTTTTATATCAAAGCTCTTGCATCCAAATATTCCATGGCACAATACTTACACAATTTATACAATAGAATGAATGTCACTTTGAAACAAACAATGACACGCTCACGGATTATTCATGTTATGGTTGGTAATTGCATCCACAGTTCACACATTGTGCTAGTATTTTAACATTACTTATTGGGTAAAAGGACTATTATTTGCTGTTTTTTCAAAGAGAAATATGATCTTCTAATTTGATAATTACTTTCTAATGATTTCTTAATCAAGTCATATTATGTCACATGTATGATTAAGCGATTATACATAGAAAAAATCGATAGTAATACAATAATGATAGTAGGATCATAAAGAGACAACCAATCACAAAAGAGACACAAAAACTATGCCATAGGAAACCCAGATTCAGGAGAAAACCCAACAATATTTTCTAGGATAAATTGTTTAGTTCAACAAATTACAATCTGATATTTCAAGTCAAAATTTCTCAACCTAGACCAACAATCTAGCATAGGTCAAAATTAGTCAAGCAAGTTGAAAATCCACCTCTTATAACTACTCAAAAACTTTAGTCAACCTCAGTTAAACAAGCTAAAATGCAGCCTCTTGCAACTACCTAGAACCTTAGTCAAACTACCCAGAAACAGGGAAAAATTCGGTCAAACAATAACAGAACTGACTTAGTCAATGTTGGTTAACATAGGTCAAAGCTCAAGAAGTCTTCCTCGTTAACTTTCATCTGTGAAAAAAATAATAGAAGATGTTATGTGATCTGAAAAATGTGTGTCCAAATGATGGAGGCCAAGTTTGTATTTATAGTGGTCATGAGGTGCCTAAGGGACACGTTTCCTTGTGTTGGGATGACCTATACTTTGGGGCTGAGTTGAGCAGATTTAATTCAAATTCAAATTTTAATTTTCCCTCTTTTGATTGAGCCGACTTGTAGCTGGGGAATACCTCCTGTAGCTACCCAAAAAACAACACTCCCTCTTAGCTAGGGAGGCACTCACCTTGACTTCCTCAAATTTCCACTTTGTTGAAAAAATTCTCCATCCTAAGAAAAGATTGAATGAGCCTGATATGTTAATGTATCCATCCACTTCATGTTCTATAATTATAGAACTATGTGGAAAGCATCCTGCATCAGCATCATGCGAAGGATCTATTTACCCACTAGCCAAATACCCTTTTCAAAGGATCTAGTCACCCACTAGCCAAATAACCTTTCACGATATTGTTAGGTACCCCCTGATCGGACTAAACACAAGACTAGTCCTAGGTCACCAACTATCCAAGTCACCACTTGGAACTAAGTCAGTATCCCTGACCAATGGTGAAATCCTTCACCAATTTACCATTTCCTCATGTTGTCATATGATACTTGAATGGTAAAACACTTACCCGATGTTATGGGGCACTCACTCTACCCAAAATCGAAGTAACCCTTGGAAATATGGTCAAAACCTTCTGATCTAGGGAGCACCCGAGCCCTAATGCTCTATACGTTAATCTCCCTAACCACATTACATGGCACTTGGTCAATACCCTTGACTTAGGGAGAATGCCTATCCTTGATGCCACAACATCAACACTCCCTCTAATCAAGGGGAGCATTCTCAACCATTCCAAAGTTGTCCCTCAAGTAGACAAAATTCATTTAGGAAAAAGGCTTGATGAGAATCTCAACAACCTGCTCATCTGTAGAAATGTATTGGAGCATCATTGCTCCCTTTTGTACCATGTATTAGATGTAGTGGTACTTTATCTCAATGTCCTTTGACATGCCATCATGGTCGTTTGCAACACCTGATCAAACAATCCTACGAGAAACTTCCAAAGCCACACTACTTCATAAATCGCCAAACTACTTGCAATATACTCAACCTCTACAGTGCTAAGTGTGATAGATGTATTCTTCCTAGTCATACAGGATATCATAGCAAAACCCAAGCTGAAGCAACATCCTGATGTGCTCTTCTTGAATTTTAAATTCTTTGCTCAATTTTACTCTATATATCCTTACAATTATTGTACTTCATCATTTTGAGCCATATCTCAATCCATGTCCAATTGTACCATGTTGGTACCTCAACACATGTTGTGTTGCATTCCTTGGCTCAACCATAAATTGACCGAATTCCTTCACTGGATCCATCATGACAACTGCTTTTCTGGTCACCGTGATTGGGTGCTCCCTTTAACACTGAAACAACCTGCTATGGCTATTATATATGCTCCCTCTGTCATTGTTGCTTCCTAGTCACTGAAACATCTCTGCTATCTAGCATGGTCCACACATAGAAGGCATAATTCTCTTAGAGACCTCCAGTATTTGAGCATCTAGTCTTGATGATCTCAAACCTGTGACATCCTCTTGGACGATTGGTCCTTCCACTTTTATTGATTGTTTTTACATCATGGGATCCACCAAATCTAAATCAAAACCTCTCAAATTCTTCAGATTGGTCACCATGGGAGTTTCCATCATCCCAAAATTTCTAAAGGATCTCAATAGTATACTTTTGTTGACCAAGAAAGTAATGCATCAAATCTAGATCCTTCATCTCGAACTTATAGGTCAACTCCCTCTGAAGTAAGGCTTCCTGAGGTAATCCTAACTAATTCCTCTATTACGAAAGAAAATCTTCCTTCCATTGTTACTCCCTTTATCACATGAGTCCTTCTATTCCCGCCATAAACAAGTCATGTAATAATAATATAAACCTTGTAGTGAAGGTTAGGATCAACATTACACTTGGTGAAATCCATCAATCCAAGAATACCATGCTCGAGGTGCTTGCTTGAATCTATACAAAGCCTTCTTTAGTCTGCAAACATGAGATTCCCTCTTATGTACCTTAAATCCCCAAGGTATCTCTATGTACACTTCTTCTTCCTTTATTACTTTGTTGAGGAAAGTAGTCTTCACATCTATCTAATGTAATTTCCAACCCATAATTAAAATAATAGTTCTAATAGAAGTGTACCTTATAACTAGAGAAAATGTCTCTTCATAGTACTCTCCATCTTTTTAGGAGAACCCCCTTTCCATGCATCTTTCTTTGTACTTCTCTATGTTGTTGCCTTCTGCATGCTTGATCTTGTAGATCTATTTGGAAGTCAACATTAGCTTCCCTTCAGGTCTCGATACAACTTTCCACACATCATTCTTCATGATGGACTAATATTCCTCCATCATGGCATCCTTTCAAACTCGTTGGCTTTTTGCCTTTGAACTAGAAGCTCTTGTGGTCATCTAGTTTGGTTCTAGATGTCTACAAAATTTCCCCCTCTCAAACAAAAATCACTCTTACTGGATTTATGCTGGATCTCGGGAGAATCCTCTTTCCACAAACTTTGCTTTGTTCTTCCTGATGCTTCCATCTGCTGCCAGAATCTTTTCCTTGGAAACCTTCATGATGTACCTATAAATTTCATTAGGAGGCCATGGAAGAAACACTTATAACCAAGCAAAAGGTACAAAGACAAGAGGTTTACCAATAAGTAATAATAATCAAAGAAGAAAGATGTGAGGCACTTATCTTTTGATTTGAGGATTGTGGGGAATTTTCAAATCCCTCTTGATCCTTTCTTTCTTGCAGAAATCATTGAAATTCATCTGTAATCTCATCAAGTTGTAGATACTTATCCTCATTCCCATCATCAGATACTTAATGCATGTTACTTTCCTTTTATTCCTTGAATGAATTGTATGATCTAGGGTTTCTTCATTTAGTGAATTCATCGATTTTCAATACTCTAGGTCTAGCTCTATGGTTTTATCCACAAACCCTAGGGATTTTTAAATCATAACCTTCAAGTATTTTATATGGTTTTCAAACCCTAAGTGTACTAGCTCTTCCGAAAAGGGCTCATATTTTAGCACAAGTATTATGAATTTTCTTGCTTTATATGAGAGAGCCTTTCTCTTAAGATCCACCTTTCTCTTAAGATCCCTATCGATTTGGAGTAAATTTCTTGAATCAAATCATATCCAAAATGCTTACAAATTTTTTTGCTATATACTAATATGTTCTGGCAAGACCCTCGCAACATATCTCAGCCAATACAATTTTAACTTCAACGACATATACAAGGCATCTTCTACACATACTTGTCAAGGGCCCTTATTTTACCATATTTCCACAATCATAACTCTACTTCTAGTTCAACCCCTCTTTAGCAAGTCTTATCAATGACAACACTTTTTCTTATGCCTATAAAGAGCTTCCTAGATAGGCCTCAACATTGTCGATGAATCTGGGATAGTTAGTTTAGGTCTCATTTTAAACGATTTATCTTTCAATGACAAGTTCTTGTGATGTTGTTTTAGCTCTTCTTTAGTATATTAGGTTTCTTTTCATCAAGACAAATACCAAACAATAAAGATCACAACATAGAACACAAATGTAGGCGCTCAGCCAGGGAAAAACCCCTAAGGAGGGGAAAACCTAATCAAGAACTCTTCCTTTAGTACACTCAAATAAAAATGATACAACCATGACCTTTGACACAGTCTTTTACCCCTCCATCCATCGAGCTAACCAAACAATTTTTTTTCCTGCAATTCAATCCTTGATCTGCAACACTTTTGTTCCTGTAATAGAGTCACAGTCTCTTAATCCTTTCGACCTATAATAGTCCTTCAGTTCAGCCATGATAACTTTCAACAAAGACTTCGACCTTCAATGATGACCTTCGGCCTACAGTTTAACATATTTTTTCGCACTTTTCCTTCTTCAGACTGATGACTTGTCTTCCTTCCAAATGATTTGATTTTATTAGGGTATTTATAATTGTTGTTTCATATAATATTGAGCCAACATGAATGATTGATAGGTCGACTTGTATGTTAGGTCCCTATAATAGTAGTGTATTCCCCTTATTGTTATTTTTAGTGTAGCCCCCTATTGTTATGTATCCCCGATTTTGCTATTATTATGCCCCACAAAAGCCCATTATTGTTATTGTTGTGCCCTGTTGTAGCATTTTTTGGTTTTGGTAAGTTAGTATCAATTAGTCAAAAAATGAAAATATATTTCAAAAAAATGTTAAGTTAAGATATGGACAAAAAGAATACTAAATTAAAAATGTTAGGAATATTTGATAGATAAGTCAATATCAAATAAAATGTTAGAATATATGCCCTAAAAAAATGAAGGCACAAATAAAATGTTAGGCTAGAAATAAAAGAAAAATGATAAATTCTGGAAGTGTTGCAAATCCAAATGCCACTACTCTTAGTAAATTTTATTTTTGCAAATAAAGGGTGTGTGCAGATTGTTTAAATGCCACACTAGTTCATACAATCCAATTGTATAGTTTAATCATGATTGGATTTGATTTAAATTGTCTGTCAATAGGTAGCAATTAAATTGGCTCAATAGTTTAATCTGAGCCAATGGAGGAAATAAGGGATAGAAGCAGATTAGTCATTAAAAGGAAAATATTGAGTTTCTAGTCTAAAGGCACGCGAAGAACTAAGTGAGAAAATGCTAGGAAAGATAAGGGTAGGTAGACAAATAGAATACAGTTGGAGCACGAAAGGATTTTATCCTAAGTTATAACATTGCAAAGATGTGCATATGGTATGAGTTTTAATTAACCATAAATCTTAATTATCAATGTAATTATGCAAATATTCTAAATTCATCCATTCATTCGCCCACAATTGTCACATCCGCCATAAATCTTGACCCCACGATCACTTTCCGCCTTCATTGTTAAATCCCATTCATCTTATATTACATCCCACACACTCCCCTGAAATTTGATGGCCCACATTTCTCCTCGGCCCTCAATTGTCGTCCGAACTTTATCAGCGGGGGGGTGTGTCTGAAATGGGAAGTTTTAGAAACCACCCTCCAAAACTATTTTTCCCCCATTCTAGTCTTTCGGGACTTAAAATCCTGAAACCACTTACCGCTCTAACTCACTTCCGAACGCGGTTTACATTTGACCATTTACCGCGGCCCTACATCACTGTCCAAGTCTGCTCCATGTAATTTCCTCTGTCCAATCAGCTACCACCTATCCGTTATTCATTCAATTCGTAACTTCTGCGAATTTATGCCCCATAGACCCATTTATCAGTCTCGTTGGATAATTAATAAGGATTTATCCGTTCATTAAACATCCTCACTCCATTTTTGTTCATTATAAACCCTGATCCTTCATGAAAACCGTTACACAGTATATTTCTGAAACTTAGTTCATCACTGGAGATTTCTTGCTTGCAGCCTAAACGATACGCACATCATTCAACCGAATTCGTCATTTTGTTCAGAACCAAGTTGACAAGCAGGTCCACCTATCTACTTTCAGTGATACTATTTTTCTGTTATCACTGTGTTTCAGACTGATTTCTTCCATTCATGTCACTTTCAACCTGTAATTCACTTTACAAGATGCCTCCTAAGGGAAAAGAAATTGCTGAAATCCCAAATCCTCTCATTCATCCACAAGTTGACTTCCATCATACTCCCCTGGTCGACAGAGATTGTAAAATCATTGAGTCTTCCTCCCAATTTAATTTATATGAAATGTGCTGCTGGATGGAAGATCAATTAGTTGATCAGATAGATGGAATAGGACTTTGGGACTCCCACCTTCCTCATTACATTTTCCCTCAAATACACAGATGTTATAGACATTTTTGTGCCTTACAGCTATAAGAATGAAATGTCCATAATCTAAGGGATCCAAAGTCCCTAAACATGTTGTTCCTACCCCTAGAGGAACAAGGCCAACAAACCACAACAATTCACAGAAGTTCTCCACCAGAAACTGCTCAAAAACAAGTCAATTCAGGATCAATTCAGTGGCTCCACTAGCTGTCTGCGCTGAAATGCAAAGCCAACACTGGCTACCTGCACTGCAACGCAGGTAGAAGCACTACCAGGGTGCGCTGAGCGAGAGTTGACAAATGGCAAGTTCATTCAGCAAGGTGTCAAGACCCAGGAAGCTTCCAGAATCTTCCTCAATGACACTTGCCTCAGTGAATTCGACTATGATGAGTAAGAGGTTCCCAATCTCCAAGTGGAAGCAAGAACCTCCAAGTGGAATCAAGAACTGACAGAGGGAGAGGACACTAGTAAGATCTCAAGCTGATTCATCCTCTCTCCAAACATCTATATATGGATCTCTCCTCCATGAGATCTGGGGGCTGGAATTTTGTTATTGCAAAGAATTGCTGTTGGTTTGAGATTGGAATCATTGGGTGCTTAATGCTTTGAGGGAAGGTGAAGATAGGAATTTCATTTGCTGGGAAGGAGATGCTGGATTGGAGCCCTCTGGGTTGTATCTCTTCTTGAACCTTGTTATTCATCAATAAAGCTATCTTGGTTTCTCCTATATACTGGTGTATCTTTGATGTATGATTGCATTAGTATGTTTAGTGTTGAGATTTTCTGTTTTAGTCAAATAGGCAAAAATCTCTGAAGGATGACAACAATAGGGATTCAGTTCCTAGATTAGCTCCAGGTTGTTGGGAGGGAGTTAATGCCTCCTATATTTGATATGAGGGAGTTATGAGGCTGTTAGATTCTCAATGCTATATAACAGGCAGTCATTCGGATGATTTGCTATGTGAGTGTGAGGATTTCATGATGTAATCTCCTAATTTGATTAATATATTCCTGATGCCTATGTTTGGTGGACGTAGCCCAGATTGGTTGGGTGAACCACGTTAATTCTTGTGTTTATGTGCTTGATAATTGCTGTGTGTATTTATGTTTGTTGTGCACCTGATCCAACAATTGGTATCAGAGCATGTTGGAGGTGCTGGTGCAGAGAGGATAGCCTGGATCGTTTGCTGGCAGCGCGCGTGGAGCTGTATATTGCTGGAGCGCGGAGTTGGTTTGGTTGCTGGTGAGTAGCTCGATTGCTGCCTGGAGGTGCTGCGCTGTGCGGTATTACCTGGTGCGTGATCCTTTGTTGTGCTGGAGTATTGCGTGCTGTTGCGCGGAGGGAAGAACCCGCGTGTGTGCTGGAGCTGGAGCGGGTGCGTATCTGTTACTGCTGCACGGAAGAGACCTCAAGAAAGGCTGCGTGGAGCTGTTTTTTAAACTGTTGGTGCGTGGAGCGGATCGGAACAGTGGAGGTATGAATGGTTTTCACATTAGATTCGTTTGGTTACAACTTGCACATGATTGCAGCATGGAGCCTGTTCTTTAAATTGCTGGTGCGCTGTTCTTTAATGCGTGTTGGTAAAAATTCAAAAAAGTGTTGGATATGTGTTTAAAACAGCGTGTATATATTTCTAAAAAAAAAAAAATCAACGTAAATATGTTGCAATTACTGTGCACGCATTTCTTTGCAAACAACAACAACAAACAATGATGGGAGGCCGTTAGCAACAGATAAGGCTGAGTCTTATTTCCACCTGCGTCCGGGAATTTAGTTTGCCGTGGCTACATTTATATATACACTGTACAACACCTATATATATTATCTTATTGTGTATGTGGATCTGTATGAATCGAAAGTCTTGTTAAATTACCCCAAGTTGACTTGTAGAGTTCAACGAATTCCACATAAAAATTATAAAATTTCTCGGGGATTATCCTGAAATTTAAAAAAAAGGCCAGCGGTTTTGCTATAACAATTTGACGGCTTCCAATATAAAAATACAAGCAAACCTCAGATTAAGTCGTGGTAGGAATCTGGTTTTAGCACAATGAGATCGCACAGTTAAGAGTCTGTTATTTGTTAGCCATCCACTGGCCTTACCGATTGCCTGAGAGCTGCCATTTGTCACCAAATCTGCTCGGTTGAGAGGCTGCCATTTAGTTATGTATTGAATCGATGGTTACATATGCCATCAAAATTCACCATATAATTGAAGTTCACCGACCAACAAAACTGCATTTTTTGTTTTCACAGCAATAAGTCAGTGTTTTTTTGTTGAGTAAAAACAAAGGCATAAGCAGTTGGTTTTTTAAATTGCTGGTATTTCAAATTAAAATTGGAGATTCTTTGACAAGATGGCCAAAACACAAAGTGCTCGTTTTGAAATAGAGAAATTTAATGGGAAAAATAATTTTGAGATCTGGAAGGTGAAGATGCACGATCTATTGGTTCAACAAGGTGTGGCGAAAGCATTGTTGGGGAAAAACAAAAGACCTCCTTCCATGACGGAGGATGAATGGGATGAGATGGACGATAGAGCTCTGAGCGCAATTCGGTTATGTCTGGCGGACGATGTTCTATTCAACATTGTGTCAGAGAAAACCGCCGCAGGCTTGTGGTCAAAGCTTGAGAAGCTCTATATGACGAAATCTTTGACAAATCGAATTCTCCTGAAATGGCAGCTTTACAGTTTGCGGATGAAAGAAGGTACCTCAATTGCTGATCACCTAAATGTTTTTAATACCTTGTTGGTGCAATTAAACAGTCTAGATGTAAAATTTGATTCAGAGGATAAGGCGATAACTTTATTATGTTCTTTGCCTGAATCCTGGGATCACTTTGTTACTTCCATAAGTTTTAGTACATCAGAAATTCTTGAGTTTGACGATGTTGTTGGAGCCTTGTTGGCTGAGGAAACGAGGAAAAGGTCGAATGCAGACACCTCTACATCAGAGGTAATGATGGCTAGAGGTCGCTCACGAGAGAGACACTCCGGGGGAAAGCATAGTGACTCTCGCTCAAAATCCAAAGGAAAGAAACCAAAGGTGAAGTGCTGGCATTGTGGCAAGGCTGGACAGATTCTGAAAAAGGATTGTTGGAAGCGAAAGCAAGCTGCTAAAGAAGGCTCTTCGACAGAAAAGAAGGAAGGCAACACCACGGATACAGGTTCAGTATCAGGTTAGGTATGAGTGATGAGGTATTGTTAGTTAATGTTTCAAAACATGATCAACATTGGTTGTTAGATTCCGGGGCATCTAACCACAAGTGTATACATAGAGATTGGTTTAAAACATATAAATCAATTGATGATGGTGTTGTGTACATGGGTAATGATGTAACATGTAATATTGTTGGGATTGGAAGCATACAACTACATCTGTTTGATGGCACAACAAAAATGTTAACTAATGTGAGACATGTACCAGATCTAAGAAAAAATTTGATTTCATTAGGAGCACTTGATTCAAATGGATATAAAACTTTAATTCAAGGTGGAGTTATGAAAATTTACAAAGGCATCTTACTAGTTATGAAAGCTAAGAAAGTAGGAAATCTATTTCAGTTAGAAGGTAGAACTGGGTCAGATCATGTGTCTGTGTCTGAACATGACAGTAGTTCCATTCACTTATGGCATCAAAGATTGGGGCATATGAGTGAAAGAGGATTGAAAATTTTGGCTGACCGAAAGTTACTTCCTAATCTAAGATCTGGAAAATTGGATTTCTGTAAACATTGTCTGTTTGGTAAACAAAGTAAACAAAAGTTTAAAATAGGCAAACATACTAGTAAAGGTATACTTGATTATATCCATTCAGATGTTTGGGGTCCAGACCCTAGAGCGTCATATGGTGGCTCATCTTATTTTGTATCATTCATTGATGACTTTTCTCGGAAAGTTTGGGTCTTCATGTTGAAAAAGAAGTCTGATGTTTTTACAGTTTTCAAGCAGTTTAGAGCATTGGTAGAAAACAGCACTGGTAGAACAATAAAATGTTTAAGAACTGACAATGGTGGTGAGTTTTCCTCCAAGGAGTTTGACAGCTATTGCAAGGATGCAGGGATCGAAAGACATAAGACCACTGTTTATACTCCTCAGCAGAATGGAGTTACTGAACGCATGAACATGACTCTTCTAGAGAGAGCAAGGTGTATGCTTAGTAACGCCGGGTTGCCGAAGGAGTTGTGGACGGAAGCAGTGGCAACTGCTTGTTATGTGATAAACCGATCTCCATCAACGGCAATAGACTGCAAGGTTCCGCAAGAGGTATGGACAGGACACCCTTGTGACTATTCTAAACTCAGAGTGTTTGGTTGTGATGCATATGCTCTAGTGCCTAAACATCAGCGAACTAAATTAGATCCGAAATCGAAAAGATATATCTTTGTTGGGTATGGTGATGGAACGAAGGGATATAGATTGTGGGATCCTACTACCCGCAAAATCATCAGCAACAAAGATGTAAAGTTTAATGAATCCTCTCTTGTACAGTTAGATGTAGATAGAAGATTGAAACAGGATGATGTATCTGATTTCCAACATATTCAGTTTGACAGCATTTCTAATGATAGTCATAACGACCATAATTCAGATTCTAGTCATGAACAGGTTTCAAAATCAGATTATGAACAGGGTTCAGATGGAGGACATGAACAGGTCTCAGATGGCGATTATGAAGAAGTTCCTTCAGTTGATAGACAACCAGTTGTGGAAGCACCAAAAACATTCTTAAGGAGATCTACAAGGATCAAACGTCGTCCGAGAAGGTATGATGATCATGTTACTTCAGTTGCTTTGATCACTAATGATGATGAACCTTTATGTTATCAAGAAGCTGTAGAAGGTTCAAATAGTGACAAATGGAAAGCAGCCATGAAGGAAGAAATGATGGCCTTAGGTAAGAATGGCACGTGGGATCTGGTTGAACTTCCCAAAGGCAGGAAAACTGTGGGATGCAAGTGGGTGTTCAAGCTGAAACGAGGTGTGAATGATACGGAAGACAGGTACAAAGCTCGGCTGGTTGCAAAAGGGTTTTCTCAGAAAGCTGGCATAGACTTTCATGAGATTTTTTCACCAGTGGTTAAAATTGTTTCAATTAGAATTGTGTTAGCATTAGTGGCTTTGTTTGATTTGGAGTTGCAGCAGTTAGATGTTAAAACTGCATTTCTACATGGTTATTTAGATGAGGAAATATATATGGAACAACCGGAAGGGTTTGTTCACCGTCGCAATGAGAAATTTGTCTGCAGGCTCAAGAAGTCATTATATGGCCTGAAGCAGTCGCCTCGGCAGTGGTATAAGAAGTTTGATTCTTTCATGTTGAGTTAGAAATATGTAAGAAGTGAATATGATCATTGTGTTTATTTTAAACAGTTAAATAATGGCATGTTCATTATCTTAGTGTTGTATGTTGATGATATGCTTTTAGCAAGCAAAAGCATTGAAGAAATCAACAGGTTGAAGACTCAGATGGCAAGGACGTTTGATATGAAAGATCTAGGAGCGGCAAGACATATTTTGGGCATGGAGATTTTCAGAGACATGGGTAATGGTAAGCTGTGGCTATCACAACAGAAGTATGTTGAGAAAATACTTTTGAGGTTTGGTATGAACAATGTGAAGCCTGTGTCGATCCCTTTAGCTTCTCATTTTAAGCTTTCTTCGAGTTTATGTCCTAATACCGATGAAGAAAAGGATTATATGTCTCGAATTCCTTATGCCAATGTAGTAGGATGTTTGATGTATGCGATGGTGTGTACGCGACTAGATATTTCTCATGCAGTTGGGGTTGTCAGCAGGTACATGGCAAATCCGGGTAAAGAACACTGGTCAACAGTGAAATGGGTGCTTCGGTACTTGAGAGGCATAAGTAGTTATTGTATTTCTTACAATAAGAGTAGTGAATATGTTTGCGGATATGTTGATTCCGATTTTGCAGGTGACTTGGATAAGAGAAGGTCAACTTCAGGGTACGTCTTTACTCTTGCAGGTGGAGCTATTATCTGGATGTCAAAGCTACAGAACATTGTTGATTTGTCTACTACTGAAGCAGAATACATTGCTGCTTCTCATGCTTGCAAAGAGGCGGTTTGGTTGAAAGGTTTGCTTGGTGAGTTTGGTAGGTTACAGGATAACATCAGGTTACTTTGTGACAGTCAAAGTGCAATACATTTGGCTAAGAATCCGGCCTATCATAGTAAGTCAAAGCATATTCCAATCAAATATCATTTTGTAAGACAGGTTATCACTGAAAGGGGAGTCTCTCTTGAAAAGGTGCATACAAAGGAGAACTGTGCAGACATGTTCACGAAACCAGTTTTTTTGGAGAAGCTACGCTGGTGTTTGGCTTCTCTTGGCTTGCAGAAAAGATAAAATAATAATAACAGGGCATCAGGCGAATTGTTGTCAAGGTGGATATTGTTGAGATTTTCTGTTTTAGTCAAATAGGCAAAAATCTCTAAAGGATGACAACAATAGGGATTCAATTCCTAGATTAGCTCCAGGTTGTTGGGAGGGAGTTAATGCCTCCTATATTTGATGTGAGGGAGTTATGAGGCTGTTAGATTCTCAATGCTATATAACAGGCAGTCATTCAGATGATTTGCTATGTGAGTGTGAGGATTTCATGATGTAATCTCCTAATTTGATTAATATATTCCTGATGCCTAGTTTGGTGGACGTAGCCCAGATTGGTTGGGTGAACCACGTTAATTCTTGTGTTTATGTGCTTGATAATTGCTATGTGTATTTATGTTTGCTGTGCCCCTGATCCAACATTTAGTTTATTTCTAATCCTGAACTAGTTATGAATATGAATCCATGTCTTGTATAGTGTTCTCTTCTTGTGATCTTGCAGAAACCTCTTGAAGTTGGGCGAGCGAGACGACAAGTAGCTGGGAACTCTCAAAGAGAAGAGAAATAGGATCGAGGGACAAACAAAAGACACCGGTTAGTCCATCCATCTCTCTTCATTCTTAATTCATAAAGGAAGAATACTAGAATAGTTGTTTCTGTTTGTTGCTAAGGCACTGTCACACCTTAGGTGGATAGGATCATCCTGCATAGGCATTTTTCCCCACAACAAATTGGCGACCACAGTGGGAGATCTGTTTAGTCATTTTATTTGTGTCTCTATCATTGTTTGTTTCATAGACTCAACAGCAACAATCGAACTGCATCTGCTATTCTCAGATGCAAAGTAGAGAGCTGCTGCTTTGATCCAATCACTGGATTTGTCTATGATCTGAACAATGGACTCACAAATGATTTGATGATCCTTTGTGATAGATCTTAGCCCTTCCTCAAAGCATCCCTTTGATTGTACCTTGCTTGTTGCTTTGATTTGGCCCGAAACTGTAGATTAAATAGCAAACTGTGACCCAGAACCCAATGAGAAACTCTCGTTTCTCCTTCAGCGCAGACCCTGTGAAGAGGTTCTGAATTTCAACACAGGTCCCGTGAAGGCTACCTGCGCTAAATGTCAAAACCCCTGTGTTGAGGGTGCGCTGATCCAGTTAGGCCTTGTGCAGCTGGGGTTCTCTGCTCTGTTTTGCCTTGTTTTGATCTCTGATTTTTGCAGTCTGTAACCAACATAGGTACCTGTCTGATAACTCCTTTTCTCTGCTTAAATTCTGCCTACTTTTGTACAAAAAGACTGTGAGTGTTTTTATGTGTTTGTGGCGTCATTTACAGTTTTCCTTTGCAAGAGTGAAATAGTCATCCTGTAGCCCTTGATTCAGATCTGTTAATTGTGATCTTAGGAGAGAGTTCATTGGCTGTTTACAGTTGATTATACATTTAATTTTGCTTTTGGTTTGAGTTTGTCTCTTTTAAGTGTCGAAACAAGTATTCATTTCGGAAATCGTTGTGTGTTGTAATCTCTTCTACCCTCTCTGATTTCGAAAAAGTAAACTTGTTTGTATTTGTCATTTAAAAGCAAATTCAAAGTTGTACAAAAAAGCTTTCTTTGTAGGCATCAATACTAAGAAAGCGGAAAACAAACACCTGCATTGTGCATTTGTATCTTGATAGTTGGCATGCTTGATTTAGGGAAAGTGCATTAGAGTGTGCTGATTGCTCTTTGAGAAAAGATGGTGTCTTTCTTTTCCCTTTGTAGCTAGGATTTTCGTAAGTTGAAAAGATATAAAGCTTGCTTATCATCTTTAGACTGCCTTTAGGAATTGTATCATACATCTCGTGGTGAACATCAAAAGGCAAACTTCTAAAAAGATCAACCTAAAATAAATTGAATGAACTTAACAACGCTTTGCAACATAACGCACAACATAGAGGTCTAGGCTAGAGACGTGTTCCGGCGTCGTAAAGCCTGGTGACTGTCGATCTCGTTGATGGTGGGTGATTCCTCCTGAGGGACGATAGCGCCAGTACGGATTGTGCTCCCACGTACCGTCGCGTATATATTGGGAGACCCCTATAGGCATAAAACCTTTATCCTTAGGAAGCCGTGTCGGCCGCCCTACTGATCGCAATGCACTGAACACAGCATTCAAGAAGATCGACCGCCCATACCTTAAAAAGTATTCTGCGGTTTTGCGAAAAGTTTGGCACACCCTCTACCTAGAACTCCAGAGCAGTTCCTTTTGGCCTTTTTCAGACTCTATAACGGAAAAAGTCCATCCGAGCATTTGTCACTTCGGGCTCGTTAAAACATCGAAGGAGACTAGAGTCATCTTTAGCTTTTTCTTGACTCTTTGAAAGTGAAAAAGCAAGTTGTGTCTAAAGCGTCGTTAAAATTTATTTTAAACGGAACAATCACCCCTATTCCTGCGTTGATCTTTAGGTTGAGAAAATGGAGCACACCAACCAAGGAATTCCCCTTGGTGGAAATCCTAGTCCCTTCTCCTCTTGGGGAGATGTTGGTGCGCCCCATATGGCCACATTGTCGCTTCCAGGACTGACAATTGGCCTGCCGGTCTGGCTCTTTTCAACCAATGTCGTTCAGAACACCACTATTCCTGAACAGTCGAATCAACAGTCAGACCAGACCAGAGTTACCCACCAGCCTTCTACTTCATCTAATTCTCCCTCTCCTCCTTCCTCTTCGCTTGACGGAACTGGTAAAACAAAAAACCAAGTTCCTAAGGAGAATAAGGAAAAGAAGAAGAAAGAGAAGAGGAAGAAGGAGCCAAAAGCGACTAGGGGCAAACTAGTGGCGTTCGACAAAAATCCACACACAGCACTGACTGGGCCTAAATCGCCATGTGTCATATGCAAGGGAGACCACTTCCACAGAGATTGTCCCTGCATCCCACGGACACTAAGGGACTGGTCTCCCCGTTTGCACAATTCGGTGGCGTCAACCTCTGATAGCCATGTTGACATCTCACCGTCAACTAGTTAAAGTGAAGTCACAGGACAGAGAGGGAAAGCTAGATTTCCCTGCAAACTGTGTGAAGGCGACCATGCCATCCACCGTTGTCCCTTCTTAGATGAGGCTAAAAGAGTTTTGGAAGATCGCCCGATTTTACGAGCGCAACTTCCTCCTGGATATCAAAAACTCCTGCCAAGTCCTTCACCAGTTGAGAACCCGGCTGGCCCGCTCAGGTGGTCAGCCGAAGCACCTATCATTGAGGATGAACCGTCTGAATCCATACCCGACGAAAGTCAAAAGGTTGAGGCGGCAGTTGACCCGGTTTTGCCTTCAGAGGCTCTATCTTCGAATGATACCATCACAGAGGAGAATAAAGACGACACCGTCCAAATTCTCTTCATCAACACAGACTCCGACGAACAAGGGGGAAATTTGCCCATTCCTTTATCGCAGGAAGGAACTTCGTCAGAGTCATACCCGGCCGTCTATTCGGTCCCACCACCAAGCAACCTAGTTGTCTCGTTCGACTGGAACCAACTAGGTAGACCCCGTTTGCCAGCAAGCATACCATTCAGAATTATCGTTCAAATATACAGAATGGTAATGGCTGGCACTATCATTGATGAGGGGGCATCTGTGAGTATCCTTTCCTCTATTGCTTGGAAAGCGCTTGGTTCGCCAACGCTTTTGCCTGAAATGAGAAATCTGACAGGCTTTGATAAAGCAACCAGTCGACCTTTAGGGATCCTCCCCAATGTGCCCATAACATTGAAAGGGAAGACCATTCAAATGAACATGATGGTCGTTCAAGGACCCTTGGATTATAACCTACTCCTTGGACGAGACTATATATATTGCATGGGAGCCATCGTCTCCTCACTCTTTAGAGTAATGTGTTTTCCGCACGAAGGAAGAGTGGTCAAGCTCGTGGACCAACTTTCATTTCCCGGATCACGCATCGCAAATAGTCATATACCATACCTAAATGGTCTCTTCACGCAAGAAATGTCTCAACCCATGGTCCGTCCTCCTGATGAGCGCGAGTAATCCGGGAGGATATGACTGGAACCCAGGGGGCATGCGTCCTGGTCTGCTTCGGCAGGAAAACTTTGGGTATAGGGTAGGTTTCCGCGGGAGAATATGACTAGTCCGTACCCCGTCCGTGATTGGAAGAGGGGTTGTTCTAGAATAAGATTCTTTTGTCAAAGTTATGTGAGTTGGCGGGCATCGTCGCTCACCTTTGTCTATTTCGATAGACATCGCCGAGGAAGTGTTTTATTCGTGGCCGCGAATGGAGCAATCTTTGGGTAACCTGAAAGAGGTAGGCCTCTCTCGGTAAAACAAATGTTTTATTGGACTAAAGAAGGGGTAACCTTGAAATCGTACTTTATGCCTGGGGGCATGCAAACCTTTTGGAGTGCAAGCAAGGGGCGGCTATTTATTTTTTAAATTTTTAGGTCCTCCCTTTAAACCTGTAGGTCTAACCCTTTAAACTCGTAGGATTAGTCGTTTTTGAACTTGCATAACGAAAGGATCCGGAGCAAAACTTTGTAAGATGAAGCTCCATAAAAAATAGAATCTTAATGAGACATTCTTATCATATGACTGGGTAATCGAGCAGTTTTAGCACACAGTTCATGCTCGTTAAAAAATAAACGCAAGATCCGAGCAGTTTTAGCGCATAGTTCATGCTCGTTAAAAAATAAACATAAGATCGAGCAAGTGTTTCAATCCGCGTTTAAGCTCGTTAAAAAATGAACTACCCGATAAATAACCGCAGTGAATGTAATATCATCAGCCATTAAAGCCTTGGTCGTGTTTGCCCGTCACCTCCACTTTTCCATTGGCCGATCGTTCACCTCCATATGATTGTTTACCCATTTTGAGGAACAACTGTGAAGAGTGATTTCACTAGCCATCCTTGTGACACTGCCATGATTGGAAAATTCCAACCTGTACCTGGAATCAACTGCTAACCTGTTTCATCACTCGTTCCTCAAAAGACGAGTCTTCTTTAAGCTCTTTTCATCTGACTCGTAAAATATGAAAAGATTGCCGAGTCCTTGGCCTTCCAGCTCGTTAAAGGGACAGGAAGTGCTATCCCTCCTCTAGATTTTAATCTTTTTGGACCCGAGGGATTATTGCACAAAAAGATCGAGAGCTTGTTTTATTCGGCTCGTTAAAACTATCGAAAACTCATCCCTTCTGTATTGTTTTATACTTTTTCGGACCTAAGGGATTAGATGACGAAAAAGGACTTTTGGAGTTAACTTTATGTACCTTTTCAGACTCTCTAAAAATGAAAAGGACCGAGTTATCTTTGTCATTAGACTCGTTAAAATCATTAAATAGCGACAAACTTGTCTTTAGACGAGAACAAGTTTCACTATCGCTAGGCTCGTTAAACCATAGCGATGGGCTTGCCCGAAGGGCAAGTTATAGAACAAGCATATGTTATCCTCCTCAAGCTTGACAAAAATAAAGAGGTACTGGTCAGCAATGACTGGGGAAAAATTGGGAGAAACTCAAGAAAACTTTGATGGTAGCAAGTCGCTCTTGAACATGACACTTTTCCTCCGTACCACAATCGGGTTGGGTTGTTCCATTCACCGGTCACATCACCATGGTCTCGCCATACCATCCATATTTGGGGTAATGCTACCGATCCATCGCATCAGTGTCGCCATATGTTCAAGAGAAGTCGTTCAGAAAAGTCAACCGTGTCCGATCCACTGCCATACATTATCCTTCATCCTTTCATGACCGCCACCCTGAATCATATGTCACAGATCGTTTTCACCTCCATCAAAATCATTAGCTCCGTTCCATGTCACTGATGTGGGACACATTAAGGCCCTCCTTTGACGGATCGCTTCTTGTCGACATCAGCTCATTATCCAAGAAGTTGATCTAGGAACAACCCCTTCAGTACTTTGAAGCTTGCATGCCTCAATGGCAAGTTTCTCACTTCCGGCGACAGGTATACATCAATGACCTTCGACTGAAAGATTTTGCGTGGTGTTCGACGCCAATTCCTTTATTCACACCACGTGAATTGTACTGCAGTACCTTGAGGGTCATTATCATTATCGGTGATTCCTCTCACGCTTGTTAACGGTTTACCTCATTGACCGGTAATCAAGCGATGTCTTTACATGTTCGACCTCAGAACATTTCTCACATGGATCGACTTGTACTTAGAGTGAAGATCGAACGAGTTTGAAGACCCCGGATCTAGTTTCATCCATCCGGGCTGCGATATATATTCAGGAAAGATAAAAACATTGACATGTACATCATTGCAGCAGATAATCATCCTACCCAAAGGATGATAATTGCATCAAAATTATTAGTCTACCATCAGACGATTGTCTGTTCTATGTACAGGAAAATGAATTTATAAAGCTGAGCATGGGAATGCCCGCCTCAGCTAGATCATGAAAGCAGTATGAAAAATAATGTATTGTATTGTATCTTATTACAGGTCTCCTCCCAGCATTGGATGAACTTCGGATCCTCCTGATAAAGCATTTCACCCGATAAACGGCCTCATACTTTAGGGGGCAACTGTTATATACATTTTTGTGCCTTACAGCTATAAGCATGAAATGTCCATAATCTAAGGGATCCAAAGTCCCTAAACATGTTGTTCCTACCCCTAGAGGAACAAGGCCAACAAACCACAGCAATTCACAGAAGTTCTCGACCAGAAACTGCTAAAAAACAAGTCAATTCAGGATCAATTCAGTGGCTCCACTAGCTGTCTGCGCTGAAATGCAAAGTCAACACTGGCTACCTGCACTGCAACGCAGGTAGAAGCACTACCAGGGTGTGCTGAGCGAGAGTTGACAAATGGCAAGTTCATTCAGCAAGGTGTCAAGACCCAGGAAGCTTCCAGAATCTTCCTCAATGACACTTGCCTCAGTGAATTCGACTATGATGAGTAAGAGGTTCCCAATCTCCAAGTGGAAGCAAGAACCTCCAAGTGGAATCAAGAACTGATAGAGGGAGAGGACACTAGTCAGATCTCAAGCTGACTCATCCTCTCTCCAAACATCTATATATGGATCTCTCCTCCATGAGATCTGGGGGCTGGAATTTTGTTATTGCAAAGAATTGCTGTTGGTTTGAGATTGGAATCATTGGGTGCTTAATGCTTTGAGGGAAGGTGAAGATAGGAATTTCATTTGCTGGGAAGGAGATGCTGGATTGGAGCCCTCTGGGTTGTATCTCTTCCTGAACCTTGTTATTCATCAATAAAGCTATCTTGGTTTCTCCTATATACTGGTGTATCTTTGATGTATGATTGCATTAGTATGTTTAGTTTATTTCTAATCCTGAACTAGTTATGAATATAAATCCATGTCTTGTATAGTGTTCTCTTCTTGTGATCTTGCAGAAACCTCTTGAAGCTGTGCGAGCGAGAAGGCAAGTAGCTGGGAACTCTCAAAGAGAAGAGAAACAGGATCGAGGGACAAACGGAAGACACCGGTTAGTCCATCCATCTCTCTTCATTCTTAATTCATAAAGGAAGAATACTAGAATAGTTGTTTCTGTTTGTTGTTAAGGCACTGTCACACCTTAGGTGGATAGGATCATCCTGCATAGGCATTTTTCCCCACAACAACAGATCACCTGAATTTTTTAGGAAATTCCATGAATCCTATGATCCCAATCAAAGAGAAATCGTTTCACCCACAGGAGAAATCCTATGTTTCATCAATGTTGATTTCATTGAAAAGATGTTGCAGGCCCCAACTATGGCACCAACCCATCCTTTTTATCATGAAAGCCTGATAGAAGCCTATCAAAAGCTAGATTTTACTAAAAGATCTCAAACTCTTGAACTTTTCCTAGTTGTAGATAGCCCTTTGCGTAAAAGAAACCCCCCTTATGATTCATCCATGTTCCCAGACAGAACCAAGAAAATCACCACCATTTTGTCTTATCTGCTTGGTTATAATTCTGATCAATATGTTAATGAATCCATATTAGGTTTCTTATCTATCTTTTCTGCTGATTCCAAACCCACTGTTATTTATAACTTCAGCCAATTCCTAGTTGAAGCCATACATGAACAATTTGTCCAGTTTAACACTGAAGAAGTATTCAAGTATGCTTCAGTGCTTGTTTACCTTTTTATATATTTTCAGGGAGACAAGTTTCCATTCACCTTACAGAAGCTATATGAGGAAGGCAACTAACAATCAATGATATTTTGGACTTCAATGGGAATGAAGGAGAAGGAAGAATTTACATATAAACAGTTCATAGAATTATTTATTCATCCAGCTATTAGTCTTATGAGCAACACTCCAGTGCCAAGAATCAGTGAGGAAATTGTGAAAGTATTGCAGCTGGTTGATCAAGCACCATAGGAGATTGGTAACTTTTCCAAAACTATACAAAAATTAGAGTCTATGGCCGTGAGGTTCCACCCTACAAACTTCCTAAGTTCCTCCCTATCATAATCTTTGCATTGGAATGTATTAGGAAGAGGTTAAATGCAGATGAAGTACATTTAGTGGCTACAAAGAAGAAATCACAATTTTAGCTAAAGGCTCAGGTTGGTCCTTTCATCTACAACACTAGAGCAGCAGGAGAAGAAGCATACAGGTTATTGAAGGAAATGAAGTTTGGCCTCAGCTTCACTTGGTCTTATGACCTAATGGGAGTACTTTCAAAACTTAGGGTTGAAAATAAATTCATTGCATACCACCATACAACCAGGCCTGAAATAGAGCAGTACAAAAATCAGTTAGAATCGAAGGAGAACACCCTTCAAGAAGTAGAAGAACATGCAGTCTCTACTTCAAATGTACAAAATCCACTTGCACAGGAAAAGACAACAAAGCGAACAAGGGAAGAACAGTCCTCCCCTACAACTAAAGCATCAAGCCAGGGCTTTAGAATTGTGCATAGAAAGAAGAGACCTAGGATCTCTGTGAAGGTTAGTGCAACAAAGGAGCCACAAAAAACAACATTTGATGGACTTGGGGAGACTTTAATTTTTACACAACCTGGTGGACAATCTACATATCCCCCCACTCATTCCACTACTTCTCAGGAAAAACAATTGATTTCGACTAGTGGAACCAATCAAAAGGACAAAGAAGATGATATCTTCCATGTTTTCGGTGAAATTAAGAAGAAAAATGAGGAATTTAAGCTAAACAATTATACTCAATTCTGGAAACACTCTTCCAGTTCTCAAGCTAGACTTATTTCAATCTTTGACTCTGAGAAGGGTAAGATGCAAATGGCTTTCTTACAAGCTCAAATTCCACAACCCATGACTCCTGCACATTATTCGAAGAAATCCTCATTTGAGTTTAATGTAAAAGATGTACATCCAATTGACCAAATTGAGTTGCACAAACAAACTGGCCAGATGATTTCTTCCACTTTAACTCATACTACCATGAGTTTGTCAAATTTGCAGGTCACCCTGGCTAATACACAATCACAACTCAAGTTGGAAAAAGTTTCCTCACTGGTAGAGGACACCAAAGTCAAATCCTTTGGAGATCTGGTGCTGAAGATGGGATACGATCCCTCAAATATAGATGCTGCAGAAGAACTTGTCAAGAAGAAAAATGTTGAGCTCTCGACATTAAGGAAGCATCTCAAAATGCCAGCTTCTGAGGATCCAATTACCAAGGAGATTGAAGAAACCGAGAGTCAGAAATCTGACATGATGAAGCTCATCATGGAACAAAATATGCAAATAAAATAGGTGTAGGAGCAAATGGAAAAATTTCTCAGAGAGAAAGAGGAAGCTGTGAAGAGGACTCAAATTCCAATGGATGTAGTTCCTCTTTCAGCAGTCTCTATAACCAGAGTTTCTACTTCAGGCACAACACCAATTACAGGTACAACAGAAGGAGCTGAACAACTTGTTCATAATATGTCCATTCAGATAGTTGAAATTAAGAAGTTGTAGGATGAACTGAAGGAATTAAAACATATGAAGGTAGTTGAAAACAGTTCACATGCAACCGAGTTGCAGAGGACAAAAAGTCAAATTGAAGTTTTGCAGAAGGAAATCAAAGAATCTTACCTTGGAAACAAACTAGGTTTGGAAAAGGAGATTCTATGGGAAGAAATTACTGAATCAGTCAAGGATATCTGGCCCTATATCAAGATAATCTTTGATCAAAAAGACTTGTTGGAGAAAGCTGGAAGCTATCGAAACTATCTCCAAGGAAATTGAGGACATGCTAGAAGTTGCCACTTAGGTAATCAAGTTTTTGAATTCTAAAGACAACTATGAGCTTGAAGAATTAGGTATAAATGACAGGACAACAACCATACTTGAAGTGAAGAAAATCATCACAAAGAAAAACCTCATTCTTCAGTTGGAGGAAAAATGCAACAATGTTAATGTCATAGTTCAAAGATTTTTCAGTCGGTTAGAACCCTTGACCAACAAGGGTTTACCCTCTATGCTTGTGATAAACGACAAATTAATGCCCATTGAAGATTATGTTCGAAAGGTTATAGAGGTGGGTACCAATGCAGCTTTCGTTTCAAACATAAGAGGTGTAGCAATACCAAGGGTTGTGTTGAATGCGCTCAGAGATTCATTTTTCATTCTAGATGAAATCAGATATATATTTCCAGTAAAACCCACTTGTGCTAAATATACAGAGATGGATGGAGTTTATAGAAGGGTAACTAAGTTATCTATCCCAAATAAGAAAGGATGGGAAGAGTTAACTAATTTATTTGACTAAAAGGGTGATCAAACAACATTCAATATTTTCAGGAAAAATCATCGCCAATTCAACAGTTCTTAGTTTTTCCAACAACTGTCATCAACAACTCAACACCAAAATAGTGACAGATCGACTATCAGTTTATATTCTTGATTTTATATTTATCTATTTTTGTAAAATAGTTTAAGATATTTTCTCAGTTCTAAGCTTGTATAAATAACTCTCCTCCACAAGTTATTAAGGGTTGCACCCTTGAAAGAAACATTTGTAAGCATTGAATGTACTTGGACTTTTCTGAATCATTAATACAAAGGAAAATGATTCTGAGTTTCAATTCATACAGTTTTGTGTTCCCTGTAAGTTTTCCAGTTTCCATTCATTGTGTTCTTTCTTCATATTTTTAAGTTTTACCGAGATAAATAGGTAGGAATAATTGTGTTTCAATTTACTCTTATAAGCTTCTAAAGTGATAACCTTTAAAGAGAATGAATTATATAAACTGTTTGTTTAATTAATTCCCTCTAAATCATAAAATCATTAACATCTTTTGTAATCTTAGGCGTATTCTGTTAAAATTTCTGAACATTCTTTGAAGGTTTTCTTACTTATGATTATTTAATTTTCTATTTGAAACTTGCAATAGTCATATCATCTTTCAGTTTCTTCTCATCACTAAACAAGTTATATCACTGTGTGGATTTTATAGCAGCCCTATGTTTAAATATTAATACTATTCAAAGGGTTAGGTATGACTATTTTATATATGTTTCATACATTGGTCCTCCAAAATTAAAACAAAACCCCCCTAAATAAATATCTTAGATGCCCTGGCATGATAGCTGACGATTATCATCTTAGAGATACAACATCAATCTGGTGTCGTTGATGGGGACTCGAATTTCATTAAGTTTTCCTTGATCAACGATATTATTTCTATTCCTTTAGGGTGATTAAAGGTCTAGATAGGTCAAAATCTTTCACCTGGAGACTCCACTGTACCAAACTGGCACCTTTTAAGCACACTAGATCCCACTCTGAATCTGACACAGTTAGTCCTCTGTCAGATCCAGGAAGACTTGTGAGAAAAGTTAGTTCTAGAAGAAGACATCAACCATCTTCTTCTACTTTAGCCTTGCATTCTTAAGATATATTACAATTTGATCCCTATAGTAACATTCCATCCAATCTAGAGTACACTCACTTATCACCAAGGGTTACTGAACTCTTGGATAGGGGAGTTGATTTCAAATCAGATTTCCTTATTCATTCACTTGAATCTCATCTAGAACCCCCACTCCCACCAGGATCACCTAAATCTGAGTCTGACCTGGGTGTTCATTTACCTGAATACAAACCTACAGACTTTATATCCCAACAACTTATTCATTTCATTCCACATCTAAACAACCAAAATATTCTACTTCTAAACGACCTGAAGGGACCTTTACTATATATTCAAATCTACTCTTTGAAACTGAAGAGGATATTCATTCTCAGGTCCACAAGTTGGTTATTAAAACTCATTTAAAATCATTTAGGAAATCTCCACCTTCTTTATCTCCTCCTTATTCACCCCTTCTATCACCATCTTCCTCTTCCCTATCATCATCTTTACAAACATTTCATACATCATATTCTATTATGGCATTCCAACCCATTGTACAGGCAAGATATGCAGCTTTAGTTTTACCTCTAGTCCTTGATGCTTTCCCTAATGGATATTTAAAGCACCTTCCTAGATATAATGGAGAAACTGGTCCCTCAGCTGAGGATCATCTTCAAGCATTTCTAGACTTTGCAGATAACATGAACATAGAACAAGAAAATGTTTACATGAGGTTTTTTGTTCAGTCTCTTGAGGGAAATGTGAGGACTTGGTTTAGGAAGTTACCTACAAATTCCATTAGAAACTGGGAAGAATTAACAAATATATTCAAAAATCAATGCGGGGTGAAAAAATATGTTCTTTACTTTTTGACTGAGTTTCTTAAAAGAAACTTTGGTGAACCTATCTCTAATTTTATCAAAAGGTTCAACAAACTTTATCATAATATGCCCCCTGATTGCAAACCACCTGTAGCAGCAACTAAATCTAGGTTTTCAAAATCTTTTGAAGATGATTTTGATAATATGTTAAGAGAAATAACTTCAAGGACTCTTGAAGATATGCAAACTAATGCTATAGAGGTGGAAGCAAATAGGTCTACCTCAACCACTTTAAAAGCTAAAGAGGAAAAGGCCCAAAGAAAACTTAAATCAAGTCAAGAGGCCTCTACTTCCTCTAAGACTAAAACTGAAGATTCTAAAATAGATGAGATAACTTCACTTCTTAGAAATCTATCTAATATAATTTCCAAGATTGAGACTCAACCTAGAACAGTTCAACAAATGGTCACTCGACCCCAAAATCAAAATCAAGGTCAATACAAAAGAAATCCACCATTACAAATTCTTCAAAGGCCTAGTAATGATCAGCAGGTTCCAACTCCTTTACTGATAGATGATCAACAACTTGATGACAATACTATGACTATCACTGAAGATATTAACAATATGGATACCTCTTTTGGTCAGACTGCTATTATTCCTCTCTCACAACAAAAGCAGGTTCAACAAGATCAAGACTCCTCATAGGCTTCCAAATACCATGCCTTCTCTAAATTCCTAATTGCAGAACTAAACAAAAGATATGATCTTAGGCCTAGACCTGGTCCTGGAAGACCTCCTAAGGAACCTCCAACAATTGAACCTCGTACCAAAGCTGTTGAACTTCAGACAACTATTATTAGACCATTAAATTAGTCAACTGATACTACTCAAATTGAAAAACTATTTTAATTGCATTTAATGTTGAAAATGAGTTAGAAAGAGTTAAAATACCTATACCACTTTTAGAACTTTCCAAAAACTCTGGATATAAAAATCAAGTCTCCAAATGGATACAAAACACCTCGGTTGATGCTGAAAGTGATATCATTAGTCTTCAAGATGAAAAATCAGCAATTATCTTTGGTCCTAGCTTTGATATGGTAGATGAAATAGTACCCCCTTTCAATGTGACACTTAAAACAAATGATTCTATGCTATACAATTGTATGCTTGATTCTGGATCATCACATAATCTCATGCAAAAAACTATCATGGATCATTTAAATCTCGACATAAATAGATCCTATCATGATTTGTACACCTTTGATTCCAAAAGGGTGCCTTGTCGAGGATTTATTAAGGATTTAGTAGTCACTCTCACCCAAATCCCAGTAAAAAGTGTAGTGTTAGATATAGTTGTCACAAATATCCCTCCCAAATTTGGAATGCTCCTTTCAAGGTGTTGCAATGCCAAATTAGGGGGAACTCTTCAGATGGACATGTCTTATGCCACTATTCCAGTTTATGGGGGTGTTACACAACATTTTGTCACTGTCCCTATACACCTCGTTCCTTGATCCTGGAGGACCTCTACAGTGAACCCTACATGCTTTCCCTTCATGAAGAAACTCCCATTGTGTTCCTCTTCATTAGCAGAACAATTCCCTATTACACCATTTCCCCAAAATCTTATGTTTTTCCTAGTTTACAGGATCGATGCTAATGACCCTTGTCCTCCTCATGCCGATATGTAGAGATTAACATTGTCCCTAGAGCCGACCAGAGCGACTGAGCTTTGTTCCAGTCCCACCGATGCTCTTATGGAAAGTTTTTTCAATAAGGAGCCAAAGCTTCCAGCTCTAGAATCTTCATAACAGAAGTCTAGTAAATGGTTTGGCTAGATGGGGTCGAGGATGTTAGTTTGGGCTCCTTTCCCCTATAAGGATGGAACTACCTCAAGAGATAAGACCTTCTCCCATGAGAAGAGGATCCATCTCCCATCCATTCATGCTATATAAACCTCCCTTTTTCCCAAGCACAAGCTAGTGTTAATGTTGGTGTGCTAGTGCTAATTAAGTTTGGAGTAAACAACAAGTTATTCATAGTTGTAGCTCTCTAGTTGTGTGAGGGAGAAGTGTGAATTTGGTTTAGTATGAAGCCTAAAGGGAAGAGCCTTAAAACTATCATTGTTGAGGCCATCATGGAATGTTAGCAGAAGTGTGTGGGAACCTGGTTTTGTTGAAGGAGAATGGAAACGTCAAGACAATGGTTGTAATCTCTTCTTGATTCAATATATATGCAACTATCGATTGATTTCCTACATGATGTGTCATCTTACATGTTCATGGCTTAATGTTTCTTGACTTGTTAAGTAGGTTGAATTACAATTTGTCTATTATCATGGTTGTTGTTTGCTGTTGTTTACTTGTTTCAGGTGTTTGAAGAAGGAAACGAGAGATAACTGGAGTGAGCAAGCAAGGTCATCACCAAACAGGATAAGTGTAATAAGAGGTAGGCCCTCTTAATTGGTTCTAACCTAAGGAAATCTTCCATAGAATATATCGGTTATGGCTAGACCCATTATTAGGCTAGAGGAATTGTTTGTGTTCGTACTCATAATTTTACTTCACCACAAGTTGGCGACCATACTAGGGAACCAATCCTTCTGTTTGTTTGTTTGAGATTTTATGGTTTTATGTGAACTTTTCTAGTTCCATTTTTTCCCTTTGGTTTTGTCTATTTTCCTGTGCTTACTAGTTTGAGTTTGAAATTCACAGTAGCAAATCTGGTCCCATCTTTATTTTTTTTTTTCTTAGCTTCCTCGCTCAACGCGCTTAATTAGTTGACAGTCGTGTTGATCAACGCGATATACTGAGAAACAGTCACGCCGACCTCCTTTTGGCACTTGTTTTCAGTTAGGCAGTCACGACACTTCTTGTAAGTGAATATTAGGGCTTGTCCCAAATCTTGGCCAGTGTGTTTTTCTCTCACGATTTCGACCCCGTAAAACTTTTAGACCGTTTTCTCCTTGACTAGAAAATCGCTTTTCATTTCTTTTATCTTCTTGTTGATTTGTCATCTTTCCACTTGATTTCTTGGGTCATTGGATGGTTAGTGGCACTAGGTCATTTAGATTGTCATCCATTCAGTTGATTCTGAACTCAATGAGTCGAGTTGTTGGTGCATTTACAACTTGCATTTCGTTTGCAGTCCTGCTATGGCTTTGATGCCCATTACACAAGTTTGAAAAGTTTTCGTTTACTTGTCTAAATGTTTCTTTTCCGACATGGATCGCATTACTAGTCCTTTTTTTTGTAAAGTCGGTGTTTCATTAGTCTTAATGAGTTTCTCTTTTCGTGTTTTCATTTGCTTGAAGAGCTAATTGTCTCGAAAACTTTTTCATTGAAGTGTTGTATGTGAAAAATTCATTTCATCATTTCATGAAAAGTATGAAATTCTAGTTTGTTGCATCAGTATGCTACGGTAGTCAGCATCATTAAAGACTAGGATTGCATTGGCATTTGAAAAGAAAAAGAACTATTTTTGCTTTTGGAAGGACTATTAGAAATGTACTTGTCAGGAAATTAGGAATTGGAATGTATTTTTCATTAGTTTATTTTCTCAAAAAGTGAAGTAGTGAAAAATCATTTTGCTTTCAGTTGCTTGGTTGTTTTCATTTGATTGTGTGTTTTCTACCCTCTTTAGTGTAGACAATTCATCGAATTTAAAGGCTCTTGTCTCATTTAGTTTCATTTAGGGTTTTTCGAGTCACATCACTAAGGCTTGAAAACTGAGACATAGCTCAAGATAAACTTTAAAACAAACTCACTTAACCTAAGGTGCATTTGAAATCTAATGATCACATCTAGAAGGTCTAGGCTAGAGATGTGTTCCGGCATCTTTAAACCTAGCAGCTGTCGTTAGCTTCGGCACTAGACATCACTAGTACGGATTTGTCCTCCCTGTACCATTGAATATATAATAGGAGACCTCTCTAGGCTGCAATCCTTTATCCATAGGAAGCTGATTCGACCGCCTTGCAAACGTGATACACCAAACACAAAATTCGGGGAGATTTCCTGCCCATACTTCTCAGTTCGCTGGGAGGTATTCTGTAGTTCACGGTTGCCTAGTAATCCTTTTTATCTAGACCATCCAGAGTAGTCATTTGATATTTTTGACTCGTTAAACTTAAAAGATCATTAGAGTGTTTGTCCTTTCAATCTTGTTTCCAATCGAAAGTGATAGAGTCATCTTTGTCTCTTTCTCGACTCTTAAAACATGAAAGAGCACCAGTCTATTTATGCATCTTAATAAATTGATTGCCCACAATATTATAACATCCGGTTTGTCTTTCTGGAGCAAATCATGAGTTTCCTTTAAATAACTTTTAAAGCCTTGAAGTTTATCTCTCTCTTTTCCTGTTAACTAATACAAGGTCATCGTGGCTGAACCATCTGGTTCACCTAGTTCCTCTTCCTTCCCTCCATCTGAAAGATTGCCCGAGGAGTTGTTTCCTGAATTACCATAGTCACTCGAGGACCAAGGTGTTGAACTTGGAATCATTCTGAGCATTCAACCTTTTTCATCACGTCCTCCGCCTACTTCAGATACTAGGTCACCTGCTGATTTTGTCCCAGAATCTCTGGATAATCTCGTTCAAACTCCTGAGAGTTCATCGACCACTGACGGTCAGCTTGGACTAGTTATCTATCCTCTAAATCCTTTGTTTGACCCTGTTGTGATATCACCGTAGCGTCTGTACAGTCCGTACGATCAGCCGGGTATTCCTTTGGAATTATCCCCTCGTACTTCTTTGGTCGTTCACTATCGTTTGTTCCCAGATATGGAACCCGAAGGTGATGCTCCAGTCACCTCTCCGGATGAGTCAGAAGTTTCTACTCCACACACTGTCGAGGAGGAAGAACATCCATTTCCTCCTAAAGGTTTCCCCTATACAGGGAGCATTCCCATCAGTGTGTATCGGGAATTTCCACCTAATTATGTATCCTTGGCACAATTGGTTTTAGGTACACCTAGTGCCTCGTCACTTTACCATAAACCTGTTTGGGCATCTGGCGCCATGCCTACTACAAGTCCGTTCATTGCAAAATCAACCTCCCAACAGGTTGTTACCTTAGTCCTGGTGCAACCCACCATTTTGAACCCTCTTGTATCATCCGTCCCAGTCACCCGTTCAGTTCAACCAGCGGTCTCGAAGAATGTCTCTATCAGTTCCTCAATCCCTCTGATTAGTGGCCAAGCTATGCCACCGCCTGGGGGGCAGAATATGAATGTTTCTATGGTGTCAGGCGCCACCAATGTGAGTGGCTCACAAGCTCACATGCTTGGTATGAACCAGCCTTCTTCTGGCGTTATTCAAAACCCTGCTGGTCCTGCTAGATCGAGCAATGTCCAGTACCAATAGGTTCAAAATCTCGTTGGTCCATCTGGGTCAAGCAATGTCCAGTATTAGCAGCCTTATGAGGCTCAAGTCCAATACCAAACTCCTTACGTTCCATATGGTTCTCAAGGAATGGTTAATCTGCCTTATGCCCCTCAGTCTGGGCAGTACGTTCAACCTGGCTCATCCACTTTTTAGGGTGGCTATGGCTAGATTCAGTTTGGAAATTTTCCAGGCATTGTTCAAGTACCCTTGCAACAACAAGGACAACATCTATAACAACAAGGGTAACCTTTGTTACAACAAGGGAAACCTTTGGGCTATCCGCGCAACAAAAAGGGCAAATGATCCCACAGCAAGGTCAACTACAACAACCATAGGGGCAACCCTCACAACAGTTGCAGCAAACCATGCAGCAGTAGATGCAGTATGCTCCGCAAACCTCCCAACCCATGTCCTCGTAGGGCCAACCTCTGTAGCCCCAGGGACAACTTTTGCAGCCGTAAGGCCAACCCTTGCAGCAACAAAACCAACCTGGGTAGCAACAACCCTTATATACATATCAGTAGGGTCAACCCTTGCAAGGGAAAGGCCAAGGTCAAGTCTTGCAGTAGCAGGCCCAAAATCCTAATGTCCTAGGTCAACAGGTCCATAATCCTTTTGGCCAAGGGTAGCAGGTACAAAACCCTAATGTCCTAGGTCAATAGGTACATAATCCTTTTGGTCAAGGGTAGCAAGTACAAAATCCCTATGTCCAAGGGCAACAAGTGTATAATCCTTATGCCCAAGGGCACCAGGTCCAAAATCCTCTTGTTCAAGGGCAACAAGTTCACCACCCGTATGTTCAGGGACAACAGGTACAATACCCATATGTCCAAGGTCAATAGGCTCAACAACCTCTTAACCCGTACATTGCTTATCAACAACCTATGACTGGATAGTTCCAAGGTATTCAAGGTCAAAATCCTCCCTATGGCCAAGGTAACCCACAATGGCGGTAGAATCAAATGCCATATGGCCGACATCCGGAACCTATCATTCGTGGCATGGGATATTTATGACCCTAATGGTGAGTTGATTGATCTTTAAGGTATCTGTTTAGGTCGCACAACTAACAACATTGTTGAATACAGTGTGGTCATTGAACTATTGTCAGACGCCATTTCTCTTGACATTCGAGAGTTGGTTGTCAACCTAGATTCACAGGTTGTAGTCCTTCAACTCAACGGGAAATATTTACTCAGAAACCCTCAAATATTGAGAATTTATCTCCATATTCATCTACTAGAAAGGAATTTTGATTACATTACATATCATCATATTCCTAGACACATGAATACATTGACAGATGCATTAGCTAATTATGTGTTGGATAGACATTTTCAAAACATGTGAAAAGATAAAACAAATCATTTGTACCATAGTAAGCAAGAAAATACAACATATATATATATATATATATATATATATATATATATATATATATATATATATATATATATATATATGGTGATAATGTATGCTACATCAAAACCCCAAAAGATAATATGTGTGTCCGAATAACATCGGCGTACCTCAAGCCATTGTCACAGACCATGGTTCCCATTTTAGAGATTACATGATGGTTGAGCTGACATCCACATTGGGTTTGTGCCAAGATGGTTCAACCCTATATTACCCTCAGGCCAATAACCAAGTTGAAGATGTGAACAAGGTCTTAGTTACAATGCTTCAGCGTATTGTTGGATTGCACAAGTCAAATTGGCATCTCATGCTCTTTTCAGCTTTGTGGGCTTACCGTACCTCGACCAATGACGCAATTGGTTTCACACCATTCTAGCTAGTCTACGGTCTGGAAGCAACATTGCCAATTAATTGCGAGATTCCTTCACTCAAGCTAGCTGTCGAACTTCTCCCCGAAACATCAGCTCAAGAAGAGTGCCTCTTATGTTTAGAACGACTGGATGACACTTGTCGTCTCGCTGCTTTGGTTATCGAGGCACAAAAGAAACGAGTCAAGTCCCATTTTGATCAGTCGGTCTCCCCTTGTGCATTATCTAAGGGTGATTTGGTTTTATTATACGACCAAGCTAATGATAAGCTGGGAGCAGGCAAGTTTGAACCCATGTGGCATGGGCCCTACATTGTGAAACATGTTTTGCAAAAAGGGGCCTATGAGCTTATTGATTATGAAGGAAATCCTTTGGACAAGCCTCAAAATGGGCTTTACCTTAAGAAGTACTATGCTTAGGTCATCTTGCATGGTTACTTGTGTACATTAGTGTGTCATTCATTTTTTTGCAGTGTGGTTTGGTGTGTTAGTTTTCAAACAACTTTCCTGTTTACTATGTTTTCCTTGCTTTGCAGATGTCTGTGACTCCCCACATCGGTTTTGCTGATGGTGCTTTCCATAGTACCCGGAACCTATCATCTGCGGCATGGGATATTTATGACCCTAATGGTGAGTTGATTGATCTTCAAGGTATCTATTTAGGTTGCACAACTAACAACATTGTTGAATACAATGCAATCATCGAACTGTTGTCAGATGCCATTTATCTTGACATTCGAGAGTTGGTTGTCAACCTAGATTTACAACTCAATAAGCAACATTCTGTCAGAAATCCTCAAATATTGAGAATGTATCTCTGTATTCGTCCACTAGAAAGGCATTTTGATTACATTACATATCTTCATATTCCTAGTAGCATGAATACATTGATAGATGCATTAGCTAATTATGTGTTGGATAGACATTTGCGAAACATGTGAAAAGATAAAACAAATCATTTGTGACATAGTAAGCAAGAAAATACAACATATATATATATATCTATATATATATATATATATATATATATATATATATATATATATATATATATATATATATATATATATATATATATATATATATATATGGTGATAATGCTTGATACATCAAAACCCCCAAAAATAATATGTGTGTCCAAATAACATCGGTGGCTCACAGGCCTCATATATCCATGGCACGCAAGCCTCAAAAATGTAAAATGCTAGACCTAGGAACTAATCAGCATGGTGATCATGGTAGCATGATACGGCTCATGCAACACGAGTCAGCAAATGGTGAATCCGATACGATACTCCCACCGTATGTCTCTAGTATTGGCGAGGAATGTCTCCCACCCAAGCATACTCTAGGATACCACAAGTCAACCCCTCAAGGTTCCTTGCGATCTCCTCCTCGTTGTCACTCCCCTCCTCATAAGGAGCAACAAAATCAACCTGGCGGGCGGCGCACCTGGCTATTAGGGACATCCTAACAGGACACTCTGGTACAACGTCTGCATTAACAAAGTGAAATGTTATAAACACACACACACACACACACACACACATATATAAAAAACAATTAAAAATCACAAAATAAAAAAAAATATTTTTTACCTTCATCGTCAAAATTCTCTCCATCTGGTAGTAGCATGTCCGAATCTCCATGGAAGTCGATGCCACGGTATGGCCAATCCTCCACGATGATCTTCTGTCATCATAGCCATGAAAAGAAGGTAGCATGTATGACATGTGCTGACCCCTAGTGATCCTAGGCATCAAACGACTCCAACAGGCCATCCACGGGTCATGTGGCATGGGAGGATCTACCTCAGTCAATTGGTACCGAAAAAGCAACACACGTTCCAAGAAAAAGGTCACTAGTACGGATCCAAAGCAAAATTTCTTCATATTCCCCACCTTAGGTTTGGTTAGCTGGCGTTTTACGTTGATCTTCATGGCCTCCACCCAATTGAAGATCGTCGGTGCTATGCAGTTGATGGCATACAGGAATTTCAACTTGTTAGTCTCATGCACTACCTGGGAACCCGCCACTCTATTGATAGTCAACAGTAGCACTCTCAGTGTCCGATCTCGGACATTGGCAATCTCAATCTTTCCACTCTTGGATTTGAGGGCTTTAGGGTAACGTTCGGCCAGCAACATGGATATGCTTGCCCCAATCAGTTGTGGCCCATATAAGTTGACTGGTTCCCCTCTCTGGGAGAGTCCTGTGATGAAATATATGTATGAAGTTTATAACTCCAGCTCTTGGTCACCAATGACGAATATTTCCTTATTTATGTTCCAGAGACTAATCAGGTACCGAAGAAACTCAGGTTGGGCCCACATCCCTAGTGAGAAATAATTTGATGAGCCCACAGTCCCTCAAAGCATTCAGGCAATTTAGATCATTCAATGCCTAGGTGTCCACATCCTCGTGCTCAAGTTCTTTCCAGTCTACCATTTTCAGTGATTCTTTCATACAAGTCAATAATCATTTTTGACCCATAAATTTCAAATTCCGACGGTGGTTTTGAGGGGAAATTGGTTTTTTCCCTATTCATGGTGTCAGTGTACCTGTTTTAAAAATAGTTGCATTGACGGCGCAATAGGTTGTTTTAGTTACCCTCAATCGGCATGATTCTGTGCCCGAAAGTCGTGCTAACCGAGGGTGAGAAACTTTTAACAAATCCTCCCTCAAAAATCCCAAAAATGGTTAAAAACAAGAATAAATGGTATGAAAATGAATCTTAGCGATTTGTCTTTTACCTGTAACTAGCAGCTCGATGAATGACCTCCCAGATCTCCCACAATCTGCTCCGGAACAATTAGGGAAAAAATGAGTAAAAAGACTTTCACAACAAGGTAAAATAGTAAATGGTAACAAATATTTACTTTTCCTCCCTTTTATTTAGTATTTCATGAAATATTAGGTTTTGTAAATATTTTGACCTATTTTGCCTCAAGAATTGGATAATGCACTTTACTTTTTGCGCAGCGACAGGTGATGGATGTTTGACGATGATGTCGAGTCATGTTTCAGCTCTTTTCTCGACTCATAAAACTCATATGAAAATATTGCTGAGTATTTTTCCATTTTGACTCATAAAAGAGAATAAAATGGGGGGTCTACTTCCAAGCCCTTTTCCAACCGTTTAAAAGCGGAAAGATAGCCGAGCCCTTGTTGTTTCGAACTCGTTAACAGATGTGAAACGTCGTGTGCCCAGTATAAGTTGTTAGTGTCGATATCTTCATCCCTTCATCTGTGATCAAATTCTCTTGTTGCACTGCATGTTAGGTGTCTCACTCGATCAGCTACATTCCATTAGGGCCATGGATCATCTGATGGTAGTCGCATATTATACATTTTCCCTCATGTTCTTTACCTGCTAGCCCATTTTCATACATCTAGATCATCTGCAGTCATCTTTTGTCTTTAAATCTACAAAAGTCATTTTTAGGGTTTTAGGTCTCATTAGGTCTAGGGTTTCGTCATTAAGGTCTTGTCAATGCTCAATAACAGTTAGCAGGCCCATGAGGAGGTCACATAAAGTCTCAGCAACAATAATTTCCATTATCACATGCTCAGTGATTGATTCTTCCTCAAAACCCTGTTTTGAGGAAAAACAAAGTTTTTATGTTTTCATGTACAAATTTGCTGTAATTTCGTTTTTTCCATATGTAATAATTTTAGAGGTAGCCCTGGACACCTTGCCAAGCCTATGCAACTCCACCACCTGCAAAAGAAACAAAAAGTCAAAGCATTCAGTCCATCAAAGGCAAAAGTAAAGCAAACTACCAAAACAGAGTTTTAAAAGAAAGTGAAATGAGCAAACATTAGCAAAGTGGGTTTTCTTGAATGAAAAATTAAAATTTGTTGCTATATAAAGTCTATTCATATCAAAGAAGACTCATTTGCATGCCAAAGTGAAGGAGAGCAAGAGCATTTCCATCTCCAAAGACGAGAGAGCGATTTTTGTGCCAACACAAGGAAAAACACAGGCATGATGCACCTGGGTTAGAGCGTGGCGCACCTAGCAGTGTTTCATAGTGTATTTTTATAAGGGGTGCGACACACCAAGGCAGTGTGGCGCACCTGTGAGGTGGTGCGGCGCACAGGATTGCAAGTCCCGAAATTGCTCACAGCTTCCTCCAAAATCAAAAAATTGCTAAATTCTCCATTGTCCAAGTAAGTTGATGCTCCCTCATGGCCAATGAATGAGTTTATCTTGGTGTTTATGGTGATTTAATGGAAAAAATTGAAACCCTAACTCCTTGCATTCTTTGTTAAAAAACATTGCATAGGGTTTATGAATTGTATTTTTCGCTGCTAAATCCCATTCCTATCATTCTCATTCACTCATTCCCTCACTCTCTTACTTCATTTTCTCCTTCCATTTTCATTCAGAAATACCCATTCCATATTCCCCATATCCCTAAACTACTAACCCTAAATCCCTAATCCCACTATCCCAAGCCCTAGTCAAATATCCCCAAACCCTAATTGTTATTCCCAAACTCTAAATATCATCCCCTAAACCCTTCTATTCCCCAAAAACCTATCAGTAGCATTCCCAAACCCCTCATACACATTCCCTCCACAGTCCCTCATACATTCATATCTTTGGCAGCAAAAACCTATTGACACCATAAAATCTCTTCATACTCATCTAAGAAAACTCAAACATTGGCAAACATGGAGTCAAATTCTTCCTATGACAGAAATGAGGAAACAATCAGTGATTCTTCTAGAGAAATGCATGCACCAAGGAGGCCTCATAAGAGTGGAAAACATAACCGGGAGGAGCCTACTTCACTTGCCGAGCTGTTGGCCTGTCCTCTTGCTGTCACATGCTTTCAACATCAATCTTATTATCAGTTTTGTGAGATGGTGGAAAGAGTCAAATACCACCATGAGCTGGCCAGATTGTTTGTGCTCCATCTTCATAATGGCCAAGTCACTTTGGCAGGTGTGACATTCACCTTGACACCTGAGACTATTGCTCAAGCAACCGATATTCCAAATGTAGGTGAGCAGTGGAATAAGAGGCAGCTGGTAGACAGAGATCATTATGAGCCTTATATCAAGGTTGGTTTTCAGAGACATGTCAGTAGAGTTTTCCCATTCAAGTATCTACAGGACACATATGCTCCCTTGATGAAACTCATAATTAGATATTTCAGCTGTGAGGGCAGATTTTCTCGTCTGTACGCCTATCATATCATATTGTTGATGCACTTTACTAGGGTGAGGATGATGAACCTCCCCTATTTCATTTGCTGGAATATTGAGAAGATGACCACCTTAGTGCAAAGGAAGCCTCCTCATCAATAGTATAACAGCATCTATCACTTTGCACTAATCAAAATTGTGGTTTTGCATCAGCTTGGTTTACTGAATATCTCATGGGAGGATTTCATTGCACATGAGGTCTTTACAGGTCCTCAAGTACCCCCATCAGTTTTTCATGAGGTAGGAGAGCCTTCACATCAGCAGGAGGTTCATGAGACACAAACCACTAGTGTGCCAGTGTTTGTCACATACCAAAAGGGCACTAGAAGATTGTTTGCAGCAACGAAATGAGTACTATCTCCACTCGGGTTGGAAGGGGTCTCGTTTCCTCCATCAGCAGAGTAGGTACAAGACAAGGGTAAGAAGCCCTTGCATGATGAGGGACCTTCAGGAGGTCAAGAGGCAGATTTCATCCTCATTCAGGATGATGACACTGATTTGAGCTCAAAGCTCAAAGAGATCATTTGGGAGCAGCAAGATGACATTCAACATTTGTCTCTCAACCTGGGAAGAGCCAAATGGATAATCAACTATTTGGAGCAGAGGAACAAACAGCTAGAAGATCAGCAAACCATCATGGAGCTCAAAAACATAAAGGCAAACCGGCAAGCTGCCAAGAGGAGGAAAATCAAGTTGACAATGTTAGCGCTTGAATTTGGCCTCAGGTTGAAAAAGACAAAATTCAAGGCAGCATCAAACCACTTAGCCTCGTAGCTAGCCCTACGGGGACAAGAGAGGGCTCTCTCCGGGTCTATCTCGGCAAAAGTTCTTCAAAGGGCTGAGATGACCAATAAAGAACACTGATTTTAGGCTAGTAAACTGATAGGGAAAGTTTGATTTCAAATTTTTAGGGTTTTGTTGGGAAAACTGAGCACGGCAATTTTGGGTGCGGGGATGAGACACAGTTTTTGTAGAGGTATTTTTGGGGCAAGGTAGGAGATTGTCTTGATGCCTTTGAAATAAGTGAATGGATAGATATGAACGGTGAGGAGCTAAGGAGAGCAAGAAACCATCGAGATTTCTCCTTAAACAGATGAAAACATAGATATTAAGCAAACTTAAAGGCAGAGCATAGAAACCATGAATTCTACCTTAACACTTCATTTACTTAATTTGCAGAAGAGAAGAGTAGGAAAATGATACACATAAAAAACTTACAAGTACATGAGAGAAACACACCATCAACACAAATCACCACAGGAATCCCAAATAGTGCTGCAAAACCCTGGTCCTTCCTTTGCCAAAATTGCAGAGATACAAAGAGTAATACAGTCTAAGCTTATCCCTCAAGAGTCCAACCATGAAAATGACTAAGAAATTACATAATATAGGCAAGCTAACACATTTACTTGCCTCTAGGGGTCGAGCTCATCATCCTAGGAGCTGTTTCAACCAATTCTAAACTGAGCACTACAATCTAGGCAATCAAAACAACTTGCCTCTATAAGCTAGGAAACCCATTCATTCATTAAATCTTTGCCATTTTATGAATGAATCTTATAGAATAGGTAAATAAGTGTCATGTCAACATAAAATCACATTAATTACATCAAGGAGGGTGAAAAATCCCACCAAAAGTCAAAACTGGGCAAATGCTGCGTTTTCCTGAGCTGAAGATGAAAAATAGAGAAAATGTCCTGATGCGTAGTGCACCATTTCTCAACGCGTAGCGCGCATTTGATCCAACTTTTGGGGCACTTCCCGACATCCAAATGAGGCACAAGTGGGCTTGTTGGAAAGGTCTAGATGTCTACTCTCCGGCCCAAGTGGAATTTCGCAATTTGGTGGCCATTTGCCCCTAAAAAAATGCAATCTCCCAAGATTGCTTCATGTGTGTCCAAAAAGTGGCAGAAGGTCATTTTTTGCTTGTTTTTTGACCTTTTGGGGGCCCAAACCTCAATGAAATGTCTTGGCAGTGGTTGAGCAAGTGTAATTTGTCATGAAAAATCCAAAAATGCTGAGTTTTTGTGAAATGGACCTCGCCAACTTCAGGGTAGCGTGCGACGCGCTACGCGTTGAGGGCAAAAACCTGTTTTTAGCAAAAAAAATTCAAAATTGACCAAAATTGCTCCAAATTTTCTGAATTTTGAGCTGAGGGTGTATCATTGAGCACCATGTTCCTTTAAGGTGGCTTCATCCAAAATCTGAAGTGGATCAGGCCTTTTCCTCCGTTTTAGTGCCTTGGCCAATCGTCTTTTGAGTACCTTCATTTTCGCTTTGCAGACATGCATGCGGGCCCAATAATTATTCTTCATGTGGCGAAGCATATCTTTGTCCCTGTTTTCCTTGGCTATCAACTTTTCTAAATGAGTGTTCACCTGAATGAGCATAGACCCTTGCTCAATAGGTGTCAAATCACCGAGTCTCTTGCGAGCCAAGTTCCGGTCTTCTCGGATCCTCCGCAACTCATCAAGAGTGTGTTCATCCTCTAACCACTTGTTACGCTGCTCTAAGTATGTGATTGTCGAACTTTTGCCGCAACAAGTGATTTTCAGCCTTTAGTTGCTGAATGATCTCCTTTGGCTCTGAGCTAGGAGAACTAATGTCAAGGTCAATGATGTCTATGTCTGGATCACCTGATGGTCCCTCATCAATCATGGGTTGCTTGCCTCTCTCTTGTACCTGTGCTGCTGTCGAAAGCGAGGCCCCTTCCACCTGATGTGGAGATAACACTCGCTGTGCTGATGAAGAAGGCGAGACCCCTTCCACCTGGTGTGGAGATAATACTCGCCGTGCAGATGCAAATAAGGCCCTGTGGCCTCTCTGGTATGTAACACATGCTGGAGTGCTGACATGCTCGGGCTCTGGAATGTGAAACTACTGTGAAGGCCCTCCCTCATCATGGACAATCTCAAGAGGTGGCTGTGGTACCATGAAGAAGTCGCGAGAAATGAAATCCTCCCAAGCAATACCCTGCTGTGCCAACTGATGCATCACTATGATCTCGATCAGTGCATAATGATATATACTTTTGTGTTGTTGTGCGGGGTTCTTCCTTTGCACTACGGGCACCATCTTCTCTATATTTCGGCACATGAAAAATGGGATGTTCATCATTCATACCCGGGTGAAATGCATCAACAAACGGATATGGTACGAATATAAACGTGAAAATCTGCCCTCACAAGTGAAATAACGCATAATGAGCCTCATCAAGGGTGCATAATCATCCCTTAGGAATCTGAAAGGAAAAACAGCAGTAAGGTGCCTCATGCATCTGGGTTTGATGTATGGTTGATAATGAAATCTATCCAGCTGCTGGCGCTTGTTCCACTCCTCCCCAACATTTGGTATCCCGGTGGCTTGAGCAACAATTTCAGGTGATAGGGTGAACTCCACTCCTGCAAGGTTCACATGACCATTGTGCAAATGTAGGACAAACAAGCGGACTAGTTCTCTGTGGTGTTGAATTTGTGAGATCCTCTCACAATATCCAAAGCATGATTGATACTGAAAAACATGCCATTGCAAGTGGACAAGCTTGCAATTGAGCCAGAGAAGTGGGCTCCTCCCTGACATGCCGACCACCTTTACCACCCTTGTGTTGCCTCCTTGGCACTTCTACCTCTGGTGTTGAATCATTGTCATAACTCTGCTAATAATCTGATTCGGTTTCTGACATGGTTTTGAAGGCAAGATGGCTGAAATGTAATGCTGACTTTGCACTCAATTAACTGCTGTTTGACCCTTTCAAATGCTGTCACCAAGGGGACATAAATACAAGGGGATTGTTAGGGAAAGGGGAAGATGAGGGAATTAGGGACAATAAACAAAAATAAGGAATTTAGGGAAGGCAACATGGGACTTTAAGGTGGAAATGGGGTTTGGGAATTTAGTAAGTTTTAGGGATTTTAGAGAGGAAAATTATGAAATGTTATGGGAAACTTTGAAGGAGAATGTTGATGGAAATAAGGGAAAAGAGGGATCACAAATGGGCAACCTTGGACAGCAAAAAAAATTTGAAACCCTAGCACCATTAAGACTTTAAATCTTCCACAACAATGAAGGGTTGTGACTTTTCACTTTCATGGCACTCAAGCATATTAATTTCTCATTCAACTTGCAAAACCAAATTTAGCCATGGAGGACAGGCCTACCTGCAATTTGCTTGAGAGAAAAGTCGATTTGATAGCTTGCTGACAGTTTGTTGAGCGAAAAAACCCAACGCGTAGCGCCCCTCGCCCAACGCGTAGCGCCCCTCTGACGCGTAGTGCACGTGCAAATTTGTTCTGAGAAAGGCAGCCTGATGCGTAGCGCGGCCCTGACGCGTAGCGCGCCCTCCCTGATGCATAGCGCGCCTTTGAAACTGCCCAATTTGCTCAATGACTCTTAAAATCGCCTTTGCAAGGATTCTCTTAGCTTGTGAGAGGCAAATGAGTTGCTAATAAAGAGTGATGTGCTCTTATAGGCTTCCTTTAGATTTTTATTTGCCCAAAACCCACTTCATAATGTTTGAGTGTTGACACCTTTTTGAATTAATTGGCTCTGACTTTTGGTTTCCTTTCTTTGAAACATTGGTTGAAATGATGATTTCTTCTGAAAATTTTTGCAGGGATAGCTTCTAAGATGCTTTGGCAAAGGAGACCAAGGCTGCGCTTCAACATTTGAAGAATTTGAAATTTTTACAATTTTTACAAAACTGAGATAATGACCCTCGTTTTCAAAAACAGAGTTTTTGAAAACAAGGTGAAAATTTAGCTGTACAATAGTGAGAATTATTGAAATGATGTTTAATGAAGGATATCCCTCTGGCCTGCTGGTCCTTTATGACCTCTCAAGACAAAAATTGACTCAACCCTAGACCTAAGACCTCGAAACTTAAAACAAGATGAATGACCCTTTTGAAGATTTTATTAACTTAAACAAACCTGAACCAGCAGTGCCAAACAGGAGGGGAATAAAAAGACACAAACTCCCTCCACCAGGATTATGGCATGCCTAATGGAATGCAACATGATCACACTGATGGGACACCTAATCATGAAATGCAAAGAGTTTTGATCTCTGGTGGAGGGTTACTAGATCGACTCTAACATTAGCTCCAATGGGGATGGTAGCTCCTTGGAGATGCCAAGAACATCAGACCTCTGGGAGAGTAGATCAGTGCATTAAACCATTGGGCGATGGAGTCATTATTTACTCTTTTGACACAAACTCTGACAGCTTTAGTGACTACATATTGACTGGAAATTGGACACAACTTTGACCCAAACTAACTCAATTGTGGACAGAAAATGGACTGATAAAAACACCTTGACAAACCTCAAACCAACCAATCTTCATCTTCAGAATTATAGCCTTCACCGCGGGCCCCAGACTGAGGATGAAAGATCAGTACACACATGCGATAAAACAGAAGTAAAACGGTATATACAATGATGGTGACAAGAACAGAAAATGCTCAGACATGGTACCTCTTTAGCAGCCGACCATTGATCGACCCTCCGGGATAATCATCTCCGTTCATTTCCTTGAGAAGAAAAGCATTTTGGCCACGATATGCTGCAATCTTATAGGGACCCTTCCATAAATTGTCAAGTTTGCCATACTTCCCTTTGTCTTCATTCCGAGCATCCCACTTCAAAACCACATCATCTATTTGGAAGTCATCTGGTTTTGCTTTCCTGTCATAAATCTTCTTTATGCGCTCTTGCAATTTGAGAGTATTGTGAAGAACCTCCTCCTGTGTCTGCTGTAAATGAATCATTTGATTAATCCGCCTTTGCATGGGATCTTCCTCACTATCAGCTTCTTGAAGCAATTTGACCACCGGAATAGCAAGCGAAGTAGGAAACACTGCATCTGTCCCGTACACCAACTCAAAAGGAGACATGCCAATTGACTTTTTCTGACTTACCCTATCAGCCCACAGTGCATTCACTAACTTTTTATGCCAGCTCTTCTTATTGATTTCCAGCAACTTTTTAATGATATTTACCAAGGACTTATTTGAAGATTCTGCCAACCCATTTCCTTGTGGATGGTAGGCGGTAGAATGCCCCAAGCTGATATTGTATTTGTAGAAAAAGTCAACCATTCTTTTTGATTTGAATGCTGCTGCATTATCTGCAATTAACTTACTTGGACAGCCAAAACGTGACAGTATATTATTTTCAAGGAAAGAAATAATTACCGCATCCGTGGCCTGCCGGGTGGGAATGGCTTCAATCCATTTTGTGAAGTAATCTGTAGCTGTCAATATCCATTTATGCTGTCCTGATGGTGCCAGATGAATCTCGCCGATAAAATCCAAGCCCCACTGCTGAAATGGTGCGCTGACTTCAATTGATTTGAGAGGCAATGGCTGTAATTTCTGTTTCCCTTGAAAAATTTGGCACTCATGACAATTCTTGACAGCTTTATATACATCGGAAAACAATGAAGGCCAATAAAAACCTACCCTTAGGATCTTATTTGCTGTAGTCTTCCAAAACAAATGGCCCTTGCAGTCACCTTTATGAAAATCTTCCACAACTGTTTTGGCTTCCTCCTCGACCAAACAATTCAGCAATATTCCACTGGGATCTTTCCAATATAGTGCAGATTTGAGGATGCAAAACTTGGCTGCTTTCAACTTCAATGTCCTACTTCTATTTCAAGGCATCCCGGGAGGTGAAGACAAATTTTGAAGTACATATATAATATCAGCATACCAAGGAGAAGAAATAAAGATGTCAAATACCTGTTGTGTTGAATTCTCCTCATCTTCATCGGACATGGCAGCTATCAAATTGATATCTAGGACCTGGAGATTAGTTTCAGCCATCAATTTGGCAAGACCTTGACCTTTGATCAGCTTAGTGAGTTTAATTTCCACATCATACTCCAATAATGCAGCAATCCACTTACCTCGCCTTCCTTCCGGTTCTGCCTGTACCAAAACATCCTTTACTGCCGCGTTAGGAACATATGCTATAATGTGAGAATGCAATATATACACACGGAAATCCTTCAAGGCCTTCACAAGCGCAAGTGCTTGTTTTTCAATGATGTTATACTTTAATGCTCTGTCTCTTATAATACGGCTAAAAAAAGCAATAGGCTTCTCAACTCCATCTCTTTTTTGCATTAGTACAGCTACCAATGTGTGCTCAGAAGCAAATGAAAATAAAATAAAGTATTGTGTGTAATCCGGACTGATTAGCGTAGGGGCTGAAGATAGAACCAACTTTACCAAATTGAAAGATTTTACTGCCTCTTCGGTCCACTTTAGCTGGTTGTCCTTTTTCAGCATGTTTGTGATTTCTCTAAGATGCTCGGCAAGATTCGGAATGAAGCGACGCAGAAAATTCAACTTATCATTAAAGGACTGTATTTCTTTTTTGTTCCTAGGCTGCTCAAGTTGCTGAATAGCTTCAACACGTGCAGGATCTATACGGATGCCGTCTTTGGAAATGATGTGGCCCAAGAGCTTGCCTTCACTCATGGCGAAAAGACTCTTCTTTGGATTCAACGAAATACCATATTTTCTGCACTTTTGAAAAACAATTTTCAAGTAATATAAATGTTCTTCATCAGATTTCGAAAATACAGTCAAATCATCAAGGTAAACAACTAAAAAGACATCTTTCTCGTTGGCAAAGGCCATGTCCATCGCACGCTGAAAAGTGGCACCTGCATTTTTCAACCCAAATGGCATTTTTGCATAATGAAATGTTCCCCATGGAGTAGTGAATGCAGTTTTGTCACAATCATCCTCATGCACCAAAATCTGATTGTACCCGGAATAGCCATCGAGTAGCGACATCCTTGATGCTCCAACTACTCGCTGCAATATATGATCCATTTTGGGCAGCGGATAATTGTCCTTTAAAGACGCCTTATTCAAATTTCTGAAGTCAATGCATAAACGGATCTCACTGGTCTTCTTTCTTATGGGCACCAAATTTGATATCCAATCGGAAAATCTGATAGGCACTATGATCCCATACTTGTACAACCTATTCACTTCTTTTTCTATCAATGGCAGAAATTTAGGATTGATTCTCCTCAACTTTTGACGGAAAGGTTTCTGATTTGGCTTTATAGGAATAGTATGTTGAATGATATTGGTGTCATATGTTTTCAGATCTGAATAATCCCATGCAAATACATTAGAAAAAGAAGATAACAATCTGGCATACTCCTTCTTTACCTTTGGTGACAATGACTTAGATAGCTTTACCATCTTGGGATTCTTGGCTGCTCCAATGTTTACCTCTTCAACACCTTCTTCAGTTGGTCTCAATGTCGGTTTGCGGGCCACATCATCTTGATCAAACAACTCTTCCAAAGGAATCAATCCTTTAGGAATAAAATTGTCCTTAAGTTGCAGCACATCCATTTGATTTACTTCATTTGGTTCAGTATCTATGGAGATGTCCTTAAACTCAACTTCAATTTGCAGAAAATCTTTGATTTCTTCATCATCCTGGAGGACTTGCCAACATCGTTGATTATCCGGAACTGTGGGGCGGTGTTTCACATAAATCTCAAATCTGTTGCTGGAATTCATTGGAATTTTTAAGTTACTTGCTGCCTTAGCCAATGCATCAGCAACACCATTTTGTATGCGGGGCACACATGTCAAAGTATGTTCAGAAAATAATTTCAAAATATTTAGGAAAACATTTCGATATGCCCTCATGCGAGGATGCTTGGCCTGAAACTCACCTTTAACTTTCTTTATCACCAACTCGGAATCACCATAAACTGCAATCTTTTTTGCTTTCAGCTTGCGAAGAATTTTAAGGCCAGCAATGAGAGCCTCATATTCTGCCTCATTGTTTGAACAATCGAATGCTAGTTTATAAGAACACACTCTCACCTTGCTTGGGACTTTGTCTCGGGCAGAAAAGGGACTTCGAATCCACACACCAATACCAGCACCATCGCTACCCACAGCGCCATCAAAATCCATGGTCCAAAGACCATCTTCATCTTCTTCCAACTGCTGAAACTGTGTTGCCTCTGTTTTTTCTGTTTGCTGCCCCTTAGCTTCAGCTGTTTGCTTCATGGCAGCTGGCTTTTCTTCTCTTTCCTTTTGTAGAACTTCTCTAAAATTTTCAGTAATCTCTGGTATATCCTCTGCCTGAACTAACTGACTATCTATCTCATTAAAATTATCAGCAAACAAAACAAACGACTCCAAATCTGTATGTACATAATTTACAGGATGATTTATTGGCTTTTCTTTGCTAGTTATCATGTATTTCATCTTTTGCTCCCGATATAACTTTCTCATTTGACCGAAGACTGGAATTGTAGCATAAGAAAAATCTAGCTGAAGTGTACCTTTCAACTTAGCTCCCCAAGACCTTGAAAGTAACATACCAAAACGCAGAGGAATATCCGCCACAACCACATCCATCAAGACATTCTTAGCTGGAATTTGATCTAGGCTTACCACCAAGTCCTTGATCAATCCGATACACTTTACCCGGCTGGAATCAAATGAATACAAATCATGATATCTTCTTGTGATGTCCAATCCCAGCTTTTCCATGATTGCTTTCGGCATCAAATTATGCGAAGCACCCGAGTCAAACATAGCATTATGCAAAACATACTCATGCAACCTCAAACTGATATAGAAGGGAGGAACATCACTTTCAGGAGACTCACCATCTAAAGCAGGCCCAAAAATTAATTCCGGCTGATCATCTTCTACATTTACCGTGTCAAGCATTGGATCAATATTCAGAATTTTGGAAATTTGACCTCGGTAGCTGGTGTTTTTCATGATTTCAGTCAATGGTATAGATACTTTCAGCTTTGAAATTTCACTCTCCAAACTAAATGTTGAAACCTTTTCACCTTCTTTGGCCGAAACTTCTCTTCTTTCAACTTTATCCCTCATTGTGCTTGGTGGCTGATTTACCTTATCTGATGAAGATGATTGACTTGCTGGGGGATCAATTATCTCTTTTCCTTTTCTCTGTGGGGAAGATGAATCATTTTTTGCTGAAGTATCTTTCTTCTTCTGAATGGGATTTATGGAAACAACTCGATTTCTTAATTGTTTCTGCTGAGCGGACAAAGCATTGAGATATCCTCTTTGGTACTCCTCCGATTCTTCCTCAAGTGCTGCATCATTTGATAAGATATAATTCTCATCCTGATGGATAATGGAATTTCTCACAAATTCTTCTTCTTCTGTAATATAGGTAGGCAGATCATCAGGAGTGAAAAAATGATTTTCCTCCCCGATAGTATCACCTTCATCCTCGAATTCTTGGCTGACAAAATTCTGCTGAAGAGGAGGTTTTATTTGCTGCTTAACTGCTGATTCTTGTGCCCTTGTTTCACGCTGCTTAATTCTGTATTGTGGCTGTTGTGGACCTCAGAAATTAGGATTGCGAATCTGCGGTTCCGGCTTTTCGAGATGTGTCTTTTCGAGCAGCCTTTCTACCCTTTCTACCTTGCGAAGGAGCTGATCTGATGTAGAAGCTTCTTCTTTGATTGTCACTCGTTTTTCGGCTTTCATCCTTGCTCTTTTATCATTCAAATTCGCTTCAACACTAACAACGATTTTCTGCATATCCTCCAAGGTAGGCGGATCTCTTTCTCGCAATGAATAAGCCATCTTCGGATCAAAGCCATCCGGGAATTTGAGAAGAACTGATTTTCTAGATGGTCTTAAATCATCTGGAATAGCATTGTAAACTGTGTTAAATCTGATAATGTAATCTTGGACAGACTCACCATGATTACGTTTGAGATTGTTGTACTCGGCATTGATCTGAATTGGATCCTTTCTGATTTCCCATCGATCTAAAAACTGCTTCTGAAGTTCATCCAATGTGGGTATGCTCCTAGCTGTCAAACCTCTGAACCATTTTCTTACTTCTCCTCCGAATGTTTGCACAAACAAACGCATAGTTACATCTTCTTCATCTATCTCATATAGATCAAATAAAGTTGTCATTTTGTCTATATGTTGCTGAGCGGAAACACCTTGAGGAGTGCCATCAAACATGGCAATTTTACTCTGATAATCAGCTGGCATATCATGCAGATTTTAAGGAAGAGCAAGAGGGGCAAACCGGGCAGCCATTGCTTTAGGTAGATTGGGTCTAGGAGTAGTAGGTGGAGTAGGTGTAGCTGTAGTATGAGGGGTATAGGGAGGTGTAGGCGGAGGAGAAGCGATATGAGATGAAGAGGGAGAATTGACTGTAGTTTCAGGATGTGTAACTATAGGGGATATAGAAATAAAAGGAGGATTGGTCTGTTCGTGCGGAACGGAAGCCGTGATAGTAGATCCAATATTGCCAGATATAGTTTCGAGGAAATCAGCAAGATTAGTGACTTGGATATCTGTCTGAAGGTGTCTTAGGATAAAATTTTCGACCAATTTATTGTGTCTCTCGAATTCAAGGGCAACAGCAAAATCAGGGTTGGGAACTAGAGAATCAAGTGCACTTTCGGATTTGGTTTTGAATAGGGACAACTCAAAGCTCTCGTCAAAATCAATGTCTTCAACATACTTAAAAACAGCTGCACATGAGTGAGATTTGAATATATGACTAGGATCTGAAGCCAGCTTGGATATTAAGGAACAAATAGCCAATCAGCCTGTGAAAACTCTCAACTTATCATCAAAAGTTCAGAGTTTACAAATGTACTGGGGTAAAATGCAATCGAAGTGTTGTATTCACAAGCTCACAGAGATTGACTGAAGCAGCGTTTATCTACTTCCACTTATGCAAAGAAAAAGCGTTTCGAAGGATACCTGGCATAACTTCAGGCTCCGTCTAAGACTTATGAAATAAACACATCAACCGACAAACAAGTTGTTCTCCCCAGTATGGTCGCCAATATGTTAGTGCTTGAATTTGGCCTCAGGCTGAAAAAGACAAAATTCAAGGCAACATCAAACCACTTAGCCTCGTAGCTAGCCCTACGGGGACAGGAGAGGGCTCTCTCCGGGTCTATCTCGGCAAAAGGTCTTCAAAGGGCTGAGATGACCAATAAAGAACACTGATTTTAGGCTAGTAAACTGATAGGGAAAGTTTGATTTCAAATTTTCAAGGTTTTGTTGGGAAAACTGAGCACGACAATTTTGGGTGCGGGGATGAGACACAGTTTTTGCAGAGGTCTTTTTGGGGCAAGGTAGGAGATTGTCTTAATGCCTTTGAAATAAGTGAATGGATAGATATGACCGGTGAGGAGCTAAGGAGAGCAAGAAACCATCGAGAGTTCTCCTTAAACAGATGAAAACATAGATATTAAGCAAACTTAAAGGCAAAGCATAGAAACCATGAATTCTACCTTAACACTTCATTTACTTAATTTGCAGAAGATAAGAGTAGGAAAATGATACACATAACAAACTTACAAGTACATGAGAGAAACACACCATCAACACAAATCACCACAGGAATCCCAAATAGTGCTGCAAAACCCTGGTCCTTCCTTTGCCAAAATTGCAGAGATACAAAGAGTAATACAGTCTAAGCTTATCCCTCAAGAGTCCAACCATGAAAATGACTAAGAAAGTACATAATATAGGCAAGCTAACACATTTCCTTGCCTCTAGGGGTCGAGCTCATCATCCTAGGAGCTGTTTCAACCAATTCTAAACTGAGCACTACAATCTAGGCAATCAAAACAATTTGCCTCTATAAGCTAAGAAACCCATTCATTCATTAAATTTTTGCCATTTTATGAATGAATCTTCTAGAATAGGTAAATAAGTGTCATGTCAACATAAAATCACATTAATTACATCAAGGAGGGTTAAAAGTCCCACCAAAAGTCAAAAGTGGGCAAATGTTGCGTTTTCCTGAGCTGAAGATGAAAAATAGAGAAAATGTCCTGATGCGTAGCGCGCCATTTCTCAACGCATAGCGCGCCTTTGAGCCCACTTTTGGGGCACTTCCCGGCATCCAAATGAGGCACAAGTGGGCTTGTTGGAAAGGTATGGATGTCTACTCTCCAGCCCAAGTGGAATTTCTCAATTTGGTGGCCATTTGCCCCTCCAAAAATGCAATCTCCCAAGACTGATTCCTGTGTGTCCAAAAAGTGGCAGAAGGTCATTTTTTGCTTGTTTTTTGACCTTTTGGGGGCCCAAACCTCAATGAAATGTCTTGGAAGTGGCTGAGAAAGTGTAATTTGTCATGAAAAATCCAAAAATGCTGAGTTTTTATGAAATGGACCTCCCCAACTTCAGGGTAGCCCGCGGCGCGCTACACGTTGAGGGAAAAAACCTATTTTTAGCAAAAAAATTCAAAATTGACCAAAATTGCTCCAAATTTTCTGAATTTTGAGCTGAGGGTGTATCATTGAGAACCATGCTCCTTCAAGGTGGCTTCATCCAAAATCTGAAGTGGATTGGGCCTTTTCCTCCGTTTTAGTGCCTTGGCCAATCGTCTTTTGAGTACCTTCACTTTCGCTTTGCAGACATGCATGCGGGCCCAATAATGATTCTTCATGTGACGAAGCATATCTTTGTCCCTGTTTTCCTTGGCTATCAACTTTTATAAATGAGTGTTCACCTGAATGAGCATAGACCCTTGCTTAATAGGTGTCAAATCACCGGGTCTCTTGCGAGCCAAGTTCCGGTCTTCTCGGATCCTCCGCAACTCATCAAGAGTGTGTTCATCCTCTAACTGCTTGTTGCGCTGCTCTAAGTATGTGATTTTCCAATTTGCCATTTCCAACTTTTGCTGCAACAAGTGATTTTTAGCCTTTAGTTGCTAAATGATCTCCTTTGGCTCCGAGCTAGGAGAACTGATGTCAAGGTCAATGATGTCTATGTCTGGATCACCTGATGGTCCCTCATCAATCATGGGCTGCTTGCCTCTCTCTTGTACCTGTGCTGTTGTCGAAAGCGAGGCCCCTTCCACCTGATGTGGAGATAACACTCGTTGTGCTGATGAACAAGGCGAGACCCCTTCCACCTGGTGTGGAGATAATACTCACCGTGCAGATGCAAATAAGGCCCTGTGGCCTCTCTGGTATGTAAAACATGCTGGAGTGCTGACATGCTCGGGCTCTGGAATGTGAAACTGCTGTGAAGGTCCTCCCTCATCATGGAAAATCTCAGGAGGTGGTTGTGGTACCATGAAGAAGTCGCGAGAAATGAAATCCTCCCAAGCAATACCCTGTTGTGCCAACTGATGCATCACTATGATCTCGATCAGTGCATAATGATATATACTTTTGTGTTGTTGTGCGGGGTTCTTCCTTTGCACTACGGGCACCATCTTCTCTATATTTCGGCACATGAAAAATGGGATGTTCATCATTCGTACCCGGGTGAAATGCATCAACAAACGGATATGGTACGAATATAAACGTGAAAATCTGCCCTCACAAGTGAAATAGCGCATAATGAGCCTCATCAAGGGTGCATACTCATCCCTTAGGAATCTGAAAGGAAAAACAACAGTAAGGTGCCTCATGCATTCAGGTTTGATGTATGGTTGATAATGAAATCTGTCCAGCTGCTGGCGCTTGTTCCACTCCTCCCCAACATTTGGTATCCCAGTGGCTTGAGCAACAATTTCAGGTGATAGGGTGAAATCCACTCCTGCAAGGTTCACATGACCATTATGCAAATGTAGGACAAACAAGCGGACTAGTTCTCTGTGGTGTTGAATTTGTGAGATCCTCTCACAATATCCAAAGCATGATTGATACTGAAAACATGCCATTGTAAGTGGACAAGTTTGCAATTGAGCTAGAGAAGTGGGCTCCTCCCTGACATGCCGACCACCTTTACCACCCTTGTGATGCCTCCTTGGCACTTCTACCTCTGGTGTTGAATCACTGTCATAACTTTGATGATAATCTGATTCGGTTTCTGACATGGTTTTGAAGGCAAGATGGTTGAAATGTAATGCTGACTTTGCACTCAATTAACTGTTGTTTGACCCTTTCAAATGTTGTCACCAAGGGGACATAAATACAAGGGGATTGTTAGGGAAAGGGGAACATGAGGGAATTAGGGACAATAAAAAAAAATAAGGAATTTAGGGAAGGCAACATGGGGCTTTAAGGTGGAAATGGGGTTTGGGAATTTAGTAAGTTTTAGGGATTTTAGAGAGGAAAATTATGAAATTTTATGGGAAACTTTGAAGGAGAATGTTGATGGAAATAAGGGAAAAGAGGGATCACAAATGGGCAACCTTGGACAGCAAAAAAATTTGAAACCCTAGCACCATTAAGACTTTAAATCTTCCACAGCAATGAAGGGTTTTGACTTTTCGTTTTCATGGCATTCAAGCATATTAATTTCTCATTCAACTTGCAAAACCAAATTTAGCCATGGAGGAGAGGCCTACCTGCAATTTGCTTGAGAGAAAAGTCGATTTGATAGCTTGCTGACAGTTTGTTGAGCGAAAAACCCAACGCGTAGCACCCCTCGCCCAACGCGTAGCACACGTGCAAATTTGTTCTGAGAAAGGCAGCCTGATGCGTAGCGCGGCCCTGACGCGTAGCGCGCCCTCCCTGATGTGTAGCGCGCCTATGAAACTGCCCAATTTGCTCAATGACTCTTAAAATTGCCTTTGCAAGGATTCTCTTAGCTTGTGAGAGGCAAATGAGTTGCTAATGAAGAGTGATGTGCTCTTATAGGCTTCCTTTAGATTTTTATTTGCCCAAAACCCACTTTATAATGTTTGAGTGTTGACACCTTTTTGAATTAATTGGCTCTGACTTTTGGTTTCCTTTCTTTGAAACATTGGTTGAAATGATGATTTCTTCTGAAAGTTTTTGCAGGGATATCTTCTAAGATGCTTTGGCAAAGGAGACCAAGGCTGCGCTTCAACATTTGAAGAATTTGAAATTTTGACAATTTTTACAAAACTGAGATAATGACCCTCGTTTTTCAAAAACAGAGTTTTTGAAAACAAGGTGAAAATTTAGCTGTACAATAGTGAGAATTATTGAAATTATGTTTAATGAAGGACATCCCTCTGGCCTGCTGGTCCTTTATGACCTCTCAAGACAAAAATTGACTCAACCCTAGACCTAAGACCTCGAAACTTAAAACAAGATGAATGACTCTTTTGAAGATTTTATTAACTTAAACAAACCTGAACCAGCAGTGCCAAACAGGAGGGGAATAAAAAGACACAAACTCCCTCCACCAGGATTATGGCATGCCTAACAGAATGCAACATGATCACACTGATGGGACACCTAATCATGAAATGCAAAGAGTTTTTATCTCTGGTGGAGGGCTACTAGACCGACTCTAACAGACAACACTTGAACAAGAAATTCAAGCTGATCGTGAATCTTGGCTTGAGAGGACAAACTTGCACTTAGAGAGGATGTTTTTGAAGGCCAACAAAGAGAAAAATATGTTGAGGAACATGGCATACCACTACTCGGCAAGAAACATGGTGTGCAAAGCAGGAATCAAGATTTTGAAGGCCAAGTTGAAGAAAACCATGAGGAAGAGAAAAGAGCGAGATAGACTCTAGATCTTGCCTGAGGCTTCCTTAGCCCAACATAACACCTAATGAGGAACACTCAGCCCAAATTTCAAGAAATTTGGGAAACTTTTTCCAAATTTTGAAAATTTGGCTTAAAAAATAGGTTTTTCTGCCTGATGCGCCGCGCCACTTGGCGCGCGCTTTTGCTAGAGACCTCATTTTGAGGAAAACTCAACATTTTTGGATTTCTCATGGAAAAATATGAATTCCCTTACATGGCCAAGAAATTTTGACAGGTTTTGTTCTTCCAAAAAGGTAAAAAACACCTCCAAAATGACCTTTCTGACCCTTTTTGGACACACAGGAAGTAGTGGTGGGAGAACTCATTTTTGGAGGGGAAAATGGAGACAAAATTTAGAATTTCCACTTGTTCTAGAAAGTAGATAGGCATACCTTTCCAACAAGCCCACTTGGAGAAAATTTGGTGCACGGGAAGGCCTCCAAAATCAGATCCAAAGTAGCGCAATGCATAGGGACAGGAGCGCGGCGCACAGGATAAAATTTTCTCATTTTGGCCAAAAAACTCTGTTTTTCACCTAGTTTCTTCACAGTTTGACTTTTCTCTTTCTAATAGTCAAACTCATGATGTAATTTAATGTGACTTGATGGATTTTGATGTAATTATGCTAAATTTTCACTCATAGAGGTAGATTCATCATGAAAAAGTAGTTTGCAACTGAATGAATCAGTTTCCTAGGTTTTAGAGGCATGCTGTTCCACTGCCTATTTTTTAGTTCTTAGTTTAGATCTTGTTGAAACAGCTCCTAAACTCATGAATTCGACCCCTAAATCCTAGCATGAGTTGTTTGATGCCTATATCTAGTAGTTTTTCAGTCATTTGTAAAGGTTGGACTCTTGTGAATGCTTTGAGCATTATTGTACACTCATTTCAGCAGTTTGGCAAAGGAATAGACCAGGGTTTGCAGCACTTTATGGGATTCTTGTGGAAACTTGATTTGGTATTATGTTTCCTTCTGTAATTGAAAGTTTATATGTGTTTTATGTATGCCATCATCTCTCTCTTTTCATATTAACTAAATGAAACAAGGATAAAGGTAGAATTCATTGAGTTGCAGTGCTCTACCTAGGGTTTTGTTTAGTTATTTATGTTTTCAGCTGTTTGAAGAGGATCCCTGAGACTTTCATGCCCTCTCCAACTCCTCACTAGTATAAAAGCTCTCCATCTCACTCAATTTCAAGTACTAAACCATTTTCCTACCTCGCCCCATAGAGATCTCTGCAAGACTGTGTCCATTCCCTGGACCCAAATCTGCCTTTCACATTTGAGCCAGCAAACCAAAATTAAATTCAATCAAACTCCTATGTGCACATACCTAGCCTAAAATCAGTCTTAATAGAAGTCATCTCAAGCTTTTTTGACCATCTTTTCTGAGATTGACAAGGAGAGAGCCCTCTCCCGACCTGGTAGGGCCAGCTACCAGGTTAAGCGTGGTTTGATGTTACCCTAGATCCTGCCTTTCTCAGCTTGAGGTAGATTTAGGCCATAACATAGTGGCGACCATACTGGAGAAGAAAGTTTATTATCATTGTTTTGCTTTGTAGACTACAAACAGCCCCTGAACTTAGCCAGGTAGCCTTCGAAACACTCTTGCTTTGCATTAGCGAAAGTAGATGAACGCTGCTTCAGTCAATCTCCGGTCTAGTTTATAAACTGAACATCTGATCTAAATTATTACCCCAGTATCATTAAGCAATTCTAGACTTTGGATGATGAGTTTAGAATTTTATAGGCTGAACAAGTTGATTTTGTCCGTTTTATTTTTTGGATTAATTCAACACATTGGCTTCCAAACAATACACCAGAGCCAATCCTGATCCCAATCTTCCTCCTATGTATGAAAGCCCAAATCTCATCCCAAGAATTCTCTGACAAGAAAGTTTTGTGATTCCTGTGTTCAAATCTCGTTCGTGTCCCATTTTTTTGAATATCTTGAAGATCTTGAATTTGGCAAACGTTTTGATCTGTCATTGTTTGAGACTAAATTTGAAAGTGCTATTGGTTCTACTATCTTAAATCTGGAGTTTGTTAAAGATCTTGAAACTGAAAGAGAAAATAGATCAATTGACAGTTACATCTTGAATCTTCAGACTTCCATTGTGGCTTCGAATATTCCCGAGTTCTTAGAATCCGCAGCAACAACTCTTGGTTCATCCGCAATTGCATCTGGTTCATGAAATCCCACCGAACCTCCTTTCATTCCCACCATTCCCGTGCAACCCACTATATCAGATCAGAGACCTCCTGTCTCTTCTCCCCCATCAACCCCATCAACACCTCAAACATCTCGTATTTCATCTCCTCCTTCGACACCTCATACACCAATTACATCATCAGCTGCTATCATTGTTCTGACTCCTCCTACATCCCCAAGGCCAGTTGTAAATCCACCTAGAGCAATGGCTGCCCGATATGCACCCCTTGTGTTGCCTCAAAACTTGGATGCCATGCCCGCTGACTACCAAAGCAAAATCCCATTGTTTGATGGCACTCCTCAAAGCATCACAGCTCAGCAGCATGTGGATAGGATGACTGATTTCTTTGACCTTCATGAGATTGATGCCGAAAATGTGACTATGAGATTATTTGTGCAAACTTTTGGAGGTGAAGTGCGGAAGTGGTTTAGAGCTTTGCCGGCTGCAAGTATTACTACATTGGCTAATCTTCAGAGACAATTCTTGGATCACTGGGAAGTAAAGAAAAACCCTCTTCAAATTCTTTCCGAATATGAGAACATCAAGAGGAATGTTGGTGAGAGTGTCCAAGATTATTGTGTTAGATTCAACACTGTTTACAATGCAATTCCTGCTGATATAAAGCCACCTATGGGGATGGGTTTAATTAAATTTCCAGATGGCTTCGATCCTGACATGGCATATCAATTGAGGGAAAGAGATCTGACCACATTGGAGGACATGCAGAAAATTGCAGTCAGCGTTGAGGCAAATCTGCTTGCCAAGAGAGCTAGAGCAAAGGCCGAAAAGAAGGTGACCATAAAAGAGGAAACTTCTTCCTCCGATCATTTGCTTCACAAGATCGAGAAGATGTTTGATAGGCTCACAATTGTTGATAAGCCTGACACACAAGTCAAAAATCCAAACTTTCGTGGTCAGCATCAACCACAATTCAGAATCAAGCAACGAGAACAAAGAGCACAAGACCAAGTGGCACAACAGCAAGTAAAGACACCCCTACAGCAGAATTTTGTACATGGTCCGGAATCAGATGATGATGAGAACATAATTGGTGAGGAGAATCATTTCTTTACACCTGATGATATGCCCATTTATATCACCAGAGATGAAGACTATTTAGAAAGCCCAGCTGTACAAAAAGATGAAGATTTCATCTTGGAAAATGAAACAATTCTTGAAGAAGAGTTTGATGAGTATCAGAGGCGATACATGAATGCTTTGATAGCCCAGCAGCGACAATATTCACTCAGGAGTAGAGAAGTTCCCATCAATCCAATTCACAAGAAGAAGGAAGCGTCACCGCCAAAGAACGATTCCCCAAGAGCGCAGAGAAAGGGTAAGGAGACCGCTGATCCTACCACCAGCAAAACACAATCAACAAATGAAAGATCAAATCATCCAATTGTATCAAAGGAGAAGATTGAAAAGAAGGATGCTCCAGTCAAAGAGGTAGAGAAAACATCAACCTTTAGCTTAGAAAATGAAATTGCTAAGTTAAAAGTGTCAATTCCTTTGACTGAATTAATGAAGAACAGCAGCTATAAACGTCAGGTGTCTAAGATTTTGAATTTGGATCCATTATCTGATATGGTAGATGTGGAGGATGACCACCCCAAACTTATCTTTGGGCCAGAATTAGAAGGTCAGTCTGAGGATAGTGATGTAGCTCCTTTTTACATCAGCCTTAGATTGCATGATTTTGTATTGCAAAATGCCATGTTCGATTTAGGAGCCTCTCATAATCTCATGCCTAAAGTGATCATGGAAAAACTGGGTTTAGATATCACTCGCAAGTACCATGATCTATATTCCTTTGATTCTGGTAGGGTCAGGTGCATTGGGCTTATTAAAGATTTGGTAGTCAGTTTAGAGCAGATCCTGGCGAAGAATGTTTTGATGGATGTGGTTGTGGCAGATATTCCTCCTAGATTTGGCATGCTTCTTTCTAGATCTTGGGGAGAAAAACTCAAAGGGACATTGCAGCTTGATTTCTCCTATGCTACTATTCCTGTGTTCATTCAGTTGAGGAAATTATACCGAGAGAAAAAGATGAAGTACATGATCACTAGCAAGGAGAAACCTCTAAATCATCCAATCAACTATGTACATACTGATTTGGAATCTTTTGTTTTATATTCTGATAGTTTTAATGATGTAAATAGTCAAGTAGTTGAAGTAGAAGATATTCCAGAGATCACTAAAAATTTCAGAGCTGTACTAGATCAAGAAAGACAAAAGCTTGATAGTACCACTGAGCAATTAGCCTTCCGACAACAGCAAAAAGTTGATGGACAACAAGCAAAAGAAGAAGAGCAAATAGAATTTTAGCATTTGGAGGATGAAGCCAGGTTGTGGAGCATGGATTTTGATGGCACGATAGGTAGAGAAGGTGCTAGAATTGGCATTTGGATACGCAGCCCTGCATTTCTTCCAAACAAAGTGCCAAGTAATGTAAGGGTATGTTCGTATAAATTAGCTTTTGATTGTTCAAATAATGAGGCTGAATATGAAGCTTTAATTGCTGGTCTGAAAATCCTTAAGAAGTTAAATGCTAAAAGAATTTCAGTATATGGTGACTCCGAGTTAGTTATGATGCAAGTGAAAGGTGAATACCAAGCTAAGCATCCTCGCATGCGAGCTTACCGGAATTCAGTGTTAGATATTTTGAGATTGTTTCCAGACTACACTTCGACATGTGTCCCTCGTGTTCAGAACGTTATTGCAGATTTCCTTGCAACAACTGCAAGTAATTTGAAAATTCTGATGAATTCAAACAATAAGTTTGAAATTCATGTGAAACATCGCCCTGCTGTCCCAGATAACCAAAGGTATTGGCAGGTGTTTCAAGATGATAAAGAGATCGAGGAATTTCTGCAAAATGAAGGCAAGTACAAAGACACTTCTATAGATGGAGAACATGATGATGGTGAAGCAGATATGGAAGTAAATCAGATGGAAGTTTTGCAGCTCAAGGACAATGTCATTCCTAAAGGTCTAATACCTTTAGAAGAGTTGTTTGATCAAGATGATGTAGCCCGGAAACCGAGCTTGACACCCACTAAGAAAGGAGTTGAAGATGTAAACATTGGATCAACAGAAAATCCTAAAATGGTCAAGTTATCAAAGGCCTTGCCTCCACAGGTAAAGGAAAAATACATTAGTTTATTATCTTCATTTACTGATGTATTTGCTTGGGACTATTCAGATTTGAAGGCATATGATAAGAGTATAATTCAGCACATCATCCTGATCAAGCCAAATCAAAAGCCTTTCCGACAGAAGCTAAGAAGGATAAATCCAAAGCTACTGCCCTCAATAGAGAAGGAAGTGAATCGATTATACAAAGCTAGTATAATCGTTCCCATAAGATTTTCAGATTGGATTTCTAATTTGGTGCCCGTGCGCAAGAAAACAGGTGAGATTCAATTATGTATTGATTTCAGAAATCTGAATAAAGTATCTTTCAAAGATAACTATCCATTGCCCAAGATGAATCACATACTTCAACGAGTTGTTGGAGCATCCCGTATGTCGCTACTCGATGGTTATTCCGTTTATAGCCAAATTCTGGTCCATGAAGATGACAGAGACAAAACAACGTTCACCACTCCATGGGGAACTTTCCATTATGCCAAGATGCCTTTCGGGTTGAAAAATATTGGTGCAACCTTTCAGCGGGCTATGGATATTGCATTTGCAAATGAAAGATGTATTTTTAGTTGTTTATCTTGATGATTTGACAGTTTTTTCTAATTCAGATGAAGAGCACCTTTATCATTTGAAGATTGTATTTCAGCGGTGTAGAAAGTATGGTATATCTCTCAATCCAAAGAAGAGCTTGTTTGCCATGGATGAAGGCAAGCTTCTCGGTCATATCATATCTAAGGAGGGCATCCGCATCGATCCAGCTTGAGTGGAAGCCATTCAGAAAATTGATTTTCCACGAAGTAAAAAGGAGATCCAGTCATTCAACGGTAAGATGAATTTACTACATCATTTTGTGCCAAACCTTGCAGAACATTTGAGGGAAATCACAAACATGTTAAAGAAAGATAGTGTAGTGAAGTGGACTGAAGAAGCCATCAAGTCTTTCAATTTGGTAAAGCTAGCCCTTTCTTCAGCTCCAATTTTGATCAGCCCGGATTATTCCCAAGATTTTATTTTGTTTTCATTTGCTTCGGATCATACTATGGCAGCGGTCTTAATGCAGAAAAGAGACCAGCTTGAGAAACCAATTTCTTTTTTCAGCAGAACGATAAGGGATGTAGCTTTAAAATACAATATTATTGAAAAGCAAGCTCTTGCTTTAGTTAAGGCATTGAAAGATTTTTGAGTTTATATTTTGCATTCTCATATCCTTGCCTATGTCCCTAACGCTGCCGTTAAAGATGTCTTAGTGCAAACAGATCCAGAAGGGAGACGAGGCAAATGGATCGCAGCTTTGTTAGAATATGATGTGGAGATCAAACCAACAAAGCTCATCAAAGGACAGGGGCTGGCCAAACTGATGGCGGAATCTAATTTCCATGCCTTGGACATAAATCTCATTGCTGCTATGTCCAAAGACGATGAGGAAAGTTCACTTGTTTAGGTAGCTGAAATGTTTCTTCTTTCTCCTTGGTACTCGGATATTGTTTATGTGCTCCAACATCTCTCACCGCCACCCAGATCGGATAAAAACAAAAGTAGGACCCTGAAATTAAAGGCTGCAAAGTTTTGTATAATGAAAAATGCACTCTTTTGGAAAGATCCTAGTGGTGTCTTGTTGAATTGTTTGGTTGAAGAAGAAGAAAAATAGGTTACAGATGATTTTCACAAATTAGATTGTGGAGGTCATCTATTTTGGAAGACAACAGCCAATAAAATTTTGAGAGCGGGATATTATTGGCCAACCCTCTTTCCTGATGTGTACAAAACTGTTACAAGCTGCCACGAATGTCAGATTTTTCAAGGTAAGAGAAAATTACGGCCTTTGCCACTCAAACCGGTTGAAGTAAGTGCTCCATTTTAGCAGTGGGGTTTATATTTCATTGGTGAGATCCATCCCAGTTCTTCAGAATAGCATAAGTGGATCCTTACCGCAACATACTACTTCACTAAATGGATAGAGATGATTCCTACTCGGTAGCCCACTGATGCGATAATAATTCAGTGTCTTGAGAACAATATTTTGTCACGTTTTGGTTGTCCTAATAAGTTGATTACAGATAATGCAACAACTTTTAAATCTAAAAAGATGATTGATTTTTGCAATAAGTATCAAATTACCTTGGGGCACTCAACAGCATACTATCCACAAGGTAATGGTTTGGCAGAATCCTCGAATAAATCTTTAGTCAACATTATCAAAAAGCTGTTGGAAACAAACAAGAAAAGCTGGCATAAGAAATTGGTCAATGCACTATGGGTGGATAGAGTAAGTCAGAAAAAGTCAATAGGTATGTCCCCTTTCAAGATCGTGTATGGTGTGGACACGGTTTTTCCTACATCTCTCGCAGTTCCGGTTGTTAAACTTCTGCAGGAAGCTGGTAGTGAGGAAGATCATTTGCAGCGGAGAATCAATCAAATGATCCATTTACAGTAGACTAGAGAGGAGGTTTTTCAGAATACCTTCAAGCTGCAAGAGAGAATAAAAAAGATATATGATCGAAAGGCAAAGGCAGACAAGTTTTAAATTGAAGACATAGTGTTGAAATGGGATGCCCGAAACGAAGACAAAGGGAAACACGGCAAGTTTGAGAATCTGTGGAAAGGACCTTTCAGAATTGCTACATACGGGGTCAGAATGCTTTCTTACTAAAAGAAATGGATGGAGAAGATTGTCCAGGTGGGCCGGTCAATGGTCGGCTGCTGAAACGGTACCATCTTTGAAATTTATTTTGCTGGCATATCTATCATTGTATATACCATTTTATTTTCTTCATTGCAAGTGTGTACTGTAATCATTCATTCAGTTTGGGGCCCAAAATGAAGGCTATAAAACTGAAGGTTTGATTTTAGTTTTGGTTTGGATTGTTTGTCAAGTTTTCAATCGATTTCAGTCTTGAAATCGAGTCAGTTTTGAGTCAGATTTCAATCCTAAAATTGAGTCAAATATTGGTTTTGGTTTGTCGAAGTTATTGAATCCATAGCCCAATGGAAGAAGGCACTGTCTTCTTTCCAGAGATCTGTAGTTCTTGGCACCTCCAAGGAGCTACCATCCCCATTGGAGCCAATGTTAGTGTCGATATCTTCATCCCTCCATCAGTGATCAAATTCTCTTGTTGCATTGCATGTTAGGTGTCTCACTCGATCAACTGCATTCCATTAGGGTCATGGATCATCTGATGGTAGTGGCATATTATACATTTTCCCTCATGTTCTTTACTTGCTGGCCCATTTTCATACATCTAGATCATCTGCAATCATTTTTTGTCTTTAAATCTACAAAAGTCATTTTTAGGGTTTTAGGTCTCATTAGGTCTAGGGTTTCATCATTAAGGTCTTTTCAACGGTCAATAAGCCCATGAGGAGGTCACATAAAGTCTCAGCAACAATAATTTCCATTATCACATGCTTAGTGATTGATTCTTCCTCAAAACCCTGTTTTGAGGAAAAACATAGTTTTTTATGCTTTCATGTACAAATTTGATGTAATTTCATTTTTTCCATATGTAATAATTTCAGAGGCAACCCTGGTCACCTTGCCAAGCCTCTGCAACTCCACCACCTGCAAAAGAAACAAAAAGTCAAAGCATTCAGTCCATCAAAGGCAAAAGTAAAGCAAACTTCCAAAACAGAGTTTTAAAAGAAAGTGAAATGAGCAAACATTAGCAAAGTGGGTTTTCTTGAATGAAAAATTAAAAGTTATTGCTATATAAAGTCTACTCATATCAAAGAAGACTCATTTGCATGCCAAAGTGAAGGAGAGCACATTTCCATCTCTAAAGCCGAGAGAGTGATTTTTGTGCCAACACAAGGAAAAACGCAGGTGCGCGCACCTGGGTTAGAGCGCGGCACATAGAGCCAGCGTGACGCACTTGGCAGTGTTTCACATGTATTTTTACAAGGGGTGCAACGCATCGAGGCAGCGTGGTGCACCTGTGAGGTGGCGCGACACACAGGACTGCAAGGCCTGAAATTGCTCACAACTTCCTCCAAAATAAAAAAAATGTTAAATTCTCCATTTTCCAAGTAAGTTGATGCTCCCTCATGGCCAATGAATGAGTTTATCTTGGTGTTTATGGTGATTTAATGGAAAAAATTGAAACCCTAGCTCCTTGCATTGCCTGTTAAAAAACATTGCATAGGGTTTATGAATTGCATTTTTTGCTGCTAAATCCCATTCCTATCATTCTCATTCACTCATTCCCTCACTTTGTTACTTCATTTTCTCCCTCCATTTTCATTTATAAATACCCATTCCATATTCCCCATATCCCTAAACTACTAACCCTAAATCCCTAATCCCATTATCCCAAACCCTAGTCAAATATCCCCAAACCCTAATTGTTATTCCAAAACTCTAAATATCATCCCCTAAACCCTTCTATTCCCCAAAAACCTATCAGCAGCATTCCCAAACCCCTCATACACATTCCCTCCACATTCCTTCATACATTCATATCTTTGGCAGCAAAGACCTATTGACACCAGAAAATCTTTTCATACTCATCTAAGAAAACTCAAACATTAGAAAACATGGAGTCAGATTCTTCCTATGACAGAAATGAGGAAACAGTTAGTGATTCTTCTAAAGAAATGCATGCACCAAGGAGGCCTCATAAGAGTGGAAAACATAACCGGGAGGAGCCTACTTCACTTGCCGAATTGTTGTCCTATCCTCTTGCTGTCACATGGTTTCAAATTCAATCCTATTATCAGTTTGGTGAGATGGTGGAAAGAGTCAAATACCACCATGAGCTGGCCAGACTGTTTGTGCTCTATCTTCATAATGGCCAAGTCATTTTGGCAGGTGTGACATTCACCTTGACACCTGAGACTATTGCTCAAGCAACTGGTATTCCAAATGTAGGTGAGCAGTGGAATAAGAGGCCACTGGTAGACAGAGATCATTATGAGCCTTATATCAAGGTTGGTTTTCAGAGACATGTCAGTAGAGTTTTCCCATTCAAGTATCTATAGGACACATATGCTCCCTTGATGATACTCATAATTAGATATTTCAGCTGTGAGGGCAGATTTTCTCGTATGTATGCCTATCATATCAGATTGTTGATGCACTTTACTAGGGCGAGGATGATGAACCTCCCCTATTTGCTGGAATATTGAGAAGATGACCACCTTAGTGCAAAGGAAGCCTCCTCATCAGCAGTATAACAACATCTATCACTTTGCACTAATCAAAATTGTGGTTTTGCATCAGTTTGGTTTATTAAATATCTCATGGGAGGATTTCATTGCACATGAGGTCTTTACAGGTCCTCAAGTACCCCCATCAATTTTTCATGAGGCGGGAGAGCCTTCACATCAGCAGGAGTTTCATGAGACACAAACCACTAGTGTGCCAGTGTTTGTCACATACCAAAAGGGCACTAGAAGATTGTTTGCAGCAGCGAAACGAGTACTATCTCCACCCGGGGTGGAAGGGGTCTAGTTTCCTCCATTAGCAGAGCAGGTACAGGAGAAGGGTAAGAAGCCCTTGCATGATGAGGGACCTTCAGGAGGTCAAGAGGCAGATTTCATCCTCATTCAAGATGATGACACTGATTTGAGCTCAAAGCTCAAAGAGATCATTCAAGAGCAACAAGATGACATTCAGCATTTGTCTCTCAACCTAGAAAGAGACAAATGGATAATCAACTATTTGGAGCAGAGGAACAAACAACTAGAAGATCAGCAAACCATCATGGAGCTCAAAAACATAAAGGCAAACCGGCAAGCTGCCAAGAGGAGGAAAATCAAGTTGACAACACTTGAACAAGAAATTCAAGTTGATCGTGTATCTTGGCTTGAGAGTAAAAGCTTACACTTGGAGAGGATGCTAGAGAAGGCCACTAGAGAGAAAAATATGTTGAGGAACATGGCATACCACTACTCGGCAAGAAACATGGTGTGCAAAGCAAGAATCAGGATTTTGAAGGCCAAGTTGAAGAAAGCCATGAGGAAGAGAAAGGAGCAAGATAGACTCTAGATCTTGGCTGAAGCATCCTTAGCCCAACAGCACCTGATGAGGAACACTCAACCCAAATTTCAAGAAATTTGGGAAACTTTTTGCAAATTTTGAAATTTTGGCCTAAAAAATAGGTTTTTCTACCTGATGCGCCCCGCCAGTTGGCGTGCGCTTTTTCTAGAGACCTAATTTTGAGGAAAACTCATCATTTTTGGATTTCTCATGGAAAAATATGAATTCCCTTATATGGCCAAGAAATTTTGACAGGTTTTGAGCTTCTGAAAAGGTCAAAAACACCTCAAAAATGACCTTTCTGCCCCTTTTTGGACACACAGGAAGTAGTGTTGGGAGAACTTATTTTTGGAGGGGAAAATGGAGACCAAATTCAGAAATTCCACTTGTTCTAGAAAATAGACAGGCATAGCTTTCCAACAAGCCCACTTGGAGAAAATTTGGTGCACGAGAAGGCCAAAAAGCTCTGTTTTTCGCCTAGTTTCTTCATAGTTTGACTTTTCTCTTTCTAATAGTCAAACTCATGATGTAATTTAATGTGACTTGATGGATTTTGATGTAATTATGCTAAATTTTCACTCATAGAGGTAGATTCATCATTAAAAATTAGTTTTCAACTGAATGAATTAGTTTCCTAGGTTTTAGAGGCATGCTGTTCCACTGCCTACTTTTTAGTTCTTAGTTTAGATCTTGTTGAAACAACTCCTAAACTCATGAATTCGACCCCTAAAGCCTAGAATGAGTTGTTTGATGCCTATATCTAGTATTTTTTCAATCATTTGTAAAGGTTGGACTCTTGTGAATGCTTTGAGCATTATTGTGCACTCATTTCAGCAGTTTGGCAAAGGAATAGACCAGGGTTTGCAACACTTTATGGGATTCTTGTGGTAACTTGATTGGGTATTATGTTTCCTTCTGTAATTGCAAGTTTATATGTGTTTTATGTATGCCATCATCTCTCTCTTTTCATCTTAACTAAATGAAACAAGGATAAAGGTAGAATTCATTGAGTTGCAGTGCTCTACCTAGGGTTTTGTTTAGTTATTTATGTTTTCAGCTGTTTGAAGAGGATCCATGAGACTTTCATGCCCTCTCCAACTCCTCACTAGTCTAAAATCTCTCCATCTCACTCAATTTAAAGTACTAAACCATTTTCCTACCTCACCCCATAGAGATATCTACAAGACTATGTCCATTCCCCAGACCCAAATCTGCCTTTCACATTTGAGCCAGCAAACCAAAATTAAATTCAATAAAACTCCTCTGTGCACATACCTAGCCTAAAATCAGTCTTAATATCAGTCGTCTCAAGCTTTTTTGACCATATTTTTTGAGATTGACAAGGAGAGAGCCCTCTCCCGACCTGGTAGGGCTAGCTACCAAGTTAAGCGTGATTTGATGTTACGCTAGATCCTGCCTTTCTCAGCCTGAGGTACATTTAGGCCATAACATAAGTTTACCCCTTTTCGAGTTGGGATTCACTATTTACGAAAAAGGTACTCCTTGAATGAAATAGTCAAGCGGTTCTCTTGAGTATCATTTTTTACCTTTTCAAGCTAAAAGACACAAATGTACGAAAAGGGACCATGTGGAGTTTTCTTTTCCTTGTCTTTTTCAAACTCTCTAAAGATGAAAAAGATACTGAGTTACACCTTTGTCGGACTCGTTAAGATATTAAACAACATTGGATTCATCACCATGATCAACATGAGCTTCTCCTTCCTAGGGCTCATTAAACTTACTAGGTCGGATTCTTCTGAAGGATGAACTTACAATGCAAGCATATCTTATCCCCTTCAAGCTTGCGATTAAAAAATAATTGGGGTACCTACCAAAAATGGTGGGGGAAAATTTTGAAACCTAATCAGTTGTGTCGGTAGATCACTCTTGAACATGAAACTTTTTGCTTCATGTCGGGTTGGGATATCCTCCTTTGTATCGTTGACCTTCCTGGGTAGGGTCGTTCATTTTTTCCTTCCATTTTATCTTTTCCACGTCGTCATGACCACCGATCCTATGGATCCAAAAGCTACCAAACTTCCATTTGTGTCACCGATATGTTCAAGAGTTGTCCTTCTGCAGTTACACTTACCTCTGATTCTCTATATCATCCAAAATCATTTTGCATCCCTTTGTCTCATGTTGATGATGTGGGATACATTATGGCCCTCCCAGTCACTTCTTGTCGACTTCAACTCATTATCTGGGAAGTTGATCGAGAGACTCCCTTCCAGTACCTTAGAGCTTTCATGCCCTAATGGCAAGTTCTTCGCATCCATCGAAAATTTCACATCATTAGCTTTCGATCAAGTGATTTCACGGGTGTTTGACTTTAGTTCCTCTATTCACATTTCGTGGATTGTGCTGATAGTACCTTGAGGACCATTGTCATTATTGGTGGTTTCTCTCATGCTTGTTAACAATTTACATCATTGACTAGTAATCAAGTGACTTTCTAACATGCTCAACGTCAACACATCTATTCACATATTAGGATTTGTACTTTGATCAGGTCGTGTTGGAGCGCAAGACCCTGGACTCATATCACCGAAGTCCAGGTTGTGAAGTGATGTGACATGGTTATGTTGATTTACATGTCTCTTTCAGATGGATGGCTGCGACCATACCATGAGTTCTCATATGCGATCCTTCTCATTATTGGATGGATGCGACCATACCTTGGTTTCATTATGATCCTCTTTAATGGATGGTTGCACCCATGCCTGGATCCATTTACATGATCATTCTTTGGATGGTTGCATCCATACCACGATTCATGTATCATTTGACAAAGTTTTCAGTTATGTATATGTATATTTACTTGCTTGCAGGTTTTCCGACAACAGATTTCGGTTCCCCGCACAGATTCATAAAGTGTTTCATCCCTCACTCTAATTCGGCCTTCACGCTTTAGGGGGCATCTATTACACATCATTTTGTCATTGTCAATCTACTCCCCGTTCCTTGATCCCAGAGGACCTCTACAATGAAACCTACATGCCTTTCCTTCATGAAGAAACTCCCATTGTGTCCCTCTTCATGAGCAGAACAATTCCCTCTTGCACCATTTCCCCAAAATCTTCTGTTTTTCCTAGTTTACAAGATCGACGCTAATGACCCTTATCCTCCTCGTGCTGATATGCAGAGATTAACACTATCCCTAGCACCGACCAGAGCGACTGAGATTTGTTCCAGTCGCATCAATCCTCTTATGGAAAGTTTTTTACATATGGAGCGGAAGCTTCCAACTCTAAAAGCTTCGCAATGGAAGTCTGGTAAATGGTTTGGCCAGATGGGGTCAAGGATGTTAGTTTGGGCTCCTTTCCCTATAAGGATGGAACTACCTGAAGAGATAATACCTTCTCCCATGAGAAGAGGATCCATCTCCCATCCATTCATGCTATATAAACCTCCCTTTTTCCCAAGCACAAGCTAGTGTTAATGTTGGTGTGCTAGTGCTAATTAAGTTTGGAGTAAACAACAAGCTATTCATAGTTGTAGCTCTCTAGTTGTGTGAGGGAGAAGTGTGAATTTGGTTTAGTGTGAAGCCTAAAGGGAAGAGCCTTAAAACTATCATTGTTAAGGCCATCATGGAATGCTAGCAGAAGTGTGTGGGAACCTGGTTTTGTCGGAGGAGAATGGCAATGTCAAGACAATGGTTGTAATCTCTTCTTGATTCAATATATATGCAACTATCGATTGATTTCCTACATGATGTGTCATCTTACATGTTCATGGCTTAATGTTTCTTGACTTGTTAAGTAGGTTGAATTACAATTTGTCTATTATCACGGTTGTTGTTTGTTGTTGTTTACTTGTTTCAGGTGTTTGAAGAAGGAAACACGAGATAACTGGAGCGAGCAAGCAAGGTCATGACCAAATGGGATAAGCGTACTAAGAGGTAGGCCCTCTTAATTGGTTCTAACCTAAGCAAATATTCCATAGAATGTATCAGTTGTGGCTAGACCCATTATCGAGCTAAAGGAATTGTTTGTGTCTGCACTCATAATTTTACTTCACCATAGGGGTATAGCAACTAAGGTTGTATAGAGAGGTAAGATTTGTGCACACTGTTGGCAAAACAGATCAACCAAGGAACCATCCCATTTATGCAATTGCTCAAGATTTCGGATGGTTCCAACTTTATTCAAACCAAACACATGAAACTCAAGTAAAAATTGAATATGTAATTCAAAGACCTGTACCAAATCAGACTGATGTCTGGAAGCTATTCTTTGATGTTTCTTGTACAAAGGATGGAGCAGGAGCTAGGGTAGTATTAATCTCACTGGAAAAATAAAACATTACACAATCATACAAACTTGATTTTGAAGTTACAAATAATGTAGCTGAATATGAGGCTTCCCTTTTAGGACTACAATTAGCCAAGAGATTCAAAGTACAAAAATTGAGTGTTTGTACTGACTCACAGCTTATTGTTCAAAAAGTTAGAAATCTTTGCCAAACAAAAAATCCTAGGCTTAGATCTTATTGAAATGAGGTTTGGGATTCAGTTGAAAATTTATTCAATGCTTTTAATTTGACTTATATCCCAAGGGATCAGAATATTCATGTAGATTCCCTAGTTGTTTCTGCTAGTTCATTTAAAATCCCTGATCAAACTAATGTGCTCTATCAAATACAAGTCAAATACAGGCCATCCATCCTAGATAACCTAAAATACTGGCAAATATTCGAAGATGATGAATAGTTAAAATCTTTTCTGCAGGTTATAGATGAATTTTCAGTTCTACAAATTGATGAAAATAGTACAGAAACAATTGAAAATTTAAATGAAAATGATAATTCAAATTTCAGCTCAAAAATTGCTAATCATGATGTCATTCAGTTTTCTAACAATTTTATTCCCAAAGGTATCATTCCTTTAGAGAAATTGTTTGATCAAAATGATGTCCTAAGAAACCCACAGTTAATCTCTCCACGAGATGACATAGAGGAAGTAAACATTGGAACAAATGATGACATTAGGAGCCTCGAAATATTTGCATCCTTAGATCCCAGAATTAAGGCTCAATACCTTAAGTTATTTGAAAAATACAAGGATGTTTTTGCATGGACCTATGCTGATCTAAAAACTTATGATACATCATTGATACAGCATAAGATTCCTTTAAAACCAGAAGCAAAACCTTGTCAACAAAAAATTAGGAGGATTAATCCAACACTTCTACCAACTATAGAAAAGGAAATTAAGAAAATGCTAGATGCCCAAATTATTCTCCCTCTTAAATACTCTAATTGGGTTGCTAATTTAGTTCCTGTTAGAAAGAAGAATGGGGAAATCAGACTTTGTGTGGAATTTAGGAATTTGAATAAAGCATCATTAAAAGATAATTACCCTTTACCCCAAATGGATCAGTTACTTTAGATGGTCTTAGGAGCACAAATACTTTCCATGCTTGATGGGTTTTCAGGTTATAATCAAATAAATGTTGACCTAGCAGATAGAGAGACGACAACTTTTGCTACACCTTGGAATACATTTATGTACTCTAGAATTCCCTTTGACTTGTCAAATGCTGGAGCAACTTTTCAAAGAGCTATGGACATAGCTTTTGTGGGACAGGTAAACAAATTTGTAGTCATTTATCTTGATGACATAACTATTTTTTATAATCCTGATTAGAAACATCTAAAGCACTTGATGAAGGTTTTTGACAAGTGTAGGAAATTTAGAATATCCCTCAATCCTAAAAGTCTTTGTTTTCTATCAAAGAAGGAAAGTTGTTAAGCCATATAATCTCAAAAGAAGGAGTGGTGATTGATCCCAAATGTGTTTTTGCAACAAAAATATTGTCATTGCCTAGAAATAAGAAGGAGATTCAAGCTTTTCTAGACAAGATTAATTTTTTTAGGAGGTTCATCCCAAATTATGCTGAAATTGTGAAAGACATAATTGATATGCTCCAAAAGGATCATGAAGTTAAATGGACTGTCTCTTCTAGGTATGCATTTGAAAAAATCAAGAAGGCTATCTCTGAAGCCCCAACCTTGGCTAGTCCTGATTATACCAAGCCATTCAGTATATTTTCCTTTGCCTCTGAAACAACCCTTGCTGTTGTTTTATTACAAAAGAATGAAGATTCCCATGACCAACCTATAGCCTTTTTCAGTAAGGTTATGAGATATGTCGAGTTGAAGTATGACATAATTGAGAAGCAAGCCTATGCCCTTATACAAGCTCTAAAATCATTCAGGATGTATGCCCTACATTCACCTATTACTTATTATGTTCCTAACAGTGCTGTAAAAATTGTTTTAACACAACCAGACACAGATGGGAAGAGAGGTAGATGGATCACTCAAATACTGGAGTTTGATCTAACTATGAAAACCAAAATGCTAGTTAAGGGTCAAGGATTAGCTAAGCTTCTATCTAAATCCAATTGTAAAGTGTTGGGCATCAACTCTGTTTTGGAAATACAAGGGGAGAATCCACAAGAACCTGCTCAAAGTTCAAGTAAGGAGAATCCACAAGAACCTTTTGTTCATGAAGAAGGGGAGAATCCACAAGAACCTCCTCACCATCCTGAAGAAAATAATCCATAAGAACCTTTACCTTTAGATTAGACCGTTTCTCTACACATTGATGAGAAATTTCTTTCTTCAAATTGGTATCAAGATGTTATAAATTTCTTGATCCATTTTGAATGTCCGAAATCGTTTTCCAAAAGTAAATGTAAAGCTCTCAAATTGAAAGCAGTCAAATACTGTATCATAAATGAAAATTTATAATGGAAGGACCCAATAAATATATTGTTATTATGTTTGACATAATCATAAACTGAAGGAATCATTGATCAGTTTCATACAGGATTTTGTGGAGGACATTATGCTTGGAGAGCAACAACATATAAGATACTAAGGGTAGGATTTTATTGGCCCACATTATTCTTACAAGTAGGAGCAAAGATCAGAATTTGTGTCCCTTATCAGATGTTTGTTGGTAAGCAAAAACTAGTATCTCTTCCACCGATCCCAACAATAGTCTCAGCACCTTTTCTCCAATGGGGACTATATTTTATTGGAGAAATTCATCCCACTTCAAGAAATTAGCATATATGGATCCTCACTGCAACAGACTACTTCACCAAATGGGTGGAAGCAATTCCAATAAGAAATGCTACTGATTCAGTAGTAATCAAATTCATTGAAGAAAATATTTTGTCTAGATTTGGTTGCCCAACCTAGATTGTCACTGACAATGCCACAACATTTTCCAATGTTAAAATGATTGAATTTTGGCAGAAATATTAGATTATGTTACATCATTCAACTCCATATTATCCCCAAGGTAATGGTCTTGGAGAATCCTCAAATAAAATTCTGGTAAAGGTGATCAAAAAGACTTTAGCAGATCATAAAAAGAGCTGAGACTTTCATATAATCTATGCAATCTGGGTAAACAGGATTACTCCAAAGAGGTCTACTGGAAAATATCCTTTTCGGTTAGTCTATGGAAAACATGCAATTTTCCCTACCAACTTGGCCTTCCCTGTTTTAAAGTTTCTACAGGATTCAACTGATGAACCTGATGATTTTTCAAGGAGAATAAACCAAATTATTGAACTAAATGAAAACAAAGATGAAGTTCAATACAAATTGAAAAAGTATCAGAATAAGATGAAGAGCATGTTTGACAGAAGAGGAAGGGAAAGGGACTTCAAGGAGGGTGATCTAGTTCTAAGATGGGATTCCATAAGAGAAGATAAGGGAAAACATGGAAAGTCTGATAACACGTGGTTTGGGCCTTTAGCTCTTGCTGAAGTAAAGGGAACAATATTTTTGTGCTACAAAATCTTGAGGGGTTGTATTCCACTTATCTTGTTAATGGGAGGTTTCTCAAACATTATATTCAGTACTCAGAAGTTGAAGTAGATTTCATTACTGCCATTGTAAAAAGTCTGTTTATTTTATTTTTCAAACTGTTAGGGTGAGTTTTCATGGCAAAGACTCCATAGCCTGAGGAGAAGGCACATGGATTTGCAGGTTCTCTGCATTCTACAGGAGAAATCAGTCCCCAATTAGAGCCGATATTGTAGCATTTTTTGGTTTTGGTAAGTTAGTATCAATTAGTCAAAAAATGAAAATATATTTCAAAAAAATGTTAAGTTAGGATATGGACAAAAAGTATATTAAATAAAAAATGTTAAGAATATTGATAGATAAGTCCATATCAAATAAAATGTTAGAATAGATGCCCTAGAAAAATGAAGGCAAAAATAAAATGTTAGGCTAGAAATAAAAGAAAAATGATAAATTCTGAAAGTGTTGCAAATCCAAATGCCACTACTCTTAGTTAATTTTATTTTTGCAAATAGAGGGTGTGCGTAGATTGTTTAAATGCCACACTAGTTCATACAATCCAATTGTACAGTTTAATTATGATTGGATTTGATTTAAATTGTTTGTCAATAGGTAGCAATTAAAATTGGCTCAACAGTTTAATATGAGCCAATGGAGGAAATAAGGGATAAAAGTAGATTAGTCATTAAAAGGAAAATATTGAGTTGCTAGTCTAAATGCACTCGGAGAACTAAGTGAGAAAATGTTAGGAAAGATAAGGGTAGGTAGACAAATGGAATACAATTGGAGCATGAAAGCATTTTATCCTAAGTTATAACATTGCAAAGATGTGCATATGGTATGAGTTTTAATTAACCATAAATCCTAATTATCAATGTAATTATGAAAATATTCTAACTTCATCCATTCATTCGCCCACAACCCACAATTGTCACATCCGCCATAAATCTTGACCCCACCATCACTTTCTGCCTCCGTTCTTAAATCCCATTCATCTTATCTTACATCCCACACGCTCCCCTGAAATTCGATGGCCCACATTGCTCCTCAACCCTCAATTTCCGTCTGAACTTTATCGGCGGGGGGGGGGGGGGTTCGAAATGGGCAGTTTTGGGAACCACCTTCCAAAACTATTTTTCCCCCGTTCTAGTCTTTCGGGACTTAACATCTTGAAACCACTTACCACTCTAACTCGCTCCCGAACACGATTTACAATTGACCATTTACCGCTGCTCCTACGTCAATGTCCAAGTCCGCTCCATGTCACTTCCTCCATCCAATTAGTTGTCACCTATCCGTTATTCATTCAATTCTCAACTCCCACAAATTTATGCCCCATAGACTCATTTATCAGTCTTGTTGGATAATTAATAAGGATTTTGTCGTTCATTAAACAGCCCTGCTCCATTTTTCTTCATTATAAACCCTGTTCCTTCAAGAAAATCGTTACACAGTATATTTTTGAAACTCAATTCATCACTGGAGATTTCGTGCTTGCAGCCTAAACGACAGACTCATCATTCAACTGAATTCGTCATTTTGTTCAGAACCAAGCCGACAACTAGGTCCACCTATCTACTTTCAGTTATACTACTTTTCTTTTATCATTGTGTTTCAGACTGATTTCTTCCATTCCTGTCACTTTCAAGCTGTAATTCACTTTACAAGATGCCTCCTAAGGGAAAAGAAATTACTGAAATCCCAAATCCTCTCATTCATCCACAAGTTGACTTCCATCATACTCCCCTGATCGACAGACATTGTAAAATCATTGAGTCTTCCTCTCAATTTGATTTATATGAAATTTACTGCTGGATGGAAGATCAATTAGTTGATTAGACAGATGAAATAGGGCTTTGGGACTCCTACCCTCCTCATTACATTTTCCCTCAAATACATAGAGCACCTGAATTTGTTAGGAAATGCCATGAATCCTTTGATCCCAATCAAAGAGCAACCATTTCACCCACATGAGAAATCCTTTGTTTCATCAATGTTGAGTCCATTGAAAAGATGTTGCAGGCCCCAACTATGACACTAACCTGTTAAGAAATTTACAACATAACATAAATAATTACGGAGAATTACTGAGAGGAATAAATATAAAAATAACCAGTAACAACCATAAACACATAAACACACATATTATCTGGGAAAACCCCAAATTCGAGGAAAAACCCAACCTAATAAAATCTCATTAGCATTGGCCAAAACCCTGGCCAATCCCGACCAAGTGAGCCTTCACCGCTCACCTCCAGGTCTTGCATTACAATGAATTCCTTCCAACCTTTTATAAGATCCATTACATATAATACCATGGGTAGAATACCATGGGTGCACAATACCATGTGCCCAAAACCATCACTGTTTAACCTGGTCAATTTTGACTCTATCCTGAGTCAAGTTTATCTAACATAACCCATCCTTTTTCTCATGAAAGCCTGATAGAAGCCTATCAAAAGCTATATTTTACTAAAAGATCTCAAACTCTTGAACTTTTCCTAACTGTATATAGCCCATTGCCTAAAAGAATCCCCCCCTATGATTCATCCATGTTCCCGGACAGAACCAAGAAAATCACCAACATTTTGTCTCATTAGCTTGGTTATAATTATGATCAATATGTTAATGAAGCCATCTTAGGTTTCTTGTCTATCTTTTTTGTTGATTCCAAACCCACTATTATTTATAAGACAATCCATATCTGAAGCCATACATGAACAATTTAACCAGTTTAACACTACAGAAGCATTCAAGTATGCTTCAGTGCTTGTATACCTTTTTATATATTTTCAAGGAGACAAGTTTCCATTCACCTTACAGAAGCTAGATGAGGAAGGAAACCAACAATCAATGATCTTTTGGACTTCAATGGGAATGAAGGAGAAGGAAGAATTTACATATAAATAATTCATAGAATTGTTTATTCATCCAGCTATTAGTCTTATGAGCAGCACTCCAGTGCCAAGAATCAGTGAGGAAATTGTGAAAGTATTGCAGCTGGTTGATCAAGCCACCACAGGAGATTGGTATCTTTACCAAAACTATACAGAAATCAGAGTCTATGGTTGTGATCTTCCACCCTAAAAACTTCCTAAGTTCCTCCCTATCAGAATCTTTGCATTGGAATATATTAGGCAAAGGTTAAATGCAGATGAAGTACATTTTGTAGCTGCAAAGAAGAAATCACAATTCAAGCTAAAGGCTCAGGTTGGTCCTTTCATCTGCAACACTAGAGCAGCAGGAGAAGAAGCAGACAGGTTATTGAAGGAAATGAAGTTTGGTCTCAGCTTCACTTGGTCTTATGACCCAATGGGAGTAATTTCAAAACTCAGGGTTGAAAATAAATTCACTGCATACCACCATATAGCTAGGCCTGAAATAGAGCAGTACAAAAATCAGTTAGAATGGAAGGAGAACACCCTTCAAGAAGCAGAAGAACAGGTAGTCTCTACTTCAAATGTACAAACTCCACTTGCACAGGAAAAGACAACCAAGCAAGGAAGGGAAGAACAGTCATCCCCTACAACTAAAGCATCAAGCCAGGGCTTTGGAATTGTTCATAGAAAGAAGAGACCTAGGATCTCTGTGAAGGTTAGTGCAACAAATGAGCCACAGAAAACAACATTTGATGGAATTGGGGAGACTTTACTTTTTACACAGTCTGGTGGAGAGTCTACATAGTCCCCCACTTATCCACTACTTCTCAGGAACAACAGATGATTCAGACCAGTGGAACCAGTCAGAAGGACAAAGAAGATGATATCTTCCATGTTTTCAGTGAAATTAAGAAGAAAAATGAGGAATTGAAGCTAAACACTTATACTCAATTCTGGAAACACTCTTCCAGTTCTCAAGCTAGACTTCTTTCAGTCTTTGACTCTGAGAAGGGTAAGATGCAAATGGCTTTCTTACAAGCTCAAATTCCACAGCCCAGGACTCCTGCACATTATCAGAAGCAATCCTCATTTGAGTTTAATGTAAAATATGTACATCTAATTGACCAAATTGAGATGCACAAACAAATTGGCCAGATGATTTATTCCACTTTAACTCATACTGCCATGAGTTTGTCAAAGTTGCAGGTCACCCTGGCCAATACACAGTCACAACTCAAGTTGGAAAAAGTTTCCTCACTAGCAAAGGACACCAAGATCAAATCCTTGGAAGATCTGTTGCTGAAGATGGGATATGGTCCCTCAAATATAGATGTTGCAGAAGAACTTGTCAAGAAGAAAAATGATGAGCTCTCGGCATTAAGGAAGTAGCTCAAATTGCCATATTCTGAGGATCCAATGACCAAGGAGATTGAAGAAACCGAGACTCAAAAATCTGACATGATGAAGCTGATCATCGAACAAAATCTGTAAATAAAATAGATGGAGGATCAAATGGAAAAATTGGTCAAAGAAAAAGAGGAAGTTGTGAAGAGCACTCAAATTCCAATGGATGTAGTTCCTCTTTCAGCAATCCCTATAACCAGACTTTCTACTTCAGGCATAACACCAACTACAGGTACAACAGAAGGAGCTGAACAACTTGCATAAGTTGTTCAGAATCTGTCCATTCAAACAGTTGAAATTAAGAAGTTGCAGGATGAACTGAAGGAATTAAAACATATGAAGGCAGTTGCACATAGTTCACATGCAGCTGAGTTGCAGAGGCAAAAAAGTTAAATTGAAGTTTTGCAGAAGGAAATCAAATAATCTTACCTTGGAAACAAACTGGGTTTGGCAAAGGAGATTCTATGGGAAGAAATTACTGAATTAGTCAAGGATATCTAGCCCTATATCAAGATAATATTTGATCAAAAAGACTTGTTGGAGAAGGCCCAGGAAGCTATCGAAATTATCTCCAAGGAAATTGAGGACATGCCAAAATTTTCCACTGAGGTAATCAAGTTTTTGAATTCTAAAGACAGCTATGATCTTGAAGAATTAGGTATAAATGACAGGACATTAGCCATACTTTAAGTGAAGAAAATCATCACAAAGAAAAACCTCATTCTTCAATTGGAGGAAAAATGCAACAATGTTAATGTCATAGTTCAAAGATTTTTCAGTAGATTAGAACCCTTGACCAGTAAGGGTTTACCCTCTATGCTTGTGATAAACGACAAATTAATTCCCGTTGAATATTATGTTCGAAAGCTTACAGAGGTGCAACAACACCGATCACTTAGAGATTCATTTTTCATTCTAAATGAAATCAGACATACATTTCCAGTAAAACCCACTTTTACTAAATATACAGAGATGGATGAAGTTTATATAAGGGTAAATAAGTTATCGATCCCAGATAAGAAACACTAGGAATAGTTAACTGATTTACTTGACTAAAAGGGTGATCAAACAACATTCAATATTTTCAGGAACAATCATCACCAGTTCAACAATTCTCAGTTTTTCCAGCAACAGTCATCAACAACTCAGCACCAAAATAGTGATAGATCGACTATCAGTTTATATTCCTAATTTTGTATTTATCTATTTTTGTAAAATAGTTTAAGATATTTTCTCAGTTATAAGATTATATAAATAACTCTCTTCCATGAGTTATTAAGGGTTGCACCCTTGAAAGAAACATTTGTAAGCATTGAATGTACTTGGCTTTTTCTAAATCATTAATACAAAGGTAAAGGATTTTGAGTTTCAATTCATACAGTTTTGTATTCCTTGTAATTTTTCCTATTTCCATTCATTGTGTTATTTCTTCATATTCTTAAGTTTTACATAGACAAATAGGTAGGAATAATTGTGTTTCAATTTACTCCTATAAGCCTCTGAAGTGATAGCCTTTAAAGAGAATGAATTATATAAAATGTTTGTTTAATTAATTCCCTCTAAATCATAAAAGCATTAGCATCTTTTGTAATCATAGGCATATTCTGTTAAACTTTCTAAACATTGTTTGAAGTTTTTCTTACTTATGATTATTTAATTTTCTATTTGAATCTTGTAACAGTCATATCATCTTTCAGTTTCTGCTCATCACTAAACAAGTTATATCATTGTGTGGATTTTAACAGCAGCCCTCCGTTTAAATATTAATACTACTCAAAGGGTTAGGTATGATTGTTTTATATCTGTTTCATACATTAGTCCTCCAAATTTAAAACAAAACCCCCCAAAACAAATATCTTAGATGCCCTGGCATGATAGCTAACCATTATCATCTCAGAGATACAACATGCCCTTACATTATTATTGTTATGTAGGCTTTGATTATATTATAACCCCTTAGACTCCTATATATACCAAGGAGGTCTTATCATTTGAATCATCCAAGAATTGTTCATTTATGTAATGTAAAGGAGGTTCCCCCCTCGAAGAGGGTAATTTTTAAGTCATTTATCTATCTTTTCAAATATTTTGTGAGTTTGTTGCATAACATTTTGTATCAGAGCTTTGGATTCTAGGGTTTCACTTATTCAAACATGTCATATTGGAATTTTCACTATAATTGTTTTTATACGAATTTGCAAAAGCCGAAATTGCAACCACGTGGAGCCAAAATGTTGGTGAACCTTGCATACAAATTCCATACCTTGGTTCGCTATATTTTTGGAGATATGATTCGAGGAAGTTAGGGTGTTTGCAGGCTCCAGAATTCCATCTCAAACAAGTGACCTAGGGAAAATAGTCATAACTTTTTCTTCAAGCATCATAATTGAATTTCATAAAAGTGACTGAAATTGAATGGACGGTAGTTTTTTGGGTATCATTTTTATGGCCTAAGGTCGAAATGGGGACACATGATACTCTGTGCAAGTTTGCCCTACTGAACTAGTCTATAATCAGGTCATCGTGGGAGATTGGGCATAACTCTTTCTTAAAGAATCCAATATTGGTCTGACTTGTGGTGCTGAAAAGAAGACTAAGAGAGCTACTACAAAAAGTAATTTTATAGCTTGGAGATCTGAAATTACAGAGATACAATAGCTTCAATATCAAGCTCCTAAATATCAAGAAAAAGTGTTTATTTTTTTTAAATTTTGAATAGCTTATGTTTGGAAAATCAATTTGAAGTGATTCAAAGGGAATATTGAAGCATATATATCAGTAATTGGTTCTAAAATCCCTCCCAAAAAAAATAATTCTACATCCATTATGCCCTCAGAAAGCTCTACTATGACTCATGAAGAGGAATAATTGCAACATGATATATCAAAATTACGGCACCAAGTGCAACAAATTTCGCTCTCACAAAGAGCAACCAAAGATGAACTAAAAGGGGACATGGATGGCTTAAAAAGGGACATGGAAGTTTTGAAGGATGGTTTAAAAGAACACATGGAATATTTGAAGGATGGTTTAAAAGCATACATCAAAGCAATGATGAATGTCAAGATGGAAGGAGTGACAAAGTTGCTGCAAGAAAGGCTTCCCAATGGTGACAAAATAATCCATGAAAATAATGATGAGGACAAAAGGAATATGAATTATGATTTTAGAGACTCCAATGTTGGGTTTAAGACCCACCACATTCCAAATATCGATATGAGGAAGTTTCATGGCAAGGATTTGGTAACATGGATACTACAGATGGAGCAATATTTTGATCTTCATGATGTGCAACACACAAAAAAGGTACACATTAGAACTTTATATTTAGAACCCAATTAATTTGGTATCGATGGATTTGTTCTCATAAACCACTTGTCACTTGGTCATTTTTATGGAGGAAATGATAACACATTATGAGGATACAAATAGCAACCCCTTCTTTAGGCAATTGATAAATCTCAAACAAAAGGGTTCAATGGCGGAGCACATTGAAGACTTCTAGAAATTGAATATCAGGGTAACTGATTTTCTAGAGGAGCATATGATTGATGCCTTCATAGGTAATTTGAAGGATAACATCCGACATGAGGTTCTCATTTGGGAACATGATTCATTGGAGGAGGCATTCAAGGTGGAAAAAAAAGTCGAAAGAAGAATTATGGCAGCAAGGAAGTCTACCACTCACAACTACAAAGATGGAAGTGTTGTTGCTCTTATCCTTCCACAATCTACAAGGTTGACACCACAAAAATTGGAGGAAAAAAGAGAAAAAGGGATTTGTTACAAATATGATAGCAAATACGTTAAAGTTCATAAGTGTGCTAAGGAGAAATCATTCTACATATATTGTGAAGAGGAGGAAGAAAAGGAACAAGAAACATCAAAAGAGGAGGATATACACTAGGAACCAACTCAAGAGAAAGTAGAAATGAATCCGCTCATATCTTGGAATGCATTGGTATGAATTACCACTCCTCAAAATCTCAATATAGAAGGATATATCAAGAAGAAAAGGTAATAGTGTTGATTGATTCAAGTAGTACCCATAATTTTATTCATTGTAAGATAGCCAAGGAATTGAATTGCTTCCTATATCCAGCACCAGAGTGTCAAGTGATGGTTGCAAATGGAGGAACTATAAATTGCTCTGGAAAGTGCCATAATATAAAGCTAACCATGGGGGAATATGTATTGAATAGTCTAATTCTTTCCTTTCCAATGGGTGGTGTTGATGTTGTACTAAGTGTCCAATGGTTACAATATTTGGGGACGATAGCTTTTAATTTTAAAGAACTTTTCTTAAAAAAATTGGGAAGGAAAGGAAGTTGAATTAAGGGGTATCGCAGGGAAAATAGGAAATATAATTAGCTCTAATGGCATGACAAAGTTTCTAAAGAAAGAAAAACTAGGTGTAATTGCACAACTATGCTCACTAGAGGTTCAAACATTGAAATCATCTATTTCTTTAGATCTCCAAAAATCCCTGGACAATCACTCCAAGGTTTTTGAGACTCCCAAAGGCCTCCCACCTATTCGTGATCATGATCATGCAATTCATTTGATTCCAGAATGTGTTCCTCCAAACATTATACTTTACAGAGATCCCTATACCCAAAAGAGTGAAATTGAACGTATGGTTGCAGAAATGCTAGAAGCTGGTATGATTCAACCTAGTCAAAGTTATTTATCTACTCCAGTAGTACTGGTGCACAAGAAGGATAGATCATGGCATATGTATCTGGATTATAGGGAGCTCAACAAGCTCACTATTAAAGATAAATTTCTCATTCCTATCATTGATGAATTGATGGATTAATTACATCAAGCAATTTACTTCACCAAGTTGGATCTTCGTTCAAGATATCATCAAATTAGAATGAAGACTCGAGATATTACAAAAACAACATTCAAAACTCATGAGGGTCATTACGAATATTTGGTCATGCCTTTTGGCCTTAATAATGTACCTTCCACATTTCAAGGTTGGATGAATTCCATTTTCAAACCCTTCCTTAGAAAATTTGTGTTAGTGCTTTTGATGATATACTAATCTACAACAAGTCTTGGAAGGATCATGTCCAACATCTTGACAGGGTGCTCAAACTAATGGAGGAGAAACAATTATATGCAAAAACCTACAAATTTTTCTTTGAAGTATAGGAGGTGGAATATTTGGGTCATATTGTATCTCATGAGGGTGTTCAGGTAGACCCTAACAAAATTAAATCCATTAAGGAAGGGAAAATCCCCACAACCATAAAGCATCTTCGAGGATTTCTCGAGTTGACAAGGTATTATCGCAAGTTTGTTAAGAATTATAGGAGAATATCAACACCTATAACAACATTACTGAAGAAAGATGCATTTTCTTGGACTCCAGAAGCAACTAAGGCCTTTGAACATCTTAAAGATGCAATGTGCCAAGCATTAGTCTTAGCAATGCCAAACTTCACAAAAACCTTTATTGTGGAATGTGATGCCTCAAGAAATGGAATTGGTGTTGTCTTAATGTAAGAAGGAAGACCCGTTTCTATTGAAATTCGTCCAATCAAAGGAAAGTATTTACAAATACCTATTTATGAGAAGGAAATGTTGGAAACACTACATGCATTAAATAAATGATGACCTTACTTAATGGGAAGACATTTCAAGGTAAAAATAGATCATGATAGTCTTAAATAATTTTTGGAACAAAGATTATCTTCAAAAGAGCAGCAAAAATGGGTCACAAAGATGTTGAATACGTAGAAAGAGGATGACTGGAAGGCTAAATTGTGCAGTTCTCGGGAGAAGGAGGTTGATCTTGAGCATTGTGACTATGCAATGCGTAGTCCTTGGAGGCATTGATTGCGCATTGCGTAGTTCTGAGAGGCGGGATAGAGTTATTATGGCCTGAGACTACATAATACAAATTTCAAGGAGGTATTTTGGAAGGAGGTTGACCGGAGAAGGATCAATTGTAGAAAATGACTAAGTGTGGGACCGAAGATTAGAGAGATGGGCCCAAAACATCACTTGAACATGATCACAAACTTATAGATGATAAACCATTCGACAAGGAAGAACTTATCATCCACAATCACCATGTCCTCATCAAAATGACAACAACAAAACACTTACCTCCAATTGAAACACTTAAGATACACTTTGCGACAATAGTGATGACACTAGTACGAAAGTGCATGAAACTTTGGGAATAATTCTAATACATGTCTATATGATAAATAGGACCCATCGACACCAAAGTTTCCTCTTCCGCTTTCACAACATGTGACACTTCACATGCCAAAAGATGAAACTTGCAACGACACTTGCAAAAAATAAAATTTAGTGGAAGTGACACATATTATAGTGAAGAGAACACAAAAGTGCCACTCGTATAAGTGAAAGAAAGAAAAAAATGGCAGTCGTAAAAGTGAAAGTGATGCTAATGAAATTCAAAGCGCACAAAAGTGACAGTTAAGAACACTCACCTAAGAGATGATACGATCACAACCAACAGTGGGGGAACTGTCAATATTGGGATTGTGCACTTACTGTAAACAAGGACTACACAGTCTCTATCTCTAGGGGTTGCACGATCACTGCCATGAGAAACTGCACAAGCAATACCTCTTGGGACTATATAGTCATCAACCATAGAGAACTGTGCAATGACTATTTTCAACATATGTGCAGTTACTGTCAGTTAGGATTACACAAGGTTTGACTCTCTAATATACACAGACTACTAGGATTTCTTGTAAGAAAAGTGCTTTTGAACGCATCGAAATCTAGGCATGTTTAAGAATGTGGCCATGTTAGTTAAGAAACATCAACCGACCATGAAGTGACTACAAGCAATCGAGGAACAACAAATCATAGGATCACAAGTAGGGTCCAAAATTCAAGTGTAAGCAAAATTTTGGAGGGTGTTTGTCACAGCGACAACATAATGCTAACTATTTTTCTTCTTTTACTCGAAATAATTTATCTCCTTTCTAATTTAAATTATATATTATTTTACTTGCACAATATTATCTCCCATGCGCTATTAAAGTAACAAATAATCTCACCCCATGATACCCATATACTTCTCAAACCACTGCCACATTGGTTTCTTGAAGTGGCTTCATTATGCTTTCAACCAATTGATTCAAAGCAACAAAATGTTTAGTAATGATAATTATTTTTCTTATTTTAATTGAAAACATTCATCTCTATCCTAATTTAAATTATTTGTTTTGTGTTGTATTTTCATTTCTTGTATGGTTTTCAGATATCATGAGTGACAAATAAAGATCATTCTCTTAGCATCACTTAATCTATATCCATGTCACATCCCTCAATTTTTTATGGATGCTTAAGAATTTGATGACACTTTTTTTCTTTTTTTCTTTTTTAAGTCTATATGCATTGATATCACATTTCTCAAATTTTATTAATGCTCTAGAATTTGAAGATTTTTATTTTTTGTTGAAATAATAATAATAATAAATTCAAAAATATCTTTAATCTTTAAATTTTTCTTTCATTATAAAAAAATAAAAATTAAAATAAATAAATAAATAAAAATTAAATTTAATAATTTATTTTTATTTTTTATGTAATTAAAAAAAATTCCCATACTTAAAAATTACATTTTCATTTCCAATTCTTATATCCATTAATTAAAAAATAAATAAAAATAAAAATCAATCAATCATTATTATATGATAATATATCACACTCTACACAAATTTACAAATTTATACACAAGTGATAATTCCCTTCTCGTCATATAATAATATGATACACCTTACATTTGTACACAAGTCATCATTACCTATAACTATGACTATCATTCCTTTATTGCTATCACTACCAATTTTTTCATGTAACCACAGTGCTATAGAGAAACTCAACAACATCACTCAAATCAAAGTAGTTGAGATAGACCATGCATATGGTGGTTAAAATCTCACAATAATTATCCTTTTACAAATTCACATTCCAAAAAAAATTCATAAAATTGACCTTAAATTCTTAAAATCAATTTCACCTTTTCCCATGAACCTTTTAAAGTGTTCTCAAGTGGAAAAACTTGTCTAATGACCTTATGACAATGATGTCAATTGGAAAAACTTGTCCAATAGAACAGAACATGTTGAAGATGTTAAAAACCAATTAGATTTACAAATAACCATATTATTTTATAAATACAAAAATTGAATTATTATATAATTTTTTAATTAATAAAATGTAATTAAAATGATTATAAAAAATTGGTTACTTTCTTATTTAAATTTAAATTTTATTTAAATAAATTAAAATATCACTAAATAAATAAAATAATAATAATAATAACAATAATATTTTAAATTTTAATTTTTTTAAATATTGATCAAAATAAATAAAATACTTATAGATTATCTTTAATCTGAATTTATTGAATATTAAAGTGACACACAAAAATATCAAATTTATAATTATTTTCTAATTTTTTAATAAGCAAACATCAATATCAATTTTTTTCGTCCTCAAATTAAAATGAACTAAAAAAAATTTAAAAAACAAAAAGAGTACTCAATAAATTTATACCATTTCAATTACACTTACTTTTAAAAGGGTATTTTTTTTTTCAAATTTAAAAAGGAAATTTAAAAATTTATTAAAGTGACACACAAAAATATCAAATTTATAATTATTTTCTAATTTTTTAATAAGCAAACATCAATATCAATTTTTTTCGTCCTCAAATTAAAATGAACTAAAAAAAAATTTAAAAAACAAAAAGAGTACTCAATAAATTTATACCATTTCAATTACACTTACTTTTAAAAGGGTATTTTTTTTTTCAAATTTAAAAAGGAAATTTAAAAATTTTAAATTTGATCAATTTAATCTATCAACTTATTTAAAGATAAAGATAAAAATGTTTTTATCAATAATTTTTTTAAAGATAGAGATAAATTTTAAGAAGTACAAATAATTTTTTCAAAAATAAAGATAAAGTTTAAGATCCTCCTTGGGGATGACGAAATGGGAAAGTTCGATGACGTGGGGCATTAATTTCCCTCTTACGCGACAATAATGAAGGAGAAACGTGGTGGGTATGAAGGGCTTGGTGGACTGCATGGGAATGTTCTCGAAGTACACCGAGTTATTATCATAGTGGTGATGACTCTTGAGTGTAGTTGTTGTAACCGAGAGATGAGAATTGAGATTTTGGACGACATTACCTACTTGGTCCATTCGAGGGGGGGCTTCTCTAGAGAGCCAATTTGGGGTCTCGGCTAGTGGAGAGCAACTGCAGTGGCAGTATGAAATTGTTTTGTATACAACACTAGCTCAATCTGCAGTATAGGACCCTGGGTCAGCTCGAGTATGGAAGTTAGCTTATCTAGGTAGTGTGGCATGTGGCTTCGGCTCAGCTAGTAAGAGGCTCACCTCGAGGTCCAAACTTAGTGATGTTGTGGCTATAAGAGAAGAGGATAAAGTCATTCCTCATATAATTCTGCTAATCCCGCCTGTTACAGGGTTTATAGTGAATGTTAGAATTAGATGGTTTGTCAACCAATGTGAAGGTAATTCGGTGAGCGAGAGACCTCCATACTTTTCCTATTATAATGCATTTTGTGAATTTTGTTAGTATTCAATTTTATGGGCTTGTTTCCTCTCTCGGGAGGGTGTTTCTATGAAGCTCGTCCTTGCTCTGGGGAGGTAGCTTTGGGTGTCATTCTTTCTTTTCCAACTCCTTTAAGGATACGCTTTCGAGTCTCTGTGTTATTTGGGTCCATTGGTAGTGTGTTGAAAATATTTGGGGTCTCTGCATGGATTGGGAGGCGAATCTACTCCATAAGGGTGAAAACGGTTAGGATTATCGAAACGGGTGGTGTACTTCCCTCGCTTGGAATATCTAGTGTCTAGTTTATCTGTTGCTAATAGTGGACGTGATACATTAACATGGGTGGGCTCGACGAGGTGTTGGCCCTCGTGGTCAGCTAGGGGAGTGAGCCAACAGGGCATAAGTGTTGAACGAGGAAGTGGAGGAAGGGGAAAACACGGAGGGCAAGGTGGCTCATGCGTAGGTCCAGTCTCCGGGTCATGTGGAGCAGCCTCTGTGGTTGGCTTCGATAGCTAACCAGTTGTAGGACATCACGATGAACCTGGATTCCATCTGTCAGTAGAGGTATGACAACCAAAATGAGATTATTACTTACAACAATGATGTTTAATACAACGAGGGAGAAATTATGGAGCACCTTGCTTCAGTGAGACATAACCAACACTGCAATAATGAGCAATTGGATGAGAATGAGGCGTGATTGAATCATATTGACTACCATGTTCTCGAAGGGCATGGACCTCCTATGGCCCTAGGTAGCGCTCATGATCCGAACCCTTCCCCCTGATATGAAATCTACAGGTCGTCTCTTGGTTTTATTTGTTTTTTGGGTTATATGGATATGTTACTTTTAGGACTCATGTAAAAACTCGAAACATCTTCTCTATTTTTGTTTTCCTCTCCTGGCCAACAAATCCGGTTGGAGTGAAGTTTGGAGAGTAGAAGGCCTCTGGAATGTATGTTGTATCTCTTTCATGAATTAATGAATTCTTTTTATCCAAAAAAAAAGAAGAAAATAAATGTTATGAAATTTGACTTATAACTTTTTTAAAAGATAAAGATTAATTAATTATATATATATATATATATATATATATATATATATATATATATATATAGATATATATAATTCGGATTTAAAAAAAAAAAGTAAAGATAAACTTTAGGAAATTGATCCATCCTTTATTCATGTTATGGATCAAATTAGTGAACCTTTTAAAAGATAATGATAAAAAAAAATTGGATTCATATGTATACAAAAAAATGATTTATTTAATTTACAATAATTTTCCAACAAAAAGAAAATCAAAATTTAAATGGTCATCTTAAATTAAGATGAATCTAAATCAACTAACATTTGAAGAATATCAATTTATTTTTATCAAAATAAATCATGTAATTACAAAAGACCCGTCTACTTGTGACAAATTCTTCAATTTCAAGGTGATATTATCTTATCAAACAAAATGAAAAACAAAAAACAAAAAAACAAAACAAAAAGAGTATAAAAATCCAAAAATAGACCAGAATTAGATAATCATGTCATGCATATTATTAACAAAATATGCATATTAATACACATTTACTAACCCCTGGTTTCATATTCTGAGAGGTGTTTTTTACTTCTACGAGTTAGCCTTCCTTTGAGGCTTTTTGCCCTCCACTCAAGTGAATGTGCCAAAATCATATAACCCCAAAGGATTATGTTTTCAACATTCTCCTCTTAATATGTAGGGGTGTATATAAGTCCAAGAAGACAGTTAAAATACAAAAGTGTATGGTAGTTAGTAGTTGCATGTGCTCTCTGAATGGTGGTTTAAGGAAGACCACAAGCCATATAAAGTAGCAAAAGTTGAAATTTTCTATTGGTGGTGGTTTAAAGTTGACCACCAACTCTAGAACTTGGCTCGAAGAATTTCCTAGAAAAGTTTTGAATCGAGATAGAAGTTGAAGTCTTCTGTGAAGTGGAAGTGCTCTTCGATGATGGTTTAAGGATAACCACAAACTGAAGTAGCCATATGAAGTAGGAGAAACTGAAGTCCTCTGTTGATGGTGGTTTAAGGCTAGCCTCCAACAAAATCACGCTGAGGGAACATGAGTCTTTCTTTGACTACAACTCTTACTTTAACATTGGCTAATTTTCGTTCTAGGCTTTGGCAGTGGGCTATGGTTTGGGTTGTGGCTAAAGCTTGCTTGATATATCTTTGAAGCTAGTGGCTAACCATCAATTCCCACCTTGTCAGATATAAGGTGAGAAGATGAAGACATCTCCACTACAAGACGTAACAATAGTCGAGAATGAAATCTATGGTATGAATAATATATCTTCTTGTCTATTGAAGACCATTGCCAAGAAACGATCCATCTAAGGTGAATATTTTCTCTTACGGGGTTCTTATGTCTAGAACATATGTTTGAATGATGAATATGTTTTCCACAATGTTCACAAGAGTGAAGATCAAAACATTGATCTTTCATGTGGCCAACTTAATCACAATGTTGGCTTCTATTAATATGAAGTGATTGTGGAGTAGGATGTGGAGTAGGGGAATATGAAGTGTCTTGGAGAAACCCAATGCTCTGAAATTAAATTGGTTTGGATTAGTCTGGAATGTGAAAGGACCCATCCTTTCATATCCAAGACTAGTTCAGTGCTTATTGTTAATAACTTCTTCCTAAAGTGTGATGGTGGGATTGGGAACTGCAAGCAGAACATATGCATCTTCATGTAAATATACTCCTGAAGTGGCCTCACTGATCTAATCAAGTGTTGGTTTCTAATGGGAATCAACCTGAAGCTCAGAAAGAGAGTTATTATGAACATAAACCAATTCATGATGGTGTTCATCTATTGTAGTTTATTTCGTTGGAGTTGTGATTCAAGATAAAGAAAATCAATCTTGTCTTAAGAATCATGTAAATAAGTTTGAATGTTGGAGAAAGTGACTTTGCCAATTTTCATTGTCTGTGAATAATAGACTATTATGGTTCATTTCATTGGAGCTATGATTCAAGCTGAAGAAACTCAATCTTGTCTAAAGCATCTTGTAAACAAGTTCAAATTTTGGAGAGAGCGACTTTACCAATTTGGAGTGTCTGTGAATAGTAGACTATTAGAGTGTTCATTAACTCTAATAACTCATCAATTCTGGCCATTTTCTTAATATCTTAAACTCAACAAATGAAGGGTGCCAACTTCAATTGATAATGCACCCATTTACAATGTAAACTAATTGTAGGTTACAACTATTTTCCATCGATGCTTTAAATTTATTGGTTACTAGCTTGATGATTTTAAACAGATGCTCTATATCTTGCTGAAGAAAAGAATAAACCAAGAAATATCAAGATCAAGTGAGAGTAGTACTGCATTAGTTTCAACACTGAGGCTTAAAGAGAGAAGCGACCTTTGATATCTACACCAAAATGAACTAATGGATTCAAGTTTTTTGTGTTGCCTCTTCTTAGGCACACAAGCAATAAATGAATCCAAAATCTTAATGGCCGCAATGATATCCTTGGTACACATGAACTGGCCCAAAATTCTAAACATAATAAATTGTTCAATAACAGCTAGCTCGGTTGACACTCCAGTTTCTACCCTTCTAGGCTTCTCAACTAAAACCAGACCCAAAGACCCTCATACCGTGAAGCAGGAAAAGCAATGTTGTAGGGACTCATTTTTATACATTGTCTAAGGCTAGATACCACTGTCACATGGAAGAATGTAAGTTGTAAGTTCTTGAATGGAGATAAAAATGTAAAAAAACTCACTTCAGAGTGTAAACTCAACAATAAGATGTGAGAGTATTGAGTTCTGAAAGTGTGCCACTATAGCTCCTTTTCCTGAGAATAAGCCCCTAAATGCAAATGTCACCTGACCACAAGTATCCTCTAGCATTCACCAATCACTTTTCATGACATTTTCTTTAGGATCCCCACATGGATTACCCATTTTGATGACTCAGAAAAGGTTGCTTGATATCCAAATCCATGTTCTACCCAAGACCTTCCTTTCTCTTTATATAACGAATCAAGGAAACATCGGGGGCTCAAAATTCAAATAGGACTCTGATGACCACCAATGACATTGTGCTAAAGACTTCTGATAGCCATGAAGGAAATCTTGCTTGCTACCTTACAAATATCAATACCTTTTTAATCAGAGAATGGATAGGGCACTGATTTCATTTCTTCGCTAAGCAGGTTTAATCTCCAACAATATTATGGGCATCCTAATATGAGATCAGGTAATTTTGAGGTGGTGTAGAAATTTTGTGGTTCTCACACGAAGGCACCTCCTTTCATACCATGATAAATACACTCACAAAAATATCAAAATTAGATAGTTATGTGATGCATATTATTATCAGAATATATATGTTTTCGTGACCCATGGTTTCATTTTCTAAGTATTCTCTTGTATTTCTACCAATATTGGCTTTGAGTTGAGGCTTTTCCCCTTACATACTGAAGTGAATGTTGCAAAGCAACATAACTCCAAAGGACTATGTTTCCAACAAAAATAATACAACAAACCATTTTTCTCCATGAAAAATTGGTACTTTGAATTTGGAAAAAAAAACCCAAAAAAATTGAAAAAAAATTATCTTATAAAAAATTCAAATTTAACTTATAAAATATTACTTCAATACTCTTCCTATTTAATGGCTCCCACGCTCGTTGGTAGAGTCTCTACCAAAGAGAGAGCATTAATTCGACTCGCAAGCGGTGTCCATGAGAATTATCTTCGGTCGTACCTCTTGTCCTCGCGCAGAGAACTATCTCTAGCCATACCTCATGTCCTCGCACAGCGAGTTTGCATAAAGGAATTAAAGAAACAGATCTCGAAGTGCTTCAAACTCATCCTTGGCAATATCTGAGAAGAATGTTGTACATTTAAATCATGTCGTCCCCCTTAGCTAATGATCCAGATATGATCTTCGTCGTGCCTGAGATTCAACACGTACGAGGTGAGCCCGACAAATGCCTTGCTTCGCCATCCATCCCAAGGCAATGGATTCTCCTTAATTCATATGCGAGTTTTCTTTAGTGCGACTTTTTGGAAGTGTTTTCCAGTGGATTTTTCGGGTCTAATTTCTCTAAAATCCGGCAGGAATTCATTGGAATCACAAGTTTCATGAGTAACCCCTGTACAATAGAAGCTCCCTAGGGGTTTTTTAAGGTGCTGAATCCATATATACAATAAAAAAACTAGTTTAAATAACACAAATCAATATTTCACCACAATATTTTCCACCAAATTCCAAAACTCCAAAAAGTCACACTAAAGACAACTCCATTCATATGTCATGGGATTCGATTATATCGAACTCCAAAATATTCTCATTTAATTCATATTTCATGGGATTTGATTATATCGAACTCCAAAATATTCTCATTTAATATGATGTGATTACGGAATTGACATTGTGAGCCTTGCTCCATCCTTGAACTCAATTGTTCCTTGCTCAAACTGATAACCCAGCTTGGTGAGATTGTCTTTGTCAACATTTAGAGATCTAAGAATATGCTAAAGAGATATTTCTTCAAATTTTGATTCCAAAAGAGAAATTCGAAGGGAAATTGAGGGAAGGCTAGGGGATCTTCCAGCTAACATTTTAGTTATTTGCTTTATTACTACCATAGGGTATCTAAGAACTGTTAAATTATTTATTCTTTTACCCATGACTATGTCGCTTTTTTTCTAAAATGCCCAACATTTAACTTGAATATTAATTACAGTTCCTAAACCCTAAAAAAAATTATGCACCTTTTCTTCTTTGGGACAATGGATTACCCTCTAATCCGACCACCCCTACTGTTGTCACTCACTGCATTGTGGGTTTCAATTGGCCAAGGTTGCCCAAGAGAAGTGAAGTTTGGAGCCTCTATCCTAGGCCATAGAAGCTATCAGAGCCAAATTAGACCCTCTCCATTGTGTAGTTCTTGGAAAGAGATTTCCAACGGTATATAGAAGTACGAAAATGGACTCCTAGAGCAGACATTAAGGCATTTTGAAGTCTACCTTGGAAAAGCCAAGAAAACCCAGAAAATGACTAAGTGTGGAGGCAAATTGCAGTCGGAGGTCTGGAGGGCCGATCACAATCGCATATTGGCATTGGTGGGTCCAAGCAGGTTAGGAGCACTGATGCTCGAATGAACAACGATCTTCCAATTGCCGATATCACATATCGGCGGTCGGCGAGAAACGACACAACTTTTATCGCATAATCAGTGTATCATTGTCCCAGCAGTCCATCAGTTATGACATACTGCAAAACATGTGGGGGGTCGACACTGCGATATTTTTTTGCACCGTCGGGGAGGGGCTAGAAAGTGTTAACAAATAAAATCATGGGAAAACAGGGGTCGGGCCTCCCCTTTTCTCTCTCCTCCACGTGGCGCAATCCCGCATCCCGATGACCCCGCATCACAACATTCCCACAATTTGGCATATTGGCAGGTTCTAAAAATTTAAAGACCTGCAAACTGCCAATTTGATGTAACATCGCTGGTGGGGGGGGGGGGGGGTGCACGAGAAAAAAATTTACAAAGGAAAAGGCCGACAAAAGGATGGTTGGTACTCCCCATTTCTCTCTCCTCCACGTGGCGCAATTTCGCATCCCGTTGACCCCGCATCATAGCAGTCTCGCAGTTCGGCATATTGGTGGGTTCTAAAACTTTAAAGACCCGCAAACCGCTGATTTGTGATTTTTGTGTAACATCGTCCAGGGGGGGGAACATTTTACAAAGGAAAAGGCCGACAAAACGAGGGTCGGGCCTTCCCTTTATCTCTCCTCCAAGTGGCGCAATGTCGCATCCCAATGACCCCGCATCACAGCAATCCCATAATTCTTCATATCGGCGGGTTCTAAACCTTTAAAGACCTGCAAACCATCGATTTGTGATTTTTGTGTAACATCGCCAGGTGGCTGAAACAACAGTTTACAAAGGAAAAGGCCGACAAAATGAGGGTAGAGCCTCCCCTTTCTTTCTCTTCCACGTGGCATCGGCGATCGGTGAAGGTTGTAGTCACAAATTGTTGAAAATCGTTGATATTGCGATATAGAACAAAATCGTCTAGGAGGTCCGAATTTCAAATACAAAAGAAATGCCTGAAAAAATATGGTTGGGCAGTCCACTTTCTCTCTACTTCAAGGCACCACTTGGCGATCTATGATTGGTCCACCAAGCTGACATGGTAGCTGACGTCACCAGTGACGTGGTGAGTACAGAGAATGACGTGGCGGGTGGACATGTGTCACTCATTTTTGGCATTTTTGGGTCCTATGGGACTGTTTTCGGATGCCACATGTCACCACTCACAAGGAGACACGTGGAAGTGATGACATCAGCAGGTTCATCACAATCAGTGATTGGTGATCGCCCAATGTAAATTTTCTCTTCCGTTGTGTTTTGTCCTCGGCTATGATTGCGATAAGGAAAATGATACCTTTGATGCGATAGGTTACATGTTTTTTTGTATAGGGATTTCACGTTCGAGATATTGGCTAGTGTGGTGCAAAGAGCAAATAATGGCATCTCAGGTTATAAAAGAAAAGGATCCGTCATGCAACAGTCTAGAGCCTTAGCGCCCGTAGGGCTAAGTGCTTGGTCTAGGCCCTCGGTTATATAAAGAAAGCCATGTAAAAGGGACTATGATGAAGGGGGATAATGGGAAATCGAAAATGTCTGCTTTCACCTGTTTCAAAGAAAAAGCCCGCGCTTGTGCTATTTCATGGAATGCTTCTCACCTACCACATCAATGCATTGATAAGCATAGTACAAAGTTTTAATGGGTAGATGAGCCAGTAGCTAGGGACCTTAATGGAGCATGGCAAAGCAAGGGGGAGGTACCAGGGACTCAGAAAGGTTAAAGGCTCAGTATGGAGCCTTGTCCCTCTACACAGCACGAGACTGCAACAGCAAGCACCCACAGATGACCCAACCCCCATTTCAACAGATCAAGGCACCTCAGCAGTAAAGGCAGAAGCGAGGGGGTCAGTCGAGTAGCACAAAGGGCCATACCATGAACAAACTACAACCTAAGGTCGATGCGGTCACAAGACGGGGCACAGAGACTTACATTTACTTTTCTATCCGGTTATTGACTGAGTTGTGTTATTATAACACACCTTCCCTTCAAGGAGGCATTTACTTTTATGTAATATCTTTTTGGGCCACAGATCTGTTCAGGACTGATACAGCTAGTCGGTTTGACAGTTGAGTCTAGAGATAGATATTTTTTCTATAATGTAGCTCCTTGCTCCCCTCTGATAAATAGGGGAAAGCAAGACTTAATTGTGGTTCAGAAATTCTAAGGAAAACACTACATGTTATAGTTTGAGACTGTATCTCCTTTGTAATACAGATCTTTTCAGAATAGCAAGGAAACAATGGTGATTCCCTCTTCAAAGGATTACAGTATGTGTTCCCCTTGTCTAACTCATTTTTATGTTCATACTTCTTCCCTGAATTCATGTAATTATTGTTGCTAGATGTGTTTCAAGCTCCCTCACAGATTCATTAGTATCTATATGTTAATGCAAATGTTTGTAATTGTTTCACAGATTCATTTGTCTAAACATTGTTTATGTATATGCCTATGAGGAATATTGAGATTAGATCTTTAAATCCACATCATATGAATCATATCTCTCAGCTCCCCCTTCATTCATTATTTCTACTTGTAGCCCAAATAAGCATTAAAATCCTTAACTTCTCAAGCTCTATGTGTTAAATATAGAAGTCTTGAAGCCTTATGCTCTATGTGATGAGTTACTCTTCTCTCTTTTCCTCTCTCGCACACTCTGCAAAAGATTATTAGCTGTAAGACCTTGAAGATCTCAGCCTCCACTATTTTTATGCTTATTTATGAGATCTGAACGTGTGAAGAAGTACCAAAAATCCATGTTTTATATCTTTGGATTAATGAACCAATCTATTTCCTATGTACATATGTATCTATAGATTATAAGTGTTGTCTCCAGTATCATGTAAATCATTTGAGACACACCATTTTAGATGTGCCCAGGCATTGGTCTTGAAGCAATCCAAGGATGTCTCTGGGAGATACACCATCTTTTGGCGTCGTTTTCGGGGAGCTTATTGAAGGAGTTTTCTCTTGGATACGACAAGCTGAACACTCTTTGATTGGGTGACCAAATTATGTTATGATTTCATTCATATCACCTTGGTGACTCCACAACCCCTCACTATCATTCATAACCCTGGCTTTTAAAAGGCCTCATACTCACTCAGATACATCCCAACAGAAAGCTCCATTTGTATCTGACCCTGAAAATTTGATTTTTAAGAAAGTATGGAAAGAGAAAACTCCCCTAGACTGTGGTACCATCTCACCAGCCTTCGAAGTTCCCTCTTCTAGTTCTCATCCTGCTACTGCTTAGTATTTAGGACTTACTCCTAAGGCCCTGACATACCCTCCTTCCCCTACAACCCCTGTGGTCTTAACCCCAGTCCCTCAAGCAAATTTGAATCTCCCTCCACTAGTCCAGATGGCTCTCCCAGGATTTTTTCTTAATAAGTATGCACCTCTTGATCTACCCCAGCCTTTGAGTGCAATGCCCCAAGACTACCTAAAGCATCTACCTAGGTTTAATGGGGAAGATGATAACACGACACAAAATCACATTGAAACCTTCAGTGCTTTTGTCGAGAACATAAATGTGGAACAGTTGGATGTGGTTATGAGACTGTTTGTACAATCCCTCAATGGAGAGGCTAGAAAATGGTTCAAATCCCTGCCTAATGCCTCCATCACTACATGGGAGCAACTTGAAAACTCTTTCACCCAGAAATGGGGAGAAAAGAGGAACCATGAGTACCTCCTTACTAAGTTCAATGCAATAAGGAAAAAGCCTAAGGAGGATACTACAAAATTTATCAAAAGATTCAACAAGCAGTTCAATAACCTGCCAGCTGATATAAAGCCTCCCCTAACAACTGCTCGTATGGTTTTCTTGGGAATGTTGGTTTTACCCTGAGAGAAAGGAAATCTTCCACTCTAGACCAACTTCAGATCGATGCTCTTGACGTGGAAGCAAATCTGGCCTTGGCAAGGAAGTTGAGAGCAAAGAAAGAACCTGCTGAACCCAAAATAGAAAAAGAAGATGCATCCTCCTCTAGTCGAGATGGAGGATCATCAAAACCAAAGTGGGACGACTTGGAAAAACTCATCAAGAATTTATCACAAAAGGTTTGGAAGCTCAAAATTGAGAACAAGAGCCTCTCTAGGTAGAATGATCAAGTCAAAAAATGAGGCTATAACTAACAATATAGAAGGCCTCCCTTGCAACTACTTCCAATGGAAATAAAGGAGCAACTCGATCATATTTTTCATCCCCTATACTTGGAAGATAGGCCTGAAAAACAATCGTCGGATACTCAGGAGATGCAGGGCAATATATATGTTGGTTTTACTAAAGAGGAACATGAGAATATGGCTCACCAGGAGGCTAGACACCACAAAGAAGCAACAATAGAGGATGAATATATGGATTATTATTGCAGGCGGTTTTTCGAGTTCATGCAAACACAACTACAATGTAAGTATAATCTAAGATCTTCGAAGAAGAAGATGAGAGAATCATAATGCAAGGAGAAATTTATCCCCGCGTGGTTCCTCCAGCCCCAGACAAAGGGAAGGGTAAGTTACATCATGATCCACCCAAGACAGAAGCCTCGGAAAATATAGAGAGAAATAGTCCTAAGGGACAAACAAAGAAAGAGGCACTTGTTCCACTGACAAATCCCAGCCGGAAGGGATAAAGAATAGAGCAGGTAGATGCAAAAAAGGCCCAACATACATTCAATCTCGAGAAGGAGCTGGAAAAGGTAAAAATTCTTGTTCTCTGACTGAGCTCTTAATGCAACCTCATTACAAAGCTCAAGTCTCCCAATTCATGCACCCAACTGGCTCAACACCACCCCATGATATGTTAAACCTCCAAGAGGAGAGGCCAATGGTTATTTTCGAACCGCATGTGGAAGAGTTGGATCCATATAATGCACCTTTTTATGTGACTTTGGTGATCCATGACCTTTTGTTGGATAACTACATGCCGGTTTTAGGAGCTTCACACAACCTCATGATATTATGAGTAATGGAGCAACTGGGTTTGGAGATCACCAGACCATACAAAGACTTGTACTCCTTTGACTCCAACAAATTCAAGTGCTTAGGCATGATAAAGGTGTGCAGCGATAAAAAGGTGTCTTTTAAACTCCTAATTATCTTCACATTAATTATCAACCCAGGGACGACTTTTTATTTCAAGAGTGTACTCAGTCTGAGGCTGCTATTTACTTAAGAGTAATGTTTTGCAGTATAGTGCTTAAACCCAAGAGTAAATGAATGCTTGAAAAAGAAATCTAACAATAACATAAACTCAAATGCTCTGAAATCCAACTATTCACTCAACAAACATCAATTGAGGATACAGCAACTATTCACTGAGCAAGCTATGACTAAATTACTTTAAAAGAACAAGGCAGCTTATCAGTCAAGGGTGCGGAAGCGATAACCCATCCCTCTAGAAACTGGTGGAAAGGAAATTAGAGCATGGACCATAGGTCTGGGAGCTAAGCAGCGACTTGCTGGCTCACTACAGCCTTAGACCTTCTCTCACACCAAAGCAGCAAATGCAAGTAAATGGAACGACAGAAAGTAAAATGGAATAGCAAAAAGGAAATGGAACAGCAGTAAATAGAACAACAGTAAATGAAACATCAATGAAAAGAACTAAATCTCGCGAGTCAAAACCAACTTACTCACACTCTGCTATGAAATAACACTCTTCACTCCTCAAGCAAACTGGATGGAATATACTTTATGGAACAACACTCATTGATGAATTATGGAACGGAAATAATCGATCATATATTCACACCTCACACTAATATAGTAATCTGACAATTAAGGATAATAAGACTATGTTTCCAAATAGAATAACATTACTTTCGGATTCCCATAATCAGGATTTCAAATGAATCAAATGACAGTAATATTCAATACAGATGCTCTGAAATAACTGGTTGAGACTAAAAGCATGCGATCAACTCTGAAAAGATTCAATTATACAATGTAGAGTCATTACACAGATTTCCTGAGAAAAACCATTAGTGCATTGATCATAACAGAGCATAACATAGCATATGAAAGATATATCAGATTACCGAGTAATAAAGATAAGCAAACCACGCATAAATCACAGTATAATGATACAACAGCAATTGTAAAGATGTGATACACAACAGCAGCAGTGTACTCCACCAGAGGCTGGGCCCTTAGCCGCCAGCGGACGCTGCTGGGTTACTTCAGAAGGAAAAGAGTGAACAACAACGCCCAAATTATGTATTAATCATTAAATAGTGAAATCATTACAATAGTTGAAGCTTTGAGACTTACAGCATAAAACAATCCTTCCTTCCTCCTATCCTATCATGAATCCTTGCTTCTGAATCTCTAATTCAAATCATCAATTCGCCATCATTCGAATCTCCAAAGTCATCCTGAAGTCTTCTCCTCTCTGATCTTTGTTTTCATTTAAATAGAGAAAGATCAGAGAGCAGTTATAACATAGATAATTACAACATGATTTCTTTTACAAATTTGGGTTGATTCTAACCAGATGATCAACAAGAAAATATATTTCCTTTCATCTCTCAACAAAAGCAAGACGAATTTGGGTTTGCAGCTAAAGTTTGGAAGACGGCCACAACTGCAAATCTGAGAAAATCGTGCTCAAAGAATCCTACGTTTCTCTCTGTACAAGCCGAATTTGGGCAAACCGTTCTTTAAAAAAGTTAATTGGGCCCGTTCTGGACAAAACTCATGTTCCAGATTTCTCGAATTCGTCTTCATTTGCTCAGAATCTCAACCACAAAACTGTCACTCCTTAAACCAACGAATTTCTGAGTTGGCAGATTTAAAAATCAAATCTTCAATCTGGAAGTTACCTTGGAGGCTAAAAATGGTGAATAATGTTATAACCAACTTATTAGAACTATCATTGATAAAATAATGCACAATCATCAATTTATTAGAAATAAAGGAGAATAGATAATATTCATTCATAAGAGCATAAATCATTTATAAAATGGATTTAAATGATAAATTATAACAAATGATATGATGAAGAATAGTGGAAATGGGCGGGATAAGTGTTCAAAAGTGATAATAATAATGGCATATTAACGACCCAACATACCCCCACACTCAATATGTTGCATGTCCTCATGCAACGAAAACTGAATATATTGCATGTCTTCATGCAACCCAAAGACAAAAACCATGTGTTAACCAAGCAATAAAAATTTGAGAACAAATGAATGCTTCCTTAATTAATGAATATTCAATTTTAGCAATCTCGATGAAGGCATAACAATTTTTACATTGACATTCAACTATATGTATGAAGTTGCAGCAAAAGATAACAGCAAACTTCATTAACCATTTTCCCAAAAACTACAAACCAGATTTTGTTGAAATGTTGCAAGTAGACTTGTAATATATGAAGGCTTCTATTATCCAAAAATCAGATCATTTTGATGCATGGATCATGAGATATAAACAAAATGGCTGTAGGTGAGAGTGCATGATTTCCGAAATTTTATGAACCAATATTTCTTGAAATTGTGTGGGTTTGTATTAATGATACGTATGTGTTTTCCAAAAATTACAAGAATTGAGTTCATAGTTTTAAAAATATGTGGAAATCAATTTCTGCACTGTGTAAAAATGAAATTGTATGCCTTAAATAAGGAAGAAAGTAGAAAACATCCATCATGCATAGCAATTCCTCCCCCTCTCTGAAAAATTAGCATGTCCTCATGCGATGCTAGAAAACAAATAGAGGTGGTTGCGACTAGCGGTTGAATTCTATGCTTGGTGTAAAACAACATGGAATAAGGGAGGTGTTGAGAGTGAATAAGAATAGCAATGGATGATAAAGAATATGAATGGCGTGGTCATAAGAAAGAAATGAATGAAAGGAACACTCCCCCACACTCGAAAATGACATGCTACTGAAAAAGGGGAAGTGGTAAAGATGTGGAATGAAGGATGACAAATAATGCTCAAAATGGATTTTCATTAGATTCTCCTAAATTTATAATAAATTAGAAAACTATGCAATTTTACCTCAAGTTTTACCTCCAAAAATGTGGAATGACATATAAATACTGGCAGTTGTTGAAGCTGATGTAGGCAGAGTTGGTGCTAAAAGTGATGCAAAAGGTGGAATCCAGGGAAGCACATCATGTCTGAAGAATTGTTCACGTTCGCGAGCCTCTACTGTGAAGTGCAATAGTGTGGTCATGCTACGAATAGAATTCTGCCCATACTTGTTGTTCTCCTGTAAACAAAGCACTATTTTGCATACAATGTTCTTGAATCCATAGTGTTAGCTTTGAATAGCAACAGATAAAATGCATGCAAAATTTCAATTAGAAAAACTTATGTATACATGCAATACTAATATGTTGTCAAATCAACAAGGTATGGCAAAGTGTAGTAATCATATCGCATGCAACCCCATAATGCATACATTCCCCCCTCCAATTGGAAAATGGGTTCCATAACCATAAAGCATATGAAAGGGGTGGTGTTGATGATAAGGCAAGGGAGTGAACAATACAATAGTAAATGAAGCAGAGTACACATATCAATGATAGGACGGTGAAAGTTATGGTTATATTGAGAGCACAGTGTGTAAAGATAGTTATGAATAAGAGATAGGATGCTTTGGATTGATGATAGTTTATGCAAAACGAAAAAGGACAACAATATGCTAAAAAAATGCTTTGCTGACGTATTCTAGCTGAAAATGATGTGATTGATCATAAAACAATTTCTCATGCATAAAGGTTCAAAACAGGGAAAAAGTTAAGGAAATAACTTCTCTGATAAAAAGGAAAATAAGAAAAAGGTATTATAATAATAATCGACGATAAGATATAACTTCAATACCATAAGCAGAGCCGCTGCTGCCAGCAGGCGTCCATAGCCTCGGCAGGGTTGCTTTTTAACCCATATGAGCCAGGATCCTCAATTTATAAATGGAGAGTTACAGTGATGTTCTACAGAAGAGATCAGTGTGCTGGCGTGGTAACCAGATAATCACACTGCCATTCACTGGGATGTAGCAAAAGTGATCAGGCCGGCTCGTGATGAGACCTCCTGTTCCAAGGATAATTGGGCTATCCAATGGATCATAACCCTGGTGTGGTGGCCATAATGGGAATGTCACTTTGTTACAACCTTATGAACATGGTAGGTGGGCTCGTAATGAGACCCCCTATCCTCCATCTGCGAACAAAATTTTGTTGTTATTACATATTTTTATGATAAAATGAGGGAGGCTCAGAACTCCTTAAGAGCAGGGATGGCGGAAGAAGTTGAAGATGTCAATAGAAAAAAATATACCCATAATCTCATTTATTACAGACAGAGAAGATTATAACCAGGGATGATGGAACCAGCATGGTATTAAGATGATCAATCAATATCATGTTCAACAGAAAACAATGCAGTAAAGTAGTATATAAATAATTGTGTCCCTTTTGAAAAAAATCTATCATCAAGGAGCTGTCCTGTTAAAGATCATAACGTGAATGATATTAACTCGCTTCAATAGAATCCATAATTCTTGTCCTCATAAAAATAGTGTACTTCATGCCACAAAATGAAATCAGTAAAATGTGGTTGAGATGAATTAGGAATAATCCCACAAGAGGAAGGAAGGGTTGCTCAGAAAATAATCCCAAAGTGTTGCTCTTTTGAATGAACAGCAAAAACAGTCAAAAAGTGGTGTTCCTTGTAGGGAACAATAAAGGAAATGCACACAAAAAAACAAAAATACACACAAGAAAGTGTGAAAATGCAAATGTCGTTTCTTTGGAAAAAGGAACAGCAAAAACTAAAAGTGTCGAAGTGCTGTCCCTTTCGAAAAGGAACAACAAAACGTGAAAGTGCAGAAGTGTTGTTCCATTCGAAAAAGGAACAGCAAAACGTGAAAGTGCAGAAGTGTTGTTCCATTTCGAAAAGGAACAGCAAAACGTGAAAGTGCAAAAGTGTTGTTCCATTTCGAAAAGGAACAGCAAAACGTGAAAGCGCAGAAGTATTGTTCCATTTCGAAAAGGAACAACGAAACGTGAAAGTGCAGAAGTGTTGTTCCATTTCGAAAAGGAACAGCAAAATGTGAAAGTGCAGAAGTGATGTTCCATTTCGAAAAGGAACAGCAAAACGTGAAAGTGCAGAAGTGCTATTCCATTCGAAAATGAACAGCAAAATGTGAAAAAGGAACAACAAAATGAATTCCTGACCAAAAGGTGTTGTTCCTTTCGAAAAGGAACAGTAAAACGAAATTGTTGTCCCTTTGAAAAAGGAACAGCAAAAACGACAGAAGTGCACACAAACGCTGTCCCTTCAGAAAAGGAACATCAAAATGCACAAGCATGAAATGCAAGCACACAAAGAATGAATTAGTTGTTCACTGTATTGAAGCTGAGGATGGATCACAGTTTGAATGAAGCAACACCTGAAACACAAAATATAAAAGAAATTAGAAAAGAAACAACATTTTATTTAAAAACAATATGTAAATTAAGTTACAACAGCTATGATATTATGTAAAAAAAATGATCTTTTTGAAAAATGTTTTGGCAGCAGTGACAAGACATGAATCTTCAAATCGAAATCAATTCTTCATTTGTTCTATTATGAATCCGTTGGGTAATGAGTTGGATGAAATTCCTTTGTTTTATTAAAATTTGTTTCAAAAATCACTCGTCCATAAATTGACCTTCTTTATTTTCCCAGGACCTGCAAAAAACGAGTGTCTACCTGCAATAAAACATTAAATCATGGAGAAAGAGAGGTGATCGGGCTCCCCTAATCCAAGAATTATGCAAAAAAACAACAAGTAGTTACCCTGTATAACAAATCCATTGAGAAAATAACAAAGTAAAATTTATCTATCACTTGCGGGAGAGCAGTGGCGAATCATGCTAACATGCAGTGTTTTAATCACAACTTCTTTGTTTTTCGTCGAAATTTAGTGATTCCAAAGCAAAATGAGAGCTAATTCAAAGGTGTATCTCCAATAGAAACAGGTTTTAAAAACTCAATGATATGATATGTCAAATTTGTTTAGAACAACCTGCATAATAGAGTCATTTTCGATTACCCGACTTAGACCAATAGTTGATATTTCAAGCGTGACTTTTTCGTTTGATGTTGGATTCAAATGATTCAAATTGGAAATGAAAATAGATTCATTTATTTATTTCCAATAGAAACAGGTTTTGAAGACAAGAAGAATTGATAGGTAAAATACTGTAAGGAGCAGCCAGAAAGACATAGTTTTAAGAGTGTTGATTTACAATAGACAGTCAGTATTTTGATCATAACTTCCCCATACGATATCGAAAATGAGTGATTCAAATTGAATTGTAAACTAGATTCATAGGGGAATCTACCATAGAAACAGGTTTTAAAAATTCATTCATTTAGGCCTCCAAAAAATAACTGTCCCAACTCTGTTCCTGAGCTGCCCGCTAGACATCCGGTCAATGTTTTGGTTCTAACTTTTTCGTTTCAAATCCAAATTGAGTGATTCAAATTGGATTGGAAAGTAGACATCAAGGGCTAATTAGGATAGAAACATGTTTTAAAAATATTCACTTTTGGTCCCTCAAAACATGACTGTCCCGACTGTTTTTCCAGAAATTTCATCAAGCCTGCAAGCCAAAAAATGATATTCAAGCATTTTTTCAAATTGGTGATAAAAATGAAAATGAGTGTTTGTAGAACTGATTATTTCTATTATGATTCATCTACATACACAAATATATTGAAATATTTATCACCGATGTTGATTTCGATAGCATGTTGCAACAAAAGAAACAACTAGTTTTACAAAAATAAAAAATAAAAATGTGTTTGTTTTATTTCTTTATTTATTTTATTTTCTCCACTATCCTACTCTTCTTTGAGAATTGAATATGTTTATGTATAAGAGTATTTCCAGTGGAACCATGTTAGAAATAAGGCCTCATGTATGCACATACCCAAATTGGAAAAATGCATGTTGATAAAAATTAGGGTATGAGAAGCCAACTTCCCTTGAAAAGATGGTTTCAAAAATTTTTGAAGTATGGAGTGATGATGCAAACACGTGATGGAGTGAAACCAATCTTCAATATATCTATTACTTTCTTGATTTCCCATCATACCATGAAGTTCTTGAGCTTTTAAAATGGTTTGTTGGTGCAACCTACAAGGAACCTCATTTTCTTCCATAGCTTCTACAATTTTTGAATTTGAAACATTCTGAATCTCATTGTAGGTTTTCTCTAATAACACATGTGAGATAGAATGGGTGGGAAGGGTGGGTAAATTTTCCAGTTCAACATTGTAAGTATGTTGTACTAGTTTATTATGGTGAGGGTGTGGAATTAGTTGAGCAGGAAAATGTGTAAGGAATGGAGCATTTTGATGATATGGTTGATTGGGTTGTGTGAATGGTTTTGATAGGCAAGCAGGATATTGTGGAAGAGCTGGTGGAGAATATGGAGAATGTGCTTGTGCTACAAGATGGGGAAGAGTAGTCATGCAATCATAAGGTGAACCATGCCAAGCTTGTAGGGAAAATTGTTGGTGGTTATATTGAGATTGACATGGCTGCCCTAACACACTAGTATTCCATAATGGATTATGCAAGTAAGAAAGTGGAGAGGGAGTGTTTTGAACCATACCTGTAGGCCATGATTTCCGTGGTTTTGACCTTTTTGCAGCTTCCTTACCTCTTTGATATGCTACTTCCATCCTAGATAAGGAAGAGTGAGTATCTATGAGATGCTCCTTTCGGTCCTGAGGGTAAAACACTTCATCCAATTCTTGATTTTTAGGAACCTGCAAAACATCCAATTTTTCATTTAGAGAGCTAATAAAATCAACTTTAAAATTTTCAAGTAAAATATTGATTTCAGCTCTTATGTCTCCTATACTTGTAGCAGATTTGGAAAAGAAAGAACAAACATCTCTAGAATTCTTACCAGCCTTGGAGATTCCTCTTGAATACCTTATGCACAATTCACAAACATCATCATATGACAACTGAAAAACATCACCTTTTCCTATCAGATTTAAGAGTTCTAAAAATTCATCTTTGATCCCTTTAAGAAGGAGCGTCTTTAAGGTCTCTTTCTCCAAATGCTTATATTTTGATTTTTGAAGGTTGTATTGAAATCGATCTACATAGTCCTCCAAACTTTCATCTTCCCCTTGTATCATATAGAAAATATCTTCATTGGATTTGCAATAGTCTTGGTACTTCTTCAAGAATATGTTCTTCATGTCCTCCCATGATTGGATGCAATTCCCACCTAGGCTCATGAACCATCGGAGAGCTGCTCCTTTTAGAGTAAGAGGAAACACTTTCAATCTTTAATCGTCAGTACAATAATCATATCCTCTACAAAGTATTTCAAACTCAAATAAGAATGTATCTAGATCTTCATTTGCTAAACCATGAAAATTTGATAAAGATGGGGGAATTATGTGCATTTGTGTCACTCCTCCTAGATCTTTGATAGGAAATTCAAAAGTAGAAACGTGAGCCATTTCTTACCATAGTATAAGATGTTATTCATGTGTTTCTTCGAGGCTCCTTCTTCAAATGTTCCTGTCAATCGGTTAGTGAAATGGGTGGTGCTTACATCACCACTTGCGTGAGATCATGTGATTCATTTTTTAAAAATTTCTATCTTTTTCCTAATCGTTCACACAAAAATTCAAACATCTATTTCTACCCTAGGTTCTTTAACAGTCCTGCTGGAAAGCGGACGGGGGAGCAGGGGCTTTTACATGCTCCGTACGCAGGTTCTTACCTTCTGTTTTTAAGATCCAACTCTTCCCTAGCAGGCACTCATCAGATTCACACTACTCTTTAGAAATGGCTACACTCTCCCCGGCAACGGCGCCAAAATGTGGAGCGATAAAAAGGTGTCTTTTAAACTCCTAATTATCTTCACATTAATTATCAACCCAGGGACGACTTTTTATTTCAAGAGTGTACTCAGTCTGAGGCGGCTATTTACTTAAGAGTAATGTTTTGCAGTATAGTGCTTAAAACCCAAGAGTAAACGAATGCTTGAAAAATAAATCTAACAATAACATAAACTCAAATGCTCTGAAATCCAACTATTCACTCAAAAAACATCAATTGAGGATACAACAACTATTCACTGAGCAAGCTATGACTAAATTACTTTAAAAGAACAAGGCAACTTATCAGTCAAGGGTGCGGAAGCGATAACCCATCCCTCTAGAAACTGATGGAAAGGAAATTAGAGCATGGACCATAGGTCTGGGAGCTAAGCAGCGACTTGCTGGCTCACTACAGCCTTAGACCTTCTCTCACACCAAAGCAGCAAATGCAAGTAAATGGAACGACAGAAAGTAAAATGAAATAGCAAACATGAAATGGAACAGCAGTAAATAGAACAACAGTAAATGAAACAGCAATGAAAAGAACTAAATCTCGCGAGTCAAAACCAACTTACTCACACTCTACTATGAAATAACACTCTTCACTGCTCAAGCAAACTGGATGGAATATACTTTATGGAACAACACTCATTGATGAATTATGGAACGGCAATAATCGATCATATATGCACACCTCACACTAATATAGTAATCTGACAATTAAGGATAATACGACTATGTTTCCAAATAGAATAACATTACTTTCGGATTCCCATAATTAGGATTTCAAATGAATCAAATGACAGTAATATTCAATACAGACGCTCTGCAACAGAAATAACTGGTTGAGACTAAAAGCATGCGATCAACTCTGAAAAGATTCAATTATACAATGTAGCGTCATTACACAGATTTCCTGAGAAAAACCATTAGTGCATTGATCATAACAGAGCATAACATAGCATATGAAAGATATATCAGATTACCGAGTAATAAAGATAAGCAAACCACGCATAAATCACAGTATAATGATACAACAGCAATTGTGAAGATATGATACACAACAGCAGCAGCATACTCCACAAGAGGCTGGGCCCTTAGCCGCCAGCGGACGCTGTTGGGTTACTTCAGAAGGAAAAGAGTGAACAGCAACGCCCAAATTATGTATTAATCATTAAATAGTGAAATCATTACAATAGTTGAAGCTTTGAGACTTACAGCATAAAACAATCCTTCCTTCCTCCTATCCTATCATGAATCCTTGCTTCTGAATCTCTAATTCAAATCATCAATTCGCCATCATTCGAATCCCCAAAGTCATCCTGAAGTCTTCTCCTCTCTGATCTTTGTTTTCATTTAAATAGAGAAAGATCAGAGAGCAATTATAACATAGATAATTACAACATGATTTCTTTTACAAATTTGGGTTGATTCTAACCAGATGATCAACAAGAAAATATATTTCCTTTCATCTCTCAACAAAAGCAAGACGAATTTGGGTTTGCAGCTAAAGTTTGGAGGACGGCCGCAACCGCAAATCTGATAAAATCGTGCTCAAAGAATCCTACGTTTCTCTCTGTACAAGCCGAATTTGGGCAAACCGTTCTTTAAAAAAGTTAATTGGGCCCGTTCTGGACAAAACCCATGTTCCGGATTTCTCGAATTCGTCTTCATTTGCTCAGAATCTCAACCGCAAAACTGTCACTCCTTAAACCAACGAATTTCTGAGTTGGAAGATTTAAAAATCAAATCTTCAATCTAGAAGTTACTTTGGAGGCTAAAAATGGTGAATAATGTTATAACCAACTTATTAGAACTATCATTGATAAAATAATGCATAATCATCAATTTATTAGAAATAAAGGAGAATAGATAATATTCATTCATAAGAGTATAAATCATTTATAAAATGGATTTAAATGATAAATTATAACAAATGATATGATGAAGAATAGTGGAAATGGGTGGGATAAGTGTTCAAAAGTGATAATAATAATGGCATATTAACGACCCAACAAAAGGATCTGGTGGTAAACTTGTCCCAAATTCTGGTAAAGAGTGTGGTCATGGATATAATGGTGGCAGACATACCTCCTCGCTTTGGAATGCTTTTATCCAGATCTTGGGGTTCCAAGGTGGGTGGCTCTATCAAGCTAGATCTTACTTATGCCACCATTCCTACTTTTGGAGGTGATAAAATAAGGTTTTACAGAGAATATCAGTTTGTGAAAAATGTGACCCCAGCTAAAGGCTCAGAGAACTCCCTAGTGCATGGGAAAGATAGTGACTTCTCCTACCTATTCTTAGAAGAAGATGAGAACCTCTTAGAAGAAGCATTAGTACACTTAACAAGGCAATTGAAATACCAACATTTTAATGAAAATGAAGTGTGGAAGTTATACTTTGTTTGACAAACTCAAAATATGGGAACGTAGCTGGGATATTGTTGGTATCTCTAGAAGGTAGCATGATACCCCTCTCTTACAAGCTCAAATTTGAGGCAACCAACAATGTAACGGAATAAAAAGAATTGCTTTTGGGGTTACAAATAGCGAGAAACATGAACATTGAATGCCTATCAGTCTATGGAGATTCTAAGCTAGTCGTGAAGCAGATCTGAGACCAATGCCAAGCCAAATACCCTAGGCTGAGGACGTACCAAAATGAAGTGTGGGACTTAATCAAAAATTTCTTCCTAGCCTTTAACATCCAGTTTATACCCAAGGAAGAAAACGGGATGGCTAACTCTCTTGCGGTAGTTGCAAGCACGTTTAGGCCCCCACAGAATCCACTCCTTAGATATGAAATAGAAGTCAAACACAGGGCTTCAATACTTGATAATGTAAAACATTGGTAGGTATTCAAAGATTATGAGCAAGTAAAAAGATTCATAGAAGTCGTTGGGGAGTTTGCCCATTCCACCATTGATAAAGAAGAAGAAGAAGAAAAACAAGAATCCACCTCATGGAAAGACGCAGTGGCTGGGCAAAAAAAATTGCAACTAAAAGGGAGCACCATCCCTGTTGGAGAGGTAAATCCCCTCTACGGATAGAGGTGATCCCTACTAGCCCAGCAGGGGTCTAGCAACAATCACACAATGCTGCCACGCATGTTCCTAGTTACAATTGAACAAGAAGTAAAGAGCACCTACTTGGATTCCTGCGCTGTCGTTTGGCGAAGAGATGTTGTCTTCGTTCCTTCGCTTCAGCTGGTCACAATCCTCCGCGATCCCCGCGAATGGATACCTGCACACACGAAGAGAAAGCAAACGCAAGCGTGAAATCTAGTAAAAGTAACCATATGCCAGTCAGAAAAGACATAATTCATGTTTACCCATTGCATAGACAAACGAGAATGGAACAATAATAGCAGTCATCTATTATTAATCAGAATAGAGAAGATTACAACCAAATGTTCTGACGTCGGTAACCTTCTCAGGAGGGATCAGTCAGCATGCATCTCAAGCATTCACCTTTGAGGATGGTTCTCCCAAGACAAACAACTCTCACACAAATGTCGCAAACAACTTCCCCAAGCAATCAATCACTTCCACACCTAACACACCAAACCTATAGCAGCAATCTGAGCACTACAAGCTCTGTACAATCCGAGCTAAGTCTAACTAGTTCCAACTAGCTGCTCATGGTAATGGTGGAAGTTTATATAGGAGAAGGAGTCTCCTAAAAGGGTGGAAGGATGAGCTTATCTTCAAGGGGAGTTGTTGAAAAAGGTCGAACAGACATGCCATAGAAAGGAGTCGACATTCACAAAGCTAACAACCAAGCCTGGAGAGATCTGGAAGGCTGGTTGTTTGAACAAATTCGCCCAAACTGGATCAGCGCGGATTATAGGGAAACTGCCGCGCTGTCAGCACATATCAATAACTGAACAAGTCATGTCAGCGCGGAAGAACACGGGATAGGCGCGCTGTGCATCATCGCGGAAAAGTGATGTTCTTCCGCGATGGCAGCGCACGGAATACACTGGGAGGCGCCTGTCATCGCGGTTATTTTAGGAACAGACGCGCTGATGCACAAAACTTTGAAAAAATGGGTTTTTAGGCCAGTTCAGGGATCAAACACTTAGTCTTTGTGAATTCTGGACACAGCAGGGTGACTGACAGGAAGGCAGTGATAAATTACTGTGTAACAGATGCCCCCTAAAGCATGAAGACCGAGAGAGTGGAAGGGGTGAAATGCTTTACGACACACGCCGAACTGGAACGCCACCAGGAAGTACCGAAGATCTCTGACAATCAAATACATGCAGTCTAGGCATGGGCGCAGCCATCCAAAAGACATGCGAGAATGGTCTATGGTATGGACGCAGCCACCCAGCTGAAGAGACCAGAATAATGACAAAGTATGGTCGCAGCCATCCATGAAGACTCAGGTATGGGCGCAGCCATCCATCAATGAGTCATGTAATGATTATCCACAAAATCGCAACCTGGACCGCAGTGAGCAAGGATCCAAGGTCTTGCGCTCCATCTCGACCCGAACAGAGTACAAGTTCAAGCATGTGAATACATGAGTTGAAGTCGAACATGCATGAACATCGCCTGATTACCGGTCAATGATGAAAACCGTTAACAGACGCGAGAGGTACCACCGATAATGATAATGGTCCTCAAGGTACTATAGGTACAATCCGTGGCGTGTGAATCAATGAGTTGGTGTCGAACACCCACGGAATCATCCGATCGAAGGTCAATAATGCAAACCTTGTGTCGAACACGAAGAACCTGCCATTGAGGCATGCAGGCTCCAAGGTACCTGGAAGGAGTCTCTAAGTCACTTTCTCGGATAATGAGTTGAAGTCGACGAGAAAGGACCTTGATCGAAGGTGGGCCATAATGATTCCCACATCATCGACACGAGACAGAGGTATAATAGTTTGTGATGAGATAGCGAACGAGGTTGCATTGTGGCAGAGGACAACTTCTCTTGAACATATAACGGCACTGTAACGGAGTTGGCAGTACTTGACATCAAATGAGCAGCGGATAAGATGATGACGGCAATGAACAGATGAGAGGTCAAATAGGATATCCCAAACCCATGGAGGCTAGTGAAAACGAGATGAGATGACCCCACCCAGACACGAAACAGCGGAGTGCCATGTTCAAGAGTGACGTACTGCCGAGACGACTGTAAACATAGTTCCATTTTCCCCACCTTCGCAGGCAGGTACCCCGATTATTTTTGGATGACAAGCTTGACGGGGATAACATATGCTTGATGTGTGTCATGTTGACAATATCCGATGTCATTGAGTGTTTAACGAGCCTGACAAAGGAGGAACTCGGCTTCTTTTCTTGTTTCGAGAGTCTGAAAAGAATGCGGAAAAGGAGACTCCAGGGGGGGTCCTTTTTCGTACAGTTGTGTCTCTCGAGCCCGAAAAAGTATAAAACTATGCTCGAAAGAACCGCCCGGTCATTACAACCGAGGAGTACTTTTCATGAATAGTGTTTCCGACCTGAAAAAGTAAAAAAGTGGTCGAAAACACGTCGTTTTAGAGCCAATATCGAGCGCGAAACGACAAACACCCGGCGATCTTTTTGGTTTAACGGTCGGAAAAAGAGCTTAAAAACGACCGCCTTTCATTCCTTTTAACGAGCTGAAAGGAAGCTCGGCCATCTTCTCTTGTTTAACGTCGGAAAAGAGCTTAGAGACAACACTTTGGGGATCACATGAATCGTAGAGCGGCACGACCAAGCTGCTATACCTGTACCTGCACAAGGGCACTACCCGCATAAATCCATTCGACATATGTAAAAACACATTGAAACATGCTTAAAAACAGAACCAAGGCTAGTTTTATGGCTAAAAATGGTAAAAACTCAAAAAATATGGTAATTTAGGAGTTTTTACTATAAATAGGGGGCGGTAATAAGTCATTTTTACCATTTTACTATTTGGAGCGTGAAGAACGTGGAGAAGCCAAAAAGTTGACGGAGCGATTCCCAGCCCATCCGGAGACCATTTTCAGATCTGCTTCTTCCAGGTAGGTTCTCGTTCCCTTGCCCTGCATTCTGGTTCATTTTAGGAGTTTTTTAACGGTTGAATGGGCCCAATTGGGCATTTTTTATTTGCATGGGTGCGCCCTCGGTCAGCGCGGAAATTGCCCACGGGGTCGCGCTGACCGAAAAATAGCCAACGTAGCCAACTTCGGGTCAGCGCGAAAAAGGCGTGTTCTTCCGCGCTGACCTCGCATTTTTTACACAGAGCCGCCATTGTCATCGCGGCTGTTTCTAAAACAGCCGCGATGGCGCGGAAAAATTTTGTTTTTTAATAAATGAACGTAAATTTCTCCATGAAAGCACTTCTAATTGGTTTTTATGGTTCATGCAGGACATCATGGCCTTTCAATGGCAAGAGAGAGTTCACGATGTGGAGGATGTGGCTGCTTGGGGAGACGTGAATTGCTGCAACGCCATGCGGGCGTGCGGATTCATGAAATTCTTCCTTACGCCGCGTTTGAGGGCCCAGCATGATCTGCTGGAGCTGCTGATCCGGGCATGGAACCCGGTGGACCAAAAATTCACCATCCGTGGTCATGACATTGAGTTTGACCACATGGACATATTTTTCTTGACTGGATTGTCACGCCGAGGTGCAAGGCCCATTCTGGAGGGGCAGCGACCTAGCGGCTGTACTCTGGATGATTTGATGGCTCAGGTTTGCCCAGGGGCGGCAAAGACGCGGAGCGGGAAGTGCTCGATCCCCTCTGTGAGGGACATAGTGCTGCGCACCATCCTGTTCATGGTGACCCGGGCAGCGGGCAGCATGGCGAACCACGAGGCATCCAAGACCCATCTCCTACTAGCCCTCGAGTGCCTCGAGCCTACCGTGTTTGATTGGTGCACGGCAGTGTGCAATAACATGAAGAGGCAATTGAGCAACTGCCGTCGTGGAGAGACGAAGCAGTTCGGGTATGGATCGATCCTGGTCCCGCTCATTCTAGAGCGAGTACCAGCCATGCGGCTGCAGTCTATGGCTGTGGATGCCCCCAGGGATCCTCGAGAGACGAGGGCCTCACGATGGGCTCGGATCATGCCACGTGGGGGTGGCGGCCGGCCACATAGCTGGGGGGCATTTTTCAGAGACTGGCTGGATCAGCAGGAGATCTTCGTGCAGGATTGGCCATATGCGGGGATGGATTTCCGCAATGATCCTGACTTGGTGCTGCCTCCGGGTGAACAGTGGGACGATGCAGGTATGACACTTTTTGTCTTTTTGAGTTTTGTATTGTTTTTCAATTTTTTATGTACATGTCCTAATAAATGTCTTGTCATGCAGATGTGGGGCCGACCAGACCGATCGGGCTGGCCGTCACGGCACGGAGAGAGGGCCCGGGAGCCGGGGCTCTGGCTTTAGCCCCTCCAGGGGCCAACACATCGGAGACCGTGGCTCGCAACCTTGAGGGGTTGCTGGAGGGGGTGTCGGACTACCAGGGGGTCGAGGAGGTCCCCGTAGAGCACCAGATTCACACAGTGGGTGTGGAACCCAGAGTACACCGCCTTCTGAGGCGGGTAGCACGAGCAGCTGTGTACTACAGAGAGCATCATCCAGCTGACTAGTCGCCTAGGTTTTATTTCCACTGTTCATTTTTGAGACATTATGACTCAGATGTATTGAGATTTTGGGACATGCACTTCTATTTTTGAGCGCCTTAGTGCGCCACACGATATATATATATATACATACCGATTTTTGGATGAGTCGTTGTTACATGTGATGATGTGTTATCTTGTGTTATGCATTTGTTCAGTACAATTTGTGATCTTATGTATGAATTTGCACGACACTCGACTCATGGATTTTATATGTTTAATGCAAGCTTAAAAACGCACACACGCAAACTATGCTTGAAATGATTTATTTACATATGCTTATGGTCTTACTATGCTGTCTATGCTTTCTTATATGATGTTTATCTGTTACGCAAATGTCTATCTAACACACGATTTGCCAATGCATCAGATAACGTATTTAATCGTCTCGGAATATGTTGATAAGTAATGTAATCAAAATTCCGTTCTAACAATCTTACACGTAGGTACAACCTTAATATGCGCTGGTCTCTGACGGAATATCGTCCGTTGAGTTGATGGACAACCAGCTGGGAGTCCAGGTTCACCACTAGCTCTCGGATGCCGAGGTCAACTGCTTCGGCAAGTAATTCAATTACAGCGCTGTACTCGGCAACGTTGTTAGTGGTACGACCTAGGCAGACACCCTGAAGGTTTAGCAACTCTCTGTGAGGATCGTAGATCACCCACGCTGCCGAAGACAAATTACAAGTGCTACGGCAGGCACCATCAGCGAAACCAACATAAGGGGTACGAGACATCTGCGCAGGAAAGAGAGAGCATAATAAGGGGCAAAACACGCCTTCAAACCAAAGCAAAAAGAAACTCATGCACTAAACTCAGAAACACACGTATGTACAAAGTGAATGTGAGCAACTATGCATAGTATTTCTTCAGATACAGCCCATTACGGGGCTGGTCAAGAGGATTTCCTTCATAATCAATCAACTCGTATGCGCCCTTTTGTAAAACACGTTTCACGATATAGGGACCTAACCACATAGATTCGAGTTTTCCTGCCCCCAGCTTATCCCTAGCTTGATCGTAGAGCAGTACTAAGTCTCCTTCAACAAAGGAACGAGGATGAATATTCTGATTGAAGTGAGCTTTGACCCTCTTCTTTTGTGCTTCGATAGCCAGAGAGGCCAAACGACGAGTCTCGTCTAACCGTTCTAGGTACAGAAGTCGTTCCTCCACCGGAGTGGTGTTGGGAAGGAACTCGACAGCTAATTTTAATGAAGGAATTTCACATTCGACGGGAAGGGTAGCCTCCAGTCCATAGACCAGTTGAAATGGGGTGAAACCGGTGGCATCCTTCACGGAAGTCTGGTAGGCCCACAAGGCCGGGAAAAGCATTAGATGCCAGTTCGACTTGTGTGTATTGACGGTGCGTTGAAGCATGGTGATCAAAACTTTGTTCACGGCTTCGACTTGACCGTTAGATTGAGGATAGTACGGTGACGAACTATCTTGCCGCAAGCCTAGCTGGGTCGTTAACTCTGTCATCATATGATTTCGGAAATGCTTTCCGTGATCTGTAACAATAGCCTGAGGGACTCCGAAGCGAGTGATGATATGATTGAATAAAAACTGCGCCGCTGTGTGACCGTCTTCGTTTAATGTAGGCATCGCTTCGGCCCACTTGGTGAAATAGTCCACGGCAACGATAATATAGCCATGCCCCCCGGCCGAACGAGGGTTACAGGACATATAATCGATGCCCCATTTGGCAAATGGACCTACGGTTACGACAGGGTGCAGTGGTGCAACAGGTGCATGCATCTTCTGGTGGTAAACCTGGCACTCATGACATGCGCGTACAGCAAGGATGCAATCCTTAAAGATAGAGGGCCATAAATAACCAGCGCGGAGGATCCATGGATCAGAATGGGCTGAGATCATATTAACGGAGGCGAGATTTGGAGGTGGGAGGGGAAAGACTCCCATTAAGGAGGGATCTTTAAATAATCCGGCACCCACACTTACTAACGATTTGGAGGTATGCTCCACGAACGGTACATTCCCTTCAGAAGAGGAAGCAAAAAAGGACAGCTGGTCCACCGTGACGATTTTCCCTTGATGGGGAAAACGAACGACACGGAATAAGGAGGAAGCCACGGCTTGCATGGCATAAGTCCAGCTTCGTCCTAGGAGGAGGTTGTAAGTGAGATTAGCGTCAACGACTTCAACCTCGACTTCTACAGTTTTCCCTTCTAAGGAGATAGGTAAACGCGGGAGGATACCATGTGGACGAGATTCTCTTCCGTCGAAGGCCTCCAAGGTGGTGGGAGACTGGCTCAGAGCAGGCGAACCGATAGCTTTCCAACAAGCAAGCGACATGATGCAGGTCGAGGCTCCTTCATCAATGACAGTACGATGGATCGTCTTGCCTTTGATGAGAACTTGTATAAGGAAAGCCACCTGATGAGGTAATCTCTGCGTGAATCCTTCGAGATCAAAAGAAATTAAATCCGAATCTGCCGGGTCGACGCCACCAATCGCTGATAGCAGGGACTTCCTCTGGGAGGGGCAGCTCTGGAGGACTTCTAACGCGGACATAGCAGACGGAGCCTGAGCTAAGTCCTCGACAATGCTATAATGCTGAGCAGCACGAGCATTGGGGTTATAAGATGACTTCCTGAGTACACCTTTGGGAGGGGGTCGGGGGATCGTCTCGGTGCTGGGCCGTTCGATGTGAAGAGGGCCAGAACTGGACGAGGGAGCGCTAGAGGGGACCTCTGGCTCCTTCCCGGCTGAAGATGGATAATCTTTCGCTCGAGTCGTAATATGGACGGGGATGGTTCCCGCCATGAATACTTGAGAACCGAACGAGGAAGAGGATTGGGAAGGGTCTGCCACCTGATGAGTCTGCTGGGATGGGAAAGGTTCTTTAAGCACAGCAGGGGACCCTGAAGCACCTTTAAGAAGCCGACTAACCTCGGACCGCCTGGGGCAATCTTTGGTGTAGTGATCCTCCTCACAAATGAGACAGGGATACTTAGGCTTCCTTTTGGCTCCTTCCTCGGAGGGAGGTTTAGGAGGGTTCTGCTTAGGTTGTCCGAATTTTTCTTTGGCCTTTCCTTTTTTCTTGCCTTTCGAGGATTTGTCTGCCGCGGTGGACTGAACGGCATTTACCTCGGAGGTATTCCCAGGGATGGATGAGCTCTGAGAAGCATTCTCGTTAGAGGAGTTTTGCTTCTGCTTCCCAGAGTTCGCGGTCGATTTCTTACTTGATGAATTCACGGAGCCAATAACCCCATCAACAGACGGTTTTGGTGGAGCTTTGGTTTGTCCGGGCCTCGGGGCGTCTGGCAAATAGTCATACAAAGTACCTGACTGAGAGTACACTAAGTCGAGGTACTGAGCTCGCGCAATTGCTTGCTCCTCAGTTACACACGCCCCCATTGCAATATCTTTGGCAATCTTAGGGACAAAGGACGTGGTAAACCAGTCGGTCAGGAGTTGATCGGGAATCCAAAATTTAATCAAACGACGGCGCCTTCTCCATTCATGGATATGATCGGAGATGTGCGTTGCCGTATCCTGTTTCAGAGACGTGGGCAAATTAGTCCCAGTCTCGTACCGAATGGGTAACTGAAAATGAGTCAGAAAGGCCATAGCCAACGAGTTAAAGTCCGAAAACATTCCGCGGTTAATTTCAATGTACCATTTTGCGGCCGAACCAGTGAGAGTCCTCTGGAAGAGGCGAAGTCGAATAGAATCATCAAGCCATGAGTTAGATGAGCACCAAAGGTGATAAGTCATTACGTGGGCCTGAGGATCCTCTCCGGCTTTGCCATCGAACTTTGGACAGTCACCTGGTATCTTGGTCGGAACGGGTGGCCAATATGAGTTATGCAAAATAGGATCGTTTGTTAACTTGGACACATCAGGTAGTTCCAACGTAGCCAAAAATGGTAGCTGCGGGTTGAAGGACATCTGTGGCTGAGGGTTCGAGGCGGTATTAGGGTTCCACCCAGATTGGGGTTGCCCCCACGAACTTTGTCCGGACGGACCCGGCCCGAAAGGACCGGGTGCGTAGGAACTTTGTCCCGATGGACCTGGTCCAAAAGGACCTGGCGCATAGGGGGTTTGTCCGTAGGAGTTTTGTCCATATGCGGACGACTGTCCCTGTGTTTGCCCCCCAGCTCCCCATGAATTAGCAGCTTGCCCGCCAGGTTGACCATATTGATAATTTTGATAGGGAGTGACCTGTGGTTGCTGATAATTTTGGTAAGGAGCGTACTGATTTTGCCCCTGGGGTTGCTGGTAGCCATGTGACTGCTGGGTCCCATACGGAGCCTGATAGGCAGGTTGCGTTTGGTACGAAGGTTGATAACCTGTTTGAGTCTGAGGCCCAGAGTAGTGTCCTTGAACCGGCTGAGGTTGGACCATACGTCCCGAAGGTTGACTTGGTCGGATTCGAGATGGACCTGGTTGGTTAGCAGGATAGCCCTGCTGGGCGCCAGGTTGTCCATGTGCCACCAAGGGTTGTCTTCGCGGAACGGGTGGTCGAATGGGTTGGATAGCTGGTTGACGCCGAGGTTGGCCAGCTTGTCCAGGTTGACGATGAGGGTAGACCCCGGGTTGATTTGGCTGTATAGACGGTTGGCCCGTTTGTCCCCCACCGTAACCGGGTTGGGAAGAGGGTTGGGCTTGCTGTACGGCAGGCTGCCCTCCTTGGTACATGGGCTGAGCAGAGGGTTGCCCCCCTTGCCCAGAATGATTCGTGATTGGAAGGGCAGGTGGGCCCTGTTGAACATAGGGTTGTCCGCCCTGCCCAAGGGGATACCCTTGCTGGACGGCTGGTTGATTTGAAGGGTTGTAAACTGAGCCAGTTTGTCCAGAGGGATTCCCTGGCTGGAAACCAAGTTGATCTTGGAAAGATGGTTGCTCTGGCTGCCCAGAAGGTTGATTCTGATATGTATATGGCGGACCTCCAATGTCCATAGGTTGTTCCTGGTAAGGTTGACCTTGTGGATGCCCAGATGGTCCTGGGTCGGGTGGGCCATACGGTGGTTGCCCTTGAGGGGGCTGCACGTAGAATGGCGGGCCTTGATTGGGGGGTCCTATGGGCTGCCGAGGAGGGTCTCGGTTTCCAAAGTACTTGGTGGTGTGGTCATACATGACATTCAAAGATTCCTCGTTTTCTTCAAAAGGGCGACGAGGGAGACCTGAGATTTCCTCAAGGAACTCACCATTTTCATCATTGAAGAAAATAGGACCATCGTAATCTGGGTCCGTTATAGGTTCCCCATAAGCATCATACGGTCCTGATCCTGGAATGCCTCCAATAAAAGAACCAGCTTGAGGGACTTCAGACGAGGAAACGGGTATAGCACTGACGACCGGAGTCGAGCGCGCTACACAAACAGTAGGTTGAGTGGGAACTGAGGTGACGGGCGGGTTGAGTTCTGACGTGAGGGGTGGGAAAAGAGGCTGCGAAACAAAAGGGCCCATCGAGGCAGCGAGACTAGGATCCCATATAGTGGTAGAAGTTGTTCTAGCGGCATACCTATCCCTCAGCGATTGATATCGTGAAGGGACGGGAGAGGAAGCCGGGATCGGGGTCTCGATGTCGGTGGCCACGGGTGTCTCGATGTCTGTGACCGCAGGTGTCTCACCTGTACTGGAAGCTGCCCCCTCCATCGGAGATGACATATCTACAGGGGTACGGGGGGTACGGGGGGTATCCCAATCTTCCTCCCAGACGGGATTCCAATCCTCTAAGTAATCTGGGTTGCCTGGGGAACGTGCGTTGATAGGCTGGATACTCAGGACGATGGGAAGAGTACCGCCTACAACTGGTACCTCAGGGGCAACAGAGGATGGAGAACCTTGATCACTTATACCAGAGGTTGATGGGTCAGCCAGGATGACCAGACCCCTTAGAACTCCTAAAGGAAACTACCGATAAAAGCCTACTCAAAACTATCGCACACAAGACCTAGAAAGGGTGATGTTATCGTGGCCAAATTAATTTTTAAGACGCAAGGACCAAACTTGACCTTTTCATATTTCAGGAGTCGAGAAAAGGACAAAGATGACTCCAGTCTCCTTCGAATGTTTAATGAGCACGAAGTGACAAGAGGCTCACAGGCACCTTTTCGTTTAGGGAGTCCGAAAAGGATCAAAAGCGACTGCTCTGGAACTCTAGGTAGAGGGTGTGCCAAACTCTTCGCAAAACCACAGAATACTTTTTAGGGTACGGGTGGTCAATCTTCGTGAATGCTGTGTTCACTGCATTGCGAATCGTAGGGCGGCCGACTCGGCTTCCTATGGATAAAGGATAAAAGCCTAGTGGGGTCTCCCTATATACTCGACGGTATGTGGGAGCGCAGTCCGTGTTAGACCACTATCGAGTCACAGAAGGAGGAATCACCCAACCTAATGTGAAACAACAGTGACTATGTTTTAAGACGCCGGAACACGTCTCTAACCTAGACCTCTAAATATTTGCGTTTAGTTCCAATGCGTTTTTAGATTCATTTGGTTCATTTTACAGTTGATCTTGAGGTTAAGTTTCGATTTCAAGCTCTATCGTATGTTCGCTCACAATTACTTAGATGCAATCTATATGCAAAAGAGATTCGTTTCGTTCGATGAACTCTAGCTACGAGAGAGCAAAGAATTTTCCAAACCAAATCAAACGAATACAATCAAACAAGTAGCTAAGTGCAACTAAAGCGAGGAAAGGAAACTTTTCTTTTGAAAAAATGCAAGTCAACGAAATGTTCTTTTCCTTTTCGAAATTTTTTAAAGCAAGCTACTAATTTGATTTCTTTTCAGTGACATAAAGCATCTAAAGGAATTTGGAGGAACCTGAACACCAAGCAAACTACTTAATGAGAGCACACAAAGTTCCCGAAACACTCAACCAAAGTTTCGAAATCAAAAGGAAACAAAGCAATGCGCGAGCTATGTGATCTAAGCTCTGCAAAGCAAGCAAGGATCGCAAGCAAGGAGGAAGTGAAAAAGACCGCTTGGAAACCCAATCCAAAACACTCTAACAATCACTGAACAAATGCAAAAACAAGTCAAGAATGAGCTGGCCAATCAAACAAACAGAGATCCTGACGGGAGGCTTGACACACGCACGGCCACTAGATGCCCTAGGGTTCAGAGCGCGAAATCAATAGAGAAAAGCAAACATCCGACGGACCAGAGTCATAACCAGTCGATTAGAGACTCAACACAGTCCAGCAATTGCAAAAGCAAGGATGAAAGCACGAACCAAGCAGCGAGAAGGGAAGGTGTTTGCAAACTCAAAACCGAGCAAAACGAAACCCTATGAAGCTAAGCTCCGTATTCAGACAGTTCAAAGTTCAGACAGTGAAAAACAAGTCACTGGACAAGTGGAGAGAAGAAGGGAAAGTCACAGCAAGAGGTTCAGGAGGTCAATTTTGTCAAAAATGAGTTTTTCTGCCTCAGCGCGGGTAGCCTTCAGCAACTTGGCGCTGATAGGGGAAGGCCTTCAGCAACTTTGCGCTGTCAGCGCGGAAAGACAGGGAAAAAGCGCGCTGCCCTAGAACAAACGAGGTCAGCGTGGATATAAGGCACACAGACGCGATGACCAAAATCACAAAGAAGAGGGGGCGCGATGTCAGCGCGGAAGAACACGAATAAAGCGCGCTGCCCTTGAAAACGAGGTCAGCGCGGCTGTTAGACGTACAGGCGCGATGAAGGAAAAACCAAAGAACAGGGTCGCGATGTCAGCGCGACTGTTCTTAAATAAAACGCGCTGAGAGGAAAAAACAAGGAAAGCCAAAATAAAAACTTCCCAAACCAAAGGCAGGAGCTTTTCAATAATAAAAACGCTTCCCAGGAGCACCCAGAAAGTTTACAAGCAACACAGACAATCCCAAAAACTCAAAGAGAGGTCAATCAAAACCAAACACAAAAATGGACTCAAGAGACAATAAGGCTGATCCCCAGCGGAGTCGCCAAATTGTTGGAGAGGTAAATCCCCTCTACGGATAGAGGCGATCCCTACTAGCCCAGCAGGGGTCTAGCAACAATCACACAATGCTGCCACGCATGTTCCTAGTTACAATTGAACAAGAAGTAAAGAGCACCTACTTGGATTCCTGCGCTGTCGTTTGGCGAAGAGATGTTGTCTCCGTTCCTTCGCTTCAGCTGGTCACAATCCTCCGCGATCCCCGCGAATGGATACCTGCACACACGAAGAGAAAGCAAACGCAAGCGTGAAATCTAGTAAAAGTAACCATATGCCAGTCAGAAAAGACATAATTCATGTTTACCCATTGCATAGACAAACGAGAATGGAACAATAATAGCAGTCATCTATTATTAATCAGAATAGAGAAGATTACAACCAAATGTTCTGACGTCGGTAACCTTCTCAGGAGGGATCAGTCAGCATGCATCTCAAGCATTCACCTTTGAGGATGGTTCTCCCAAGACAAACAACTCTCACACAAATGTCACAAACAACTTCCCCAAGCAATCAATCACTTCCACACCTAACACACCAAACCTATAGCAGCAATCTGAGCACTACAAGCTCTGTACAATCCGAGCTAAGTCTAACTAGTTCCAACTAGCTGCTCATGGTAATGGTGGAAGTTTATATAGGAGAAGGAGTCTCCTAAAAGGGTGGAAGGATGAGCTTATCTTCAAGGGGAGTTGTTGAAAAAGGTCGAACAGACATGCCATAGAAAGGAGTCGACATTCACAAAGCTAACAACCAAGCCTGGAGAGATCTGGAAGGCTGGTTGTTTGAACAAATTCGCCCAAACTGGATCAGCGCGGATTATAGGGAAACTGCCGCGCTGTCAGCACATATCAATAACTGAACAAGTCATGTCAGCGCGGAAGAACACGGGATAGGCGCGCTGTGCATCATCGCGGAAAAGTGATGTTCTTCCGCGATGGCAGCGCACGGAATACACTGGGAGGCGCCTGTCATCGCGGTTATTTTAGGAACAGACGCGCTGATGCACAAAACTTTGAAAAAATGGGTTTTTAGGCCAGTTCAGGGATCAAACACTTAGTCTTTGTGAATTCTGGACACAGCAGGGTGACTGACAGGAAGGCAGTGATAAATTACTGTGTAACAATCCCTCATGGACTTGTTCCACTAGAAAGAATTTTAAATAAAGATGACATAGAGTCCAAACCTATGGCCCTAGAGAAGGATGAGCAAGTCAAAGACTGCAACATCGAATCAGAGGAGGAACCCTAGACAATCAGGTTGTCCAAAGGAGTCCCCCTGCAATACAGACATAGGTATTCAGATATTTTCAAAACTTACAAAGATGTATTTTCTTGGCCTTATGATGATTTGAAGTCGTTTGACACAAATATTATTCAACATAAGATTCCTCTAAAGAGTGGGATAAAGCCATGTAAATAGAAACTCAAACAAATAAACCCACTCTTACTCCCCTCCATTGAAAGAGAGGTAAGGAAGCTGCTGCAGTCCAAGATCATAGTCCCTCTAAGATACTATGAGTGGATGGCTAATTTGGTCCCTGTAAAGAAGAAGAATGGAGAGATAATGTTGTGCATGGATTTCCGAAATTTAAATAGGGTGTCCCTAAAAGACAACTACCCTCTTCCCAAGATAGATAATATATTGCAGAAGGTAGTGGGTGCAGCCAAAATGTCCATGATGGATGGATTCTCAGGATATAACCAAGTGGCGGTCCACCCTGAGGACCAAAAAAACACTGCTTTCGTCACGCCGTGGGGGATCTTCATGTATGCTCGCATGCCATTTGGGTTTATAAATGCAGGAGCCAAATTCCAGAGAGCTATGGACATAGCTTTCATGGGAAAGCAAGATAAACTTGTGGTAGTTTACTTGGACGACATCACCTTCTTTTCTAAGAATGATGAAGAGCATATCCTCCATTTAAAGCTCACTTTCGAGAAGTGCAAAAGGTATGGAATCTCTCTGAATCCAAAGAAATCTCTGTTCACCATGAATGACGAGAAGCTTCTTGGTCACATAGTAATGTATGAAGGGGTGAAGATTGATCCGGAACGAGTCAAAGCCATCAGCCTCATTCCCTTGCCTAGAAACAAGAAATAAGTCCAAGACTTTTTAGGGAGGATAAATTTCTTAAGGCAGTTCGTTCCCAACTACGCTGAGATGGTTAAAGGTATCACAGATATGATCAATAAGGAGAATGAAGTTAAGTGGAGCTCCGTCCCCCATGATTATTTCACTAGGATCAAAGAATCTTTGGCTGAGGACCCAGTGCTAGTCAACCCTAATTATTTCATGCCCTTCTACATGTTTTCTTTTGCCTATTCACATACCATTGTTGTTGCGCTATTAGAGAAAAATAAACATGGTTACGAGCAGCCTATTACCTTTTTTAGCCAAGTCTTGAGGTACGTTGAGCTAAAGTATGATATATTGGAGAAATAGGCTTATGCATTGGTCAAGGTGTTGAAGTTGTTTCGTATGTATGTGTTGCAATCCAATCTCATCGTTTGTCCCAATGGCTACAGTCAAAGAAATTCTGGTGCAGGGAGACAATGAAGGGAAGAGGGGCAGATGGATAGCTAAAATACAAGAATATGAGCTCATCAAAGGCCAGGGATTGGCCAAGATTTTGTCTGAATCCAACTGCCAAGCTCTAGGGATAAGCCCAATCATAGAGGAGGGAAAACCAGAGGATGAAAAAGGCATAATCAAAACGGCTGAGCAAAAGATCTATTCCAATATGAAGGATCACCTAGGTATAAGAACATTTTTCATTACCTATTATTCCTAAGATGTTTGTTGGGACTAAATAGATCTAAATACCAGATTATGATATTGCAGGCATAGAAATACATTATATCTAATGGACTGCTCTATTGGAAGGATCCGGTGGGGGTATTGTTGCTATGTGTGGTTGAGGGAGAAACCCGTGAACTGGTTTAGGTTTTCCATGGGGGAGTTTGTGGAGGACACTACAGTTGGAAGGAAACAACACACAAAATCCTCAAGGTAGTATTTTATTGGCCCACGCTATTTGCAAATGTTTATTCTCAATCCAGGTCATGCCAAAAATGCTAGCTTTTTGCTGAAAGATAGAAGTTTGCTCCTCTCCCCCTGATTCCTATGCATGTAGAGGAGCCCTTTAGACAGTGGGGATTGGACTTCATTGGAGAAATCAACCCACCTTCTAGCGGCCAACACAAGTGGATTTTAACAGCCACTGACTATTTGACTAAGTGGATAGAGGCTATCCCACTAGGAATACTATTGATTTAGTGGTAATAAATTTCATGGAGGAGAACATATTGTCCCGCTTTGGGTGTCCTTTTAAAATCATCACTGATAGTGCACAGGTCTTCAAATCTGCCAAGTTCACTAACTTCTGCCACAAATTCAACATCGTTATTGGACACTCCACTACATACTACCCTTAAGGGAATGTCTTGGCTGAGTCTTCCAATAAAACTGTGGTTGAGAGTTTTAAAGAAGACCATCACTGAAAATCAAAGGAACTGGGACTCTCAACTAAAGTTTTCTCTATGGACTAACCGTGTAACACACAAAAGATCCACTCGGAAATATCCTATTGAGCTACTATATTTCAAGGTTGTTATCTTGCATATCCAATTAGCAGTGCCAATAGCTAAGTTGTTGCAAGAAGTCGAGGAAGAGCCTAACGCCTTGACTAGAAGAATAAATCAACTGGTGGAGCTTCACAAGAATAGAGAGTAGGTGGGGGCCAAACTTTTAAACTATCAACAAAGGATGAAATCTCTGTTTGATAAGAAGGCTAAGGACAAACCTCTTTAGCAAGGAGATTTAGTGCTCAGATGGGATGTCAGGCAAGAAGACAAAGGAAAGCATGGGAAATTTGATCCACTGTGGTTGGGCCCTTTCAATATTGCAGAAGAGAGGGAAAACAACACTTACATGATTGAAAAATTGGATGGTGGACTGTTGGAACTGTCTGTAAATGGTCAGTTCCTAAAATTTTATTTTCAAAATTAGAGATATCTATCTCTTGCTCATTGTAAATATCCGGTGTGTGTTGAAATTGTTATTTGAGTTTTTCAGTTTATTATCAAAAAATACTTTGTTACATAATTATATTTTGTTTAAGAATGACTCCATGCCCAATGGAAGGAAAGGCTACTGGTTTGCAGGTCCTCAACACCTTGCCAACAAGGCATTGTCCCCAGTTGGAGCCAATGTTCTCACTCACTACATTGTGGGTTTCAATTGGCCAAGGTTGTCCAAGAGCAGTGAACTTTGGAGTCTTTGTCCTAGACTACATAAGCTATCAAAGCCAAATCAGTAGTTCTCGGAAAGATCTTCCAACAATATATGGAAGTCTGAAAATGGACTCCTGGAGCAGAAATAGAGGCATTTTGAAGTCTACCTTGGAAAAGCCAAGCCAACCCAGAAAATTACTAAGTGTGGAGGCAAATCATAGTCGAAGGTCCGGAGGGTCGATCACAGTCACATATCAATGTCAGCAGGTCCAGGCACAAATTTTATCGCATAATAGACGTATCAAAGTCCCAACAGTCCATCAGTTACGACATACTCCAAAACATGCGGGGGGTTGATACTGTGAAATTATGTTGCACCGCCGGGGAGGGGCTGGAAAGTGTTAACAAACAAAATTATGGGAAAATAGGGGTAGGGCCTCCCCTTTTCTCTCTCCTCTACATGGCGCAATTCGGCATCTCGACAACTCCGCATCACAACAGTCCCGCAGTTCGGCATATCGGTGGGTTCTAAAACTTTAAAGACTTCCAAATTGTTGATTTGCGATTTTTGTGTAATATTGTCGGGGGGGGGAAACAATTTACATAGTAAAATGCCAACAAAACGAGGGCAAAGCCTCCCCCTTTATCTCTCCTCCATGTGGCACAATCCTGCATCCCGGCAACCCCGCATCACAACAGTCCCGCAGTTCGGCATATCGATGGGTTCTAAAACTTTAAAGACTTGCAAACGGTTGATTTGCAATTTTTGTGTAACATCGCACAGGGGCCGAAAAAAAAATTTACCAAGGAAGAGACCTACAAAACGAGGGTCGGGCCTCCCCTTTCTCTCTCCTCCATGTGGTGCAATCCCACATCCCAGCGACCCTGCATCATAGCAGTCCCGCAGTTCGGTATATTGGTGGTTTCTAAAACTTTAAAGACCTGCAAACTCCGATTTGCAATTTTTGTGTAACATCATCAAGGGGGCCGAAAAAACAGTTTACAAAGGAAAAGGCTGACAAAACAAGGGTTGGGCGTCCCCTTTCTCTCTCTTCCACATGGCATTGGTGATCATTGATTGGCAAAGGTTGTAGTCACAAATTGTTGAAAATCTCTGATTTTGCGATATAGAACAAAATTGTCGGGGAGGGCCGAATTTCAAATACAAAGGAAATGCCTGAAAAAATAGGGTCGAGCACGCCACTTTCTCTCTCCTCCAGGGGGCCACTTGGCGGCCTCTGATTGGTCCACTGAGCTGACATGGCAGCTGATGTCACTAGTGACGTGGCGCGTACAGAGAATGATGTGGCAGGCAGACACATGTCACTCATTTTTGGAATTTTTATGGGTCCTATGGGGCAGTTTCTGGATGCCACGTGTCAGCACTCATAGGGATACAAGTGGTTGTGATGACATCAGCAGGTTCATCACAATTGGTGATCGGTGATCGCGTAATGTAAATTTTCTCTTCTGTTGTGTTTCCTCCCCGACTGCGATTGAGAAAAGGAAAGGGACCCCCCGGATGCAATAGGTTATGTGTTTTATTGTATAGCGATTTCACGTATGGGATATTGGCCAGTGTGGTGCAAAAGGAAAATAATGGAATTTCAGGTTATAAAGGAAAAGACTCCCTCGGGCAATAGTCAAGAGCCTTAGCATCCGTAGGGCTAAGCACTTGGTCAAGGCTCTTGGTTATATAAAGATTGTAACAACCCTTGTGAAACTTCCATGTAAAAATATATAAATACCACGGATGATGGGACATGTATTCCAAGTTGAATGGTGGGCAGGACATCCTAGGGGTGTTCATTTGGTTGTGTATGGCTAAGGAAATTGGTAAAGGCAATGGCTAAGGAATTAAAGAGGCAAAAAGGTATTTTGGCACATTTATTTATGAAAATAATGGAAATTAGGAGAAAAGGAAGGTGAAAGGTCACATGTTGCATGTGAGGAGGAAATTGAAGGAAAATAATGGAAAATGAAGAAAATAGAGGCCTCATTAATAAAAAGACTTCTGAGGATAAATGGGCAAGCTTGGTCAGTTCAGTTTTGGAGCTCTCTCATTATTCTCTCTCTCTCTCATACTCTTGGTTAGTTCAGTTTTGGAGCTCTCTCATTATTCTCTCTCTCTCTCTCTAATACTCTTGGTTACTTATAGTTTTCTGGAGCACTCTTGGAGGGTGTGGAATACTTGGATTCTTGGAGTAAGAAGGCAAAGGAAGAACATGAAATCATAAGAAGGCATTGGCATCAACAACTACATCAAATTTTCTTGCAGGTATCAAGTTGCATGTATGATTTATTCACTAGTTTTGACATGCATGGCACAAGCATGTGATTTCTTGGTTGTGATCTATCATTGGTCTAGAGGATTTCCTGGATCGACAGTGGATTGCCTAGCCTTACCATTTCCTGGATAGCCATGGTGATTGTGGGTTTACTTTCATTCCTTTGTTTTTGTTGGTTCTCATGTTTCTTTAGCTTGGGTCGATTTAATAGTCCTTGAAGCCCTGGTTGAACAAACGCTCTGGAAGCCCTGTAACAACTTGGGTTGAGTTACTAGTCTTGGAAGCCCTGGTTGGACAAACACTCTGGAAGCCCTTGGTGGGTTGAGTTACTAGTCCTGGAAGCCTTGGTTGGAAAAATGCTCTGGAAGCCCCATATAAGATGTGGGTTGAGTTACTAGTTCTAGAAGGCTTGGATGGAGACCAATCTGATGATGGTTTTTGGTGATGTCCAACCGTGAGGTGGAATCATTATTTGATGGGTTGAGGTGGGTGGCCTTTGGAAGCCCTGGATGAGTTTTGATTGATGTGTTCTCTGAGATCCCACATTCATGCTTGGAATATGGCACAAGGGTGATTGGCTGAAGAGATACTTGGCTCAGCGAATCTATGGTCAAGTGGAATGTGGTAGACCCATCTGTGGTTGGTTCATTGCATTTATTAATGAAAAAAAATTCATTCCCTTGATTTTCATGTGCAAATGTACTGATGTATATATGGATTTTGATGGCTAATATGTTTACTGTATTTTTGTTCCTATTATGTTGTTTATATGCACATTTACCCCGGAGGTTGTTACAGAAAGCCATGTAAAAGGGACTCTGATGAAGGGGACTAAGGGGAAATAAAAAATACCTGATTTCACCTATTTTAGAGAAAAATCATGTGCCTGCGTTGTTTCATGGAATGCTTCTCACCTACCACATCAATGCACTGATAAGCGCAATACAAAGTTTTAATGGGCAGATGAGACGACAGCTAGGGACCTTAATGGAGCATGGCGAAGCAAAGGGGAGGCACTAGGGACTCATAGAGGTTAAAGGATTAGTATGGAGCCTCGTCCCTCTACATAGAATGGAACTGCAATAGCAAGCACCCACAAACAACCCAACCCCCATTTCAACAGATCAAGGCACCTCAGCAATAAAGGCAAAAGCGATGGGGTTAGTTGAGTAGCACAAAGGGCCACACCGTGAACAAACTATAGTCCGAGGCTGATGCAATCACAGGATGGGGCACAAAGACTTACATTTACTTCTCTGTCCAACTATTGACTGAGTTGTGTTATTATAACACGCCTTCCCCTCAAGGAGGCATTTATTTTTATGTAATATATTTTTGGGCCACAGAGACGTCCAGGACTGATACAGCTAGTCGACTTGACATCTGAGTCTAGAGATAGATATTTTTGATGTAATGTAGCTCCTTGCTCCCCTCCGATAAATAGGGGAAAGCAAGACTTAATTGTGGTTCAAAAATTCTAAGGAAAACATTACATGTTATAGTTTGAGACTGTATATCCTTTGTAATATAGATCTTTTCAGAATAGCAAGGAAACAATGTTGATTCCATCTTTGAAGGATTACAATATGTGTTCCCCTTGTCTAACTCATTTTTATGTTCATACTGCTTCCCTCAATTCATGTAATTATTGTTGCTAGATGCATTTTTAGCTCCCTCACATATTCATTATTATCTATATGTTAATGCAAATGCCTGTAATTATTTCACAGATTCATTTGTCCGAACATTGTTTATGTATATGCCTATGAGGAATATTGAGATTAGATCCTTAAATCCACAGCATATGTATCATATCTCTCATCTCCCCCTTCATTCATTATTTCTACTTGTAGCCCAAATAAGCATAGAAATCCTTAATGTCTCAAGCTCTGTGTGTTAAATATAGAAGTCTTGAAGCCTTATGCTCTATGTGATGAGTTACTCTTCTCTCTTTTCCTCTCTCACACACTCTGCAAAATATTATTAGCTGTAAGACCTTGAAGCTCTCAGCCTCCGCTATTTTTATGCTTATTTATGAGATTTGAATGTGTGAAGAAGTACCATAAATCCATGTTTTATTTCTTTGGATTAATGAACAATCTATTTCCTACGTACAGATGTATTTATATATTATAAATGTTTTCTCTAGTATCCTGTAAATCATTTTAGACACACCATCTTAGATGTGCCGAGACACTGGTCTTGAAACAATCCAAGGTCGTCTCTGGGAGATACAACACCTACATTTATGAAAAAACACTTATAACATGGTTTTGAATACTTTGGAGGATGGGACCATTCTAAGAATCCCCTCCCTTTCAATCTTGTGTTTTAAGCAAAAGCGGAATGGGAGATCATGTTGTACATTTTTTCAAAAAATTTCATGATGAGCGATTCCTAAAATCACTACCTCCACAACCTATAACAAGCCAATTAAATAAATTGCATGTGTTGCACATTTTTCCAATCTAGAGACACCCCAAACCCATATACTATAAACTCTTTTTCAATAAACTTTTTTATTTATTTAAATAAGTTGTCTTTTTAGGATTAATAATATTATTATTAATTTAATAAAATTAACTATAAATTCTTTTTCAATAATTTTTTTTTTTTAAATAAGTTGTGTCTTTTTAGGATTAATACTATTATTATTAATTAAGAAAATTAATTATTAAAGGCTTTTTATTTCAATTTAAGGTGGATGAGGATATGTTGACTTTTTTTTTTTAATTGAGGGCCTAGATTGATTCTCAAGGGAATATGCTCAGCATATATTTAGTCTTAATGCTTAACGAGTACTGTACTATAGATTTTATTTAGGAAAATGGTCCATTACTTTTAATAAATTTAAAAATTATATTTGTGCCACGTGGCTTCCCACTCACCAATTTCCTAGGGATTTGAAATTATTTCAATTCTATTAAGTTCTTCCATGATTATTTTTTTGGTTATATTTATGAAGCCTTCGGCTATATCAACTACATTAATATTTTTAAACTCACCAATTTCCTAGGGATTTGAGATTATTTCAATTCTATTAAGTTCTTCCATGATTATTTTTTTGGTTATATTTATGAAGCCTTCGTCTATATCAACCACATTAATATTTTTAATGTGGTTATACTAGTATATATATTATTTTTGGTAAGTTTGGGTGGGATTACATTATATTCATGTCCAATATATCACCTTGATTGGGGCGAGGAATTGAACCTGTGACTTCACATCAAGGAGAGTCTTAACAAAGCACCCAATCACCACCTATCCAAGATCCTATGGACAATATATATATATATATATATATATATAGACTAGTCTAGATTAATTTTAACTCTGGTTCTACCAAGTGTCAAGAGGGATCAAATCTCTTGAGATGCAAACATCTTTTAGAGTGAAAAGAGATTTGATCCCTCTCCACGCTTGGTAGATCTGAAGTTAAAATGGATCTAGGTTGGTATAATATATATGTAGTTGAAATTGAAATTTTTTATTTATAATTCATGTTCTCCACATTAAAATGTTAAAGCAAATGTTAGAAAATAGTCATTAATGGAATAACAATTCTCTCAATCTTTCTTTCTATATATGTTTCATGTTAAAAAAAATTACTCAACCTAAAATATTTTATTTATAACTTATATTAAACTTTTCTTTGTTATTGATATTTTTAAAATCTTATATATGGACATTGAAATATTTTACTTATGGTTGACAATAAAATATTTGTTATTATTAATATAGTTTTTTTTTTTTTAATATCACATGTAAACTTAATATAACATGAACTACACATCATGTATTATCAATAATACTACTTCCCTTTATCTCCATGTTAGGTAGTGAAGAAATTACATTTATTCCTCACACTAGAAGATAATTTTTTATTTTTATTTTTACTTTCGGTTACTTTATATCTCTATGTAAAGTTATGTGAGGCGCAAATTGAAGTATTTTAATTATGGCGGACATTAATTTCTTTTGTTATTATTATTTTTAATTTGTTAATTTAAATTATTATTTTACAATTTTTACATGAGAACATCTCTCATATACTAGGTTGTGAAGTGCCTATCAGCGCAATCATCAATCATTATAGGATTTTTCTTTAATTTATATAAAAGGTATTTTTTTTGTTTTATTTTTTATTTTTTTAAATAAATATTTTTTTAATTAATTTTTAAAGTATTGTAGTTTGCATGATCCCTGAAATGTCATAATTTTTTTTAATAGAGTTGGTTACTGGATTTCTATTCCAAAAAAGAAAAGTGGAGGCAAGCCCCCATTACATCAATGCCAAATGGAGAGGGATGGCCCAGAAGAAAACCAGTGGGCAAACATTCCCTATCTTCCAAGCCCTTCCCTTTTTTATTCTGAAAGTACCAATTGCACTATCCTTATAAATACCTACGAACTAATTCAACATGAATATGCATTTACATAACATAATAAACTATTGGAGGAAGAGCTTTGCAGAGAGAAGAAGGGCAGAAATGAGGAGACTATTTTTTGTTGACTAAAGATTCATAATGATATGAAAGTCAATTCTTGTTGCTTTGATAGTTAGAGTTCTCTCCCATCTGGTTAATTAGTAAACTCTTCAAATAGTTGATCGTTTCTTCCATATGCTTGCATTTGTGCTTTAATTCTGTGATTTCCTTCCTTTGTTCTTCCAACTGTCTCTTCAGGAATGAGTTCTCAGATTTTGATTCAAATTTATAGTCCTTTATCATTTCTTTTATCTGTTCGATCATGAATTTGTTGGCTCTACACACAACACAACTCTCGCACTTAGGTACATTTTCTAGAGGATTCCATTCCATTTTTCCTGAGGGATGAAGGCGTTCTTTCCAGCAGGGAGAAGAATAGATGTTGATTTTTCCACAAGACAGGCCACCAATAATTATAAACCAAGAGTCAAATCTGAAAATAAGCCACCAGAGTAGCACTATGGGAAGAGACACGAGACACTAGGACATCACGATGGGAGGCACAAACCTCTAGAACTACGCGACAAGGAGAGGCAGATACCACCAGAGCAGCGCAAAGGGGAGAAACAAGAACCACCAGAGCTGCATGAAGGGGAGGGGCAAGACTATAATAGAGAGGAAAAGCAAGACCAAAGGAGCATAGAGACAAATATAGGGAGATTGAGAGCTTCTTCTGAGACTAGGCGGAGAAATAAGGGGTGTAGAGGAAATAGAGCGACCAGAGAGGAGAAGGCATCCATTCCAATAGACCAAGAGATGAAGCAGGGAAAGAAGCCACCATAGTTGCACTAAGGGGAGAAGCACGATCCACTAGAGTTGTGCGATGGGGAGAAGAGGCAGAAACCACCAGCTCAACGTAGAGGGGAGAAAACTATACCACCAGAGGTGCGCGAAAGGTAGGGGCCATACAAAATCAGAGAGGATAATCTCAAACACCTAAGGGATGCATAGACAGATGCAGGGAATTTGAAAGGTGCATCTGGGACTCAACGGAACTAAGCTCAGGGACAGGAGAAAGACAGAGAGAAAGAGTAGAGAAGAGATGGGAACAAGCGTTGAGAGAGAAATATTATATAGCTGCAGTGAGGGCCTCTGCATGATAGATAATTTTTTATTTTCACGGGGAACCTGAGTGGATGAGACTCGCTTGATTGACAGAGTCTGACAATGTTGTTTGTACATTGTGATTTTCCTGATTCTATTATGCTTCTGAATTCTAGCTTTTTGTATTGAGGCGACTGATTCCCACCTTGAAGTCCTCAGCTTGAGTGCAATTCTCTACACTTGACGGCTTGAAGTCCTATGGGATGGATTTTTGAGCAGTTTCATTGTCAATTCTGGATTCTCCCATAGGACGATTGACAACCAAATTGGCCTGCATATTAGTTGTACCATTATTTTCTCTTAGGATATGATTGAAGGTGACTTCTCCAAGATACTGAAGATTTTTTTCACCCTTTTGATTATTTGACTCAGAATCTAGTTCTTGAGGCTTCTTCTCTCCACCATCGATTGAATAATTATTGTTGAATCCCCCATTATGACTGGGTTCTTCATACCTCATTGCCTTAATATTTTTTTCCCAAGAGGAGGTTGTATGCTTCTACCCTATTGTTGGATAATTCTCCTAATCCCCATTCATAAGTGATGGGATTTATTCCTCCTGGATCGAAGATGAGACCTCTAACTCCAGCCTTGCCTGGATTAGACTTAGAAGCTCCATCAAACAATAAGCAAGGCCTATTTAATTTCTCTACCCATGCTTTAAAATCCTCTTTTTTAATTCTAATTTTCCAACTCTGAGTGCTAATAGTAGATCTATTGATGGTTGATTTGTTGGTGTTTTCTTTTTGCTTCTTTCTCATCGCGAATTCTAACCAGGTTCTTTCCTCATGTTGCATATGTTTGATATCTATATCTTTAGCTCCTTTGGAATTGATGAACTCGATTGTCATGCTCCAAGTTTTAGCCAGTATTGTTATGTTGCTTGGAATGCGATCTTTGAAGATCCTCTGGTTTCTTGCTAACCATATTTTCCAACACATAAATGAGGGCAAGCTCAGCCAATATCTTTTGATTGTTTATTTGCTTTTTAAAGTATAAGGATACTTTTTTTTCCAATTTGTTAGGAGTGATTGCAGAGGCAACGAATGTTGAATACTTACCCCCAGAGGTCTTACGAGCTCTTGCCAACAAACACGAGCAAAGGGACATCCCACGAAGAGATGTTGGATGTTTTCTTCACTTTTCTGACACATTGCACAACGTAGAGGGCCTTCATAACCTTTCTTTTTAAGATTATCAACAATAAGAATCTTGCCTTTGAGGAGTGTCCACATGAATACTTTGATTTTTGGCAGGGATTCTATTTTCCATGCCTCCCTCCAGTGATCCCAATCACTATTTTCTTGCTGATGTAGGGAGGCATATCCAGATTTGACTGAAAATTATATATATATATATATATATATATATATATATATATATATATATATATATATATATAATTCCTCCATCAGGATCCCAATGCAGAGAGTCCTTTTTGAGTCCAAGATCGAAGGGAAACCCCTTTAAGATGCGAGATTAGAGACCTCCACTGAGGGACAAGGCCTTGGGGAAGATTGTGGACTCTCCAGTCCTCCCAATCTCCATCTCTCCAAATAGAGATGTCTTCCAACGTACTGATACCTTTTGAATTCATCCACCTTCTCAGGTCTTGAAGATTTTCTTGGAAAGCTATAGGCTGATTTCCCATTATTCTGTCCTTCCAGATTTTGGTGAGTCTACCATTCCCAGGGATCTTAGAGGAGTTTTCTTTGATTAGGGGAAGGGTCTTTTTAATCAAACTCCAGATCTGGGAACATGGCCTAATTGGGAAACCTTTTTCTAATAATAGGATTCTATTATGGTTCATATATTTTTCTTCCAAGATTTTCTTCCACCAACAATTTTCTCCAGTTATAAATCTCCAAGTGATTTTTTCCCCCAGTGCCAGATTCATTATCCCAGGAAGTCTTATTTCCAGGTCGCCTTTCTCATAGGGTTGCGTTACTTCATCCCATTTCACTAGATTGTTCTTCTTTGTTTCTACTTTACCTCCTTGCCATAGGAACCCCCTGATTACTAGCTCAATTTGTTTATGTATGCTTTCCGGAGCTAGTATTGTTGCGTACTGATAAATTGGGAGTGTTGTGAGTAATGCTTTGATTAATACCACTCTTCCTGCCATGTTTAGCCAGTTCATTCCCTAGTTTTGCACTTTTTTTTTTTCATTTTTTCTATGTATTTATTCCATATCTCAGTCTTCATATTTTCTTTGGAGATAGGGAGGCCTAGATAATGAAAGTGGCTCCATTTTTTTTGTAAGGGAATTTCCAGAATTTCTAAATTTTTTTGTAGTTCGCACAGAGGAGAGTTCCATCCAAAGATTATACATTTTTTATTATTTAGAAGTCCACCAGAGACTTCCATAAAATTGTTCAACGCCTTTTTTATTCTTCTTGCCATTATACAAGAGGCCCCTCCCATGACCAAGGTGTCATCTGCGAATAGAGAGTGGTTTATGCTTTTTACTACAGGAGAGATTGAGAGACCTATGATAGACCTCTCTTGTCTGCATTTCTCAAGATTTCGGATCAGAGAGTCTGCCATTATAATATATAGGAAAGGAGAGAGGGGGAAGTTGGGACAAATCCCTCTTGAACTTTGGAAATATTCACTTGATCTTCCATTGATCAATGGAGAAATCCGGGGACCTACTATACAGGCCTTAATTATATCTATTGCCTTTTTTGAGAAACCAAATCATTGAAGGACCGCCACTAGGAATTCCATATTGACCCTATCAAAATCATTTGCCATATCAAGATTTATAATCATACCTTTTGCCTTTTTAAGAAGCCTAGAGTGCAGAGATTCTTGCACAAGAAGGATATTGTCAAGAATTTGTATTCTTGGAACAAATCCTCCTTGATTTTATGAGATAATTTCTGGGAGCACTGCTTTTATTCTATTTTCCAAAATCTTTGTAATAATTTTGTAGGAGGAGTTACATAGAGAGATCGACCTGAACCTGCTAAAAGTGTTTGCATTTGGTTCTTTTGGAATTAGAGCAAGGAAGGAGGAATTTGTGAATCCTCCTATCTTGAATTTCCCAAAAACATTTCTGATCATTCTTATCAAGTATTTTTTTATGATACTCCAATTATTTTTATAGAAGGAGATAGGGAACCCATCCAGACCTGGAGCCTTATCTGGATGTAGATCCCAAATAACAACAATCACTTCCTTTTCTTCAAATTATTTTGTTAATTCATTATTTTCTCCATTGATGATTTTTTTGGGCGTATGTTGTAGAAATTATTCATACTCATTATTTGTTGTTGAGGAAGATAACAGATTTTTGTAATATTTGAATCCCTCCTTCTTTATTTCCTCTTGTCCTCTCACTTCTTTGCCCTCATTATCCATAATTATGTCAATATGGTTTTGCATTCTCCTAATCCTAGTAGTATTATGGAAGAAGGTTGTATTCTTATCACTTGCTTTAAGCCATAAAATTCTGGACTTTAGTCTCCACTCTTCTTCTTCCACTCTGTTTTGCCTATAAAATTCCCAATACACTTGTTTTTCCTGCCATAGACTCTCTTGCATTTCCGCTTGCTGCTCTTTTTCGACTTGGATTCTCTCTATTTTTTCTGTTATTTCTAGCTTTCTTTTTTGTGTTTCTATTTGTTTTCTCCTTGCCCACTGTTTCAGCTCTTTCCTCAATGATTTAAGTTTAGTTTCCCAGACATAATTAGGAGAGCCAATGATTTGATTTTCCCAAACATCTCTAATGAATTTTTTATCTTCTTCATTGCCGTTCCAAATGGAACTAAATTTGAAAGGAATAGGACCAAATTTCTCTAATACCCCAAGTGAGAGTGCCACCGGTTTGTGATCTGATGCTTTGTTATGAATAATTTTGGACTTTATTTCATTGAAGGAGGTGGCTATTGTGTCTTGGATTAGGAATTTGTCCAACCTTTCCTTTATATTATTTTTACCAATTCTTTTGTTACTCCATGTATACTTCCCATTGCTAGGAGGTGTGTCCATTAATCTACAAGTTTCCATGATAGATTCAACCATTTCCCTTGATGGATCAGCATTATATTTCCCACCAAACTTCTCCTCTGCATTCAGTACCAAATTAAGGTCCCCTCCTATTATTATGCCTCTGTTTTGGACCTGCAATAGATGATTTTTAAGGTGTCCCAACAGACTTCCTTATCCCTGTAATGATTTGGGGCATAAATGTTAACAATGCAGTATATCTCCTTTGTCTTTTTGTTTTTCAGGTCTATTTTCATCCAATGCAGCTCTTTTTGTGTCTGAATCAACTCCCACTTCTCTGTTTTCCATAATGTACAAATCCCTCCTGAAGCTCCTATTGCTGGGATTGATGTTCCTTGGTAGTTTTTCATTTTTTGAATCATTGTTTCCATTTCCTTTTCATTTATCTTTGTCTCCTGGATCATAAAAATATCAGGCTTCTCTGACACTATTAAGTCTTTCATTGCCTTGATTTTTGGCATACTTCCCATTCCTCTATAGTTCCAGGAGACTATATTCATTATCACTTGGAGTTGAGGGTAGAGGGACCTTTCCCTCTGATGGGTTGAGCGGGTTTCTCCTTGTTTTTTTCTAGAAAGGTGTCCAATGGTTGTTGGGTGCCCAGAGCCATTGCCTCATCTCTGATTTCTCACTTGGATTTTCTGCCTGCTCGTTTAGGATGATCAAGGGAGGAGAGGAGATCTTTGGAGATGGTTCGAGTGATTATTCGGTCGAAGGAGGAATGGGAAGGGATATGGGAGAGGATGGGAGAGGAGGGGGATGGAATGGAGGGGAAGGGGAGGAGAAGAGTGGAGGAGGGAGGGGAGGAGGGAAGATCAGGGTCCCCAAGAGAGCTAAAGGGATTAGAAGCCAAAATATCCAAAGAGGGGGGGGGGGTGGGATAGAAGAAGGAGGAAGAGATGAGGAGGGAGAGGAGGGATCTTTATGAGGAGAAGGAAAAGGAGCCGAGAAGGAGGGAGGGGGGTGGGGGAGGGTCGAGGATGGGAGGGTGGAGACAGAAGAAGGATGGGATGGGGGTTTGGGTTTGGTTGCTGACTTTTTCTTCTTAACCTACTCCCATTTTGGTTCTTGGTTTTCTATTTCTTCTGATTCCTGATTTTTAGCACATCTATTTGCAAAATGACCATATTCATGACATACCTTGCATTTGAACAAAATTTGTTCATAATCTAGCTGTTGAATGTGAACCCAACTATCCACTTTGATCTTGACTGCTTTCAAAAGTCCTTTCCCCAGATCTACTTCCACACATATTCTCGCGCAGGCGTGCATGTTTTCCTTTGGCTCACTTCTGTCGATATATTTCCCCACTGCATTTCATATTGCTTTGACAGATTCATCTCCCTAGAAATGTAGAGTAAGATGGGGAAGCCTCACCCATACTGGCTGTTGGTACTATTTTATTGCTATTCTTTTCTTCTAAAAATCCATCATTTATCTATCATTTTCTTCCATAAACTCCTCATAGTCCATTGAAATTGATTAATGAAGCATTATAATTGTTATTTTACATTAAACTTAATTTATGGATTTTTATGTTAAAATTTGGATTTTTCAACAAAATTATAGGATGTAATGACTTCCTATAATTGGTTTATGTTGTGACATGTGGCATGGCAGGAAAATCAAAACAGAAGATAAAGGCATGATCTAGGATGTACATACATGGTGGAAGATATATTTATCATCGAATTTGGAGCTCCTGAATACATGGTCAATGCTGGTCAAACCCAACCTTTTTGGTTGTAAAAGCAGGAAAAAATCTGAAGTTACCTAAACTAATTTCGATTTGTTTTAGAAATCAGTTAGGATTAGCCTTTTTGGTTGTAAAAGCAGAAAAATATAAAGTTATAGAAATCAGTTAGGATTAGGAAGAACGAAAATAGCCTTTTTGGGTTGTAAATTTTAATAAAAAGAGGAATGCTAGTAAAGACAAAGGAAGGAGAACAGACTTAAGACTGAAGCGTATTCCAGAACTCTGTTTTGAATGTAATCTATTCTCAGAACTTAATCAAAGGCAGAATTTCATCAATTATGGTGTTTATGAGTTAACGTTCTTATCACCTGAAGTTTTTCTAAGTGTGCCATCAAAGCGTGGAAGGGCCCTACGTGAAGATTGGTACACTTTCTTTTCTGTTTCATAGAATTTAGTCTTCAGATCTGAATAGTGTTTTATTTCATCTCATCGCTTGTGAGTTTATCAATTCAATTAGAAGTTCTTGCGATTGTTATTGTATGATTCATAGTGGTAGCTTGAAAATTCAATTGCAAAATTATTGAATAAGACCTTGTAAAAGTTTTAATTGAACATTGAATTTCAAAATATTTCTATGAACTATGTTTTCATGAATTTGATTTTTAATATTCTTAGTGTGTTATCTTGAAAGCGTTTTTGTGAATTATATCCTTGTAAGAGGATTGAGAACTCAGACTAGTAACACTTTGTTTTTGAACAGTTAATTAAATTAGATGATATAAGTGTTTAAATTGTGAAAGGAAACATATTTCAATCTCTTGTAGAAGAGTGTTGTAGCCTGTCACAATAGACACTTATTTAGACAGATTAGATCCTTTTAGGTCTATAAACTTTAGACACGTACCTCTAAGTTTACCTACCTTGGTTTACATTAAATTTAGTCTAATCTAGAACCCTAGATTGGTCTCTACATTTTGGCGTCGTTGCCAGGGAGGTGCAACTAGAGGATTTCTAAAAAAAACATAAACAAAAACAAACAAAAACATAGATTTAATTTTAATTGATCATTTTATAGGTCATGTTTACTTATGTCTAGATCTAGAGATGATAAATGTAGATTCATAAAAACCCCCCATCCAAAAACTAATCCACCACTAGGAGCAGACCCTTTAGGAAAAATTGAACACACAACACCAGTTGGGAAAGTCACCATACAAAAATTAGAGGATAAACAGAAATCAGGGCAAAGACTCACACTCATTGAGAGACAAATTCTATTGGCACACGAATCATAGAAGAAACATCTCCCTGAATCCTCTATAAAAAGAGAAAGTAGCAAAATAACTCAACAATCTCTCCTTGAACCTACTGATTTTGAAAAATCTCAAGAAGGAGAAAAATCACTAGAACAACTTCTCTTTGAAACAAGTGACACTGAACAAGAAATTAAATCAATAGAGGAACCTATCAAAATGGCCGAGGAAGGAGGAGGATCAGCAAGAGGACCACAAAATCAAGATCGAAGAGAGGAGGAAGAGTCAACCTTTAAATTTCCTATTCAAGAACCAGGAGAAAATTATGATGAGGAAATAAAAATGAAAAACATACCTCCATCTGTGTTACCAAACTTTTATGGCATGGCTTCAGAAGATCCAGATTCATTCTTGTTTGAATTTGACATAGTATGTCGAACATATGGTTACATAGATGATGCCCATAGGCTTAGACTCTTCCCAGCAACATTAAAAGCATCAGCATTAAGATGGTTCATGGGACTTGGTGAACATGCAATAACTGATTGGGATGGCATGAGAAAAATATTCCTAAGGAAATACCAACCTTATTGTAGATCGAAAGATTCTAAAGACGATATCTTTAGAATGAATCAAAAAGAGGATGAAAGTTTAGAGGAGTATTTGGAACGATTTGTTTACAATTTACAAAAATCAAAACATAGAACCATGTCTCTTGATCTGATTCGAACAATATTTTTGAAGGGCATCTGAGAGGAATAATTAGATGATCTTAATTTGATGGGAAAAGGTGATATTTCCACTTTACCTTTCGAAGAAATTGCTGATTTATGTGAAAAGTATTCAAGGAGCAAAGCCAGAAATGGAAAAAGAGCTATATCATCCAAAGCCACAAAATCTGCTTCAGCAAGTGTCACAAGGGCTGAAATAGGAAACTTGCTAGAAGAATTCAAAACAGATCTATTAAGTACCTTAGGAAATCAAATTGACACTCTGAAAGCAAGGAAAAGACAAGAAGAAGAAGATCAATTAATGGTTGTCTTTTGTCCAAAATGCCGAAAGAAACATGCTTTGAAATACTGCCCAGTAGAAAACATTCAAGTTTGCACCTTTTGTACTGAAAATCATGATATATTTCATTGCTCTAAAATCAAGATTTTGCATAATTGTAATGTGGAAGCTAACATAGATATGGAGAATGTGTATTTCATGGGCGCTAAGAGGCCATGGCAACCAAGACCTCCACCTCCAGGTATGTTTTCAAACCAAAATTTGCAATTTCCTGCACAAGATCAGATGAATGTTCAGAATTCTTGGAATGTACCCATGCCATGGCAACACCAAAATTACCCACAACAACAATGGAAACCATTTCAGCAATACTCTCAACAATATCAACCATATCCTCAACCATATCAACAGTATCATCAGCCATACCAACAGTATCATCAGCCATATTCGCAATATCCTCAAACATATCAACAATATCCTCAGCAGCAAGTTGTTTATCAACCCCAAAACACTCAACAAGCATTGCTTGCTCCTCCACCAATAAATCCACCTCAATTAAAACTTCCATCTAACCAACCTCCTAGACCCACTCAAATTCCTGCTCAACCTGTACCAAATCCAAATAATAGAGCAGATAGACCAGCTTACAGTATAGATGAGGGACCATCATATCCCACATTACCTTTACAAAATATCGAGTTGAGGTCTGGTAAGGTCCTTCAAAAAGAACCTTCAATAGCTGAAAAACAAGAAGAAAAACGAAGAAAATGAAAATGAAACTCCAACTCAAAGGAAACAAAATGATGACATCAAAAATAAACAAATGCAACCGTTGCATCCACCACCTTTTCCATAAAGATTGGTCCAAGCAAAACTTCCCATGTCTATACCACAGTTTGATGTTTTAGATGAGCTAAAGAATATCTATATAGAAATTCCACTATTACAAGCCATAAAAGACATTCTGATATATACTAAAGCAATCAAAGAACTATGCCTCAAGAAGCCTACTAGGAAAAGAGTTGATCCACAAACTATTCATGTTATTGGACATTTAGCTGGCCTTATGACAAACACTATTTCAATGGAAAAGTATGTTGATCCTGGTATTCCCAGAGTCACTACAATCATTAACAACATACATATTCCAAATACCTTAATTGACCTTGGGGCCGCAATAAATGTGATGACTCTTGAAACAATGAAAACACTGCAACTCACAAACTTGCAGCACACAACAATTGTTCTAGAACTAGCTGATAGGTCTAAAGTGATTCTTGAAGGGATTTTGGAGGACATAATTGTTTCACTGGGCTCTTGGGAGTATCCAGTGGACTTTTTAGTTCTTCAGCCAAAATCTAATTTAGGAGGACAGCCTATCATCCTTGGTAGACCATGGTTAGCAACTGCTGATGCATTCATAGGATGTAGATCGGGTAATATGATTATTTCACGAGGAACTGAAAGAAAACAATTCACTCTATACCCATCATCACAATCACCAGTAGTAGCACACAATTTATGGCTTGATGATAAATACAATGATAAGGAAGAAGTTCAATCTGTTTTCAGCATCAATCAAATCTATGATTTTCAAGAACATAATAATGATGACTTGGTAAAATTGTTCCTTTCTCAACCTAATATTTCTGAAGAATTAAGAAATGAAAAATACCATGCTGCAGATGAACTTTTGGCACAGAATTTTCAGGAAACATGCACCTTTCATTCTTTGCAAACAACATTTGAGAACATTTTTCCCATTCAATCTATCACAAACACACAGAGCAAGACCATAGAGATTAGTTTAGGAAAAAATTTGAATATTAGCACTCACCTAGACTCATCTCAGGAGGAAAAATTGATTCAATTATTAAGAAAATACCAGAAAGCATTTGCTTGGGACTACACCGATATGCACAGAATTCACCCTGAAACATGCACTCACCATATTTATACGGATAGTAATATCAAACCAGTGAGGCAACCGCAAAGAAGAATGAATCCCATTCTTCAGGATATTGTTAAAGATGAATTACAAAAACTATTGAAAGTCAATTTTATTTATCCGATCTCTGACAGTCAGTGGGTATCCCCATTGGTAGTAGTGCCCAAGAAAAATGCCAAGTGGAGAATTTGTGTTGATTATAGACAATTGAACAAAGTAACCCTCAGAGATTATTTCCCACTACCATTTATCGACCAAGTGCTAGACACATTAGCTGGGAAATCATCATTCTCTTTTCTTGCTGGTTTCAGTGGCTATAACTAGATCAGGATAGCCTTAGAGGACCAGGACAAAACTACTTTTACTTGTCCCTCGGGCACTTATGCCTATAATGTTTTACCATTTGTACTTTGCAATGCTCCAGCTACATTTCAGAGAGTTGTATTAGCTATTTTTGCTGATTTAGTTCATGAATGTGTTGAAGTTTATATGGACGATTTTTCAGTGTATGGTAATTCATTTGAGCATTCATTAGAAAATCTTGAAAAAGTTTTGAAGAGATGTATTGAAGCTAATCTGTCCCCGAGCAATGAAAAGTGTTATATGATGTTAAATGAAGGGATAGTATTAGGTCACTATATTTCTTCTCAAGGCATTAAAGTTGATCCATCAAAAATCCAGATCATTGTCAATTTGCCAATTCCGAAGACTCAAAAAGAGGTAAGAAGTTTTCTTGGGTATGCAAGCTATTACAGAAGGTTTATTGAACATTTTAGTAAAATAGCTTCACCTCTGTTTAAGCTTCTAACAAAAGATACACCTTTTAACTGGAATGAGAATTGTCAGAAAGCTTTTGAAACACTCAAAGAAAAGTTATCAACCACACCAGTCTTAAAAGGACCTAACTGGACCCTACCATTTCACATATTTACAAATGCATCTGATACTGCAGTAGGTGCCTCATTGGGCCAAAAATAAGAGTCTTTAAATTATTCCATCTATTTTATTGGTAAAAATCTAACACCTGCAGAATTAAACTACACAGTCACTGAAAAAGAAATGCTTGCAATCATACATGCTGTGAATCAATTCCGACATTATATAACTGGTTATGAGGTTTTTGCATATACTGACCACTCTTCCATTAAGTATTTAATGAATAAACCAATCACTAATGGCAGAGTTACCAGATGGATGTTATTATTACAGGAATTTAATATTACAGTGTTAGATAGACCAGGTAAGGAGAATCAGGTGGCAGATTTTCTTTCTAGACTGCAAAATTCAAGTGAGGTTGTTTCGGTTGAAGATTCTTTTCCAAATGAAAATTTATTTGCAATTTCAATAGTGAATCCTTGGTATGCTGACTTAGCTAATTATTTGTCCACGGGAAAAACACCTCCATATTTTACTCCAAAGGAAAAGAAGAGGCTGATCAAATAAAGTGCTAGATATTCATGGGTTAATGGAGATTTATTTTACACCGGTTATGATATGATTATTAGATGATGTGTAAGAAATGATGAAATAATTGATATTTTAAAGTCTTGTCATGATGAACCGTGTGGTGGGCATTTTGCAGCAAAAAGGACAGCATTCAAGATTCTCAGTCTTGGCTACTATTGGCCATCTATTTTTAAAGATTCCAAGAAGTATGTGAAAAGTTGTGATAGTTGTCAAAGAATGGGCAGACCGACAGCTACAGATGAAATGCCACTTCAGCCTCAAGTACATTTAGAGCCATTTGAGAAATGGACTCTAGATTTTGTAGGGCCCATCAATCCAACTTCCAAAGGAAAAAAGTACATCCTAGTATGTACTGATTACGTGACCAAATGGGCTGAAGCAAAAGCACTAGTCCGGGCAACTGAACAAACAATGGTAAATTTCCTTTTTGAAGAAATTTTTGTAAGGTATGGAGTACCAAGGGAGATAGTGACAGACCAAGGTACGCAGTTTACTTCAAAGCTAGTCAAAGACATCACAGAAAAATATAAAATCAAGCACAGGAAAAGTACACCTTACCATCCACAGGCCAACGGCCAGGTGGAATCTACAAATAAGGTATTGGAAGGAATCATCACTAAGAAAGTAGCAATGAACAGACAGAATTGGAAAGAGAAGCTCAAAGATGCACTCTGGGCTTACAGAATCACGTGGAAAAACACTACAGGATTTAGACCATATCAGCCGGTGTATGGAAAAGAGGTAATGCTTCCTATTGAATTTCAAATACATACTTATAAGATGGATGCAGATTTAGGAATTGATCTCAATGAAGCACAAAAAGAGAGAATTATGCAATTGAACCAGTTAGATGAAATGAGGTAGCAAGCAGAGGAGAGAGAAATCTTAATGCAGCAACAAAGGAAGCAGTGGCATGATGCACACATCAAAAAGAAACACTTCAAAGAAGGAGATTGGGCTTCACTCTTTGACTCTAAATTCAGAGATCATAAAGCCAAATTTAAAACACATTGGATGAGCCCATATGAAATAGTTCAAGTATATGAAAATGGATCAATCAAGCTTACTACAATTGATGGAGAAGGCAACACCTTTATTGTCAATGGACATAGGTTGAAACTCTATCATAAGCCCATCAGCAAAGAAGATTTTCTTCAAACTGTATCTCAACAAAGGGAGGTTGAGATATTGCAGCCTTCAGCTGTGATATCTCTACCTTAGTTCATTCAATTTCATTTTTGATTTAAAAATAAAATAATAATAATAATAATAAAATCAATAAAAAAATTAAAAATAAAATACAAAATAAAATACAAAATAATAATAATAATAATGGTTTAGATGTGAAAACCAGACTCTAGCACACTCTAAACCCGAATTCTTACTAGAAAACCATTCATTTGGCTGGTAAGAATTCCTTGTTCTACTTGTTTACTGTTTTTCATCAATTCAATAATGACTTGAGGACAAGTCAAAGACTTAGTGGGGGAGAAGAAACAGTGGTTTTTCCCTATCTCATCTCCTCATTTTTAAATCTTCAAGGGATTTGTTTCAGTAATTCAGTATTTCAATAAAAGAGTTGTTTTTGTTCTAATTAGAGGGACCTGTTCAAGCAATGAGATATGCAGTGGGACCTGTTCAGAAGACTATGTCAACATTACCAATATCAGAGGGACCTATTCAGAAGGCTATGTCAACATCACCAATATCAGAGGGACCTATTAAAGACTGCATTCAAGATACATCAGGCTACTTCAACAAAATTTTCAAAGGTTGCTTATCATCAGAATTATAATCAAGGCTACATCAACACTAAGGATAAAAGAAGCTTCACAAGCATGGTTCTTCAAAGTTCTTCAGATTTTAAAGGGACCTGTTATATTCAATTTCATTTCAAAGGGACCTGTTTTAGAAAATGAAGATCAGTCATACCTGTACAAACAGATCAGTCATACCTGTGCAAGCCAAATCAGCATTTTGTCAACCAACAAGTGTAATGTATTGTTGAAATTTTTATTTTTAACATTTAAAATTCTTAAATTATTTTAGTGTTAAAAATGATGATTATTATTGCTTGTTATCAATTTCAAAAATCCTTATACCCATAACCTTTGTAATATTCCTAAATACTCATCTCATTATCACTCTGCTTATCATTTCCATTCCCCTATCACACCTTAGCCTATTTTCATTTTCTATTCCTACTACGCTCTTCAAACCTTTTCATAAACTCATCATTTGACCTCTGTCAATAAAGTACCAACAAGTAGTGGATACTCAATGGAGAAGTCCGTTCAATGGAAAGACATTTGTTAAACCGTCTGTCCTCAAATGATTTCACTCATTTCGACTGCTGGAGTTATAAAAACAATCTTCTGACCCAAATCTGCTTATGAAATGTATCCGTTATCATCACACGATTTGCATATTGTGTTATCATGATTATACCTCTGCAAATCAGTACTGCTCCTCTGTATTCATGATTTGAATATGCCTTCCGACTCTGCAAACAAACCTACGGCCCCTGATTGAAGACTCTGTTCTCTGCGTTATCATCATAGCAATCGAATTTTATGACGTCAAGCAAAATGAAGGTCAACTGTTGAGTTTTTATTTTATAAAACTCTGAGTTTCTTAAAGAGGGCCGAGATAGTAGGTGCTGTAAAGGGAGAAAATATAGCAGACAGGCTTATCCAAAGTTTTTTTTTACTTCTGCCTAGAATTTGAGGACGTTAACTAGGTCAGCTCAGGCATTGAAGAAGTAAGCTCAGAATTGAGGACGTTAACCAGGTCAGCACAGTGGAATGCAGGAAAAGAGGTAACAAGTTGAAAACCCTAATTGAATTTTTGAGCATAAAAAAAGGGTTAGAACGGAGATTTTTAAAATGACCAATAGAGCAGAGCCCGAAAACTTTTATAGTTCAAAATATCATGAAGACTGTGTCAAGATTTTAAGGGAAAAACACTGGTTACCTTTTCTAGAGAAATTTAATGGAAATAATGAAGAGGTTACGAAGCAATTTGCATTTTCCTTCAATGGAGAGAAAGCTTTAATAGGAAATTTCTATTTTAGAATTTCAGAGGATACCATAGCACAAACATTGGAAATCAGTCCAAAAGGGGAAAAATATTTCAAAACCAAGCAATTTAGAGAAAAATCATGGACTCAGTTTATGTGTAGGTCAAGGGTTTCCTCTGTCAATTGGAAAAAGGGTGTTCCTAGAAGTTGGCTAATTCACCCATGGGATGAGATGGTATACATTATTCAAAAATTTGTTACATGTGAAGGACGTTACAGTATAGTATACCTATATCACATAAAAATTTTGTTGCACTTAAAAGGTCAATGCACTATCAGTTTGCCCTACTTCCTCTTACAAAGCTTGACTAAAATGTCGAAGACCATTCAGAAACAAAAAGGTAATGAAGATAGGAGTTTGTATCATTTTGGTTTGATCAAAATTCTAATTGAATTTGAGTTGCAGAGGAGAGGAAAAACATGGAAAGAATTTCTAATTGACAATCAAATAAAAATTAAAGAAGATGAACAGGAAAAGCAAGAAAGAACGGAGTTTATGATTGATATTGATGAGGAAATCTCTGAGCTTAAGTCAAGCAATGTTCCTCAACCCAGAAGTAGTGTAACGACAAGAAGGATGAGGCAAGAAACTGCCAAGAAAATTGAAAAAGATAAAATCTTCACTACTTATAAGAGAAGATCAAGGAGAATAAAAAGGAATCAGACACAAGATGATCAATCAGAGCCGAATGCAAATGCACCAATGGAAATTGAAAGCAGTGCTAACTCACAGCCAGGATAGGAAGCAGAAATGGAAACTGAGAGTAACAAGGAAGAAAGGAAAGAGCCAGCACCTACAAACAAGAAACAAACAAGGTTAGAGAAACAGATTGAAGAGCTAAAAGAGGAATTGATGGAAGCAAACATGTTAGAGAAGGTCATAAAGAAGGAAAATGAAATGTTGAGAGCTCAAAGCAAGAAGATTCAACAGGAAAATGAGAAACTGAAGAACAGAGTCAACGAACTTGAAACTGATCAAACTGAAATATGCAAATGGGCGACAAAATGGTACACTCAGAAAAAAGTTCTCAAATAAGAATATGAAACATGAGTCCCGAGTTCAGAAGAATGTAGATGTATTGCTACAAGCAGCAGAGGCACAAGCAGAAATAGAATATAAAGGGAACACATCAGGATTAGCATGAGGACATGCTAAATCATTGAGTTTTGGGGAGATGTTGGTACTATTTTATTGCTATTCTTTTCTTCTAAAAATACATCATTTATCTATCATTTTCTTCCATAAACTCCTCATAGTCCATTGAAATTGATTAATGAAGCATTATAATTGTTATTTTACATTAAATTTAATTTATGGATTTTTATGTTAAAAATTGGATTTTTTCAACAAAATTACGGGATGTAATGACTTCCTGTAATTGGTTTATGTTGTGACATGTGGCATGGAAGGAAAATCGAAACAGAAGATAAGGACGTGATCTAGGATGTACATACATGGTGGAAGATCTATTTAGCATCGAATTTGGAGCTCCTGAATACATGGTCAATGTTGGTCAAACCCAGCCCTTTTGGTTGTAAAAGCAGGAAAAAATATGAAGTTACCTAAACTGATTTCGATTTGTTTTAGAAATCGGTTAGGATTAGCCTTTTTGGTTGTAAAAGCAGAAAAATCTGAAGTTATAGAAATCAGTTAGGATTAGGAAGAACGAAAATAGCCTTTTTGGGTTGTAAATTTTAATAAAAATAGGAATGCTAGTAAAGACGAAGGAAGGAGAACATACTTAAGACGGAAGCTTATTCCAGAACTCTATTTTGAATGTAATCTATTCTCAGAACTTAATCAAAGGCAGAATTTCATCAATTATGGTGTTTATTAGTTAAAGTTCTTATCACCTGAAGTTTTTCTAAGTGTGCCATCAAAGCGTGGAAGGGACCTACATGAAGATTGGTACACTTTCTTTTCTGTTTCATAGAATTTAGTCTTCAGATCTGAATACGTTTTATTTCATCTCATTGCTTGTGAGTTTATCAATTCAATTAGAATTTCTTGCGATTGTTGTTGTACGATTCATAGTGGTAGCTTGAAAATTCAATTGCAAAATTATTGAATAAGACCTTGTAAAAGGTTTAATTGAACATTGAATTTCAAAATATTTCTATGAACTCTGTTTTCATGAATTTGATTTTTAATATGCTTAGTGTGTTATCTTGAAAGAGTTTTTGTGAATTATATCCTTGTAAGAGGATTGAGAACTCAGACTAGTAACACTCTGTTTTTGAACAGTTAATTAAATTAGATGATATAAGTGTTTAAATTGTGAAAGGAAACATATTTCAATCTCTTGTAAAAGAGTGTTGTAGCCTGTCACAATAGACACTTATTTAGACAGATTAGATCCTTTTAGGTCTATAAACTTTAGACACGTGCCTCTAAGTTTACCTACCTTGGTTGACATTAAATTTAGTCTAATCTAGAACCCTAGATTGGTCTCTACACTGGCACTGCATTTGGCACGTCCAACTCTGGATCGAATTCAGGAGTCCATCTGTTAAGATAAATCCCTCTTGAATCCATGAAATATGGTCTATTTCTAAAGATTAAATCTTTGTCCTCTTTCGTTTCAAAGTGGAAGGTAAAATAACCTCTTCCACAAAACCTAATGGAGATTTTCCCCATGATAGATGAGGCCCAGTTTCTTTCCACCCATTTGAGGACCGAACAGGGAGAGGGCCAAAGTCCAGTAAACTGACCCACCAAGCCATGTTCATAGAGGGACGGGGTTGTGCAGCAAGGGAGGGAGGGAGGAATAACTATTTCAGGTATTTCATCAATCTTCTTAACAAACTTTGATATGGACGGTCTGGGATGAGACGGTCCCAGGGAGGAGAGAAGAGAGGAAAAAGCTTCCGCATTTTCTCCCAGTTGAGCTGAAGTTCTAGCATATGAGATAAGAGTTGATGCACCCTCGAGAGGAGGCTCCACATGGTCCATCGCATACCAGTTGAGGGCAGAAAGCCCCGAGACCAGGAGGCCCTGGGAGTTGAAGGAAAAAAGTGCGCTCAGAGATTGAACTCGCCAAGGCGGGAGAAGAGTGTGTTTCCAAGCATTATCCCCTTGCAATGCATCTTTACTTGTTATGTAGAAAAAGAAGAAATTGTTATATCAAGCATAATATAATTTGGAAACATCTACCAAACAATGCGTTTTTGTTTTAAAATGTCATACTCCTTAAAAAAATGTTAAAAATAAATTATCTTTTATATTATGTAGATGGTATTGAAATTTTAGTTTCAAGGATATTTTGATTGTTAGTGCCATGATTTCTAGATTTGTAATTTTAACCATAATAAAAAAGGAGGTTATTATTGGTAGCACTAATTTTTGATACAATAGTTGATTTTAAGGTTTTGGTTGCAATGATACTAATTTTGTTATGAAACTAGCTCACAAAAAGATAGAAAAGATGGATCAACACCTTAGAATTCAACCTCTTCGAGGGGGCAACCTCCTTTACATTACACAAATGAACAATTCTTGGATGATTCAAATGACAAAACCTCCTTTCTATATATAGGAGTCCAAGGGGTCACATTATAACCAAGCCGACCTAACAATAATAATATAAAGGCACAAAAATGACAATAGAGAGATTTTATGGGGCACAATAATAACAATATGGGGACAATAGGGGCACAAAAATAGCAATAAGGGATACAACGACAATAGTAATGGGGGAATCACTAGTATTATAGGGACCTAACATGCCCCTCTCCTTCAAAAAAGTGTTGTCCTCAATGCTTGAGTAGTTTTGGATGCTTCTTTATAAAATTCTCATCCTCCCATGTGGAATCTTCAATGGGTAAGTTCTTCCACTTGATGAGATACTCTGAAATTGATTGATTCCGTAGCTGTCAAGTTCTTATTTCTTTGACTGATTCAGGTTCCAATATGATTTTTCCTTCCTCATCAAGTTCTAGCAATATTGTTTGAACTCGAAGCTTGTCACCTATAACCTTCATTAAGCATGAAACATGGAAAACTGGGTGCACTCGGGAAGCTGCAGGAAGCTCCAATTTGTATTACATATTACCTATCTTTTGCAACACCTTGTACGGACCATAATACTTTGGTGACAATTTATTATCCTTCTTAGCTTTCTTGAGGGACATTTGTTTATATGGTTGTAGCCATAGGAATACCAAATCACCTACATCAAAACTTCTTTCGCTGCGATTTTGATTTGCCTGTTGTTTCATTCTATTCTGCGCCAAGGTGAGGTTATCCTTTAAGAGTTGGAGAACTTGTTGTTGATGCTCAATGTGATCTTCCACTACTTGAACCTTAGAATTTTCTCTTAAATATGATGTGATGCATGGTGGATGATATCCATAAACTGCCATAAATGGAGTCATTTTTGTTGCAATATGGAAGGAAGTGTTATACCACCATTCAGCCAGAGGCAACCATTTGACCCATTGCATCTGTTTATCAGAGACAAAGCAACAAAGATATACTTCCAAACATTTGTTTACTATCTCAGTTTGCCCATCAAATTGAGCATGATAAGATGAGTTATGAGCTAACTGATTACCAAGAATAGAAAATAATTATGTCCAAAAATTTCTAGTGAAAATGGGATCTCTGTCACTTACAATAATCTTTGGGTTTCCATGTAGCTTTTGAATTGTTTCCATAAATGCAGTAGAAACTGTACTTGCTTTAAATGGATGAGATAATGCACAAAAGTGTGCATACTTGGTAAGTCTGTCAACTACCACCATGATAACACTCTTTCCTTCGGACTTGGGTAAACCTCCTCCCAATGTTGGCTTGGAATGGATAAAGGTTGTAATAGTCTTGGGATATTAATTGTTTCAACTTTATTCTGTTAGCAAACCAAACATTCCACCACAAACTTTTGAATATCCGATTTAAGGCCATCCCAAAAAAAATCCTTCTTAACCCTGTGGTAGGTTTTTAGAAATCCTGAGTGCCCTCCTAAGGGAGAGGTGTGCAATTCCCTAAGAATCTTTTTTTTGAGTTGGGAATTCTTACATAGGTATAACCGATCCTTGTACCATAACAAATCATTTTTCTAGCTAAATGTATCAAATGTACTGGGACCTTGTTAAATCTTTTGAATGAGTGCCCACACTTCCTCGTCATTCTTCCATTCATCCCTTGCTTCATTTATCCAATCTGGTTGGATAATAGAAATGGCACAAAGAAATGCTTCCACATCCTCATCCTTTCTTGAGAGTGCATCTGCCACAACATTTTTCTTCCCTTTTTTGTAGATGATTTCAAAGTCATAAACCAACACCTTTGTGACCCATTTGTACTGCTCTTCTGAAGATAATCTTTGTTCTAAAAAGTATTTAAGACTATCATGATCTGTTTTTACCTTCCCATTAGGTAGGGTTGCCATTTCTTAAGTGCATGTAGTATTGCCAACATTTCCTTCTCATAAATAGCTTTGTGTAAATACTTTCCTTTGATTGGACGACTTTCAAAAGCAATGGGTCTTTCTTCTTGCATTAAAAAAACACCAATTCCATTTCCTGAGGCATCACATTCCACAATAAAGGTTTTTGTGAAGTCTGGTGTAGCTAAGATTGGTGCTTGGCACATTGCCTCTTTAAGATGTTCAAAGGCCTTTGTTGCTTTTGGAGTCCATGAAAATGCATCTTTCTTAAATAATGTTGTTAGAGGTGCTGCTATTTTCCCATAATTCTTAGCAAACTTGCGGTAATACCCTGTCAACCCGAGAAATCCCCGTAGATGATTTATGGATGTGGGGATTTTCCATTCCTTAATGGTTTAAATTTTGCTAGGGTCTACCTTAACACCTTCATGAGATACAATATGACCTAGATATTCCACCTCTTGTACTCCAAAGAAACATTTGGAGATTTTTGCATATAGTTGTTCTCCTCTAATAGTTTGAGCACCCTGTCAACATGTTGGACATGATCCTTCCAAGACGTTTTGTAGATTAATATATCATCAAAAAATACTAACACACATTCTCTAAGGAAGGGTTTGAAAATGGTATTCATCAAACCTTGTTGAAATGTAGAAGGTTCATTAGTAAGGCCAAAAGGCATGACCAAAAATTCATAATGGCCCTCATGAGTTCTCAAAATGTTGTTTTTGGAATGTCTTCAATCTTCATTCTGATTTGATGATATCCTGAATGAAGATCCAACTTGGTGAATTAAATTGATCCATGCAATTCATCCAATAATTCATCAATGACAGGAATGGGAAATTTATCTTTAATAATGAGCTTGTTGAGCTCCCTATAATCTAGACACATGCACCATTATCCATCCTTCTTGTGAACCAATACTAATGGAGCAGAGAAAGAACTCTGACTAGGTTGAATTATACCAGCCTCTAGCATTTCTGCAACCATACGTTCAATTTCACTATTTTGGACATAGGGATATTTGTAAGGCCTGATGTTTGGAGGAACACTTCCTAGAATCAAATTAATACCATGATCGTGATCACGAATAGGTGGGAGGCCTTTGGGAGTCTCAAATACCTTGGAATGATTGTCCAAGACTTTTTGGAGATCTGGAGAAATGGATGATTTCGATGTGGGAACCTCTAGTGAACATAATTGTGCAATTATGCCTCGTTGTTTTTTCTTTATAAGATTTCTCATTCCGTTAGAGCTGATTATCTTTCCCGGTTTCCCTACGATATACCTTAATTCAACTTCCTTTCCTTCTGAAGAGAATTTCATGAAAAGTTCCTGAAAATTAAAAGCTATTGTACCCAAGGATTGTAGCCATTAGACTCCTAGTACAACATCAGCACCACCCATTGGAATGGAAAGCACTGGGTTGTTCAATACATATTCTCCCATGGATAGCTTGATATTAAGGCACTTTCCTGAGCAATTTATGGTTCCTCCACTTGAAACAATCACTTAACACTCTGGTGATGGATATAGGAAGCAATTTAATTCCTTGGTTATCTTACAATGAATAAAATTATGGGTACTTCCTGAATCAATCAACACTATTACCTTTTTCTTCTTGATATGCCCTTCTATCTTGATAGTTTAAGGAGTAGTAATTCCAGCCAATTCATTACAATATATGGTCGGATTCATTTCTTCTTTTTCTAGGGTTTGTTCCTGGTGTATATCCTCTTATTTTGACATTTCTTGTTCCTTTTCTTCCTCCTCTTCACAATCTATGTAAAATAATTTCTTCTCAGCACACTTATGACCTTTAGTGTATTTGCTATCAAAACTGTAAAAAAGCCCTTTTGCTCTTTTTTCTTCCAATTGTTGTGGTGTCAACCTTGTAGGTTGTGGATGGCTAGGGGCAACAACGTTTCCATATTTATGATTGTGAGTGGTAGGCTTCCTTGTTGCCATAATTTTGTTTTCCATTTTTCTTGCCAACCTAAATGCCTTCTTCAATGAATCTAGTTCCCAAAGGCGAACCTCATGTTTGATGTTATCTTTTAAAGTCCCTATGAACACATCAATCCCATGCTCCTCTGGAATATATTTTACCCTTATATTCAATTTTTGGAAGGCCTCAATGTGCTCCATCATTGAACCCTTTTGTTTGAGATTTATCAATTGGCTAAAAAAAGTGTTGCTTTTTGTATCCTCATAATGTGCTAGCATTTCATCCGTAAAAATAGCCCAAGTGACAATCTATGTATGAGATAAAAGCCATCGATACCATACAAACTGATTTGGTTCCAAATATAAAGTTGCAATGCGTACCTTTTGTGTGTTTTGCACATTATGGAGATCGAAAAATTTCTCCATCTATAGTATCCATGTTCCGAGATCCTTGCCATCAAACTTCCTCATATCGATCTTTGGAACATGGTGGCTCTTCGGTCCAATGTTAGAGTCTATGAAATCATGATTAACATTTATTTTTTTCTCATCATGAGTTTCCTTTACTACCTTTTCGCCATTATTAAGCATTTCTTGTAGAAACTTTGTCAAATCTGTCTTCAAATCTTCCATGCCTTTCTTTAAATCATCCATCTTAGCTTCCACGTCGTCCATCTTAGCTTCCACGTCATTCATATTAGCTTCTACGCCTTTTTTTAAACCATCCATCTTAGCTTCCACACCTTTATTTAAACCATCCATCTTAGTTTCTACTTCTTTCTTTAAACCATCCATCTTATTTTATGTTACTTTTTGTGCGAGTGAAATTTGTTGCACTTGGTTTCGTAATTTTGATATATCATGTTGCATTTTTTCCTCTTCTTCATGATTCATGCTAGAGATTTCAGGTTGCTTACTAGGTGTTTCCATTTTCTTTCTTCGAGGCATCAATTACCGATAATAATGCTTCACTATGCCCTTTGAATTCCTTCAAACTAATTTTTCAAAATAAGCTTATGCAAAAATTAAAAAAAAACTACACATCTTTTTCATTTTGTAGGAGCTCAATATTGAATCTGATGTATCTCTATAGTTTCGGATCTCCTAGGTATGAAATTTCTTCTCGCGATAACCCTCTGAGTAATCTTTCAAACCCCGCAGGTCTAATCAATATTGGATTCTCCAATGAATAGTTATGCCAAATCTCCCACGATAACCTGAGTATAGACTGGTTCAGTAGAGAAAACTTGTACGAAGTGTCGCGGGTCACTGTTTCAACCTTAGGTTCTGAAAATGATACCCAAAAAAGCTACTATCTGTCCTCTTTCTGTAACTTCTTACGAAAACTCAATATGATGCTCAGAGCGAAAGTTATGACGATTTTCCCATGGCGACTTGTTTGGAAGGTAATTCGGGGGTCTGTAAAAACCCTAACTTCCTCTGATTATATTTCTGAAAATATAGTGAAACAGGATTTGAAATTTGGAGTCGAGGTTTAGACCGATTTCTTCTCAAACGGGTTTTTTTTAGCTTCTGAAACTTCGTAACAAAAGAGTTATAGCGAAAATTCCACGATGACCTGTTTTAGATGAAATTCTGGATCTTGCAAAAACCCTAACTTACTCAGATCGTATCTCCAAAAATATAGCGAGACAAAATCTAAAATTCGGACCCGAGGTTCAACGCGATTTAGTCTCAAATGGATTTTTTTTTAGCTTCTGAAATGTCGCAGAAAAAAAGTTATAGTGGAAATTCCACGATGACCTATTTAGAGCAGTGAAACCCTAGAATCCAAAGCTCTGATGTCAAATGTTATGAAACCAACTCACAAAAAGATAGAAAATATAGATCAACGCCTTAGAATTCAAACTTTTTGATAGGGAAACTTCCTTTACATTATGCAAATGAACAATTCTTAGATGATTTAACTGACAAAACCTTCTTTCTATATATAGGAGTCTAAGGGGTCACAATATAACCGAGTCGATCTAACAATAATAATATAAAGGAACAAAAATAACAATAGAGGAATTCTATGGGGCACAATAATAAAGATATGGGGACAATAATGGCACAACAATAATAATAAGGGATACAACGACAATAGTAATGAGGGAATCACTAGTATTATAGGGACCTAACAAATTGTCAAGTTGGAAGGTTTTAAAGAAGTGGTAGTTTTAACCTTGAAAATTAAAAATGGTGCTCATATTATTGCCACTTTTCGAGTTGGCTTTAAAGTTTTTATCGACAATATCTTAACACTATCAAGGTCATGGTTGAAAATGTGTTAATTTGTACTCCGGAAAAAATAAGCTATCAATGGCATCACTTTTAGAAATGGAAGGTAAAAATAACAACTAAATGCAACCTCTAAAACAAATGAGAACTCTAGAGAGTTCTCTTCAAGTTGGTAACTATGTTAGTGAGGAAATTGTTGAAGAATCATTATTGGTTCCCATGTGGAATCTCTTGGTTACATATCTTTCCATTAGATCAAATACTTCCCTGATTGTGTTTTGGTGTAATTGATGATCTTTGGTATTAAATACTACTTCTGGTTGGAGCCAAATGGAACCTTCTTCATCAAATTATAGTAGGTTGGTCTACGCTTTGAAATTTGATCTCATGACCTTCTTCAAATAGGACACATGAAAGACTACATGAATAGTAGATTGTGCTTCGAGAGCTAGCTTGTAAAATATCTGACCAACACATTATATGATTCGATAGGGGACCATATGACTTAGGAGCTAGCCTTTGGGGAACATTATCTTTGAGTGATATATGCTTTTAAGGCTACATGCAAAGAAACACTTGATCATATTTAGCAAAATAAAATTTTTATCTATGCTAATTAGCATGTTGTTTCATTTTACTTTTCACTATAGATAATGGGTTCTCTAGTGTGAAGCATTCACTCTAATGCATGAGCCTTGGAGGTGCCTGGTACATAGGATGTTTCTTACAAAGGGTTTTGGCTATAAATAACTTCATATGGTGTCATTTTGGTAGCTTCATTATAAGTGATATTATACCACCATTCAGTAAGAGGAAACCATTGAGCACACTAGTGCAACTTTTTAGAACCAAAACATCTCAAATAGGTTTGTATGCACTTGTTAACCACTTTTATGTTACCATCAATTTGAGGATGATATGCAGTGCTTATATTTGGTTGTGTATGTTGAAGTTTAAATTCATACCAATTTTTTTAGTAAATGTTGGATCTTGATCCAAGACAATAGAAGTGGGCATATCATGTAGCTTAAAGATATGATCCATGAAGGCCTGGGAAACTTAGGAATGACGATATAGGGAAAAAAACGAGCACCTTTGAAAATATTAACAACTACCACCATGATGATTGATTAGCTACCCACTTTTGAGAGTCCCACTACAAAATCCATTGAAATGTCTGCCCAAATATATGTCAGGATTGGTAGAGGTGGAAATGCCTCTAGTATCTTCACCCTATCTTCTTTGTTTCTTTCACAAGCATCATATGATGTTACGAAATCGTGGATATCTATTTTCAGGTCCTCACAAAAGAATGAAAACTTAGTTATTTCATAGGTTTTATGAAAGCCAAATTGACCTACTATTGGTGATGAATGGAGCGCCTCTAAGGCACATTGTTTTAAGGTTGAATATTTTGCTATAACAATGTTCCCTTTATAATGTAATGTGTCTTATTTCCATGTGTAACTTTTAGGTGGGTTGGGATATCTCTGAAGCCATTGTATGAACTATCTTAAAGTCTTGTTTTCTAGTCATTCCCAATAGACTTCCTTGAGCCATCTTGAACTTGGTAATGGTAGCCAAAGGAGTTGACACCCATCCTCAAATTGTTTAGATAAAGTAGTATCCATTACATTCTCTTTATTTTTCTTGTATATAATCTCATATTCATACCCCAACATCTTGGTAATCCATTAATATTCATTTGACGAAGACAATCATTGTTCGACGAAGTACTTCAAACTATGATGGTAACTTAGTCTTCATCTAAAAATTCTTCCTTGTGAGATATGGCTGCCAAGTCCCCACTACATGAAGGATGGCTATCATTTCCTTCTCATATCTGGATTTTCCCTAATTGTGGTTACGCAATTTCTTATTGGTTAATGCCAAGGGGCATCCTTCAGTACTACTCCTAGAACTTTGCTTGAGCCATCATACTCAAAGAAAAAAGTCTTTTTAAAGTCGAGCACTACTAATATTGGAGTAGTGCACATGACATCCTTAAAGTAGTGAAGGTTTATTTTGCTTCCTCGCTCAATACAAAGGTATTCCTTTTAAGGAATGAAGTTAGAGAAGTTGCAATTTTTCCATAATTTTGTTCACGAATTTGCTATAGTAGCCTATAATTCCTAAGAATCCCCTCCAGCTCTTCAATTTTTTTGATCGGGCCAATCTTGTATAGGCACCATTTTCTTGGGATCAACTCATACTCCCTCTTAACTTACTATGTGACCCCAAAATTTCAACCTTAGAAGCCCCAAGAACACATTTGGAGCATTTCATGAGTAATTTTTTATCTCTCAAAAGTTGAAAGGAAAAGTATCAACATCCTTTATGTGATTCCCATTCTTTACTATAGATCAAGATATCATCAAAGAAGACCAACACAAAATTGGGTAGGAATAGTTTGAAAATATTGTTCATAAGACTCTAGAAGGTGGATGGAGCATTATAAAGTTCAAAAGGAACCATTAGAAGCTCATATTAACCTTTATGTGTTCTAAAGACTATCTTTGGAATGTTTTCCTTTGTCATCCTAATTTAGTGGTATTATGAATGCAAATCAAGTTAAGTGGAAAAAATTGCTCCATGAAGTTCATCTTGGATTTCATTGATTATTAGAATGGGAAAATTTTCATTGATTGTCAACTTATTGATGACCCTAAAATCAGGATGCATGTACCAAATATCTTCCTTCTTTAACACTGTGACTAGGTGATGAGTATGAGCTTGTACTAGGATATATTAACTTTGCCTCCAACAATTATTGAAAATAATAAAATTTTATTGTACTTAGAAATTACAAACCATGTCTAAATATTAAACACATACATGAGAAAATAGCACAACTAAAGTGAAACAAACTAAATAAAAATATCATGACCTTCTGCATGAAAGCATGATGTATTCTTTATGCATGTATCATAAGAGATGTAATAGGAATAAGCTTATATATTATGCTTGAGTCATAGGAAAGAACTCCTAAGTGATGTAAGGCTATATCAGCATGTATATGATGGAAAATCTAAAAGAACAAATCTCAATTATAAAATATGGATGGGAGAGCTCATCTATATAGCAATACTACATCCATGAGAGGGTGGCCTAGAAATAGATAATTAAAATTTATCATGCAAATCCCTAAATAAATCTAATGCTCATTAGGTAGGAATGTTCTACTAATGATTAAGTATGTAAAACTTCATCATTGCATGCATCCCTACTACTAAAGTAATCATTAGAAAAAACTCTAACCAAAAAACTCTAACCAAAAAAAACTCTAACCAAAAAAAATATTTGTTGGCCCATATTATTCCAAATAGGAAATTAATACTAAAAAGAAATTTACAAGTTTTTTTTAAACATGAATATAATAAATCGATATATTTTAAATCATCTATAAAAATTTTGCACTTTCTTCTCTCTAAATAAATTTTGATGTGTTTTTCAAAATAATACTTGACATTTTTTTTTTTACTAATCATTTTAACCGTACTTATTTATATTTATATATATATATATATGTAAGTTATTTTTACATTGTTTTATATGTTTTATAGAATTCAAGGACTATTCTTTTCAAAATATCATAAGTTTTAGAGAAATTAGGAAAAGTATGTTGTTTTAGTCAATGCCCTGGCTTGCAAGGTCTTGCATTGATTTGTAAAAGGCTATTAACAAGGTACAAATACATAAAGTTAGGAGGGTCTTCGATACTTGTCTCGACCATACAAGGATATGGGTTCTTTTCGAGCAATATCATAATTGATGTCTATCCACTGCTAAGTGTATTTGTCGGAGATACATATTTGCGAGTGTTAAGTGTGTTGTATTTGTAGGAGATATATCAAATATGTTTAGTTAATACAAAATAAATAAGGTTTGAAAATGAAGTTATTTTATTGGTGGAGTTATGGGTTATTTTTTTTATTTGTGGGAAAATTAATCATAATTTAATTGTTGATTTATGGATTACTTAATTGATTCACATTTATTATTAGCAAATTTTTATAGAAATTTTATTAATATTCAATGAATTTATATAAATTTATATAATATATTTTAATCCATCTCTTAAAATTCATCTTGCTTTCATATTTTGAAATTAATATTTTCATAATCAATAATAAACACATAATCAATGTAAAGAGACATTTTTCATTATCAAAAGAATTGTATAATAACTTAAGCAATTACATAAACATCAATCTATTATAAACATCAAAATACTTACTTTATAATACTCCTCAAATTGCCAAGTTTCTTTTTTTTTTAACTAGATTGTAACTTTATTATTATTATTATTAAAAACATGTAACAAGGTTAACTATGGAGATTCAACCCCCCTTAACCATGTATATCCTTAACTTCTAATAAGGGTTTGTTACAATTCCATGGGCGAATACCATGGTTTATCAATACCACATACCCAAAATAGCATAACGTATTTCACATGACACTTGTTCATATGACATTTTTTAATTAATCAATTTAATTAATCTAGTAGAAAGCGCATAAATGATAAAAAATGCATGTGGTAAATATTTTGACTAAAAATATTGTTATATGTTTTTTTAAATGTATATATCTTTAATTCATATTTAATTCTTATATAATAATAATATTATTATTATTATTATTTAATTATTTTTAATTATTTTTTAAAATTTTGGTAATGTGGCATGTATCATGAAGTAAGTTTTTTTATGCTTATCCTAGATTGATCTCTATCGATGTTTATTAGTTGAACCTTTGATCTTTTCTTCTTCTTCTTTTGACAAAACAAATAAGCTAGGCCTAAGGGCTAGAGTGAGGTCTCTGGTGCCATCCACAAGAATGCTCAATTAAGAGTTCACAAGGCTCTAATCCAATAACAACAATGTTCATAGGCACAAAATCATTACAATAATATTTATCAAGGCATTATAGTTCATCATGTCGCTAGGATGGAATTCAACATGGCCGGGGAAAATAACAATCATTGTGCCCAACCACCCATCCCAATTGAACTTTGATCTATAAATACTACTAAAAATACTTTATAATATTCCAGAAAAGTTAAATCCCTACTATTCACCTAATAATTATTGATATATAAATTAAAATTAAATTAAAAGTCCTATTCCAAAATAGACATGGCTATCAACATAATTAAGTGATTTCAAATTAAATTTTAAACTTATTTAGCTATGTGTAGTCTAACTAATAGACAAAATGACCATTTTCTGAATACTTTTTTCTAGTCAATTTTATTCAAAATCTAATAGAGATTTTTAAGTCATAATTTTAAGTTATTTAATTTGTAAATATCTAGTGCCTAGGAGTTTCAAAATGTTGAATCCATTTACCCATTCAAAGATGCATTTAAAAAAATAACAATAAAAAATCTTACTAAAAAATTGTAGTGACAAATTCTAGTAAAAACTAATTCGCCAATCAATTAAACTATTTATATAAATACTATATTAAATTAATTTTGACTAAATCATTAATAATTTATAAATTCATGATATTAAATAATCAATAATATTTGTTCATAATATTAATTTGATATAGAAATTATTTAATTTAATTATAAAATTTTATTTCTCTCACCATAAGTGAAGCAGTTCCATAAAAAAAACACAATTTTTTTTTAAATCTTCGTCATCAACTTCTCAATTGTAAAAATCTACCTGTTAAAAAAATAATAAAATTCCAAATTCATCTAATACATTTTAACACTACTAAATTCCCTAAGTCATGTCACATAGGCTATCCTTCGAACACTTGTTTCTATTTCCCCATCTTCGATTTTTAACGTGTGTTTCATGCTACACGGTTATGAGTATATAAATTTGGAAAAATCAAGTCACAAAACTTATCCTCTTGATACTAATTTATATTTCCTGGTTTTCTATATATTCATTATTTTTAACATGGGTCTCTACTAGAGGTTTATGAGGGTTATGAGTATGTAAAGGGTTATGAGTGTGACTTGTTGGTGGATTGCAGTGTTTAGAGTGATTACAATGGGAAAGATTGAGATAAGTAGTGGGAATTTCGTTATCTAAGTACTTTGGGTTGGGTCGGGTTGGGTCGGGTTGGGTTGGGTTGGGTGAGATAGTTTTGAGTAATGAAAATAATTTCACTTTTATAGATTTATAGTTTTAATTTAGGGGTAGTATTTATAGATAATTGTATGTAGTTGGGTGGAAAAGTTTCTTTAGCAATTAATGGGTGGTGGATTCTAGAAAAATAAATGTTCTTTTTATTGATGGTTAGTTCTTTCTATAAATTGTCTAGTAATGGTATAGAAGGCATGTTCCAAAGAGAAGATCATTTGCATCTCTATGATATTCTAGTGCTTAGAAGTTGAGGTGGATAAAATCTGCAAATCCACACCATGTGCTAGTATATATGTGTAGTTCAAGATACAACTTATAAAAGAAATATATATGTGTCATGTTTATCATATTTGAAAAATTAAAAATAAATAAGTAAATGCAGATAATATCATTTCTCAAGAGACATTGCATAAGACAAATCCAATTAAGCCTAAAAAGTCCCTTAATCTAGGGAATTCCTATGAAGTTTTTTCTTAGTTGTCTTAGGAGTCTCACATGTTGCATGGATCCTTAGTTAAGGATGACATGACAATGCCAAAGTAGTGTTTAGATGGATTAAATCATTACAAACAACTTTATGGATCAAGTGTAAACTTTGTTCAATGCTTGTATTGATTTTCTGAGGTTTGTGTCAACCTTTTATATCAAAACTACTGCATCCAAATATTCCATGGCACAATGCTTACTCAATTTATACAATAGAATGAATGTCACTTTGAAACAAACAATGACACACTCACATATTATTCATGTTATGGTTGGGAATTGGATCCATAGTTCACACATTGTGCCAATATTTTAACATTATTTATTGGTTAAAAGGACTATTATTTGTTGTTTTTTCAAAGAGAAATATGATCTTCTAATCTAACAATTACTTTCCAATTATTTCTTAATCAAGTCATCTTATGTGACATGTATCATTAAGTGATTATACATAGAAAAAATGACAGTAATGCAATAATAATATTAGGATCATAAAGAGACAACCAAGCATAAAAGAGAGACAAATATTATGCCCCGGGAAACCCAAAATCAAGAGAAAACCCAACAATATTTTCTAGGAGAAATTGTTTAGTTCAACAAAGTACAATCTGATATTTCAAGTCAAAAAATTTCAACCTAGACCAACAATCTAGGATAGGTCAAACTTGGTTAAGCAGGCTAAAACTCAGCCTCCTATAACTACCCAAAACATTAGTCAAACTCAGTCAAACAAGCCAAAATTCAGCATCTTGTAGCTTCCCATAACCTCAATCAAATTGCCCAGAAACATGCCAAAATTCTGTTAAACAACAACAGAATTGAGTCAGTCAATGTTGGTCAACACAGGTCAAAGCTCCAAAAGTATTCCTCGTTAACTTGCATGTGTGAACACAAGAATAGAAGATGTTATGTGAATGTGTGTCCAAATGATGGAGGTCGAGTTTGTATTTATAGTGGTCTGAGGTGCCCAAGGGGCACATCTCCTTGTGTTGGGATGACCTATACTTTGGGGGCGAATTGAGCAAATTTAATTCAAATTCAAATTTTAATTTTCCCTCTTTTGATTTAGCCAACTTGTTGTTGGGTAATACCTCCTGCAGCTACCCAAAAAATAACACTTCCTCTTAGCAAGGGAGGCATTCACCTTGACTTCCTCAAATGTCCACTTTGTTGAAACAATTCTCCATCCCAAGAAAAGATTGAATGAGCTCGCTATGTTAATGTATCCATCCACTTCATGTTTTATTCTAGAACGATGTGGAAAGCATCATGCGAAGGATCTAGTTACCCACTAGCTAAATACACTTTCATGATATTGTTAGGTACGCCCTAATCGGAGTAAACATAAGACTAGTTCTGGGTCACCCACTATCCAAGTCGTCACTTGGAACCAAGTCAGTATCCCTAACCAATAGAGAAATCCTTCTTTAATTTACCATTTCCTCATGTCCTCATATGATACTTGAATGCTAAAACACTTACCTAATGTTATGGGGCACTCACTCTACCCACTATCCAAGTAAAACTTGACAATATGGTCAAAACCTTCTGATCGGGGGAGCACTTGTGCCCTAATGCTCTCTAGGCTAATCTCCCTAACCACATTACATGGCACTTGGTCAATACCATTGATCTAGTCAATACCCTTGACTTAGGGAGAATGTTTATCATTGATGCTACAACACCAACACTCCCTCTAATTGAGGGGAGCATTCTCAACCATTCCAAACTTGTCCCTAAAGTAAACAAACTTCATTTAGGACAAAGGCTTTATGAGAATGTCAACAACTTGCTCGTCTGTAGAAATGTATCGGAGCATCACTGCTCCCTTTTGTACCATGTATCAGATGTAGTGGTACTTGATCTCAATGTGCTTTGACCTGTCTTCATGGTCATTTGCAACACCTGATTAAACAATCCTACGAGCAACTTCCAAAGCCACACTACTTCATAACTCACCAAACTAGTTGTAGTATACCCAACTTGTGCAATGCTAAGTGTGACAGATGTATGCTTTCTACTCATCCAACATATCATAGTAGAACCAAAACTAAAGAAACATCTTGACGTGCCCTTCTTGAATTTCAAACTCTGCTTAATTTGAATCTATATATCCTTGCAATTGTACTTCATCATTTTGAGCCATATTTCAATCCATATCCAATTGTACCATGTTGGTACCTCAACACATGTTGTGTTGCACTCCTCGACTCAACCATAAACTGACCGACTTCCTTCACTAGATCCATCACCACAACTGCTTTCTGGTCACCCTGATTAGGTGCTCCCTCTAACACTGAAACAACTTGGTTATGACAATTCTATCTGCTCCATCTGTCATTGTTGCTTCCTAGTCACTAAAAGATATCTGATATTTATCATGGTGCACTCATAGAAGGCATAATTCTCTTAGATACCTCTAGTATATGAGCATATAGTCTTGACAATTTCAATCCCATGAAATCCTCTTGGACGACTGGTCCTTCCACTTTTTCTGATTTTCTGTACATCATGGATCCACCAAATTTAAGTCAAAGCGTCCCAACTTCTTCAGATTGGTCACCATGGGAATGTCCATCATCCCAAAATTTTTGAAGGATCTCAATAGTATACTTTTGTTGACCAAGGAAGTAATGCATCAAATATAGATCCTTGATCTTGAACTCAGAGGTAAACTCCCTCTAAAGCAAGGCTTCCTGAGGTAATCCTAACTACTTCCTCTATTACAAAATCAAATCTTCCTACCATTGTTGCTCCCTCTATCACATGATTCATTATGCTCTTTTCATAAATAAGTCATGTAATAATAAGATCAACCTTGTAGTAAAGGTTAGGATCAACATTACACTTGGTGAAACTAAGACTCATCATATATGCATCAATACAAGAATATAATGTTCTAGGTGCTTGCTTGAATGTGTACAAACTTGCCTTCTTTAGTCTGCAAACATGAGATTCCCTCTCATGTACCTCAAATCCCTGAGGTAGATCTATGTACAATTATTCTTCCTTTATTACTTTGTTGAGGAAAGTAGTCTTCACATCCTTCTAATGTAATTTCCAACCCATAATAGAAATTATAGTTCTAATAGAAGTGTCCCTGGTAACTAAAGAAAATGTCTCTTCATAGTCCTCTCCACAACTTTCCACACATCATTCTTCATGATGGACTAATATTCCTCCATCATGGCATCCTTTCAAACTTGTTGGCTTGTTGCCTTTGAACTAGAATCTCTTATGATCATCTGGCATGGTTCTGGATGTTTGCATAATATCTCCCTCTCGAACAAAAATCACTCTTGTTGAATTTATCCTTGATCTTGGGAGAATCCTCTTCCCACAAACTTTGCTTCATTCTTTCCAATGCTTCCATATGCTACTAAAATCATTACCTTGGAAACCTTCACAATGTACCTATAAACTTCATTAGGAGGCCATGGAAGAAACGGTTATAAACAAGCAAAAGATATAAATACAAAAGGCTTACCAATAAATAATAATAATCAAGGAAGAGAGATATGAAGCACTTATCTTTTTATCTGAGGATTGTAGGGAATTGTCAACTCTCTCTTGATCCTTTTCTTCTTGCAGAAATCATTGAAATACATATGTAATATCATCAAGCTAGAGATGCCTATCCTCATCCTCATCATTATCTAATTAATGCATGTTACTTTCCTTTTCTTCCTTGCATGAATTGTATGATCTAGGGTTTCTTCATTTAGTGAATTCATCGATTTTCAATACTCTAGGTCTAGCTCTATGGTTTTATCCACAAACCCTAGGTATTTTTAAATCATAACCTTCAAGTATTTTCTATGGGTTTTAAACCCTAAGTCTGCCAGCTCTTCCAAAAAGGGATCATATTTTAACACAATTATTATGAATTTTCTTGATTTATATGAGAGAGCCTTTCTCCTAAGCTCCCTCTTGCTTGGGAGTAAATTTCTTGAATCAAATCATATCTCAAATGCTGAAAAAATCCTACTCAACCTATACAATTTTAACTCCCAAGCAACATATCTCAACCAATACAATTTTAACTTCAATGAAATATACAAGGCATCTTCCACACATACTTGTCAAGGCCCTTATTTGACCATATTTCCATAATCATAACTCTACTTCAAGTTCAAATCCCTTTTAGCAAGTCCTATAGATGACAACAATTTTGGTTCTGCCTATAGAGAGCTTCCTAGACATGCCTCAACACTTCCCTCTCAAACAGGGCTAAAATTGGTCCTAGAACTCAACTATCTAGAGTTCTATTCGGCCCTTTTAATTCAAAACCTAGCCTATACTCATCCAACACTTGAACAACAACCATCCTTATTTTCCTTGCTAGCCTCCCGATGGCTCTGAGACACCTCTGCATCTCCTGACCACCAATCATAGGTCCTCTTAACCCTTTGTTACATAATTCTATGGATTAGTCCCTCTTCTTAAGAAAAGACAGAATTTGACTTGGGAAACCTCCTCTCCACGTCCAACAAATAAACTTGACCTAGTCACACAAAAAATAAAACTTCTTTCTTCCACACAAAGCAGACCTATTCCATAAGGTGATTACCATATTTCATCATGTTATCATTCAATGAAGGAATGTTCAAACTACCAATGATCAAATATATCCTTTATAAGGCTTGTACTTTGCCTCTTTACAGTCTCTTTAACGGCTACTTTGTCCCCTAGGCTCTGAAACCATGTTTATTTTTCAAAGAGAAATTTGATCTTCGAATAGAGAATTAATTTGCAATTATTTCTTAATCAAGTCATCTTATGTCACATATATCATTAATCAATTATACATACAAAATATCAACAATAATGCAATAATGACAATAGGATCATAAAGAGACAACTAAGCACAAAATAGACACAAATGTTTTTCTCTAGGAAACCCAAACTCGGGAGAAAACCCAACAATCTTTTCTAGGAGAATTGTTTAGTTTAGAAAAGTACAATCTAATATTTCAAGTCAATCTTGGTAAACCTAGACTAACAATCTAGCATAGGTCAAACCTAGTCAAGCACATTGAAATTTGGCCTCCTGCAACTACCTAGAAACTTCAATCAACCTTAGTGAAACAGGTCGAAATTCAACCTTTTGTAGCTTTCTAGAACCTTGTTCAAACTTCCCATAAACATGCCAAAATCCTTCCGCCTGAAGTTGCACATAAATTCGGTCAAACAATAGCATAACAGAATTGGTCAATGTTGGTCAGTGAAAGTCAAAGCTTCAGAATTTTTCCTCCTTAACTCACACGTGTGAACAGAAGAATAGAAGATGCTACGTGATGTAGGTGGATATTTTTGGCCACCCACCTATTCCACTTGGACCCCCATCATTGTTTCTTTTAGTTTTTCAGTTTCCTTATTTGTAGCACAATTTACTATTTTTGGCAGTTTTTCGAGACCTAGACTTCTAGAGCTGTTTTGAGGCCCTAAGCTTTTTGGGAAATCGGGAGCCATCATCAAACATGAACCAATGTTGCCACTCGAAAATTGTGGCTGTCGGATAGATCTTTCTAACGAGGTATTGTACGTGTCAAACGAAGATCGTATGCCAAAGTTACGACCCCGGGAAGTTGATGTACTAATTAACCCGAATGGGGCCCATAGTTTGGTGCTTCATCTCCTAGGGTTAGATTTTTGGATGTTTAGGGTTTTCCATTGTTTCTCAATAATAAATAGGCCTTTGAATCTCATTGTAACAGAGTTCAGAGGCATGTAGCTGCCACATCTCTTCTCAAAGATAAGCCACCATCGCCCAAGCTAGTCTTATTTCCATTCTGTTTGTAAGCATACTTCGATATTTGATATTAATGAAATGAAGTGTTATTTATGTTGCATCTCTATATTTATGGTTATATCTATAATTTTTTGTGTTCTTGTTTAAATTTGGATCAGCGGTATCAGAGTGGTCTGCTCTTTCTCTTTTTTTCTTTTCATGTCCCCAATGAGGTCGGGATATAAGGAGTTAGGGCTTGAACTGGTCGAACCTTTGCAACACCAACCTCACAAAGCCCAACGACCTCCCATGGGGGAAGAAAATAAATACAAGGGAGCATGAGATCCTATCAAAATATTTCTTGAGGAGACCCTCGTGAAACAAAGGAACGCGATGATGGATAACTTTTCCCAGATCCTTCAACGGTTTCCCACCAGCGGCGCATCCACATCCAACAACCACTCTTGAGGCGCCACTCCTTTTAAGGTACAAGTAAAATTTGACATTCTCATATTTGAGGGCCAAATAGATGCAGACGTCGTAGATAAATGGTTAAATCTGCTAGAAGGATATTTTTTTGTTCATGATTTTTCCAGTCGGAAAAAGATTACTTTTTCTCTTCTCAAAGCCACCCCCCACGTCAAGGACTAGTGGGAAACCTACTATGAGCAAAAGGATGAAAGTACACCCTCACCATTTTCAACCCACTTGGAATTCGTTTCGGGACGCCATCAAGGAGCAGTACTACCTTGTCGGGAGCTATGAGGATAAATACATAAAGTGGACTACGCTGCGGTAGGGAAGGGACTAAGATGTGCCCGATTTTTCCAATGTTTTTCATACCCTTTGCATGTAGTTGGGTATCAAGGATTCTAAGAAACATTTGGTACTCAAGTACCATGACTTCCTACATAGGTACATCCAAGATGATATGGAGTTCCTAGACATCTCGCTCGGCACAACGTATCGATATGCTGTCAAGATCGATCAGAAGCTTAAACAGAGGAAGCGAGACTTTGGATCTGCAAATCTGAAGCAAGGGAAAGGTGCCCCCAAACCGCAGAACATAGGACAAATCCAAGGCTGGGTGGCCCAAGACAACCCGCCAAAGCCGCAAGCAAAGAAAAACACTGTGAAGCCGAAGAAGGACATGGGAAAGTGGTGTGAGTTCCATAAGAACTCCACTCGCAACACAAGTGAGTGTTGGGCCAAGCAGTTACTAGTGGCCGAGCTGAAGGCTTCTGAATCATATGCAAGTTCTGACTCTAAGTCAGAACCTGATAAGGGGAATGACAAAGGGAAGAAGATTATTGATGCAGATCCCAACACCACTGTTGCCACCACGAACATCCAGAAGGAGGAACCCAAAGATCTAGAGGAGGAGGAGCGCCTCTTCCACTCCCAGATGTGGGTAAAGGGTTCCCCACTACAGTTCATTGTCGTGAAGTGGTTGGGCTTAGCGACCACAACACACCCACAACTGTATATCATCAATGGCTTCACCAAGGACGGGATCTTCGGGTCAACCAGCAATGTTGCCTTCCATGCAACATCAAGCCCTTCACGGATGAGGTATTATGTGACGTTACTCCCTTTGATGTTTGTGATGTATTATTAGGCCAACGATACTTGTGGAAGCGACATGTTGTATATGAGTCAAGGCCTTGTGCTATTTTTGTTACCTTGGGAAATAAGTTTTACAGGATATCAGAGGTAGCACCGCATACTGCCATATCTTTTGTTACTGCAAAACAATGCAGTAAGCTCATTTCCAAAACCAGGAAATTTGTTTTCCTAATTATATGCCCTCAAGAAAAGAAGAAGACGGTGGCAATGACCTCCAGACAGGGCCCCTCCGCATGACAAAAACATATGGATAAGGTCATGGAGGAGTATGAGAACATCTTCATCTCCTTCGCAGGGGTGCTTCTGCACTGTCAGGTCAAGCACTCCATCGATCTAACCCCGAGTGCATCATTGCCCAATGGACCAATCTATAGGTGCTTTATTATAGAGAACGATGAAATCAAGAGGCAGATTCAGGGGTTACTGCAAGAAGGTCACATCCGGTCGAGTTCATCGCCCTGTGGGAGCCCGATCATGTTAGTACAGAAGAAGGATGGGACTTGGAGACTCTGTATTAACTATCAAGCATTGAATAAGATCACTATCCAGAATAGGTACCCGATCCCACGAATTGATGACCTTGTGGACCAACTCAAGGGGTGGGGGGATATTTTAGCAAGATTGACTTGAAGTCTAGATATCACCAAGAACCAATCGAATCCTCCGATATGTGGAATACTTCCTTCAAAGCCAAGGAGGTCCTTTTCGAATGACTGGTTATGCTTTTCGGGTTGACAAAAGTTTCTGCAACCTTCATGAGGCTGATGGATGACATCTTGCGGCCATTCACCAACTCATTTGTAGGTATACTTGGATGACATCATGATCTTCAGCGAGAGTTGGGAAGATCACCTCCACCACATCCGACAAGTTCTCCAAACATTGCAGCAACATAAGTTGTGTGCTAATTTGGAGAAATGCACTTTTGGCATGGCCAAGGTTCGATATCTGGGATACATTATTGATGAACGGGGGTGCATGTGTATCCAGCCAAGATCCAAGTCATTCGGGATTGGCCAGATCCAACCACATTGACAAAGCCCGCAACTTTCTGGGTCTTGCCAATTTGTACCGCAGGTTCATGTTTGGGTTCTCTCATATCACTTCGCCCTTGAGTCAAGTCACCAAGGGAGGAGCGAAAGCAAAATTATTTTGGTATGAATCTCAACAGAAGGCATTCACAGAGTTGAAACATCGCCTCTTCTCTGCACCAGTGCTCACATTACCACACTTGAAACAACCGTTGGAGCAGGGAAAATTTTAGGGGCTAATATTCGCCCATGGGCTAATTTTCTATACTTTTTCCAAAAAAAAGATTCGCTAATTTCCATTTTTTTGTAAAAATGATTCGTCCAAATTTTATAGAATGAAATTATTTTACCGTAAAAATCGCCAAAAATATTATATGTAGACTATATAAAAACATTATAAATTTGAATATTTTTACAAAAATATATCCAAACATTTTATAGATTTCATATTATGGACTAGTGGGATTTGACAAGGTTGTAAACTTTAAGATAAATTTCCATCCTTAAAATTTTCCCTGCGATGGAGATCGAGACAGATTCCTCTGACTATGCTATTGGGGTAGTCCTTACTCAACATGGGCATCCAATGGCATATCATACTGAGACACTTTCAGACATGGTCCAGAAGTATCCCACTTATGACAAAGAGATGTATTCCATTGTGCAGGCCTACCGACAATGGAAGCATTACATTTTGGGGAAGGAAACGGTTATCCACATAGACCACTGACCCCTGCAGTTCATACAAATGCAAGGGAAGTAGCAGAAGGATCATCATCGGAAGTGGTCCACATACCTGCAACAGTTCCATTTGAATATCAAGTACAGGAAGGGAAGCACCAATAATTTTGCAGACTAACTCATCCGACCACCAATCATGGCATTAACCATTGTGCTCAACTCTTATGGGCACGAGACTTCTGATTGGCTACTTTTCTACAAAAGCGACCCAGAATTCAGCCACACATACCAGACGCTCTTGGAGGGTCAGCAAGTTCTAGATTTTCACCTCCAGGATGCACTATTATGCCACCTGGGACACCTTTGTGTTCCTTCAAGCGAGCATGCCAAGGTGATTTGGGAAGTGCACTACAATCGGTTTGTTGGGCATTTCGGGGTCGAGAAAACGGTGGTAATACTGCAAAATTATTTCTATTGGACAAATCTTCAAAGGGATGTTGGGAAGTACATTAGATCCTACAGTGCTTGCGCCATTACCAAACCGGCCATCAAGAAGCAAGGCCTCTATACTCCACTTCCTATCCCTAGTTGACCTTGGTAATCCATCTCCATGGACTACATGTCGGGCCTTCCTTCTACTAAGCATGGCAACAACTATGTTTTTGTGGTCATCGACAGATTCTCAAAGATGGCAATTATGGCGGCCTATAAGAAGAATATCATAGCAAAAGCCACTGCTAAACTCTTCTTTGAATGAGTGTGGGTACACTTTGGGATCCCATAGTCTATCATATTAGATCGGGACAACAAGTTCCTTAGTAGATTTTGGTCCAGTCTCTGACCAATGTTGGACACCAAGGTCACTAAGTCCACAGCTTTCCATCCCCAAAATGATGGTCAGATAGAGGTTGTCAATAGGATGATCGTACACATTCTGCGCATGTAAAACTCAAAGCATCCACACACATGGGATGCGAGCCTCCCCTATGTCCAGCATAGCTATAATCGGGCTCTCCATAGCTCAATTGGCCACAACCCTTTTCAGGTGGGCTTGGGATTCTAGCAACTATGTCCCATTGATGTGGCCATACCATTTGTAGCTACGCAGGCAGATTCGGCTCATGTCAAGTTCGAAGCCGACAAGGCAAACAACTCCATTGAACACATCCAACACATCCGCTATCAGGTCCATGAAATTATGGAGAAATCAAATTCCAATTACAAGCAGCGACATGATCAACATCAGGTGCCACACAAGTTTCAGGTGGGCGACAAAGTATGGTTGCATTTGCAGAAGGAACGCCTCATCGGAGCCTATTGGAAACTCAAACCACTCCAATATGGTCCTTACACCATTACCAAGGCTATGGGAGACAATTCATTTGAGCTTAACATTCCCCAATCCTTGCCCTGCACCAAGTGTTCAATGTGGACCTTCTTCGACCATATTTCCCACCATTATTGGACACATCAGACATTGCAGAACAACTCACACCTACAAAGTTAAATCCATACTGCAAGGAGCAAGCCACAATTGATCAGATCATTGACACGTAGATCAAGAATACCCGACAACAAAGGATCCAACTATATCGAGTTGTCAACGAAGGCCAACTCCTTCACCAGGAACCAAGTTCAGTAGAAGTTTTCTCATCTCGCGGAGGAATGATCTAGGTGTATATTGGTTTCCACCCACCTATTCCACTTGTACCCCCACCATTTTTTCTTTCAATTTTTCAATTTCCTTATTTGTAGCACAATTTACTATTTTTTGCAGTTTTTCGGGTTCTGAACTTTCAAAGTCGTTTTGAGGCCCAAAACGACATTTTTTGGGAAAACGTGGACCATCATTATGAAGCAACCACTATTGGCCACTCAAAAGTTGTAGTACTCAGATATATATTTCTAATGAGGTATTGTATGTGTCAAACAGAGATCGTATGCCAAAGTTACGACCAAGGGAGTTAATGTACCAATTTACCCAAACGGGGCCCATAATTTGGCGCTTCATCTCCTATGGTTAGGTTTTTCGATGTTTATGGTTTTCCATTGTTTCTCAATAATAAATAGGCCTTTGAGCCTCATTGTAACACAGTTCATAGGCATGTAGCTGCCACATCTCTTCTTAGAGATAAGCTACCATCGCCCGAGTTAGTCTTATTTCCATTATGTTTGTAAGCATACTTTAGTATTTGATATTAATGAAATGAAGTTTTATTTTTGCTTCATCTCTATATTTATGGTTATATATGTAATTTGTTGTGTTCCTGTTTAAATTCAGATTAGTGGTATTAGAGTGATCTTCTCTTTCTCTGTTTTTCTTTGCATGTTCCCAATGAGGTCGGGATATAAGGAGTTAGGGCTTGAACTGGTCGAAACTTTGCAAGACTAGCCTCGCAAATCTTGACAGCCTCCCATGGGGGGAGAAAAGAAAGATGAGGGGGTAGGAGATCCTATCAAAATATTTCTCAAGGAGGCCCTCGAGAAACAAATGAATGCAATGATGGATAACTTTGCCCAGATCCTTCAACAGTTTCCCACTGGCGGCACATCCACATCTAGTAGCCACTCTGGAGGCTCCACTCCTTTTAAGGTACAAGTAAACTTTTTCTCTTCTCAAATCTGCCCCCACGTCAAGGACTGGTGGGAAACCTACTGCGAATAGAAGGATGAAAGTACGCCCTCATTGTTTTCAACCACAACCACTTGGAATTCACTCTGGGATGCCATCAAGGAGCAGTAATACCTTGTTGGGAGCTATGAGGATAAATACATAAAGTGGACCAAGATGTGCGGAGTTTACCAATGTTTTTCATACCCTTCACATGAATTTGGGCATCAAGGATTCTGAGAAACATTTGGTACTCAAGTACCGTGGCTTCCTACATAGGTACATATAGGATGAGATGGAGTTCTTGGACGTCTCATCGCTCGGCACAGCGTACCGATATGTTGTCAAGATCAGTCAGAAGCTTAAACAGAAAAAGAGAGACTTTGTATCTGTGAATCCAAAGCAAGGGAAATGTGCCCCTAAACCACAAAACAAAAGACAAAGCTAAGGTAGGGTGGCCCAGGACAACCGGCCAAAGTCGCAAGCAAAGAACAACACTGCGAAGCCGAAGAAGGACACGAGAAAGTGGTGTGAGTTCCATAAGAGCTCCACCCACAACACAAGTGTGTGTCGGGCCAAGCAGTCACTAGTGGCCGAGCTGAAGGCTTTTGAATAAGATGCATGTTCTGACTCTATGTTTGAACCCGACAAGGGGAATGACTAAGGGAAGCATATTATCGATGCAAAGCCCAACGCCATTGTTTCCACCACGAAGATCCAGAAGGAGGAACGTGAAGATCCAAAGGAGGAGGAGTGCCTCTTCCAATCCTAGATGTGGGTCAAGGGTTCCCCACTAGAGTTCATTGTTGACAGCGGGAGCCAAAAGAACCTCATTTCGGTAGAGTTCGTGAAGTGGCTGGGCTTACTGACCACAACACACCCACAACCGTACACCGTCGGGTAGCTTCACCAACGACAGGATCTTCGCATCAGCCAGCAGTGTCGCCTTCCATACAACATCAAGCCCTTCAAAAATGAGGTATTATGTGACGTTGTTCCCCTTGATGTTTTTTTTATGTATTATTAGGCCAACCATACTTGTGGAAGCGACATGTTATATATGAGTCAAGGCCTCACACTATTATTTTTACCTTGGTAAATAAGTTGTACAAGATACCGGAGGTAGCATCGTCTACCATGATATCTTTGGTTATTGCAAAAAAATCCAGTAAGCTCATTTCCAAAACCAAGAAATTTGTTTTCCAAATGATACACCCTCAGGGAAAGAAGAAGAGGGTGGCCACGACCTCCAGATAGGGCCCCTACGCACAACAACAATAGATGGACAAGGTCATGGAGGAGTACGAGAACATATTCACCTCCCCCGCATGGGTGCCTATGCACTTTCAGGTCAATCATCCCATCGATCTAACCCGAGGTGCATTGTTTCCCAATGGACCAATATATCGGGGCTCTGTTCTGGAGAACGATGAAATCGAGAGGCAGATTCAAGCGCTGATGCAGAAAGGTCACATCCCGCTGAGTTCATCGCCTTGTGGGAGCCTGATCGTGTTGGTATAGAAGAAGGATGGGACTTGGAGACTCTATATTGACTATCGGGCGTTGAACAAGACCATTTTCCAGAATAGGTACCCAATCCCACGAATTGATGACCCTCTAGACCAACTCAAGGGGGGCAAATATTTCAGCAAGATCGACTTGGAGTCTGGATATCACCAGGTACCAATCAAACCCTCTCATGTGTGGAAGACTACCTTCAAAGCCAAGGAGGGCATTTCAAATGGTTGGTTATGCCTTTCAGGTTGACAAATGCACCTGCAACCTTCATGGGGCTGATGGATGACATCTTGCGGCCATTCACCAACTCATTTGTAGTGGTATAGTTAAATGAAATCTTGATCTTCAACTAGAGTTGGGAAGAGCACCTCCACCACATCCGACAGGTTCTCCAAACACTGCGACAACACAAGTCGTGTGCCAAGTTGGAGAAATACACTTTTGGCATGACTCGAGTTCAGTATCTGGGATACATTATTGATTGACGGGGGTGCATGTGGATCCATCCAAGATCCAAGTCATTCAGGATTGGCCAACCCAACCACTCTAACAGATCTCTGCAACTTTCTGGGTCTTGCCAATTTCTACCACAGGTTCATGTTGTGGTTCTCTCATATCACTTGGCCCTTAAGTCAAGCCACTAAGGTAGGAGCGAAAGAAAAACTGTTTTGGTCTAAATCTCAACAGAAGACATTTGCATAGTTGAAGCACCACCTCTGCTCTGCACTAGTACTCACATTACCAGACTTGCAACAACCATTTGAGATCGAGACAAATGATTTTTTCTATGCTATTAGGGCATTCATTACACAACAGGGGCATCCAATGGCATATCACAGTGAGACACTTTAAGACACAGTCTGGAAGTATCCCACTTATGACAAAGAGATGTATTCCATTGTGCAGGTCTTCCAACAATGGAAGCATTACATTTTTGGGAAGGAAAAGGTCATGCACACAGACTGACCCCTATAGTTTACACAGACGCAAGGGAAGTTGCAGAATGATTGCCATTAGAAGTGGTCCACATATCTGCAACAGTTCCATTTGAATATCAAGTACAAGAAGGGAAACACCAATAATGTTGCAAACTACCTCAGTCGACCATCGATAATGGTGCTAACCATCGTGATCAACTCTTGTGGGCACGAGACTTCTGATTGGCCACTTCTCTACAAAAGCAACCCAGAATTCGGCAACACATATCAGACACTCTTGGAGGGTCAGCAAGCTCCAAATTTTCACCTCAAGATGCATTGTTATGGCACTTGGGACACCTTTGTGTTCCTTTAAGCTAGTGTGCCAAGGTGATTTTGGAAGTGCACTATAGTCGGGTTGCTGGGCTTTTCGGGGTCAAGAAAAGGGTGGCAGTACTGCAGAAGTATTTCTATTGGCCGAATCTTCGACATGATGTTAGGAAGTACATCAAATCCTACATTACCTGGGCCATTGCCAAAACGACCATCAATAAGCAAGGCCTCTATACTTCGTTGGCTACTCCTATTTGACCTTGGGAATCCATCTCCATGGATTACATGTCGGGCCTTCCTTCTACTATGCATGGAAATCACTGTGTTTTTGTGGTCGTTGACAAATTCTCAAAGATGGCCATTATGGCGGCCTGCAAGAAGAATATCACAACATAAGCCACTGCTAAACTCTTCTTTGAATGAGTGTGGGTACACTTTGGGATCCCACAGTCCATCATCTTAGATTGGGACAGTAGGTTCCTCGGTACATTTTGGTCTAGTCTCTGGTCGATCCTAAACACCAAGCTCAAGAAGTCCACAACATTCCATCCCCAAGTTGATGGCCAAACAGAGGTTGTCAACAGGATGATCGTACACATTCTGCGCATTTACAACTCAAAGCATCTACGCAGATGGGATGAGAGCCTCCCCTATGTCCAACACAGCTATAACTGGGTTCTTCATAGCTCGACTAGCCACAACTCTTTTCAGGTGGGCTTGGGATTCCATCCACTATGTCCCATTGATGTGGCCATAACATTTGCAGCTACTCATGTAGATTATGCTCATGTCCAGTTTGAAGTTGACAAGGTAAACAACTTCATTGAGCACATCCAACACATCCACCAGCAAGTCCATGACATTCTGGAAAAATAAAATGCCAAGTACAAGCAGCGACATGATCAACATTGGGTGCCACACAAGTTTCAAGTGGGTGACAAAATATGGTTGCATTTGCAGAAGGAACGTCTCACCAGAGCCTATCAAAAACTCGGACCACTCTGATATGGTTCTTACACATTTACAAAGGTTTTGGGAGATAATGCATTTGAGCTCAGCATTCCCCCATTCCTTGGCCTGCACCCAATGTTCAATGTGGACCGCCTTCAACCATACTTCCCACCATTGTTGGACACATTAGACATTGCAGAACAACTCACACCTACAAAGTTAAATCCAGACTGCATGGAGCAAGCCATAATTGATCGGATCATGGCCACGCACATCAAGAACACCCGAAAGCAAAGGATCCAACTATATCGATTTGTCAAAGCATGCCAACTCCTTCACCAGGGCAAGTGGCTCACCAGGGACCAAGTTCAATAGAAGTTTCATCATCTCATGGAGGAACTCAATGCAATGGGAACCGTTATTTCCTAAGGGAAGAGGAATGATCTAGGTGGATATTGGTGGGCACCCACCTATTCCACTTGGACCCCTATCATTGTTTCTTTCAATTTTTCAGTTTCCTTATTTGTATCGTAATTTACTATTTTTGAAAAAATTTCAGGTCCTGAACTTCCGGAGTCATTTTGAGGCCTACATTGCACTCGAATAGATGTTTCTAATGAGGTATTGTACGCGTCAAATGAAGATTGTATGTCAAATTTACGACCCCGGGGAGTTGATGTACCAATTCACCCAAACGGGGTCCATAGTTTGGCACTTCATCTCCTAGGGCAAGTTTTTTGGATGTTTAGGGTTTTCCATTGTTTCTCAATAATAAATAGGCCTGAGCCTCATTGTAAGACATTTCAGGGGCATGTAGCCGCCACATCTCTTCTCAGAGGTAAGCCATCATCGCCCGAGCTAGTCTTATTTCCATTATGTTTGTAATACTTCAGTATTTGATATTAATGAAATTAAGTGTTATTTTTGTTGCATCTCTATATTTATGGCTATATATGTAATTTGTCGTGGTCCTGTTTAAATTCGGATCATTACGTGATTTGAAAAATGTGTGTCCAAATGATGGATGCCAAGTTTGTATTTATAGTGGTCATGAGGTGCCCAAGGGGCACATATCCTTGTGTTGGGCCAACCTATACTTTCCCTCTCTTGATTGTGACGACTTTTCCCTGGGGAATTCCACCCATAGTGACCCAAGAAAACAACATTATTCATTATAATAATAAGCATTTTCTCTCGTTGTAGATGAAGAAAAATATATTGTGTGATATTAAAAAATGGATCATTTTATAACAATTTCATTTAGTATCCTTCACTATTCATCAATCAATGCAATCCTCATTGTCCAATATACTTGTAAGCACATCATAAGCAATTGGTTGCAACTTTATACTATGTATCCATGTTGTACACATATTTACAAAGACATCAACTTACTGAATCTAATTGCAATTCTAGACCTCAAATATCATCTGATTTATTACCTTAGATAAGTGTGCATACTCGATTGTTGAGCGAAACAAAAACTTATATGGGAAATGTATTATTACAAGACCATATCACTTCAACATTGACTTATTTTGTGAAAATATTTGTATCGACCATATCTATATGATGTCAAGAAGAATTATATTCACATATATTTAGTTTACATTGTAACAAAGCCAACACACTACAAGTAGGGATTGTACACACATCTACACATCCCACATCGACCATAGGACTATGAAATTGGAATCTCTTACAAGTTCTCTAAAATGGCAATATTTGTGTCATATTGTAACACTATCGCTATGTGCCAAGAATAAATATAGATATTTCACAAGATGAGTGCATTTGTGAAATTGATGCAGGAGCATTCAGGCCAAGGAAAATCATTGTAAATAGTAGACATAGGCAGTCATGCATTTTAGGAAATAGTTTTCCTAAGTATCAAGTTAATGCAATATTTAGGCATTTAAGTGTGATTTAATTAGATAATGGGAGAATATGTAAATGCTCTCAAAATAAATAAATGAGAACATGAGTGGTAGAATTAAAATCCAATTCTTAAATAGTTCCATTATTCTAGGAACAAGAGAGAGCTTTTAGGCATTAAATGGGAAGTTGATAAGAATACTTTTCTGTTTTAAAACAGAGGAAAAGATGGAATGGATAAAGTCTCAAGGAGACTTATCTGCCACATATGTATGCATGCAGAGAGCTTTAGGCTTTTGTTAGAGGATTGATCAGACCCTTCAATGATCCGATCCAATGTTTCTATATAAATATATGTAAGCCTACGAGAAGGAGGAAGAGGCCACTAATGTTGAGAATCCGGCCTATGTGAGACTGAGGTGTCTCGGGTGTAATCCGTGCTTTTACATTAATATATGCAGATTTTTCCTGACTATGTCAGAATGTATGAAATGCGTGTTTTAAGTGTTGATTTGTATTTGAACTCGTAGGCTCTATGACAGGGTGTTATAGACAGAGTTCTGGGGAACGCGCAGAGAGAGACAAGAGATCGATTCAGAAGAATCGAAATGGGCCATTGAGTCCAATCGAAACAACAAAGCGAAGCACAGGAGAGATAGCAAGTTGAGAGTGCAAGTCTAAGCTCATAAGAGATAGTGCGCAGTGAAATAACAAAGGTCCAGAACCCTTTGAAGAAACCATGTCACAGAGGAAATACTCAAGACTTAGCGTAATTCCTAAGAAAAAGGAAGAATGGAGGAACGAGGAGTGAGGCATAGGTACCATTAGATCTCTTAATATTAATGGTCTAGATTTTGTCGCATCGGCAAGGACCATTTCAAAAGTGATTGGAACGAGCCTTAGAGATTTGCGAAGAGCGAGTAGCAATTAATCGTGGACCATTGGATCGTGGCCAGATCAAGGGTCACGATTAAATCGCAATTGGCAGTCGGAGGTGCAAAGGGCAGTGATAATAAAAACAACGATTACGACGATGCGATATCGTCGATAGCGATAATCGGCGATCAGAGCTCGAGTGGATCAGAGGTCTGAAGAATAGCGCTTAAAGAGACGGACTCGACGTTTTATAGATGCGGCCCTAAAGAATTTGAAGTCCAGTGTATGCGGTTCAGAGTGGAATTCCTTTGTAATTGCGCTAAAGTGTGGCCGAGCCTTTTTAAGGCTTAAATGTTATGTTAACGACTTCCGATAGTCATATCAGAGTCGGAGGAGGGGTGATGAACCACATATGTGGTAAGGCCGGGGAAGATTGCCGATAGCGATTGCGATGAGGTTTAACCTCGAGTTTTGTGTGATAGTCATATGAAAGGCGGAGGAATGCATGTTTGGGGTATTTCTCCTTTATAAATGGATTTTATAAGGAAAAGCGTGATAAAGCATTTAAGTGATAATATATATATTAACCAAAGGTTGAGAGGACTGGTTATATATGTATATCTGCGGCTAAAGGCTTGAACTAAGGTTCTGAAGGATTAATATAGTCCCGATAGAGGGTTACAACGGGGTGATTGAAGTTCCGTTACACAGGAACTGTATAAGAGGGCCACTTGACCATTTAAGGTCTGAAGGTTTGACTCCATTGTAGAGTTAAACACCTAGGACAGTTGTGGATGCATTGTTGATAAATGCATACTGTGGGTATATGTTGGGTAAACCTGGCATCATTTGGCTAAGGATGGTTATATGTGTTGGGGAACCCTGCACCAGAAATCCCTCATCCATTGTATCAAACATATTCATAAATTTCTTAGCAATCTCTGAAAAGCATTTTGGGAAATGTCAAATACAAAGCTTTAAATGTCAACAACTTTCCATTCTCAAATTAATAGCCAAATTAAAGGGATTAATAGAACCAATATGTTTGCACTACATAGTACAAAAACCATAAACACCTCCAAAGTTAGTATGGTAGATTTGCATTAATATAATGCAACTATAATAGATTTCAATACAATTCTATCAAATGTAGCTCATTCAAAACTTATATCAACTTCAAACCTACAACATCAATAGATGTGGCATACCATGTGCCACAACCATGGGGACATTGGTGTCAAGATAGAAGGAAGTTGACATGGAAAGATTATTTATTGAGCAAACTTGTGTTTAATGATAGGTCCAACAACATGTAGCAAACAACACCTAAGTAGAAGTGCATCCATGATCAAAATTATTTTCCACACAATTACAAGTTTGGAGACAAAGTTTTGTTATACAAAGGAAAAGGTTTAAAGGCCCTCATATGAAATTTATACCCCTTATTTATGTTGAAATTCAGATAAATGATATAATTTCTTATCATGGTAGTTACATGTGACTGATATGCATTATTTTCTTAGTATTTACTTATTTTTCTACATCATCAAACAAGTACCCATTAGACAAATATGGAGAACATAATGCGCAAGAGACAAGAGACACCATAAATTAGGCTCCAAGCCAGGGAAAAACCCCACAAGGGGGAATACCTAAGAACAATCCTTCTCTTATAGAATTAGATCAGAATGAGATATCCAAGACCAAGACCAAGACCAGAACTGCCACCAAAAACCCCAAGTCCAACCCTCCTCCAAGTCATCTCCACATGCAAAGTCAACATAGGTCAAACTAGTAAACTTACTGAAATTGCGACCCCCTAAAATTTTAGGCCTGCATTAGCACAAAAAACTCGTCTTTAGTCACATAATTCTTCTTGTGTAGACTTGCCTCTTCTCTTCTTTAATTTGGCTTCTTTTCTCCTTTGTTGGTTTAGAAAATTGCTTCTTGTATGTGCTTAATTGATACTCCAAATGTATCGAACTACCTTATATATATATATATATATATATATATATATATATATATAGATATAGATATAGGAGGTCAAATAGGTGGCTCTTTGATGCCCAGGTCGACTTGTTCCCAAGGACGGTCGACTTGACAATTTTGGTGGAGTTTGACTCAATATAAGATTATTTTTCTTACAAATTTCCAAATGGGATATGACTCAAGTGGATTTTCTTTGACTCAAAATAATTTCTTTTTAACTCTATAAGCATGAAGAACATGCTTTGACCAAAATAAAAATAAAAATAATAATGAATATGATATATATATCAATGATAAAATTACATTACATTATGAAGACCAACAATAGCTACCTTTTCAACTCTCCCTCTTAACTAGAGAGGTATTCATAATGAATCAATAGGAAAATCTCAAGTTGAAATATTCATATAAGAAAGGATCTAGATTGAAAAGTATCAATGATGATTTACATCATAATATCCAGCATTGTCAAAATACCAAGGCCTTGACAAGTATGCTCTATCTCTCCACTAGAGCATAGCACAATGTTGAGAGGCATAAATTTGGACACCACCGCCTCTCAAGGCACATACCCCACCCAGGTGTTCCCAAGGTATGACCTCACAGGACCATTTCCTAATCCAAGGAAAAGTACATCCTTCAGACCATTCTTTACCAAGTCCATGCATCCAACTTAGGAAGTTAATCATAGTCAACCACAATACATAACTCAAGAATGTATGTCCCTAATGCTTATCCAATCCATTGTTATCCCTACCAGTGTTTGTGCATTGGGCTTACGAATGTTAGTTCTGGCCATAATACATGGCACATGAAGAACAGGGTGTCAACCCTACTCCCTCTCAACCAGGGGGGGATCCTCACTCCCTCTCAACTAGGGAGGAGGTATCCACAAGCCTAGGTTTGTCTAAAAAATTCTATGAAAAAGAACTTCATAAATTCATCACTACATGTTCTTCCTTGGAGATCTGTTGTAGCTTCTCGGCTCCTATCTGCATCATACTCTCGAATCATAAAGCACCTCGACCTTATTGGTTCTCTAACAATCCTCATACAAATTTAATTAATATCGTAATCAAATCCAACATGTCATCAAGCAATTCATCAAACACCTTATGGAGCCAAATTTCTTCATAGTTGATTGTACAAGCCTTCACAAAAAATTTCTTCTTGCCCTATCAAGAAATCATACCAACTTCCAACTAGATTTAACCATCTATAGTATCTATATTCATCATCAACACTGCCAACTCAATTGGTGTGTCCTTTAATCTAATTAAATCAGCTCAAGTAATGTTGTATCCATCCAAGATCTTACAGCTCCCTCTTTCCAGTTGAGGTAAGAGAAATTCTTCTTTTATTAAGTCTTGCTTTCATGCAGCAATTGAATTGACTTCTTTGATGCATACTTCAAACTGCTTTCTTCATCTATTAAGATTTAGAAGAAAAAAAGTGTGCTTTGCTATGATCTTTCAATTCTTCCATCTGTTAACAAAGCTTAGATAGTTCTTGATTTGACCTGCCAACTCTATTAGAAGACTATGATAGAGCAAAGAGCAAAGTGCATAGACAAAATAGCAACAATAATAGTCAAGGAAAGGAGATGTATAGTACTTATCTTTTGAGAAAGTCATCTCTCTTAATCTTAGACTTGTTCACCAACCTTGTTCTCACATTAGCATGATGTCAACTTTGCCATTTTCAAGTGCTAGATCTTCTTTTTACAACAGAAATGATTAGCTAGGGTTTTGTTCCTAGGGTTTTCTAGTTCAAACATTTGCTAGGATTTACAAACTCTAGACTCTCAAAGTCTTCAAAATCTACCATTTAAGAATTGAAAATTCTACAAGCATATTAAAGATTAGTTACAAAAACCATAGAAATGCTACTGACCAGCCTTTTATTCATGAGATTTCATTCCTTGATCATAAAAAACTAGTCTTTATATGCAAGGAAAGACTTCAAATGTTGACATATCAATGATCTCTAAAATATATCTACATAAAACCCTTTTATGATGCATTACTGTTTTCAAGATATCATTAGATGAATGTCTTAGCATTATATGCACTAAAATTGACAGTTTATACATACCTTTTTCCATCTTACCTTATTCATCCTTGTAGAGATATGATCTTTTGACTTTTTCTTCAGTTGACATGTGTCATTTTTCTCCAATAGAGATTACTTAGACTCTCAGCCACCGAACCACATAGAGTTCTTTGAGTTGTTGGCAATGTTGTTTGTCTTGGTTCACATAGTTTGCACATACATCGTCTATAGAGGAAGTTTAGTCTCTCCATAACTTTTAGTATCTTTTAATTATATTTTTCAGACTTCAAAATTAAACAAGTCGGCTTCATTGTGTAATTCATCCTTCTTTCAAGTGTAAGTTTTGGTGGCATAGTTGCTTCTCATACTTGTGTCTCAGATATAAACTTTATAAACCTTCAGATATCTTGTTACAATCTCCACAGAGTTTGCAATGTCTCGGCCTCTAATGGTTTTGGTCTCTTCCATAGATTATATACCACAACAAGTTGACCTGTGCACAAACTCAAGACCTCACGTATAATCACAGTGCCTTATAAATACATATAGTGCCATAAAGCTTTGCTCAAGCTGCCATAGAATGGAATCTTAGATTCTCAGAGAAATTCATTTTTATCTATTCCTAGACTTGACTACACAGAAATTTTGGATGCCTTGTATAGTTTGGATCTTGGAAAATGGTTATTTGGTGTCATCATTGATTCCTTCAACGACATGCCTTCCATGCTCAGTCTAGTTACAAATTCGGATGTCACACGTGGTCTTAACCTTCTTATCTTTCTCAAACTTTCATAAGATTCGGATGCTTTCTACTGATCTGTCACAGAGATGCTCAGATTGGTCACAAATTTGAATGTCACTTTGAATAGTGATGAGGCATGATATAGTACAAACTTCGGATTTCTTGATATTTTAGTTCTTTGACTCATGTAGTCCCTCCAATATTTGATCTGAGATATCCTGATTGTCATAGTTGGTTCACATGAATCTCAAAGGAATGCCATAGGATTTTATCCATGTTGCAAAGATATGAAGCCAGAGGTACGCACTGCCAAATTGACTCTTCACCAACAATCTTTCACATGAATTCTTGTCCAGACTTGTCCACAAGATGCCCTATTTCAAGAAACTCGCATATTGCACTGCCATTATTTCACAAAAGTTACTCGTACCATGGTTCGAAAGAGCCTTCACATTCCACAATGTCTTAGAGACCTTTTATGTTATAGTGTTGTAGAGACCTTTCATACCAAGTGAAATTCGTATAAACTTGAGAAAATATTTCGGCCTTCTATTTGAGCTTACGGAGATTAATTAATAGGTGACCTATGCTCTGTCTTAATCACAGACTTTGTTTTTCAAGTTTTAATCTTCGGATTTTGATCTTTGTAATTCATCTTTATATATGGAGATAGAACATTGTCTCTATACCGTATATGCTATAGATTTCAGATCACTATCTCAAACTCAGATCTATGCAACAAATTCTTATCACAAAGCTCGGATATGTGTCAAGTGACCACAAGGTTTGGTCAATGCTACAGAACTTCGTTCAAGTCACCAAAGGATTCGGACTAGGAGCAGATTATTACAGAGCTTCAAACTGCTTTCTTGAATCACAAGAGAATTCAGATCCAGCTTCGTAAAGACATCCACAGGCAGGATCTCTTTGAATTACAGGGGTGGCTTCATTGTGAGATAACAAGGATCTTCATAGGGTTGAAATTCAGATAGATGATAGAATTTCTTATCATGGTAATTACTTGTGACTATTATGCTTTCTTAGTAGTTATTTATTTAGGTATGTCATCAAGCAATTACATATTAGCAAAATATAGAAAACATAATGCACAAGAGACACTAGAAATTAGGCTCCAAGCCAGCGAAAAACTCCACAAGGGGAAACCCCAACAACAATCTTTCTCTTATAAAATCAGATCAAAATGAGATATCCAAGACCAAGACCAAGCTCAGAACTGCCACCAAAAACCCTAAGTCTAACCCTCCTCCAAGTCACCTCCACATGCAAAGTCAACATAGGTTAAACGGGTAAACTTCCTGAAATTTTGGCCACTAAAAATTCTGCCCCCTAAAATTTCAGGCCTGCAGTAGCACAGAAAACTTGTCTTCATTCATAGAATTCTTCTTGCGTAGACTTGCCTCTTCTCTTCTTTAATTCAACTTCTTTTCTCCTTTGCTGGTTCAGCAAATTGTTCTCGCATGTGCTTAATTGATACTCCAAATAGGTCAAACTGCCTTCCTTATATATATATATATCTGCCCAGTATATATATATCTGCCCATGAGGTCGAATAAATGGCTCTTGGAGGCTTGGGCCGACTTGTTCCCAAGGAGGGACGACTTGACAATTTTGGTGGGCTTTGACTCAATATAAATTTCAAAATTATTTTTCTTACAAATGTCAAAATAAGACGTGACTCAAATACATTTTCTGACTCTAAATAATTTATTTTTTACTATAAGCATGAAGAACATGTTTTGACCAACATAATAATAATAATAATAATAATAAACATGGTAAGTACATCAATGATAAAATTACATTACATTATGAATACCAACACTAGTTACATTTTCAACAAGTTATGCTTACCAAACAAGTTGGTCATAACCCATTTGAACTAAACACTTTTCCTTGCTTAGGCTTGCTTCTTGTCTTAAAATGAGTGTTATTGACACTTTCTAACACATATTTGCTAAAATAGTTATAACATAGTATAATCCTCCATTTGACAATGGTTTAGTTTAGGGAAAGACCAATTTACTTTGCAACAAAGCCATGTAATTGTTTCATGATATAAAAATATGACAATATCTTATAGATGCTAAGTGGTTCACCATGGACCAAATTTGGACAAATTTTCCATCCTTGCAAGTGAAATGAGGATAGGTACACAAAGGACCATTACAAAATTAACAAAGGCTATTAATTTGAATAAAAATGAGTAGACCCTTTCTCGCATGGTACCTTTTCAACATGCAACCATTTAGTTCTATGAAACACTCGGTGCAAGTGTAAAACCCTTTTATGCACTATAGAATTCTTTATCACTAGGACCCACGAAAATGTGATTGCCAAACAAGTGAGGGGCACACTTTTACAAGCACATTAAGCACATTAATAGCAAATTGACACACCAATAGCCAACTATTTGAAGCATCTAATCAATACCACAACTTACAACACATGCCAACAAATTTAAACTTGTGCAACCCACATGTCATGATTACCTTATTACATGCAATGGTGACACACACAAACACCACATATAATTTCAATAGCGTCATTGTGTCCAAATACATAGCCATCATAGAAATTTCTAAAAATTCCAAATCCATTCTTCATCTTCATTCCTTTTCTTCCATTATTTGATGACATGTTCACAGTTCATGCCCACTTGATTGTAATATTAATCATGAACCTCTTGGACATTACAAAAAAAGTGTGCCTTTGTTGTATTGACTAAGTCATAAGCCTTTTACACATAGATTAGATATTATATTATATTATATTTGTACCTTTATTGTTTACGAAGAAGGTTTGTTTGTTTGTATTATGAACATAATAAGAATTTTCATAAAATGGCAATTGACTTTTATCATATGTACTAAGTCATAGAGCTTATTACATATATATTACATTATGTATGTACATTTGTAATTTACTAGTAAGTTTTGTCTGTATTATGGGTTGCCAATTAATTGTGCTTTCACGTGTTTTTGTTTTATCTATGTTATTTTATTTATTAGGATTTCCTCCCATGCCATGTTAGAATACTAAATCATTCTCATCTTAAGGATAGCAATATCCATTGTAAATCTCGAGCCACTATCACATTCATTGCTTGAACACACCTTCAACTAAATGGTTTGAAGTAACAAAAGGTTCATCAATGTGAATTATTTTGTTCCTTGTAATTGAAAACATTTGTCGCTTTCCTAATTTATTCATTTATGTCATCTCCATTTCTATCGAGGGGTTTTTGAATGTCATAACTCTCAAATGTTACAACTTACAAAAGAGGATCACTCTTTTGATATCACTTAATTTATATACATGTCACATCCTTGAAACTTTTGTCCAATGCTTTAGAGTTTGACTACTCTATCATTTTTTGGCATTAATGCCACATCCCTCAAATTTTGGTCGATGCTTCAAATTTTGATCATTTTATCTTTTATTGGACCAACCATGAATTACTTATAAATTATCTCTATCATCTATGTTTTTTATTTTATTATTTTGGGACAAACTTACATTAAATGGTTTTTGGATTCCTCTAAAAATATTTCTAACCTTTGTATTCATTATTTTTGTTTTTTTAACAAAGTTATTTTATATAATCTCTTCAAATCAAATAAGTCCATCGAGAATCATCATACTTTATAACAATGGCAATGATCAAATAAATGTTTATTGATATCATGTTATATAAAAACTTTACATAAATTATAACTCATTTAGTGCTATGACTACCAATTCGTATCTTAATATAAACATGGTTGTTGTCGGAATTAATGCACGGGTGGATACACTGAAAACCCTCTCAGGTTTCCTGGAACCTAAAGCAAGGAGATCAAGGGACTTGTAGCCATTCAAGCAAGACACATTCAATTCATGAAAATGTCATATAAGAATTAACAAAGCAAGGATGAGTGTTGACCTGCTTATCCTTCGCACAACTCTACTGGAGCAGTTAGTGTAGCAGAGAAGGGACCCTCAACCAACTCCAAGAAGGACAACAAGTGATCTTCACAACATATATAAACTTCAACAATTCAACATATTAACATATAACAACATATAGAAATTGAATGCATTAGTATCAAAGCGTTAGTCTAAATCATGGAATCATAACACATAAAATGTAAACATTCAAATCATGATATAGACATAACAATCATAGATCTATATTATTAAAATAGAGAAGGAAGATTACAACCATGATGTCACAAGTCTTCCTTCAACTCCTAGCTCTCTCTCTCTCTCTCTCTCTCTCTCTCTCTCTCTCTCTCTCTCTCTCTCTCTCTCTACAGTATCTTGGCAGCATAAAATTCTCATCCATATTACAGTGGCCTAGCCACCAATATATGGGCAATGGGAGGCTTAACTTTTTCCATTTCCTTCACCATTTCTCTTTGGGCAAAAGCCAAAATTGCCTTCGCTTTATTGCTCTTTCCCTGCATGGTAACCTTTGTAGGATAGGCAACTTCTAAAGATGAGTCTAAAGGATATTCTTTCTAGTGTTTTAGAGTCAACCTTGAGTAAATCACTGAGTCACAGTCAGTTAACTCGTGATTTTCCTTCACGAGCTCATGAAAGTCAGTTAATGTGATCACTCTGAAGATAAAAACATGCATGCCTAGGTTAACGCGATTTGTTGGTTCACTAGACCACGTTAGCACACATTCTATTAGTTTGTGGGGTGTGTTACCATGGAAAATAGCCCTGTAAATTAGGGTTTTACTTCATTCCAATTTGGTCTTCTCCTCTGAGCTGATGAGGAGGCCTTTTCTAGTGTAACAATGGCACACAAATAGATGGGAAAATTCAACAATGTCACTCAAATCAAAGTTGTTGAGATAAATAAGATAGGTGGATGAAAATTTAATAACAATTGTTTTCTAAATAATCCACATGACCATAAAAGACCACAAAAGTTATACATGATTGCCTGTTAAATACTTTAGAACAATGAGCCTTCTTTAGAGCATCGAGATATCTTGGTCAACATCATTTTCCACCTCTATAAGGTGGGAGAAAATTTTGTTGAGCATATAGAGGAAATGCTTTAAAGGTCATCACATGAAATTTATACCCCTCAGTTATGTTCACCAAACAAATAGGTAACAATGCGTTTGAACTAAACATTTTGCCTTTGTATAGGCTTGCATCTGGCCTTAAACACAATGCTTTTGAGGCTTTCTAACACACTTTAACTAAAACAATGTACAACACAGTGTAATCATCCAATTGAAAATGGCCCCATGCTTAGGGAAAGACAAATTGCCCCTACAACAAAGATATGCCATTGTTATATGCTATCAAAATTTGACAATATCTCCCAAACAATCACTGGTTAACTATAGATAAAGTTTGGACAAATTTCTTTGCATGTAATTAAGTACAAGTGCAATGAAGATAGGTATACTAGGAGCCATTAAAAAAATCAATGGGGGAAACTTATTGAGTCGAAAAGAAACAGACCCATTCTAGCATATTACCTTGTTGCATGTCAAAATCTTAAAACTTATGAAACACCTAGTACAAATGGAAAACCCTTTTGAGCATATACTACAATCTTTATCACCAAGACCCACAAAAGCACCAATACTAAATAGGCTTGAGATACAATTGTGAAGCCATATTGGTAGCACCTCAACACACTCAATAGCCAAGGCTTTGAAGCATTTAGCCATGAACAACACATGCTATCAAACTCAAAAACTATGCAACTTACATATGATGGGCTCAACACACCAATTACAATTAGTGTACATGTATTTGTGTGGAAGGGAAAATGTACTTTCGTTGTATATACAATCATCACATTATGCAAATATAATTGTATTATGCAAATACAATTGCATGCTAGGTGATTTTGCCTATATTATGAGTTTCAATGCAATTATGCTTTTACATGGTTTTGTTTCTTTCTAAATAAAAGTAAATGTGACATATGTTATGCAATTTGCACAATATTACTTCCTACCTCACATTAGATGGCCAAATCATTTTCACCTTCAAAATACTAATATCCTCTATAACTTTTGAACTATATCATACTTGTTTCTTAACATACCCTTAATTACTAATATCCTCTGTAAATCTTGAACCATATCGTACTTGTTTTTTAACATACCTTTAATTAGTTGATTTGAAGCAACAAAAGTTTTTGTAATACTATCTATTTTTCTTATGCTAATAAAAAATTATTCATCTTTTTTCTAATTTAAATTATACATTAATCTCATGCTATATTAAAATAGCAAATCATCTCACCTTCAAAATACCCATATAATTCTCCAATATTATTTTACTATTAGAAATATAAAATACCTATATAAATTTCAAACCCTTTTGTATTGATGTCTTAACATGTCTTTAACCGTGCTTTCAACCACTTAATTTGAAACAATATAATGCTTAATAATATTAATTAAACACTTAATCTGAAACAACATAATGCTTAATAATATTAATTATAGTTAAAAAAATTAAATTACTTACATAATTTTCAAATCACTGCCACATTGATTTCTTAACATGCTTTCCATAATTCTTTCAACCACTTGATTTTGTAATAATTTTTAATACTATAATTATTTTGGTACTTCTAATAAAAAAACATTCATCTCTATTTTAATTTTAATTATTTAATTTGTGTTGTATTTTTATTTATTGTAGAATTTTCAATATTATAACAGCGTCAATACGATTTAATCTATATCCACATCACATCCTTAAAATCTTATATTAATATTTTAAAATTTAATTACTCATTTTTCCCCAAATCTATGTTGTTTGATATTATAACAATCTTCTTTTCCCACTGAGTGATATAATGCAATGTCATGGGAGTAATGCAAGTGAGGGTGAGGTGCATACCTCTACTATCAACTTGAGCCTCAACAAGGTAAGGCATGACTCAACCTCACCTCATTGTTGCCCAATGCATGATTCATCAAAGATCTCAACAAGGTAAGGCATGACTCAATGTCGCCTCGTTGTTGCCCAATGCTTGATTCATCAAAGATCTTAGACAACTGCAACATCAAGCATTTAATATCAAATATGACAACATTATGGTTAACTCAAGAAGTGTTTAATCAAAGCAACATGTCTAGTTCACGAGGAAATCTTCTCATTTCGCTCTCACTAGAAGGCATGTAGCAAAATTGACTCGCATGCCACTAAGTTTTGTTGTTATTACTTATAATCACTAGGGGAAGTTCCAAGCCCTCCTAAATTTTCATCTCCACATGCAAAGTCAACATAGTTCAAACTAGTAAACTTCCTGAAATTTCGACCCCCTAAAATTTTAGGCCTGCATTAGCACAAAAAACTCGTCTTTAGTCACATAATTCTTCTTGTGTAGACTTGCCTCTTCTCTTCTTTAATTTGGTTTCTTTTCTCCTTTGTTGGTTTAGAAAATTGCTTCTTGTATGTGCTTAATTGATACTCCAAATATATCGAACTACCTTATATATATAGGAGGTCGAATAGGTGGCTCTTGGATGCCCAGGTCGATTTGTTCCCAAGGACGGCCGACTTGACAATTTTCGTGGAATTTGACTCAATATAAGATTATTTTTATTACAAATTTCCAAATGGGATATGACTCAAGTAGATTTTCTTTGACTCAAAATAATTTCTTTTTAACTCTATAAGCATGAAGAACATGCTTTGACCAAAATAAAAATAAAAATAATAACGAATATGATATATATATCAATGATAAAATTACATTACATTATGAAGACCGACAATAGCTACCTTTTCAACTCTCTCTCTTAACTAGAGAGGTATTCATAATGAATCAATAGGAAAATCTCAAGTTGAAATATTCATATAAGAAAGGATCTAGATTGAAAAGCATCAATGATGATTTACATCATAATAGCCAGCATTGTCAAAATACCAAGGCCTTGACAAGTATGCTCTATCTCTCCACTAGAGCAGAGCACAATGTTGGGAGGCATAAATTTGGACACCACCACCTCTCAAGGCACATACCCCACCCGGGTGTTCCCAAGGTATGACCTCACAAGACCATTTCCTAATCCAAGGAAAAGTACATCCTTCAGACCATTCTTTACCAAGTCCATGCATCCAACTTGGGAAGTTAATCATAGTCAACCACAATACATAACTCAAGAATGTACGTCCCTGATGCTTATCCAATCCACTGTTATCCCTACCAGTGTTTGTGCATTGGGCTTACGAATGTTAGTTTTGGCCATAATACATGGCACATGAAGAACAAGGTGTCAACCCTACTCCCTCTCAACCAGGGGGGAGATCCTCACTCCCACTCAACCAGGGAGGAGGTATCCACAAGCCTAAGCTTGTCTAAAAAATTCCATGAAAAAGAACTTCATCAATTCATCACTACATGTTCTTCCTTGGAGATCTGTTGTAGCTTCTCGGCTCCTATCTGCATCGTACTCTCGAATCATAAAGCACCTCGACCTTATTGGTTCTCTAACAATCTTCATGCAACTTTAATTAATATCATAATCAAATCCAACATGTCATCAAGCAATTCATCAAACACCTTATGGAGCCAAATTTCTTCATAGTTGATTGCACAAGCCTTCACAAAAAATTTCTTTTTGCCCTATCAAGAAATCATACCAACTTCCAACTAGATTTAACCATCTATAGTATCTGTATTCATCATCAACACTGCCAACTCAATTGGTGTGTCCTTTAATCTAATTAAATCAGCTCAAGTAATGTTGTATCCATCCGAGATCTTACAGCTCCCTCTTTCGAGTTGAGGTAAGAGAAATTCTTCTTTTATTAAGTCTTGCTTTCATGCAGCGATCAAATTGACTTCTTTGATGCATACTTCAAACTGCTTTCTTCATCTATTAAGATTTAGAAGAGAAAAATTGTGCTTTGCTACGATATTTCAATTCTTCCATCTGTTAACAAAGCTTAGATAGTTCTTGATTTGACCTGCCAACTCTATTAGAAGACTATGATAGTGCAAAAAGCAAAGTGCATAGACAAAATAGCAACAATAATAGTCAAGGAAAGGAGATGTAGAGTACTTATCTTTTGAGAAAGTCATCTCTCTTAATCTTAGACTTGTTCACCAACCTTGTTCTCATATTAGCATGATGTCAATTTGGCCATTTTCAAGTGCTAGATCTTCTTTTTACAACAGAAATGATTAGCTAGGGTTTTGTTCCTAGGGTTTTCTAGTTCAAACATTTGCTAGGATTTACAACCTCTAGACTCTCAAAGTCTTCAAAATCTATCATTTAAGAATTGAAAATTCTACAAGCATATTAAAAATTAGTTACAAAAACCATAGAAATGCTACTGAACAGCCTTTTATGCATGAGATTTCATTCCTTGATCATAAAAAACTAGTCTTTATATGCAAGGAAAGACTTCAAATGTTGACATATCAATGATCTCTAAAATATACCTACATAAACCCTTTTATGATGCATTACTGTTTTCAAGAGATCATTAGATCATTGTCGATATGATCTTTTAACTTTTTCTTCAGTTGACTTGTGTCATCTTTCTCCAATAGAGATTACTTAGACTCTCAGCGATCGAACCACATAGATTTCTTTGAGTTGTTGGCAATGTCGTTTGTCTTGGTTCACATAGTTTGCATATACATCGTCTATAGAGGAAGTTTAGTCTCTCCTCTACCTTTAGTATCTTTTAATTATATTTTTCAGACTTCAAAATTAAACAAGTCGGCTTCATTGTGTCAAGTGTAAGTTTTGGTGGCATAGTTGCTTCTCATACTTGTGTCTCAGATATAAACTTTATAAACCTTCAGATATCTTGTTACAATCTCCAGAGAGTTTGCAATGTCTCGGCCTCTAATGGTTTTGGTCTCTTCCATAGATTATATACCACAACAAGTTGACCTGCGCACAAACTCAAGACCTCACGTATAATCACAGTGCCTTATAAATACATATAGTGCCATAAAGCTTTGCTCAAGCTGCCATAGAATGGAATCTTAGATTCTCAGAGAAATTCATTTTTATCTATTCCTAGACTTGACTACACAGAAATTTTGGATGCCTTGTACAGTTCGGATCTTGGAAAATGGTTATTTGGTGTCATCATCGATTCCTTCAACGACATACCTTCCATGCTCAGTCTAGTTACAAATTCGGATGTCACACGTGGTCTTAACCTTCTTATCTTTCTCAAACTTTCATAAGATTCGGATGCTTTCTACTGATCTGTCATAGAGATGCTCAGATTGGTCACAAATTTGAATGTCACTTTGAATAGTGATGAGGCATGATATAGTACAAACTTCGGATTTCTTGATACTTTAGTTCTTTGACTCATGTGGTCCCCCCAATATTTGATCTGAGATATCCTGATTGTCATAGTTGGTTCACATGAATCTCAAATGAATGCCATAGGATTTTATCCATGTTGCAAAGATATAAAGTCAGAAGTACGCACTGCCAAACTGCCTCTTCACCAACAATCTTTCACATGAATTCTTGTCCAAACTTGTCCACAAGATGCCCTAGAAAAGTTTTTCAAGAAACTCGCATATTGCACTGCCATTATTTCACAAAAGTTTCTCGTACCATGGTTCGAAAGAGGCTTCACATTCCACAATGTCTTAGAGACCTTTTATGTTATAGTGTTGTAAAGACCTTTCATACCAAGTGAAATTCGTATAAACTTAAGAAAAAATTTCGGCCTTCTATTTGAGCTTACGGAGATTAATTAATAGGTGACCTATGCTCTGTCTTAATCACAGCCTTTGTTTTTCAAGTTTTAATCTTCGGATTTTGATCTTTGTAATTCATCTTTATATATGGTGATAGAACATTGTCTCTATACCGTATATGCTATAGATTTCAGATCACTATCTCAAACTCAGATCTATGCAACAAATTCTTATCACAAAGCTCGGATATGTGTCAAGTGACCACAAGGTTTGGTTAATGCTACAGAACTTCGTTCAAGTCACCAAAGGATTCGGACTAGGAGCAGATTATTACAGAGCTTCAAACTGCTTTCTTGAATCACAAGAGAATTCAGATCCAGCTTCGTAAAGACATCCACAGGCAGGATCTCTTCGAATTACAGGGGTGGCTTCATTGTGAGATAACAAGGATCTTCATATGGTTGAAATTCAGATAGATGATAGAATTTCTTATAGTGGTAGTTACTTTGACAATTATGCTTTCTTGGTAGTTATTTATTTAGTTATGTCATCAAGCAATTACACATTAGCAAAATATAGAAAATATAATGCACAAGAGACACCAGAAATTAGGCTCCAAGCCAGCGAAAAACCCCACAAGAGGGAAACTCAACAACAATCCTTCTCTTATAAAATCAGATCAAAATGAGATATCCAAGACCAAGCTCAGAACTGCCACCAAAAACCCTAAGTACAACCTTCCTCCAAGTCACCTCCACCTGCAAAGTCAACATAGGTCAAACCGGTAAACTTCCTGAAATTTTGGCCACTAAAATTCTGCCCCCTAAAATTTCAGGCCTGCAGTAGCACAGAAAACTTGTCTTCATTCATAGAATTCTTCTTGCGTAGACTTGCCTCTTCTCTTCTTTAATTCAACTTCTTTTCTCCTTTGCTGGTTCAGCAAATTGTTCTTGCATGTGCTTAATTGATACTCCAAATAGGTGGAACTGCCTTCCTTGTATATATATATATATATATATATATATCTCTGCCCATGAGGTCGAATAAATGGCTCTTGGAGGCGTGGGCCGACTTGTTCCCACGGAGGGACGACTTGACAATTTTGGTGGGCTTTGACTCAATATAAATTTTAAAATTATTTTTCTTACAAATGTCAAAATGGGACATGACTCAAGTACATTTTCTGACTCTAAATAATTTATTTTTGACTATAAGCATGAAGAACATGTTTTGACCAACATAATAATAATAATAATAATAAACATGGTAAATACATCAATGATAAAATTACATTACATTATGAATACCAACACTAGTTACATTTTCAACAAGTTATGCTTAGCAAACAAGTTGGTGATAACCCATTTGAACTAAACACTTTTCCTTGCTTATGCTTGCTTCTTGTCTTAAAATGAGTGTTATTGACACTTTCTAACACATATTTGCTAAAATAGTTATAACATAGTATAATCCTCCATTTGACAATGGTTTAGTTTAGGGAAAGACCAATTTACTTTGCAACAAAGCCATGTAATTGTTTCGTGATATAAAAATATGATAATATCTTATAGATGCTCAGTGGTTCACCACAGACCAAATTTAGACAAATTTTCCATCCTTGCAAGTGAAATGAGGATAGGTACACAAAGGACCATTGCAAAATTAACAAAGGCTACTGACTTCAATAAAAATGAGTAGACCCTTTCTAGCATGGTACCTTTTCAACATGCAACCTTTTAGTTCTATGAAACACCCGGTGCAAGTGTAAAACCCTTTTATGCACTATAGAATTCTTTATCACTAGGACCCACGAAAACGTGATTGCCAAACAGGTGAGGGCACACTTTTACAAGCACGTTAATAGCAAATTGACACACCAATAGCCAACTATTGAAACATCTAATCAATACCACAACACACAACACATGCCAACAAATTTAAACTTGTGCAACCCACATGTCATGATTACCTTATTACATGCAATGGTGACACACACAAACACCACTTGTAATTTCAGTAGAGTCATTGTGTCCAAATACATAGCCATCATAGAAATTTCTAAAAATTCCAAATCCATTCTTCATATTCATTCCTTTTCTTCCATAATTTGATGACATGTTTACCGTGCATGCCCACTTGATTGTACTATTAATCATGAACCTCTTGGACATTACAAAAAAAGTGTGCCTTTGTTGTATTGACTAAGTCATAAGCCTTTTACACATAGATTAGATATTATATTATATTATATTATATTATATTTGTACTTTTATTGTTTACGAAGAATGTTTGTTTGTTTGTATTATGAACATAATAAGAATTTTCATAAAATGGAAATTGACTTTTATCATATGTACTAAGTCATAGAGCTTATTACATATATATTACATTATGTATGTACATTTGTAATTTACTAATAAGTTTTGTCTGTATTATGGGTTGCCAATTAGTTGTGCTTTCACATGTTTTTGTTTTATCTATGTTATTTTATTTATTAGGATTTATTTCCTCCCATGCCATGTTAGAATACTAAATCATTCTTATCCTAAGTACAAAATCATTCTCATCTTAAGGATAGCAATATCCATTGTAAATCTCGAGCCACTATCACATTCATTGCTTGAACACACCTTCAACTAAATGGTTTGAAGTAACAAAAGGTTCATCAATGTGAATTATTTTGTTCCTTGTAATTGAAAACATTTGTCGCTTTCCTAATTTATTCATTTGTGTCATCTCCATTTCTATCAAGGGGTTTTTGAATGTCATAACTCTCAAATGTTATAACTTACAAAAGAGGATCACTCTTTTGATATCACTTAATTTATATCCATGTCACATCCTTGAAACTTTTGTCCAATGCTTTAGAGTTTGACTACTCTATCATTTTTTGGCATTAATGCCACATCCCTCAAATTTTGGTTGATGCTTCAAATTTTGATCATTTTATCTTTTATTGGACCAACCATGAGATTACTTTTAAATTATCTCTATCATCTATGTTTTTTATTTTATTATTTTGGGACAAACTTACATTAAATGGTTTTTGGATTCCTCTAAAAATATTTCCAATCTTTGTATTCATTATTTTTGTTTTTTAACAAAGTTATTTTATATAATCTCTTCAAATCAAATAAGTCCATCGAGAATCATCATACTTTATAACAATGGCAATGATCAAATAAATGTTTATTGATATCATGTTATATAAAATTTTTACATAAATTATAACTCATTTAGTGCTATGACTACCAATTGTTGTAGGAATTAATGCACGGGTGGATACACTGAAAACCCTCTCAGGTTTCCTGGAACCTAAAGCAAGGAGATCAAGGGACTTGTAGCCATTCAAGCAAGACACATACAATTCATGACAATGTCATATAAGAATTGACAAAGCAAGGATGAGTGTTGACCTGCTTATCCTTCGCACAACTCTACTGGAGCAGTTAGTGTAGTAGAGAAGGGACCCTCAACCAACTCCAAGAAGGACAACAAGTGATCTTCACAACATATATAAACTTCAACATTTCAAGATATTAACATATAACAACATATAGAAATCGTATGCATTAGTATCAGAGCGTTAGTCTAAATCATGGAATCATAACATATAAAATGTAAACATTCAAATCATGATATAGACATAACAATCGTAGATCTATATTATTAAAACAGAGAAGGAAGATTACAACCATGATGTCACAAGTCTTCCTTCAGCTCCTAGCTCCTCTCTCTCTCTCTCTACAGTATCTTGGCAGCATAAAATTCTCATCCATATTACAGTGGCCTAGCCACCAATATATGGGCAATGGGAGGCTCAACTTTTGCCATTTCCTTCACCATTTCTCTTTGGGCAAAAGCCGGAAGTTGCCTTCGATTTATTGCTCTTTCCCTGCATAGTAACCTTTGTAGGATAGGCAACTTCTAAAGACGAGTCTGAAGGATATTCTTTCTAGCATTTTAGACTCAACCTTGAGTAAATCACTGAGTCACAGTCAATTAACTCGTGATTTGCCTTCACGAGCTCATGAAAGTCAGTTAACGTGATCATTCTGAAGATAAAACATGCATGCCTAGGTTAACGCGGTTTGTTGGTTCACTAGACCACGTTAGCAAACATTCTATCAATTTGTGGGGTGTGTTACCATGGAAAATAGGCTTGTAAATTAGGGTTTTACTTCATTCCAATTTGGTCTTCTCCTCTGCGCTCATGAGGAGGTCTTTTCTAGTGTAACAATGGCACACAAATAGATGGGGAAATTCAACAATGTCACTCAAATCAAATTTGTTGAGATAAATAAGGTAGGTGGATGAAAATTTAATAACAATTGTTTTCTAAATAATCCACATGACCATAAAAGACCACAAAAGTTTACATGATTCCCTGTTAAATACTTTAGAACAATGAGCTTTTTTAGAGCATCGAGATATCTTGGTCAACATCATTTTCCACCTCTATAAGGTGGGAGAAAATTTTGTTGAGCATATAGAGGAAATGATTTAAAGGTCATCACATGAAATTTAGACCCCTTAGTTATGTTCACCAAACAAATTGGTAACAATGCGTTTGAACTAAACATTTTTTCTTTGTATAGGCTTGCATCTGGCCTTAAACACAATGCTTTTGAGGCTTTCTAACACACTTTAACTAAAACAATGTACAACACAGTGTAATCATTCAATTGAAAATGGCCCCATGCTTAGGGAAAGACGAATTGCCCCTACAACAAAGATATGCCATCGTTATATGCTATCAAAATTTGACAATATCTCCCAAACAATGACTGGTTAACTATAGATAAAGTTTGGACAAATTTCTTTGAATGTAATTAAGTACAAGTGCAATGAAGATAGGTATACTAGGAGCCATTAAAAAAATCAATGGGGGCAACTTATTGAGCCAAAAAGAAACAAACCCATTCTATCATATTACCTTGTTGCATGTCAAAATCTTAAAACTTATGAAACACCTAGTACAAATGGAAAACCCTTTTGAGCATATACTACAATCTTTATCACCAAGACCCACAAAAGCACCAATACTAAATAGGTTTGAGACACAATTGTGAAGCCATATTGGTAGCACCTCAACACACTCAATAGCCAAGGCTTTGAAGCAATTTAGCCATGAACAACACATGCTATCAAACTCAAAAACTATGCAACTTACATATGATGGGCTCAACACACCAATTACAATTAGTGTACATGTATTGGTGTGGAAGGGAAAATGTACTTTCGTTGTATATACAATCATCACATTATGCAAATATAATTGTATTATGCAAATACAATTGCATGCTAAGTGATTTTGTCTATATTATGAGCTTCAATGCAATTATGCTTTTACATGGTTTTGTTTCTTTCTAAATAAAAGTAAATGTGACATATGTTATGCAATTTGCACTATATTACTTTCTACCTCACATTAGATGGCCAAATCATTTTCACCTTCAAAATACTAATATCCTCTGTAAATTTGAACTATATCATACTTGTTTCTTAACATACCCTTAATTACTAATATCCTCTGTAAATCTTGAACCATATCGTACTTGTTTTTTAACATACCTTTAATTAGTTAATTTGAAGCAACAAAAGTTTTTGTAATGCTAACTATTTTTCTTATGCTAATAAAAAAATATTCATCTTTTTTCTAATTTAAATTATACATTAATCTCATGCTATATTAAAATAGCAAATCATCTCACTTTCAAAATACCCATATTATTATCCAATATCATTTTACTATTAGAAATATAAAATACCTATATAAATTTTCAAACCATTTTGTATTGATGTCTTAACATGTCTTCAACCATGCGTTCAACCACTTAATTTGAAACAATAAAATGCTTAATAATATTAATTAAACACTTAATTTGAAACAACATAATGCTTAATAATATTAATTATAATTAAAAAATTAAATTATGTTAATTTGAAACAATAAAATGCTTAATAATATTAATTAAACACTTAATTTGAAACAACATAATGCTTAATAATATTAATTATAATTAAAAAATTAAATTACTTACATAATTTTCAAATCACTGCCACATTGATTTCTTAACATGCTTTCCATAATTCTTTCAACCACTTGATTTTGTAATAATTTTTAATACTATAATTATTTTGGTACTTTTAATAAAACACATTCATCTCTATTTTAATTTTAATTATTTAATTTGTATTGTATTTTTATTTATTGTAGAATTTTCAATATTATAACAACGTCAATACGATTTAATCTATATCCACATGACATCTTTAAAATCTTATATTAATATTTTAAAATTTAATTACTCATTTTTCCCCAAATCTATGTTGTTTGAGATTATAACGATCTTCTTTTCCCACTGAGTGATATAATGCAATGTCATGGGAGTAATGCAAGTGAGGGTGAGGTGCATGCCTCTACTATCAACTTGAGCCTCAACAAGGTAAGGCATGACTCAACCTTGCCTCATTGTTGCACAATGCATGATTCATCAAAGATCTCAACAAGGTAAGGCATGACTCAACGTCGCCTCATTGTTGCCCAATGCTTGATTCATCAAAGATCTTAGACAACTGCAACATCAAGCATTTAATATCAAATATGACAACATTATGGGTAACTCTAGAAGTGTTTAATCAAAGCAACACATCTACTTCACAAGGAAATCTGCTCATTTCGCTCTCACTAGAAGGCATGTAGCAAAATTGACTCTCATGCCACTAAGTTTTGTTGTTATTCCTTATAATCACTAGGGGAAGTTACAAGTCCTCCTAACCTTGACCTCCCGCACCCCACCCCCCCAACTCACCCTTTAGAATCACTCTAGCAAACTCAACATCAACAAATTGATCCCAATCACTTGTAGAGATGGGTTAGTGAGCCTAAAGTTCTAAGGCTTTTGCAAGGGAGGGCAAGCAAAAGGCTTGTGATGGTAGTTTATAGAGTATTGTATACAAGCCAATGGGTCATGAACCATCTCCATCTTCCACCTCTCTTCACTCAACTTTTGGTCCACTTCCCCTATAATCATCATCTCCGTTTTCCTTCCATGTCACTATCCCCTATTTCTTTGACCCAATTCACAATGCCACAGCAACGAGCAAGGTGTTGACGTGGCTCCTACTCTCAAGGAGAGGACAATTCTCGTAGCTACCAAAGAGCCCAAGAAATTGCTCAAAGATATCATGACATAACACCAAACCATATACAATTGAAAATTCACCAAGCTTCTTAGGAAGCTATGGGTAAAAGGTAGGAACACTCTAATTTTGAAATACTTAAACCTATAGTTGATTGGCGGCTACCTAACGTGAGGCATACCAGGAAAGAAAAACTTATACATATGCTCAATAGAGTTCTACTAGCACATGAAAAGGTCCTCTCATAAAAGAATGAAGCTAAAAGAGAATTGTCTAATAAAATGGATCACATATAAGAAGAGCATACTTCTAAAAGCACCGTCATATGCCCCTCAACCTTGCCAGAATTAACGCAAAGAAAAATGACATGTCTCTCCTAACACTCCAACTACCTAATTGCTCTCATGGATACAATTTTGGATCATAAAAACTCTTCGTGAGTATTTACAACAACTACCTAATTGCTCTCATGGATACAATTTTGGATCATAAAAACTCTTCGTGAGTATTTACATGTTCGTTCTTAGTTATGTTTATTGTCTTTATATTTAAGCAACATTATAAACATTGCATGTCTTTGTTAGTTTTAGACAAAGATATTACTCTTTCGCTATTGCTCTTGTTATTCTAGTGCCAAACCACAACCAGAAAAATCTTGGTTAGTATATTAACAAGAAAAACCTGAACTTTGCCAAACCACAAGAAGAAAATCTCAACTTGGTTAGTATATGATTGTGAAAACTCTCTTAAAATATTTTTATAATCATTCCTTTATAATTTCGTAAACTAATTCTCGAACCTATCAAAAAATATATTAGCTTGTAATTTTATATAAACTAATTCTTGAATCCATATAAAAAAAATTATATAATGATATCACACTTTATACACAATTATGGAATCATCATTATGAGATGACATCTCACTCTCCGATCCGAGGAAATCTTTATAGAATCATTATTATGAGATGATATCTTACTCCGATCTGAGGAAATCTTTTAATTCTTGATGGTTATATAATGATATCTCACACTATACACAATTATAGAGTCATCATTATGAGATGCTATCTCATTCTCCGTTCTGAGGAAATCTCAATTCTTCATCCATCAAGAATTATGGCTGCACAATAACACCAGACCTTGTACAAAATAAATGAAAATTCCCTTATATTTTCATTCTTGAATCATTAGCACACCCTATAAAGTGATCATGCCCTTGTAACTAGCCATTCTTTTTAGGAAGCAATTCTTTTTAGAGTACATATTAACCACAATTGTATGAAAAACTCAGCAATGTCACTCAAATAAAAGCACCTTCCATGACGTTTTCAAAGTGTTCTTTCAATAGGAAAAGCATCCATAAATTTTCAAGAACATGTTGGTTGATCTACTTGGTTGATCTGTTCGATAATTCAAAACCAAAACCAGTTGATTATACAAATTATCTTCATAGATTTTTTTAGACATTGAATTTTTTAAGTAGAGTGGAAAAAGTCATTTTTTCTTTATTTAGATTTCACTTGAATAAATCAAGTAATAATAAATTTACCATCACTAAACATTAAACTGCACATAAATTTAATAAATTTATAATTATTTTTCTAATTCCAATTTTTTTAAAGACAGATTAATGTTAAAAGTGTACTTAATACCTCATATTTTTTATATCTCATATCTTAAATTATAATTATAATGCATTAGAAGATAAATAGACTTCAATAAACCTGCGGATTTTATCCCTGGCCTTAGAATCTAATAAATCAATTTCTTAGAACATAAAGATTAAACGTTCTAATCAATCAACCATTCAATTTCAATAAATCAAACTCAAAATTTTGATGCATCTTATTTTCCAGAGACCAAAATCAGCCAAAATTTGAACCCTCATCTTAATGGATCTAAATAAACTAACAGTTGATGATCAACCTCTTAGTCAAAAGGTATATGTACTTGCAACAAACTATGAAAGTAACTATGTACTTTCGCAAACTCTCCATTTTCAAAGTGATGATGTCTGTCTTGTCAAAAGCTGTAAATTGAAAAAAAAAATCACTAAATCCCAAAACGCTGAAAAATAATGCAATCAATCAATCTTTCAACTGAGAAATCACAGGTACAGATACAAGCTTTGAATAATGCAATAAATTAATTGCATTCAATTCCCTGAGACACTTGTCCCTGGAATTTCAATTGAGAAATCTTTCAATTTACTGAGACACTTGTCCCTGGAATTTGGAAAGAGATCGCCTCTATCACAAACCCAAACCCAATTCAACTCGCAAAATACTACATCGATTGCTTGGCTAATTCGATATTAAAACAGTCGCATCTTTGTCCAGATCAGAAAATCAATAAAAATGTTTTGCATAGTTTTACTTAGGAACTATTGGTTAGTTAATCATTATATCAAAGGAAAAAAATGATAGTGGAAGTCTAAAGATGATTATGATGTAATCTGCTAATATATTTATATGTACAAGCAATCATAACAAACGCGTTGTTTTTTCTTTAGTGTTTTTGGCCTCGTCACATCATGCATTGTCAATACACAACCATACACGTAAGTGCAAAATGGCGTTAATTGATAAGGGTAGAAAAAAGCAGTATAGCATCTTTTGCAGGTAGGATCTGCTTTTCTCAGACATATACATATTTTATATATATATCACAGAATCATAATCTAAATGGGACATCGAAGACAGGACTGCTTTCGTCCCGTCTTCATCTTTCTGCTTTTCTACTATTATAGCTTTGAATTTATGTGGTAAAGGTGACAACTGTTCCGTTGAAAAACGCAGGAACAGACTGAAAAAGAAAAACAACAAAAAAGGGGGCCTGCAAGATGTTCAAAACTTGGAACCGCTTCCGATACCAGATGTCCAGAAATCTGCCCCATTGTTGTTGGCTACATGGAGAGTACACGACACAGGAACTAGGCATAATCCTCTGCTCCTAAGGTCGTATTTCGCCTGATCTCCTCGCCCGTCCTGGACAAATTACAACATTCTTTAAGTGAAGTAAATGGAAAATTTCATGGAGAAGATGACTTTAAAATTCGGTTCTTCAGGCTCCTTTTTAAAATGATTCCAACAGAAGATGCAAGTCCCCTTCAAATTTTGTTACATAAGAGCCAAAAACACTACAGCAATTACAGACACCTACATAACAGGGGATCCATACTGAAATAAAATTCAACCTCCCGTATGTGTTATTTTTCAGTATATCGAGAGGTTCTTTTTCTCAAAATTTGCAGAGAGCATTTCATTGTTGATTAGCGGAATTTATTAAACATGAAAAACGTGGTGACTTCAGTAAGACGGGAAAAAAATTTGAATTACCTTCTGGCTGGAGGGAATGCCTTTGAGATAAGGTGAGCTCAATACCTGCAAAACACGGCACAGGGTCAAAAGGATTATAGTAAAGCTTTGTAGATTTTATCATTTTATCGCTACAGAACAGAACAAACCCTAACTGATCATATCTCCAAAGAAATTTGAACCAAAGAATCTATTTTTTGTTTTAATTGTCCTGTGTAAAGGAACGAGAAAATGCCAGGTAAAAAATGGAGCTTGAGCCTGGCGACCAAGACCGCCTCTATTGCACAAGTCATAAATTTAGCATTTTTGTCACAAATAATTTCTCTAAACATTATATTTTATGATAATCCATGCTTGGTGGGAAACAAATTCCGAAGCTTGTTTAATATTGAAACCGAAAAATATTTGATGTATTACCGAAGCATTTAAGCTGTCTGTATCACGCTCCGTAGTAACTCTATTTTCATGTGACAATCTTATAGAAATTACAAAGAGTCGGAAAATTTTCCATAAAACTTGTAAAAAATGCAGACTTCGTACCTGAACCTGATCTTGCAGGAATTTAATGTATCCCATGGCTTCAAAAAGAACGGATGCCGTATCGGTCTGCAAAATCAAGATTAGGACATAAAACATAACCTTTCGTGAGACAAATAGGTTCATACATGTCTACCGGCTAGGTTTCTGTTTTTTCCCTGAAATTAGATATTGAAAACTGAAGATTGAAATGCTGAAAATTCAAGATTTTACCTTTCCAAACGGCGAGACGAGCTGCTGCAACGCCGTAATGCGTTCGCCTAGCTTCTCTTTGCGCACCTGCACCTTTAAAGAAAACCTTGAGCAGAAGCCTCTTTAATTAGTAAAATTTAAAGTTATTACTACACCGGGTGGGAATCGAGCTTGTGACCTTCATCGGAGGGCCCGCAGAAGCTTCTGTTCTAGGTTTCTTGAAAGCCGCATTGGAAAGCCCGGCTTGATCGCTGCTTCTCTTCTGTTCAGTAGTGCACTCTCCACCTTCATCAACCTGCAGAAGCATCAACAGATAAATGCAAGAAAATAGTAAGAGAGCAGATAATACGGTGATGACTTACAGCATTCATCTGCAAATTATTAGTTTTCGAAGATGATATTAAATAAAGACAAGAAAATAGGAAGAAAGCAGACAATACGGTGATGACTTACAGCATTCTTTTGCAAATTATTATTGCTCGAAGATGTGGAAGGAGAACTGGAGGGGCTGCCTCCGGACTTCTGCTGTTGGACGAGAACAGGTTTAGGGCTTGGGCTAGTATAAGGCATGTCCAGTTTGTTCATATTACTGTGGAATGTTAAGATATTTGATGACGGAAAAGTAGCGGGAGCCTTAAGCGGGCCAGGAAGCTGAACAAGCGGAATTGATGACTTGCTGGAGGCTGGAAATCCTTCAAGCTCGAGGTCCAGCGAATCAGGCGGCAAGGTGTTGGTAGGATCAAGGAGCTTAGTGAAAGGGCCGCAAGGAAACGCATCCGGTCGAAACAAGAACTTCCCTGCATTGCCATCGCTGTAACAAAACGCCTCCCTGTTCCCAGCGGCATTATTATTGTTGCTTTTGTTGTCGTCAGTTTTGTTATTATTATTGTTATTATTACTGCTACTGCAGAACGGAGAGCTGGACGCAATCCAACGGTTCTGTTCAGCGATTTGCCTGCTGTGCTGCGAACTCGGTAGAATTTTCACCTCATTACTCGGCCAAGACACATCATTTCCCCCGGGTGAATTCATCCAGCAATCTTTAATCTCCGCCGTGCTGGTGCTGCTGCTCTCCATGCCATACAGCGGCCTGTAACACAACCGTCTTAAGCTTTCAAAAAGATGCACAGGCGAAAGTCAAGAAGCAATTTAACGGAAAAATTTGCAACATTAAAGCTTGGTGAAGTGATGAATGCAGGTGGTCTTACGTTCGAATGTGGTCCCAGAGCGTGGCGTGATTAATAACACTGACGCCATGGTCCGGCAGACCCGTTCCAGTGTCCAAGAGCTTGGCCCATGAATCCGATAGCGACCTCGATTTGCGTTCCTCCATCTGTGCTGCCAGAGTCATCCCACCATTCTGCATATTTTCGCCCCTTGGAAAACCAAAACCGCTACTCCTCAAGCAAAGCTCCGGCCTATGAATCGAATGTCGAAGCAAACAACAGCTATACCGAAATGACTTCGTCCAGGCGAAAAATTCCAGGGCGCGCAGGACATAAGCATAAGTCAGAACTGTCGCTCAAGTTTCAGTCTTGACAGCTTCGAGGTCGCCTTTCATGTCCGGCATACAGCTCGAATCCAACTATAACCGCAGCCACTGAACCGCCGTACTTTTGAAGCAGAGGAACTGATAAATTCCATTTCAGAATTTAATAAACTCCATGCTTCCTCCCTTTTTTTTTTTCTTTTCGTTTTCTTTCTCTGTCACATTTCTATATGGCGGGGGGATTTTCGGTGGTGGGTGGTGGTGGTTTACCTTTTGCTTTTTCAGCACCGACTTCCTGATGGCCAAAGGGTAGGTGGGCAGAGATTTTATAAGCAGAGAGAGGATTTTAGATTTTTCCAGATATCCTTGTATTTCCTGCCGCAGACGACACGACAGTATTCCCGAATCCTTGACCCATGGGTTCAGTTCATTGTGTGGAATTTTTTTCCAGTAAAACGACAAAATAGCACGGCCCTTTATCTTTTACCTGCTCCAGAAATTTACCTACAGACACGCCCGGTGATTCTTGCATGCGATGCGTGGAATCCGGACGACGACGCTACACCGACAGCTGATGCCGACGGCGGGCAGGCAGCTTAGTCTGCCCACGCGCGTGCGAATCGGCAGATAATCCGGAGCTCACTATTCGACGGGCTGACTTTATCGAGATCCAAACGGCTCCCGCCTTACTGCCCATGAACACACTGGGCCCGCCCGATGACACAAAGTCAGGGCTCGGGACTCGTACCCGTGACCCTGCCGGCAACGATAACCGGCTGCCGTTGATTAGTGCTATGACCTGTCCCGTGCTGCCGTTTGGTGGGCCCCACGCGCACACCGGCCTGCCGCGCTGGCAGAAGACCAACGGGGTAAGTGCCACAGCCGGTCCAATTCTTTTTGCACGTACGGGGCCCTCTCTCTGTTTCTACGCGTCTCCGCTATTCACAACGTGCTGAGAAAGAACAGACCGGGGCAGGGCACTAATCCGGTGTCACGGGATCGAAACCTGTGGAGCTCCGGCTACAACGGTATTCTCAGGGAATGGCTCGATGTGTACGGGCATTAATTTTGCAGCTGCTAATTCTTTTTCAGCGGCCTACATCGCCACAACTCTCTCAACCACATTATCCATTTCAATTTTTGTCAACCGAATTGTCACGGGGCGCACAGTAACACTAAGATCTGGTAAATTTTGATTAAAAAATTTTGATTGGCTGAACAATTCTAACAATATTTATTTTTAAATTATTATTAGTCCGTAGACATTTCAGTATAAAGATTCCCACACCCGGCCTCTGATAAAAAAAAAATTAAAGCAGCTTTAAATTCATTGTACAAATAAACGAATTATCATCATCAATATTTGTTTGCTTCGATAGTGAGGAAATAGAATGATTAGATATTTATTAGCGTACGCGCGTGTGAAAACGCCCACACGTTGTAAAACAAAAAAGAAAGAAATGAAAGCTGAAATTTGACGGCGTCGTCGTCCTTTAAAATTGAAAAGAGAAATCGGCGGGAGAGACTTGAAGGTCCGCGGGCCCTACCACACACCAAACGTTAATCACGGGCCGCCCTGTCGTCGTCTCTTTGTCGTGGTCTATCCAAGAACCGATCGACAGCCGTCTATGACTCATCACCCTGCCCGTCAATATGATAATATTTTTAAATAACCTTAGCGGGCAGCCCTAGCGTCACTCCGGGCACCGTGCAGCCTTCACGCGGTTTCTGAGGACAATGAGCTTGGGGGGGGTCCTCACTTCGGTTTTTGACTGCCCTTGTCCCACTCGCCTTTAGTCAAACCGCGGCCAGCCGGTGAAAGAACCGGCCCACCTAAAAACCATCGAAATATTAAATTTTGAAATAAGCCTAGAAAAACAAAAATCAAAATTTCCTCCTCTCCAACGTTTCTTCTCTCGAAATTTTAAATATTAATATTCGAGTTGGAAAGTAATACACCTTAATGATGACCGGGCCCAGTGCTCCATTGATGAAGGTATCTGATGACGTCGATTCCGGTGTTACTTAATTTCTATATATTTTTTCAAAGAATTAATGATTCCAACCGGTTTAAATTTAACTAAAACTTAGTTAAAATTGAAAACGACTCCAATCGGTTTAAAATGAACTAAAATTTAGTTAAAATTTCAAAATAATTCCTACAAGGTTTGCAGTCAAATTTACTTGGAAATGCGAAACAATATGAATATCCCTTATTTTATTTAAAGTGTTTAAATACTAACCAGAGATATACATGTTAAGGTGAAATACAAGGCCATCCTGTTACCCCTTTTCCCATAATTGCAAACAGGAATCTTGAACTAATTTCAAAAAGGACTTGTCTAAATAGGCAACAATTCGTCTAAGTGATAAGCACTCTGGAAAAATCTCTAGTTTAAATTTAAATTTACAAAAAAAATTACCAAATTTCATTACAATTATACTAGAAAAAAACGATTATTTTCGCAAAATCATAACCTATTTAGACTAAACTATTTCAAAACTCTGAAGTCAATATTACAATTTAAGTTATACAAACTATCATTTTAATAATTCTTTAACCTCCAAATTTAAGTAGATGTGGGGTAATTTGAATACCTTATATCTTTTTTATCTGCATGAATAGTGAAGTTATGATAAAAACTCCGCAATAAAACTTGGTCTCAGAGTATAGACCATTTATCTTAAAATTGAGTAATATCTTTAATGATAAATGAATATAATTTTTCTATTTTAACAAAAAAAATATTATATACATATTAATGTATATAAATATATATGTTTAATGAAATGGTATTTTATAATTTAATTGGTAATAAATTATGAGATAATTATTATTAGTTTGATTGATCATATTAGTTTTAGTGTACATTAATCATTATCATTACTTAATTGTTATTTTTTGTTTTCTTTTTTTTAAGTATGAAAGTTTAGTTGTCTTTGTGCTATCTATTTGCCTAAAGGGAAACCATATCAGTCGCACAAATTCAAAGTTTTGAGATTAAATTAACTCCCTTTCACCATAATATCTGACAAAACAAAAACATTACATGAGTTTGCAGATAGACAGCGGCCACACAGAACCTTCTCTTCGGAGCAAGAATTACAAAAACAAAGCATATTCAAAATATCAAAGGGAGACATTCTTGGAGCATATGAGGAATGAAGGACTCGCCACCTCCATGACACTTGACAAGAAGGACTGTAGATGAGAATCCACCTCCATGACACTTGACAAGAAGGATTGTAGATGATAAGAGCAAAGTGAAGCCTTGAGGCTATGAATTACTTGGAACCAATTGTAATGAGCATCTTGAAGCGACCAGCCTAACCACGAACCATGTAGTCGTGAGCAACTGAGACTAGCCTCGAACCCACGTGTCATGAGCCAGGGATCCCAAACACTGGAACCATGTGCCATTGTGGAACACTAGCAAGAGCCTTCTAAGCACCACCCTACGGAGTGCAACATTGAGTAGACACCAAGACAAAATGGAAAAGAAATTGTGAATTCGCTAACATTGTCGACTTTACACCACAGATGATAAGCCTTAAACAGAGTCACCAACAAACTATTAATTAATTGTTATTAACAAAATTGATTTATTATTATTATTATTTAAGAAAAACCGATTAGAGTTCCACTCATACTAAATACTTTTGGAATTTAAACCTTCAACATTTTTTTTAATATTTAAAAAAAACAAATCCTTAACAAAATATTAAAAAAAAAATTATTCTTTAGTACCAAATTCAAATCATCCCACAAATAAAAAGTCTCATATATTTATTTGATGTTTAATTTAATCATAAAAATAAATTTTGATATATATATATATATATTATATAATTAAAAAACAAAATATGAAATACTATCATTTTTTAATAATTTTATTTATTTATCATTATTTTAAAAAATAAATAATAAAATAAACGTGTCAATTTACTATTGAACCACAATTCAACCAACAAACATCACACCTTTTACTTTATCATACTAAACTTTTACTTTATCCTACTTTTATGAGACCAAACCCAACCACTAACCTACACAAGATGAACAAAAGAGTTGGTGTGCCCAATATATATGATAACTACAAAAGTAGTTGTGCTCTATCGCGAAAACTACCTTCCTTGACTTTGTAGGGACCTAAGCACAACTAATGCTTCTAAAGCTAATTAGTGGTCTAAATCATAAAGACTTTTAACACAAAAATCAAAATCAAATCAACCATCTTATAAAGACAAGATAAACATAGCTCTCACAACTTTGACAACTACCTTGATTTTCTTTTCCTCCCTGCCATGGAATAAGAAAACATGTTCTTATGTGGAGACTATATGACTTTAATCTAAATCATTAGAAAAGTAAGATACCATACCATTCTCACTTTTCAGAGGTGTTTTGGTCATTTTATTTTTTAATTTTTAAATATAAATTATAAAATAAATATTGATTTCAAATACAATATACCTCACCATGGTATGGTTACTCTAAACTAAAATAATGGTTAAAGTTACAATATAAATAGCCTTATTAATGGCCAAGCCTTTTGAGGCTTTTCACATGAGACTCAAAGTGATTTGATTTTTTCCCCCTAAGAAGGAAAGAGATTGTATCTTACCTCCATGCATGACAAGATGTTAGTCAAGACTTGAAAATGGTATGGTACAACCTACCGCTTACTTTACATACCCATCACACCATATTCAAAATTTGACAATTGAAGGATCCAATGAACCTTTTATATTCTCATATACAGAAAAAAAATACTTGTCTTAGCTTTGTCAATAAAGAAGATATGCTAAGTATATGTCTGCCACTATGCTTAAAAATAATATTTTTATTATTATTGTGCAATGGGAGATGAGTATGTACCATTGCAATGCACCCAACAACACATACCAATAAGTACCTTATTGAACTTTAATTTAAAAATTGAAATCCCTCAATTTTCATTTCTTCATTTTATTATTTAATCACTTTGAGAGGAGACTTCCTATCTACCCCCACACAATTGTCTTCCAAAATAGTATATAATTTTGTTATATTTATATTTTTTAATATTGTGAAAAGTCCTTTCGATTTGAAATTGGCTTTGGCTTTAAGCATGAGTCATTAGCATTTTTTTAATACTCTAATAATAACGTTATTTTTGGGTTTGGTGCCATACCTCGTGAACCTTTGTAGTTACTATCGATATGACATTCATTAAAAGAAAAACTTCACAACAAATCAATACATTGAAATTTTGTTTTATATAATTCATTTTATTTCAATATTCATCATATGAATGTTGATAAGAGTATTGCAAATCCAATCTATTCTGTTATGGAATGTTTTGGATAGAAAAAAATTGCGAAATAATAGTGTAAAGATTTTTGATAGGTGGACTCTTGATTAATTAGTAGTCCTTCTTAAGCTTTCATTAATTGATGTTGATAATAAGGTTTAGAATGTGGTGTTTAATATTAATAAAGTGTTAAATAAGAAGTGTTAAAAATTATCACAATACTAATGTCTATAAAGTTTATGAGTTTAACAATTGTGTCATTTTATGAAGAGCCTATTATGGAATCGACGAAAACAATATTAACAAAGGGAGTTGTCTTTAGTGCGATTTTTTGGAAGTTTTTTCGGTGGGTTTTTTCAGTCAAATTTCTCTAAAATCCGATAGCAATTTATTGAAATCACAAGCTTGATGGGTAATCCCTGCACAATCAAAGCGCCCTAGGGGGTTTTCAGGGTGTTGAATCCAATTATGCAGTTCAAAAACCAGTTTAAATAACACAAATCAAGATTTAACCTCAATTTTTTCCGCCGGATTCCGACACCGGAAAGTCCAAAAAGTCGCACTAAAGACAACTCCTTAACAAAGTCACACCAAATGTTACCAACAAGTTTGGGCAATAATTGACATAATAACATCTCCATCACTATATAGATACCTATTGGAAGCATAATTAGACAAACTTAGATAGAAAGGTTGATGAACCAACACAATGTAATGGAGCTGGCATGTATGTGAAATAGTCGGTAAGACAAGTTATGAGAAGATGATCAAGAATTCGTTGAAGGATCAATCGGAGAGTGAACATAAAAACCCTAGTGAAAATTCCATGTAAAAATATATAAATACCACGGATGATGGGACATGTATTCCAAGCTGAATGGTGGGCAGGACATCCTAGGGGTGTTCATTTGGTTGTTTATGGCTAAGGAAATTGGTAAAGGCAGTGGTTAAGGCATTAAAGAGGAAAAAAGGTATTTTGGCACATTTATTTATGAAAATAATGGAAATTAGGAGAAAAGGAAGGTGAAAGGTCACATTTTGCATGTGAGGAGGAAATTGAAGGAAAATAATGGAAAATGAAGAAAATAGAGGCCTCATTAATAAAAAGGTTTATGAGGATCAGTGGACAAGACTTGGTCAGTACAGTTTTGGAGCTCTCCCATTATTCTCTCTCTCTCTTTCATACTCTTAGTTACTTAGAGTTTTCTTGGAGCACTCTTGGAGGGTGTGGCATACTTGGATTCTTGGAGCAAGAAGGCAAAGGAAGAGCAAGAAAACGCAAGAAGGCATCGACATCAACAGCTACATCAAATTTGCTTGCAGGTATCGAGTTGCATGTATGATTTATTCACTAGTTTTGATATGCATGGCACATGCATGCGATTTCTTGGTTGTGATCTATCATTGGCATGGAGGATTGCCTAGATCAATAGTGGATTGCCTAGCCTTGCCATTTCTTGGATAGCCATGGTGATTGTGGGTTTACTTTCATTGCTTTGTTTTTGTTGGTTCTCAGGTTTCCTTAGCTTGGGTTCAGTTATTAGTCTTGGAAGCCCTAGTTGAACAAACGCTTTGGAAGCCCTGTAACAGCTTGGGTTGAGTTACTAGTCCTAGAAGCCCTGGTTGAACAAACACTCTGGAAGCCCTGTAACAGCTTGGGTTGAGTTACTAGTCCTAGAAGCCCTGGTTGGACAAACGCTCTGGAAGCCCTGTATAAGTTGTGGGTTGAGTTACTAGTTTTGGAAGCCTTGGTTGGACAAACACTCCAGAAGCCCTGGAAGGCTTGGATGGAGACCAATCAGATGATGGTTTTTGGTGATGTTCGACTGTGAGGTGGAATCATTGTTTGATGGGTTGAGGTGGGTGGCCTCTGGAAGCCTTGGACGAGTTTTGATTGATGTGTTCTATGAGATCCCACATTCATGCTTGGAATATGGCACGGGGGTGATTGGTTGAAGAGAGACTTGGCTCAGCCAATCTATGGTTGAGTGGAACATGGTAGTCCCATCTCTGGTTGGTTCATTGCATTTGTTAATGAAAAAAAAAAAATCCCTTGATTTTCATGTGCAAATGTACTGAGGTATATGTGGATTTTGATGGCTGATATGTTTAGTGTATTTTTGTTTCTATTATGTGTTTTTTATATGCACATTTAGCTTGGAGGTTGTTATAGAGTGGTATCAGAGCATGGTTCAAACACTTGGACAGGATGGGCTCTATCATAGGTAAAATGAAGAACGAAGGTTAAATTTTAGACCTTTCTGTCATATCCATTATAACTTTTCTTTTGTGGAATATTAGAAGTCAAAAATTTGTCCATATTGAAGGTAAATCCCACTGATAATGTGGTAATAATTTCAGATATTGGTTCATAATACTTTAGGAATTATGATCTAAGGAAGATGACCTTCCTGAATGCATCTTTAAACAGGTCACGTTGGCATTTCTGCAATAACTAAATTTCTTCTGTAGGCTTTCAGAAGTTGAAAATTTGTCCACATTGAGGTGAAATACCAATGATTATGTGGTAAACATTTTAGATATTGGGTCGCAATATTTTAGGAGACGTGAGCAGAGGGAGTCGAGCCTTCTCAGTGCTCCTAAAATCAGGTCTCAAACAGGTCACGCTGACATGTTTGTTATAACTTTTATTCTGGGCACTCTTAGGAGCTGAATTTTTTTCCACAATGAGAGGAAATCCTGCTTATGATTTGATAGAAAATTCAGATATTTATTTTCTATAATTTAGGATATATGACCAGTGTAAAACGAGCTTTCTGGATACTCCTAGAATTGTGCACCAAATATGATTGTGTTGGTATTTTTGTTATAACTTTTCATCTATGAAATCTCAAAAGTTGAAACCTAAACCATAGTGAGGGATAATTCCACTGATCATATGGTTCAGTTTCCATAACTTGTACTACTACAGTTTAGGATATATGCCTTTAATCATTCTCTATATTAGTTTGCACGCAAAGTGTTTGATGAAATGCTTAAATGGTTCAATGATTAATTGCATACAAAATGTTTGATAAAATGTACCAATAAGTATGTTGTTTGTGGTTGGGGATAGTATTGATGTTTAATAGTATTCTTGTAGTTGATATATGCTTACTTGTATGCAAATAGTTGGCTATATTAGTTTGCATGTAAAGTGTTTGAAGAAATGCTTACATGCAAATGTAATAGTATAGTAGTTGTTTGTGGAAAATGTAAAAGTATGGTAATTGTTTGAAGAAAATGTTATTTTTTTCTTGGATGGGATAGTATTGTAGTATGATAATATGGATGTAGCTGATCTATGCCTATTTGCATGCAAATAATTTGAAGAGTTGCATAGGGAATTTGAAAGGTTACATGCAAGGAATTTGAAAAGTTGCATGTAAGGAAATGGAAAAGTGGCACGTTTTTAGTTATGATGTTACAAGTGGAATAAGTGCAATATTTTTGACTTAGTCTCATACAAATGTATGAGAAATAAAAATCAATTTCTTTTCAAGGGTGGTAGAATTTAGTAGACCTTTGGAGATCTCATTTCCATAATTAGACATTGGAGATTGGGCCATTATAGTAGCTTCCTCCTTCTACCTTAGCGTGGACCATGGATAGTAAGGGGGTATGCTTATATGTTGTTAGTATTGGTGAATGCTGATTTCAAATTAATAAACACGATGTCTCGATTTTAGAACATGTGACTGACTATGTATGAATTATATGTCACTTACATGTTGATTTCATGATACCTACTTACATCCTTGTATGTTAGGTTACATTTTTTAATATTTTGATTACATGTATCAATCTTGTAGGTTGATTACAAGAATTGATCACTTATGTTCAACTAATGCATTTATGCATAGGTGTAGTCGATATGGCATTACGTATGCATACTGTTGGTTGCATGTGGCAATGTGTACAATGGAGTAATGGTTGTTGTCATGCATAAGGTCATGGTTTGTGTAGTTGATATGGTCATGTATTGATGACTGGACTCTAGCTCTAATGATGTGTATATGGTTTGTTACTCATGTGTTATATGTATATATGCAGTTGTTATGCATGTATGGTCTTGGTTATATTATGCATGAATAGTATGTCAAATATGCCATGTGAAGTCCTTGTATGCAACTTAGGTCATCATGATGCTATTGGTTGTTATGATGCTAATGAGCTAGTTGAGATAGAGTAAGGGATGTAGATCATTATAATGAGGTTGCAACATTGGACTTTTGGGTAAGAGCAGATTGTCATACAAGTATTGCATGTTCGACATGCAGGTATGTAAGTTAAGGATTTTATATACATCAGGTTTATGTACATGTCTTTTGATGTTATGGTTACATTCATGATAGATGTTAGATTATTAGTGCGGTTATATGCACATGTGTTAGATAGTCAATAATGAAGTAACCTATAGTTGTATGCATTGCCATTGTTGTTTTATATTAGATAACTTGGTGATTATGCTATATGTTGTTGATGAGTATGTTATAGGTTAACTTTTTGATTTAGATTGATGATTCGATTTTATATTGTTTATGAGTATGATATATAACTTATTGTTGTTATATGCTATTAACTTAATGATTAGGGTCATTTTGTTGAGATATTGATGTTATAATTTGGATTGGTCATATGTGTGATGGTTATGTTCATTGCATTGAAGATCTTGATGTTATATGTATTGGCTTGACCTATGTAGATGGTTATGGTTGCGAATCTCAGGTATGAGATGACATATTTGTGATGTGGTGTCGTACTAATTTAGACTGATCATACATATGTGATTATTATGCATGAACGACGAATGTTTATGAGCTTGTAATATGAACATGTTAGTTAGTTACTCACTAACTAGATTGATTAGGCAAACAAGATAGCCTCCCCTGAGGTACACTAAGGTATGGGTTTTCTTATGTATCATACTTGGTGTTTCATAGTTGATTATGTCGTCTATTTGATATTTGAGTGTTTGGTGCCTATTATGTCGTCTAATTGATTTATTTAACATGGTATGAATGTTTGATGAATTTCATAATATGAGTATGTGTTCAAATGATTTTGTTTTAAGATGATTGTACTAAAATTTATTTGTTGAGGCAGTTGATATGTACTTGAGTATAGTAGGTGATAGTTGTAGTATTATGACTGATGGCTATGAGTTGATTATGGATTATGACATGATTGTTAGTCTTGGTAACAGTTGTTTTCAAATTAATAGATATGATTGTCTTGATATTTGGAACATGTGGTTGACATGTGTGAGCATGATGCAGGGAGTTGCATGGAAAGAGAGGTTGCCATGAAATCTTGAAGAAGGCTCGGGTTGAGCTTTCCCTGGGAACCATGGGGATTGAGTCATGGTATTTGTTGTTAGTCTTGTGCTTTTGATATTTAATGAATTGTTGAGCTTGATTTGTGGCTTTGTTTATGTCTAGTGTATGGCCATACAACTTTGTTTGCAGAGTCATGTTGTTATTGGTTTTCATGGTTTTTTTCTTCTTGATGTTTCCATTCTCGCCTTTTATGTTTTGAGTCTGGGAAATTGGTTGGGAAAGAGGAAAGTTAATGTACCTCAAGGAGAGCTATGTGGTACCCAACAGGTGATCTAAGACTAAGATGAAGCTCTATGCATGAGTGAGCGCAGCGGAAGGTAAGACTATGACAATTGGTTGGGTTGGTTGGGTCCATTGTGCTAAATGGACAGTAGCAGCGCAGACAAAAGAAATGTAACCAGAAAAGTTAGAGTAAATGGACCAGTGGTGTCATATGATTTGGATATGTTGGGAACTATTTCTCTCAATGCTTGTGCATAAATAAGGAAGTTCTCTTAACCTAGAACTTATGTTATCTGGTAATTATTTTATGATCATGATTATGTTGAAGTTTATATATATGTATACATGTATGTATATATGTTGTTGTCTGACATGATCATGATTGTTTTATGCTAACATTTATATATGTATGTATGTATCCATGTATCTATGTTACTATCTACAGGATTGTTAGGGATCATTCTTATGGAGGAATGATTACTTATGCAGGAGAAAAACATGAAGAGGTTCATGGTCTTATGAGGAATCAATTGGGAAGAATAGTCATGAAAAATATACGAGGTCAGTATCATGTGGATATGATTTGATATTGTATACTTGTATTATGCCTATGTCTATGTTATAATAGGTAATGTTGAAGGATACATCAACAAAGTGAAAGCAATGTGGTCTGTGGCATGCTAGGATAAGCATGGATGAGATATCGGAATCAAGGTTTCTTGGTAAGGACAACATGATTTTGGATGTGTGGTACTACTGTTATGCATATGTTGTATATGTTGTACATGTTGCATCTATGATGTGTGCACTTGTGGTGTTGTGTATACATAGCATGTGTACATGTTATTTATGCAATGTTATGTATAGGATGGTACAAATAGGGTTGTGCGAATATTGCATATGGGGTGTTGTATACATATTGTATTGTCCTCATGACGTATATGCGGCGTGTGTGCATATGATGCTCTGTGCATGTTGGATATGCAATCCTGTGTATAGATGATACTATGTACATTTTGGGAATGCAACGCTATGTACACGTGGTGTTGAATGCATGTTGTATGTATGGTGCTATATACATATGGTGTTGTGTGCATGATTGTACAAGTGGTGTTGTGAGCATGTGGTGTCGTGTACATGTTGTACATAGGGTGCTATGAGCATGCGGTGTTGTGTACATGTCATGCATGTGATGCTATGTACATATGGTGTCGCGTACACATCGTGCATGTGGTACTATGTACATGTGGTATTGTGTACACGTTGTACAATGGTGTAGTGTACATGTGGCGTTGTGTACACGTTGTGCAGGTGGTGTCATGTACATGTGATGTTGTGAACATGTTGTGCAAGTGGTGCATTGTATAGGTGGTATTATGTACATGTTGCACATATGGTACTGGTGTACGTATGGTATTGTGTGCATGTCGTCGATGTTGCGTTATGGGAATGTAGTATTATGTATATGCATCGTGTAGTCATGGTATTGTGGCGTGTGTACTCATTGTGTAGTACTCTGTGTAGGTACATGCATTGGGTGGTATTTCACATCCAGTATAGATGGATGCATTGTATTGTATACACTGGGTGTAGGTATATGTGTTGTATGTCAGGTGTAGGTGCATGTATTTCATGGTGTGGTATGCCATGTGGTTGTATGTGTGTGATGCACACTATGTGTCTATGCACATGGTTGAGGAGAAGGCTCTGGGTGTTTGTCGAGTGTAGCAACTGATCCAGAGTGCGTATGGAATAAAGACAAAGGTAGAAGCTAAGGATTGATGAAAGGATAAGTATCAACATTTTATTTCAGTTTTATTATGCATGTGATTTATGACTATGGTATATGATGATTATATCTGATCTATGATTTTGGTTTATTTATGATTTTGATCTATGATGGTTGTGTTTGAGCTAACCTGATGTGATATTTTTATACATGTTGATTTGGTCAAAGATGCTAGTTTGACTTCTTGTGACAGGAAGTGAACAAGATTCCAAGTGTACCTTATTGACGAACTACCAATGAGGTATGATTTGAAGTTATTTCAATTTATTTTGAATCTAATGGAAGTTATGTTCTTGGTACAGGAAGAATGAACATGTCCAATTGGGTAGTTGAAATCAACTATAAGAATCAGCAACTTGATATGGTGGTTGCTTATGGTGGTTTGGTAGTTGCTTTATGATGGTTTAGTATTTTATTATGTTGGTTTAGTATATGCTTTATGGTGATTGATATATTCTTTATGATGGTTGATATATGCTTTATGATGATTTGATATGTGCTTTATGTTGGTTGATATAGGATATATGATGTTTTGATATATGCTATATGATGATTAGTGTATGATTGATATATGTTTGGTATATGATTTGGCATATGTTTTGGTATATATATTTTGATGATGTTTTTGTGTGTACACCCATGTATGGATGTAAATACCGTAACGAGTTGTGTTATAAAGCTCCACTATGTGGTATGGGTGTTATGTTATTATGCTATCATGTGGTTATATTATCATGATGTTATGATGTCGTATGAGTTTTTTTGAGAAGGATGATCATTGTAAATATCGTAATGAGTTGTTTTATAAAGCTCCACTATGCAGTATGTTGTCATGTTTCCATGATGTTTTGATTTTGAGCAGATCTTTCATTGTAAATACTGGAACAAGCTATGTTATAAAGCTCCATTGGTAGTATGTTTTGTTTTCATAAGTCTTGTTGGTTATAGGTGTCATTGAACACCGAGGACCGTGTTCCCCCAAGGGGGAGGGTTCTGTAACAACCATGGTGAAAATTCCATGTAAAAATATATAAATACCACAGATGATGGGACATGTATTCCCAGCTGAATGGTGGGAAGGACATCCTAGGGGGTGTTCATTTGGTTGTTTATGGCTAAGGAAATTGGTAAAGGCAATGGCTAAGGCATTAAAGAGGAAAAAAAGTATTTTGACACATTTATTTATGAAAATAATGGAAATTAGGAGGACAGGAAGGTGAAAGGTCACATTTTTCATGTGAGGAGGAAATTGCAGGAAAATAATGGAAAATGAAGAAAATAGAGGCCTCATTAATAAAAAGGCTTATGAGGATCAGTGGGCAAGACTTGGTCAGTTCAGTTTTGGAGCTCTCATTATTCTCTCTCTCTCTCTCTCATACTCTTGGTTACTTAGAGTTTTCTTGGAGCACTCTTGGAGGGTGTGGCATACTTGGATTCCTGGAGAAAGAAGGCAAAGGAAGAGCAGGAAAGTGCAAGAAGGCATCGGCATCAACAGCTACATCAGATTTGCTTGTAGGTATCTAGTTGCATGTATGATTTATTCACTAGTTTTGGCATGCATGACACATGCAAGTGGTTTCTTGGTTGTGATATATCATTAGCATGGAGGATTGCCTGGTTGTCATATATCATTAGCTTGGATTCAATTATTAGTCCTGGAAGCCCTAGTTGAAAAAACTCTCTGGAAGCTCTGTAACAGCTTAGGTTGAGTTACTAGTCTTGGAAGCCCTGGTTGAACAAATGCTCTGGAAGCCCTGTAACAACCTGGGTTGAGTTACTAGTCCTGGAAGCCCTGGTTGGACAAACGCTCTGGAAGCCCTTGGCGGGTTGAGTTACTAGTGTTAGAAGCCTTGGTTAGACAAACGCTCTAGAAGCCCTGTATAAGTTGTGGGTTGAGTTACTAGTTCTGGAAGCCTTAGTTGGACTAACGCTCTGGAAGCCCTGTATGAGCTGTGGGTTGAGTTACTAGTTATGGAAGCCTTGGTTGGACAAACACTCTAGAAGCCCTGGAAAGCTTGGACGGAGACCAATCTGAAGATGGTTTTTAGTGATGTCCAACTGTGAAGTGGAATCATTGTTTGATGGGTTGAGGAGGGTGGCCTCTGGAAGCCCTGGATGAGTTTTGATTGATGTGTTCTATGAGATCCCACATTCATGCTTGGAATATGGCACAAGGGTGATTGGTTGAAGAGATACTTGGCTCAGCCAATCTATGGTCGGGTGGAATGTGGTAGTCCCATCTCCGGTTGGTTCATTGCATTTATTAATGAAAAAAATTCATTCCCTTGATTTTCATGTGCAAATGTACTAATGTATATATGGATTTTGATGGCTGATATGTTTATTGTATTTCTATTCCTATTATGTTTTTTTTATTTTATATATGCACATTTACCCCAAAGGTTGTTATAGTGAAGTCGGTGGCTAAATGAGAAAAAACTAGAAAGATGGTGTAGATTACCAAATTCATGCCAAACACTACAATTAAATGAAGACCAAATTCATAGGAGTTTGACAATGTAAAAAATATGCATGTTACAAGAAATATTGAGTTTGTGACATGGCAAACAATGATTATATGGATTACGGTAGTGGACAATGATGCAGTTGAGAGAGTGACATGGTGAAACAATCAATGGTAAGTTGTCACTGAGTTGTGAAGAGGATGCATGGAAGGTAGATCGTGAAAGCATAAGATGAAAATATTTTAGTCTAATGTTGGTGTGGAAGGAAAATACGAGAATGAGGTGGATGTAGGAGGAATAATCCATATATCTTCCCTAATCCTTTTCCTTGTCTAGCGTATGTTGGCTAGGGATGAGTGTAATTGAAGTAAGCAAAGTAAAAGTTTGAAGAGATTATAGAGTGAGTAGTGGAAGACACAGGTGTTAAGAAGTGGAATCAAGACAATTAAGGAGGAACCATAGGTTGGAATAAATGTGGCAAAATTTAGTTGAAGTATAATGGGGAGTAAATCACTCGCATCTTCACCCTCTACCTTCTCCCTTATGGAATCTTGAAGCGTTAATATGGAACCTTATGGTGGAGGTGAAGCATAGAGTCCTTAAGATATTATGGAGGATACTTACACTTGCCAACCTCTGCTTTACTTTGTGGAGTTTATAACAAGTACAATGATGGAACCACATCCATGTGATCCATATAAGGAAATATAAGAGAACTACTAAGTGATAATAAGAGGTGTGATCTCAATCCCACAATGAATAAAAACACGCCATGTGGTGATTAAAAGAAATAAAGAAGAGTATTTATAAGAATACTTGGGCAAAAGAAATTAGCACTACATAGCTCATGATGCAACATAATAAAGACAAAGTTGAATTGATGAGTAGTTATGATTTGAAGTAGTTGAGGAGATAGTTAAGGACAACGAAGGAAACATAATGCTAATAGTTTCCATTAAAATAATATTAAAAGTGAGTGAGAATGAGAAAAGAGAGCACTCTAAATAGAAGAATAATGGGAGTAAGTTTTCATAGCCTTTGGCTTGGAAGTCTAGTGGAGCCGATAATTTAATGAAAAGTCTGGGCCCTAGATTATAAAGGTATTTTATATAATATATAATAAGATAAGATAAATTAGTCTATTCAATAATGTTTTTGTACCATCGAGGTTTACATTTAAATTCCTATATAAATAGTGTTGTTGTGTGTTGCCCATATATTGCAATGGATGTTTTGTTTATAGTTGTATACTTATAGTGTTATTGTTCATTATTGTAGACTTGTGTAGTTGTTTAATGTAGATTGAAACAATATCGAAGTGTAGGAAATGTGAGTTTCCACTACGTTCTTGTTGATGGTGTTGGACCCGCCAAAATTCAGGGGATCTCCTCGGTATGAAGTCCCAACTAGACCTCAGACTGTTTGGTGCAGGAGTCCCATCCAGAATGATGGCCCAGTTTTCATTATCTTAAAGATTTTCCTTAGCTCTTGCTTGTCAGCACATGAGAGTGGTTTACTTTGTCTTTTAACGACGAGGTTCGCGTGCCTGGTGAGTGCTTAGTGTCGCTTGTGTCAAGGTTATTTCACTACAGAGGGAGAGGGTGAGAGTGAGTCTCAAGTCAAAAGGGAATTGTCCCAACTCTGTTAGAGACACACAACACATCAGGGCATGTGCAACTTCCAGCAGAGTAGTCCACACGGATGCAACAATCACAAACACAAGATGAACAGAGAGCACTTAAAATGCCCAACTGAATAGTCCACACAAGTGCAATGGTTGTTACAACAAGTTTACGAGAATGAATCCATTGAGTATCCGACTGGAATAGTCCACATGGGCGAAACAACGCTAACAACTGATACAACACATTTCCAACAACATATGTACTAAAACAACCAAAATAGTTCAACTGTCTTAATACAAGTTAAAGAAACATGCATTACAAGCATCCAAAGAATAGTCTTACAAACGAATACAATACATGTGTGAAAACGTGATGGCCTGTTAACAGGCTTTTGAATTAAGCGAAAGTTCCAAGACACATCTATACACCATTACATCACTAACCCTGATAGCAGGGCATTGGAGCCACTGCTCGCTCCTCAAAGAAAATACTATAGACTCTCAAGGCTATGTGGGAGGAGCCAAGGTGAAAAGTCCTTTGCATGTACAAATGAGGGGTATATATAGCCAAGGGTGAACTTGACCCTTGTGACTCTTTGACTTCCCTCATGACTATTTGACTTACATGATTCTTCAAATGTACATGTGGGTCTCTTGGACTTCCACGGTACATTACATTGATTACAACAGTATGGCCCACAGTAGTGAGGTGGTCGAGATGACTCATGACATGATTTGACACGATAGTGCTGATATGTTCATGTTGATGGTGGTGTCCATGTCGAGCTGTAGTGCTGCTAAGTGATGAGTGTTCTTGCTGTATCATAGCTTCACCTCCGCATGGCAAGGTGTGTGGAGTCTTTGATGGTCTTAGTGTTCACTTGATGTTGCATGTGCATGTATCCCCTTCGCTGGTAGTTGGCATGCTTCATGTGTTCATCTGTTCGCGAACAAGTCTCCTAGCATGCACTTCTTGTTGGTCATGTTCATCATTGTGCCATGTCTCATCCATGTACATGTATCTACAATCACTCATGATAAGACGACATCAAATTTAGAAATATCCTAGTCTACCATGATGCATCATCTTTCGTTTTCGGGTGCAAGTGACTGGGAGAGAGGACAAGACTCTGAAACTGCGCAAATCACATTTCAGGCCGGGATGTGGGCACTAGGGCATTGCCAAGGAAAATTGTGTAGAGGTCACTAGGAGTCTGAGATGAGCAATCTGGAACAATAGTGACATTCTGCAGGATCTGGCTTAGCTGGGAGGCAGAACTGCACAATTTTTTCAGGGAGGCAGTGTGGGCAGTAGGGAGGACACTGGCAGTGAAAACTGCGCAGATTCTTAGGGGAGGTTGGGAGCGGGCTGTGGGATCTTGCTAGACAAAGCTGTGCAGAACTGGGAGGCAGGCATGTAGGACATGTCTACGTAGTTTCCGGGCTGAGGGGGGTGTTGAGAAGCTAGAGGACAATCCAAGAAAACTACGTAGTTTTCAGGAGGAGTAGTAGGATGGCTACTAGGGGGACTGGCTGACAGAACTGCGCAATTTTCAGAGGCAGTGTAGTGATAGGAAGTGGGTACCTGTCCCTCATGTCTGCACAATTTCTTCAATTAGCAGAGGTAGGCATACTGAAAGCTTCTACGCAATTTTTTGGTGGAGTGAAGCCTAGGGTCACTGCCCGATCAAACTCTCTGGTTGACCAACAAGAGGCTTGATTGATTGGCTTGCGGGCAGTGAAAATTGAGATGGATTCTTAGGCACTTCTGTGTTGCTCTGGGTGATAGTCAGCTAGGTCGATTCTAGGTTTGCACAGTGCAGACTTCATATGAGGCAGCCTTAAGCTCTGTGCAATTTTGGGCAGCAGTACATGATCACTAAGGGCTAAGACTGTGTAGTGCAGCTAAGTGGAGGTCTGGTTGGTGTGGAGTGGTATGCTCGATAGATCGTCGGGAAAATGAATAGCTATGTGAGTGAGTGAACTCGTGCATGCATGACCTTGCGAACACACACTCATCATGACTCGGTGACAAGACACCTCGAACCAACAAGACAACATACGCTCAGTGTGACTGACTAATGGGTGTGAGCGACAAGTGTGACACTTGAGATAGATCGTTGAATGACCGTGATGACACTTGCATGACATTTCATACAACTTCGTGTGTGAGTGTGACATATGCTTACATAGCGAATACAACTTGTACACACGAAGACGGACCTTGAACATAGCCAGAACATGACTGTAAGCATGACATTGTGACCAACATGCTAAAATATGTTCGATGAACGGTCAAGCGAGGAGGGTGTAAAGACTCGACACGAGCTCATGGGATGAGCCCGAGTGTTTGCAAAAATCAAGGAAAAAACCAAGGAAGGCTCTGAAATTGGATGCAGGTCAAAATTTTGGAGGGTGTTGCGGCTGTTACAACACTTGGCGACACACTAGTTGAATACTAGCTTCTTTGTTTTGGTCCATTGACAACAAAAGGCCTTGGTCCATCAAGGAGTATTGAATCATTGTGCGGGTTACTTCGGCTTCCCCACTTACCCCATGGACAAACATGGTTCACCTTTTTCCAACTCAGCCAAACACAACAAGAAGTTTCAACATGATCATAGTGTTTCAAAATCAGGAAGGGTAGTTTGGCTCGCGAGTTTAAAATTTTCAAAGTATAAGTTTTCATATTTGGTGTTGTTGCACTGCCAGTAGGCCTAGATAGTACCCCAATAGAGTGACGCAAGAACACACGCATTGATCCACTTCCATCGAGCTTGGTCAGTACCCTGGTGGAGTTACATGCTTCACCTCTCTACACATGAAGCCTTTCTCTTCTTTCACCTTTGTATTTTTAAAAGAGGACTGTGCATAGGCACTTATTTATATTTTTGGGGCGGAAGAGGGATCCAGACTTATTGAGAGAAGAAGAGGTTGTTCCTTCAGAGAAGCATGTAAGACCTCTGATATAGGTTTTCTCGTTTATATTTTCCCCTTCTCTGTTTCTACTAGTTTTATGAGCTTGAACACATAGAACATAAGGATGAGTACAGGCATGGGGTTCTCCAGTGTGGACATGGGTTTATGGTTGGACCAGAGCTTCCCTTGCAAATGACTCGTATTTCCCATCAAGATTTCAATGGATGAAGTTTATAACCAAGCACAGAGAAGACAGATGCAGGACTAGCCAAGTGCTGCAGTGTCACAAGAATATTTATATCTCAGCCACATACTCATTCAAAAGCCAGAACTCAGTAGAGGGAAACAATGATTGACAAAACTAAAAATAGCATGATACTAAGCAAACGAAAACAAAACGGAACAAAAATAGTGAAGCAAAGAGAAAAGACAACAAGCAGTAAAGAGACTATGTACATGGCACGAGGCATGGCCCCGACTTACTGAAAGTAGTGCTTGAGATCTTGGCCATTGATAGGAAGGTTGTCAATCCTCCCATCAAGTGATTGCAGATGGTACATGGGTGGGCCAAGCTTCTCCTAAACAGTGTACAGACCAATCCACAGGGATTGGAACTTCGTTTGTTTGCCTCTGTCTTCATGGGGTTTGTCCCATTTCAAGACCAATTCACCCATATCGAAGTTAGAATTCCCTGCAGACTTCTTGGCCAAACATCTCTTGATATGGTTCTGGTGGAGTGTGAATTTTTCTTTTGCTTTCATCCTTTCTTCCTATAACTTGTGAAGTGTATCCATCCTACGCTGAACTAGAAGACAAGGCTTGCCTTGGGATTCTTGGTACAATTGGAGCACAGGAAAGTAGATGCTTGGCGGAAGGATGGCTTCTTTCCCATAAACCAGGAAGTATGGCGAAGTGTTCAGAAAGGGTTTGGGTGTTACGCGGTCAGCCCATAAAGCATTCATCAAAGTAGAGTGCCAGTTACATTGTTAAGAGTAAATGGTCTTCTTGATAATGCAGATAAGGTTTTTATTTGTAGATTTTGCGAGACCATTTCCCTGCGGGTAGTAGTTAGATGAGTGTTTAAGCAAGATACCATATTGCAATGAAAAATCATAAATATTTAAAGACAAAAAGTAAGTTTCATTGTCAAACAAAAGTGATATCGGAACACCAAATCGCAAAATGATGTTTTGTTGGAGGACGCTGATGACTTCTTGGTCATTCACTTGCTTAAGCGGAACTGCTTCTGTCCACCGCGAGAAGTAATTGGTAGCTATAAAGATGTAGCAATGATGTTTTGACGAATGTGGGAAGATTTCCCCAACGATGTCCAGGCCCCACTGTTGGAATGGTTCAGTCACTGCAACAGGGTGCAACAGGGTTGCTGACCTTCGTGTTCTGTTGGTGCATCGCTGACAGACCGGGCACTTGCGGGCGTAAGCGTGTGCATCCTTGAACAATGTGGGCCAATAGAAACCAGCTCACATAACTTTGTGCACAAGGATATTTCCCACGAAGTGGCCCCCAGCTAGTCCGTCATGCAGATCATGCAAGACCTTCTCTGAATCATGTGCCTCTAGGCACTTGAGCAAAATTTTGTTATTGTGCTTTCCGTAAAGCACTTCGTGCACCAAATGATAAGATAAAACTTTGAGGCGGAGTGCCCTCTTCTATCTCATGGAGAAGTGATAGAGTATGGTCCCATGCTCAAGGTATTGGCGCACATATTCACACCAAGAATTTCCTCATGAAGTGGGTGGTGCTTTCTCTACATCATACATCTCAATTTTATGCTCCTAACCAGCAAGCTCTTCTTCTTCCTCCTGTGCATGGATTGCTTCAGCTGCGAGTCTGCAAAGACCATAACCCTTGAAAGTGTTAACTGGCTTGATGTCAAGATCATACTCTTGCAAGCCTGCCATCGAGTTCGCACATCTTTCACCAAGCTCTTTTTGTACAAGCAGTGATCAGACTCATGGGTGTGGCACAAAGACTGTGCAATGGTTCTTCAACAAATAGGGTCTGAAGTGTTTCACCACCTTGTATACTACATATGCATGTTTTTCAACAATAGGGTAGTTGAGTTCGGGTCTCTACATGATCTAGGTGGATGTTGGTGGCCACCCACCTATCCCACTTGGACCCCCACAACTGTCTCTTTCATCTTTTTAGTTTCCTTAATTGTAGCAAAATTTACTATTTTTAGTAGTTTTTCGGGTCCTGAACTTCCAGAGCTGTTTTGAGGTCCTAAATGACGTTTTTTGGGAAAATTGGGACCAACATGGGTTTTTGGACTGATGTTGCTCTTCCAAAGTTGTAGTTCTTAGATAGATCTTTCTAACGAGATATTGTGCGAGTCAAACAGAGATCGTATGCCAAAGTTATGACCTTGGGAAGTTGATGTACCAATTTACCCAAACAAGGCCCAGAGTGTGGCGTTTCATCTTCTAGGGTTAGGTTTTTGGATGTTTAGGGTTTTCCATTGTTTCTCAACAATAAATAGGCCTTTGATCCTCATTGTAAGATAGTTCAAAGGCATGTAGCTGCCACATCTCTTCTCAGAGATAAGATACCGTCGCCCTTGCTGGCTTATTTCCATTTATGTTTGTAATCATATTTTAGTATTTTACATTAATGAAATGAAGTATTATTTCCACTGCATATTTGTATTTATGGTTATATTTGTAATCTGTTGCATTCCTATATAAATCCGGATCAGTGGTATCAGAGTGGTTTGATTTTTTTCTTTGTTTTTCTTTGCTTGTCCCCAACGAGGTCGGGATATAAGGAGTTAGGGCTTGAACTGGTCGAAACTTTGCAAGACTAGCCTCGCAAATCCCGACGACCTCCCATGGCAGATGAAAAGAAAGATGAGGGGGCAGGAGATCCTATCAAAATCTTGCTCAAAGAAGCCCTCGAGCGACAAAGGAACGCGATGATGGACAACTTTGCCCAGATGCTTTAGCGACTACCTAGAGGCGACACATCGGCTTCCAACAGCTACTCTGGAAACGCCACATCCTTTAAGGTACAAGTTAATTTTGAAATCCCCATATTCGAGGGTCAAATAGATGCAGATGCCGTAGATAAATGGTTAAATCTGCTAGAAGTGTATTTTTCTGTTCATGATTTTTCTAGTTGGGAAAATATTATTTTCACTCTTCTCAAAGCAGTCCCCCACATCAAGGACTGGTGGGAAACCTACTGCGAGTAGAAGGATGAAAGCATGGGCTCACTATTTTCAGTCGTACCCACTTGGAATTCATTCTGGGATGCCATCAAGGAGCAGTACTACCCTGTCAAAAGCTATGAGGACAAATACATAAAGTGGACCACGCTGCGGCAGGCAAGGGACCAAGATGTGCCAGAGTTCACAAACATTTTTTCATACCCTTCGCACACAATTGGGTATCAAAGATTCTAAGCTGCATCTGGTACTCAAATGTCGCGACTACCTACATAGATACATCCAGGAAGAGATGGAGTTCCTGAACATCTCCTTGCTCGACATGGTGTACCGATACACTATTAAGATTGGGCATAAGTTTAAACAAATGAAACGAGACTTTGGATCTGTGAATCCGAAGACCAAAGGACAAAGCCAAGGCAGGGTGACCCAAGACATCCCATCGAAGCCGCAAGAAAAGAGAAACACCAAGAAGTTGAAGAAGGACACAGGAAAGTAGTGTGAGTTCCACAAGAGCCCCACTCACAACACAAGTGAGTGTCAGACCAAGCAGTCACTAGTGGCTGTGTTGAAGGCTTTAGAATCAGATGCATGTTTTCTGACCCTGAGTCAGAACCCAACAAGGGGAATGGAAAAGGGAAGTAGATCATTGATAAGAAGCCCAATGCCACTGTTGCCACCGCAGAGGTCCAGAATAATGAGCTCGAAGATCCAGAGGAGGGGGAGCGACTTTTCCACTCACAAATGTGGGTGAAGGGTTCACCGTTGTAATTCATTGTTGACAGTGGGAGCCAAAAGAACCTCATTTTAGCAGAGGTCGTGAAGTGGTTGGGCCTACCGACTACACCACACCCGCAGCTATACAGTATCGGATGGCTTCACCAAGGATGAGATCTCCGAGTTCACTAGCAGTGCTGCCTTCCTTACAACATCAAACTCTTCACATACGAGGTATTGTGTGATGTTGCACCTCTGTATGTTTGTGATGTATTATTAGGCCAACCATACTTGTGGAGGCAACATGCTGTGTATGAGGCAAGGCCTCGTGCTGTCATTATTTCGTTGTGTAATTCATTATACAGGATACCGAAGGCATCTCTTTGATCACTGCTAAGAAATGCAGCAAGTTCATCTCCCAGACCAGGAAATTCATTTTATGTCTGGTTCGCTCCCAAAGTAAGGGGAAGATCATCGCCACATCCATGACCCCCACGAAGGGTTCCTCCACGCAGTAGCAACAGCAGAGGGATACGGTCATGAAAGCAGACAGGAACATATTCTCCTCACCCACAAGGGTACCACACAAGTTTCAGATGGGCGACAAAGTTTCGTTACATCTGTAGAAATAACGCCTTACAAGAGCCCATTAGAAGCTCAGACCACTCCGACATGGTCCTGTTGTGCTCTACAACAACCCCCCATTTCATATCATTTTTATTCACAAAACTATAATATGAAATGGGTCCCTTTTTATTTTAATTGGTATCAACTTTGTATTATTCAAAAAGGTTCGAAAACAAAATGAAAACATTATAAAACCTTTTTGATAAACCAATTATTTGGTCTTATAATATAAATGATTAATCTTTTATCATTGCGATAAAGCGATCGCAAGATCGCATGTCACAATGACAAAGGAGGCATAATTTAAAGACCCATTGGTTTTCTCCGACGCGATAACATGCAATAGGCTATCGGATATCGACAATAATAAGTTACCATAACAAAAGTGCCTTTCGCTCCGATGCGATGCGATAAAGTCCTTTCGCTCCGATGCGATGCGATAAAGTCCCTTTCGCTCTGATGCGATGCGATATCGCTATCGGTGATCGGAGATGTACCATGCATGCTTTTCAAAGTGCTCAGTTAATACTCCCGATGCGATGCGATATCGCTATCGGCAATCGGGGATTCCAAAAGGAACCAATATAATGATTTAAGTTTTCCCCCGACACCCGATTGCGATAAAGCCAAAAGCGCGAATTTCAAAGAATTTTTAAAACAGGGATATTACGATTAATTCGTATTAAAGGCCTTATCTTCCAAACAATGATTCACCTGCGCTCAACCGCCAAAACATCCAAGGCACGCTTAAACAAATCATTCGGCCAATAAACGATATGATGGGCATTTAAAGGATTGGCAGGTTTCAATGACCATTTAATGAAATAGTAAGCTTAAAAATCTTTTCACAGATTGTATCCGCGGCCACTTGAAGTTAATCCTTCATCGTGCATTGATCAATATATCTCGCTCGTATTTGGTTTTTGCTACCAATTCTCTGTATTACGTTCATTTTCACTCTTGTGCTGAACTCTTCCGAAGTAATAGATTCAAGCAGAATGGGGAAGAAGTCTAAGAAAACTGCAATCGCTTCCGCTTCACCAGCCACAGGACAACTCGTCGCCGATCCAGGAACTAAAAGAAAAGGATTGATATCCGATACTACATGTCTAGGACTCGGCAAAACTACTTGGCAAAGTACCTATAATTTAATTGAGGCCGAAGAACCAGAGGTGACAATAGTACAAGCCACAATAGATACCAATCGAAAATCTGATGCTACTTTAAAGGACTTAGCCGACTCTTTCCTTCATCGGGTAGCAGCTCGGGAACAAATTCTCCCATATATGGATGTAGTGAGGTGGGCAATTGAGGAAATCCCAATCACAGATAGAACCTTCTGCACCAGAGATGGGAGAATCTTCGGTTCATTCCAGGCTAATGATTTGAGGCAAATGTATCATTTGCCTGTGCCAGAGAAGAAGTACAACAAGGCATTTCTGGAGAAATTCTGAAAAGAGAACGAAATTGAATCCGAACCCATTCGGGATTGGAGGCAAAATCCGGCAAAACACAAGCATGAATCTTCGGGTAAGTACTCTATTGATTCTCTATGTTCTCCTTATTGTTACGCTGGGATAATGATGTGTAGATTGTGGGGGTTGCACGATTCCGCTAATTTCACTATAGAAATGGTTCCCTTGATGGAAGCGACGTGTAATAGTGAAATAATGGATTGGGCAACTATACTGTTAGATAAACTAGCAACCGCAGTTCTTGATTTTAGAACCAAAACCCGCGTCACTGAAAGGCTTATTCCCCCATTCTACTACAGTGCTTATATATTAGACACCCTGTGTTTTAATTATGAATTTCCCTTGCTCGGATGGAGGTGGACTTCACAAGACCCCATGGCCATTCACATATACCATCAGAAATTGTGGAAAACTTCCTATAAGCACCATTTATACGAAGTCTGCAATGGCTTTATGTTACCCATTCATTACTCTATTTTTGATAAACTTGCTCCCAAGATTTCCTACCAAGCAGGGATTGATTTGACATCAATACAAAGATGGTTCGGAGAGGAAAAATTTACTTATATAAGAATTTTCAGCAGCCAAGCCGAACCTCATGTCCTTCCTTTGTACATACTTGATAAACTGCTGGCTAGGGAGATAGCCTATCAGATTATCTCCGAAGGAGTTACACAAACTCTAAAGAAAAATAAGAAGCAGGTCTGGTCCTCTTTTCCTCTGAGATGTGGTGTCTACACTTTGCATGATTTCAAACATGCAGAGAAAGAATCTACAAAGATGAAGTCATTAACTCTAGCAACTCTCCCTAATAGGCGATTTGATCCAAACAAAGTCGCCTATAATGCACTTGAACAGGCCAAATTGACAAAGTTTGATCATAAAGAAGATAAGTTTGATGACCTATTCTCCTCCGCTGAGTCGATGTCCCAAGTTAAATCACTGGCCAGAATGGAATACAAAGATGACGGGTTAGTTGAATTCAACAGACTTAGAGAACAGAGGTTGCAAACTCTACCTCTAGATCTGTTAGCAACAACCCCAGCAACAGAATCAAGCGAACCTGAACAGCGAATTAGTAAGGAACCTCCTGTTACATCAAAAGAACAGGAGGAAGTGCATATGAAAAGACAAGAGGAAACCCAGACGAAAGAGCAGGAACAGAGCAGCATAGAGGTGAATGTAGATACTCAAATTGACCCGAAATTGCTCCAGGAATGGCAGCAATTCGATTCAATTATCAGTAATCTTGAATGCTCTAAAGATGCCGAGACATCAAAAGCGGCAGATACACAGGAGACCACTTCAAAATAGGTTCCAAGTGGAACCAGCGACCTACCCAGTTCGAAAGAAGTAGAGATAATCCCAAAGGATCCCTCCGATCAGGTTATTTTGCAAATAGAAGAAATTCCTCCTTTAGATGTCTTCTATAGCCCAAGACACAAAGCTGTGGTAAAACGACAGAGGAAGAGGAGAAGGACTGATCAACCTTCCCTATTCCCAGAACAAACAGTGACGGGCAACGTGGTTTGGAAGGAGGAATTCGACCCCTCTGATGACCTAACAAAACTATCACAATATGCTGGAGCCTATTCGGCAGCAACAATAGACAAGGCATCAGAGGTGAGTCTTTTATTAAAAACAAAAGACTATGAGATCTTTTCATTGCAAGCACAACTATCAGAGGCACAACAAAAGGCGGAGCAGGCAGAATGGCAATTGCTAACACAACAACAAATAAATAATCAATTGATTAAAGAATTGCAGGAAGAGAAACAAAGGATTGATTACAGCGCAGTTCAAAAGCAGAAAGAGCTGTCTGAGGCATTGGCACAACTGAAAGCAGCGAATGAACAAATGCTGAAGTCAAAAGATGTGCAGATTGCTCAACTATCAGCCCAGCTAGAGAAAACAAAGAATCTTCCACAGATAGCTGAATTCAAAGTAGAGGCATTATAGATAAACAAGGCATTGATAACACAGATAAAGCTTTTATGTCAACAAATCGCCCAGGCGGAACCATTATGCGATTTGACGACATTAATAAGTGAAAAATCAGAAAAAGCTAGAACATACTTGGATCAAGCCGATGAAACATTAACTAATTTTCTTGAATGGCAAGATACCGATCAGGGACAGGCGGCTAATTTACCAAAGATTTTAGAATCACATAAGGAGATATTATTTACAGAATGGCAGTCCCAGTTAATGAAAGCAGAAGGATGCCACCTATGCCACCCAACTCAACTCTCGCCTCAACAGACCGCCCGAAGTGGAGCCAATGCTTGCGATATGTCAGCTCAGATTTAAAGGCAAACAACCTAAATGATGATTCATGCCGCCGACTGCCAGATTGTTGTGAAGGAGATATTCAAGATCAAATTGATACCAATTAAGTAGGATTTCAGTTTCATAGATAGTTAGCTTAATTAAGTATTTATAGACCCTTTCATTGTATTTGGAAAGGGTCGTAAGTTTTGTACATGACTTAAAGCCTGGAGATTGCACTATTGTACTTCAGGCATATTCTTTTATAAAATTGGACCAATTATTATGATTTTGACAAATAAACTTTTATGTGAATGTGCACTACTGTCTTTGTTTGAAAGTATTTCTGCGTTGGAAGAAGAATTTCAAATAGCGATTGATATTGGGAGTGATAAGCAGCTCATATGGTACTATTATCTATGTTTGAATTCATTCTTTTTATATGAATTGTCATTTGATCGCCTTTGCTATTATCGGATATATGTATGTGTTTTAACAACATTCTTTATTCTTTCCACTATTGGATGTTTATAGTATGCTTTTCTTTTGATCATATATGTATCGATGATATAAATGATAAGTGTAGCAATATCGTGTTAATCACTTTGTTTAACTATTTAAACAAAGTAATCCTTGAATGAATGAATGTCCATGTTTATTTGATAGAGTCATCTATATGCTTGTCAATAGACATAGATCATCAAGCGCTACATTTCAAAGAATAATAGTTCCCGAGATTAGTAGTAGTTCTTTTATTTTGCTGATAGATTAAGTTATTCACCTATCATTAGATTAGATAATCAATCATTCATCCACCCCTTTTATTCATTACTGGGAAATTGGTCCCATTATCCCCAGTCGGAGCCACCATTCCAAACGGAAAAGGAGTTGTATTAAGGTCCGGACCGGGTGGTTATCCCCCAATGTTGATACAACGATTTTCGGGGCATCAACATTTTTGGCGCTAGAAGGAGGGCCATCAACTGTGAATGCAAGCAAACCCAAATCTACAGACCATTCTAAGAGTAATTCTCCCTCCGTATCACCTCGTACTTCCCAATTGCATGCTGATTCTCCAGTATCCAAACAAGAAGAAGAGGAATCAACTACCACTGCTCAAACCCATCATACTCCAGAACAACTAAGTCTTGAATCTCCTGAAGTCCAGTCTCTTATCCATAAACTTCAGAGTTTCTCGATATCACCACAAAAATCTGAGGTATCTCAAAGCAGTGCGACTTCGCAGTTCAATTTACCTCACCCTCTCACCAGACTTCAGAGTGGAAAGCTCAGTATTGAACCTACTGAGTTCCCTTTACCCAAAAGGAAAAAGGTGAAGAAAAACACTGAAGGATTTGACAGTGAAGAACTTTCATCCACATCCTCCATCTCACCTTCCCCAGTGCGAAGTCAACCATCCACTCCCTCATCACACATTGTTGTTCATCAGGGATTAGCAACTTCACATCCCAACCTGACAATCCATCACTCCATCCTTCACTCCCTCAGTTCAGTTCAAGTTCCACCCAACACTGAATATCACCAGTTACAAAAGTCATCATCACTACTGCGGTTACAATGGCAGACCATGACCATACCATGTAGTCCAATATGCATGCCATTGCATGCATTACCTGATGCACCTGAGAAATGGCTACCCAAGTTTAATCCAGATGATGGAACACAAGCTGAGGAACATATTAATAACTTCATGTTGGCAGTTAATTTGAAGGGAGTAACGGAGCAAGATGTTGTCGTTAGGCTTTTCCCTTATACTTTACAAGGATCAGCAGGATCCTGGTATTTTTCCTTACCTTCTGGTTCCATTACCAGTTGGACGACTTGCCAAGAACAATTTCTTACTAAGTATGGTGATGATAGGTCTTTGGCTACACTAATAAATGATCTCTCCAATCTTAGGATAGAGCATAAGGAACCAATTAAAGAATTTAATGCACGATTCAATAAACTCTTGAATAAAATCCCAACGGCCTCCAAACCAAGTGAGCAAATCTGAAGCGAGTGGTATATAACTGCCTACTTGCCAATAAAGCTATTTTTGTAGACAGGGCTGGAAAACCAACTTTAGCTGAAAACATGAAAGAAGCACTTGCTGTGGAGAAACGTATTAATGCTCTAGAGAAGAAAGCTACTCTTGAAGATAGAAAAACCAAAAAAATTTCTTTTAAAGATGATTCAAAGAAGAAAACTCCTAAAGATCCATATGACATGGAGGGTCTACAAAGGGTCCTCAAGACTATGTCAAATGAAATGGTTGAAATGAAAAAATAGGTAGCTAAAACCTCAACCAAAAGACCCTTTAGGAATTACAAGAAAACTGAATCAAAACCACTGAATGTTATATCTAATGCAGATTCAGATCTTGAAGAAGGAGAAGAAGAAACAGCTTCACCAACTGATGAAGAAGAGGAAGTTGTTGAATGTCATGGAATGTGGGATTTTATATTGCCTAACACCGATACAAAAAATGAAGAAGAAGCGTTTCCTGTCACTACCAAGAGTAAAGGTACCTCCGAACCTGTTCAGACAACTTCGAAGAAAAGGAGTGCAGGTGCTACTACAACAAAGGAAAAGGTACCCCTGAAGAAGGCACCTGTAACAGTTCCACAAAACCAACCTTCAACCTCAACTATCCCATCAACATCTAAGACATTGGTAGTGTCTGATTCAATGGATTACAATATTGTTGATGACATGAAAATGACTAAGGCAAACATTACCATGTTTGAACTTAGTAAATTGAAACATCAGCAAAAATTGCTTCTCAAAGAATTAAATGTTGTTCCTACTTCACCCCTTCCCAGTGCTAAAGCTGCAAATGATACAGGTCAACCACCTTCTGGTATGGTCGAAGCTACTGATGCAGTTCTGATAGGAGATAGATCAAATTCTCATACTCCACCTTTCCTTCTAACCTACGAGATCTACAATAGAAACCTGCACAACTGTTTGATTGACTCAAGGGCATCCTCTAATATAATGCCAGCTTCAGTTTGTTCCAAATTGAACATTGAACCCCAAAAGTCCGCTATTCATATTGTGCAGTTGGATAGGACTAAAGTACAGGTTTTAGGAGAAATCAACTCAGTAACTATCAGGCTATCAACTGATCCTAGAGTAGTACAAAGAATTGATATCTTGATCACCAATATACCTGAATTTTATGGTTTGATCTTGAGTAGGGATTGGTCTGAAAAACTACATGGGTATATTTCTACCGATTGGTCCCATATGTGGCTTCTCTATAAGGGAAAGCCAAATCAAATAAAAATCGATCAGGAAAAACACATGACCCATACAGTTACAGAATTTGAACAAGAAAACCAACCAATAGCAATTAATAAAAACATTTTGGGGAATTATTCATCAGAGTCATTCTTTGGCAACTTCGTTGCCCAACCATCTCCTTTCTCAGTAAACCATTCTACATCTCAGATCGAAAATTATTCACAAACAGATAGGTCAAGATGTTTTAATGATACTGAGGAAACTGTAAATAAAATTTTTAATACTTCTTTATTTTGGTCATTATATTTCGATGGGTCCAAGTCTAGCGAGGGCTCAGGAGCAGGATGTATTTTGATTAGCCCACAGGGAGAAAAAACAATGCTGTCCTGTAGGTTAGAGTTTGAATGCATGAATAATACAATTGAGTACGAAGCCTTAGTCCAAGGACTATATAAAAGCGATTGGCCTCAAGGTCCAATATTTGAAAGTGTTTAGAGATTCTGAAATTATTATTAAACAGGTAAGGAATACAATTCATTGTCTTTCTAGCCATCTCAAACATTATCAGTCGCTGGTACAGGAACTCACCTCCCACTTTTCGTCATTCAACATTTCTTCCATTCCTAGGTCTCAAAATTCAGCAGCCGACCTGCTAGCCAATGTTGCTTCCAAGCTCCTACCTTCCGAAGATTATAGCCCAGATAGATTTTAAGTAGAATTACTTTTTAGGCCATCGATTCCTGACAATATCACTAATTGGAGAGTATTCAACCATGATGAAGACATTTTACAGTTTTTAACTTCCGAAAAGTCCTATGATGATCAAATCATTGAGGAAAACGAGCATGACCTTCAAATGAGAGGTAAACACGAGGAAAATTCAATCCCAAAGCCTGTGGTGAAGTTTGGGGATATTTATGATATTAAAGACAGGTTTAAACCTGTGACCAATACAAAGCTCCAAAGTTATACCTTAAGGTTTGAATTGATAAACCTTGGTACTGAGCAAACTCCTCAAAACATTAATTTAGGATTAGGACTTTCCGTGGAAGAGAAGGAAGCATTCATTAGACTGTTACGGAAAAATAAACATGTTTTTGCTTGGAAATATGACGATTTAAAGACATATGATACATCCATCATCCAGCATACCATTCCAATGCTTCCCGAACAGAAACCAATTCAGCAGAAGTTGAGGAAAATACATCCGAACTTAGAGAGTCAAATAAAATCTGAACTCAATAAACTCTTGAAAGCTAAGATTATTTTTCCCGTTCGGCACTCAAACTGGGTCTCCAATATGGTGCCAGTCAGAAAGAAAAATGGCGACATCAGGATTTGTATAGATTTCAGAAATTTGAATAAGGCGAGCCTAAAAGATAATTTCCCATTACCTACTATGGAGAAATTTGAATAAGGCGAGCCTAAAAGATAATTTCCCATTACCTACTATGGAGCAGATACTCCAATAAGTGGCAGGCTCTGAGTTAATGTCCTTTTTAGACGGTTTTTCAGGATATAACCAAGTTTTGGTCCATCCTGATGACCGACTCAAAACCACATTCAGAACAAAATGGGGAATGTATGCGTATCAGAAAATGCCTTTTGGACTTATTAATGCAGGAGCCGCGTTCCAAAGAGCAATGGATATAGCTTTTAAAGGGTTGATTAACAAAACAGTAGTCGTCTACTTAGACGATATTACTATATTTTCTAAAGAGAAATCCAATCATTTGCATGATTTAAATCAAATTTTTCAACGCTGCAAAAGGTATGGTATTTCACTTAACCCTAAAAAATCCTTCTTCGCTCTTGACCAAGGAAAGCTCTTAGGCTTTATTGTTTCTAAAGATGGCATTTATATTGATCCTGACAGGATCAAAGAAATCTCTGAAATCCCTTTCCCTCATAATAAAAAATCCATGCAGTCATTTTTAGGCCAAATCAATTTTGTCAAAGATTCGT